>CM054058.1:364706818-365306818 GCA_028641055.1 Alopecurus myosuroides | reverse complement strand
CCAATATTCTTGAAATCATTCTACAAGAGAAGAAAACCACAAGACAGGAGGAACTACCCAGGAAGATCTTCAAGAAGGTTATTCAGAGTGTGCTAGAAGTGCTACTCTAATTTACTATAAGAGTACTTGGAAACTCTTATATCTTGATCTGACTTTATTAACCCTCTTGAAATAGTGTGATATTCCAATGTTAGTGTTATATAGAAGTTGTGTGGTAACAAGTTTCTAGACCTTGTTAACATATCACTTTTGTATACTCAAACAATTGAGTGTCATACAAAAATAAATAGAAGGTTGAATAACCTAGTACATCTCAGTCTCTTGTATATGAAAAGTAATTTGGGGACAAGCCTTGCAAACTTGTCAACAGATTCTTCTTATATGCTTAAGGCTAACTGATGTCATAAACTACATCTACACTCCTTTTATCATCAACCAATAGAAAGAATAACACTAAGGAAAACAAGAAACCATAATATAATCATCTAAGTAAAATCTTTGCTTGGAATAGCTGTTAGTTCTCACCACAAGGGTGAGATAGTTGAAGATTGAATCCAAGAGATGATAATACTTTCAATTGACACAAGGTGAAAACAGATGGCTAGTGGCAACTAGAGAGAAGAACATCAAGCAACAGAAGACCACAGGAAACAACACTGCCTCAGTAAGGGAGCATAAGAATTTATCCAGTGAATCGTTAGGATATAATAGAGAATCAATAACCTCTATCAAGCTCATCAGAGATGAGGAACTCATAATAATATATTTAATGGAAACAACTATCAAGTATGGGATAATAACAATCCATTACATCCACATGTCTTGATATGTGAAGGTAGATGAAAACAAGCTTAAAACCTTGTTTTCCAAATCCTTTTCACATGTAAGACTAACAGATGATAACAAAAACTCATCTATATATAACCATGTATATGATTACATGTTCTAAACCAACATAAGATATTATCCACAATTGGAACCTATGTGGAAAACAAGCAAATAAGATTCCAAAACCACACCTGTTTTCCATTTGATTAAGTATTGAAAACAGCAAACATAGAATACACATACCTCAATAAAATGTCAACCAAACTTGCTAGGAGCTTCAGTTAGGAAATAACAAAGTCCATAAAAGAAAACAAATCCATTTCTTACTCAAAAACATTTGGTATGTCATGGAATAAAATACCCTAATTGGGTGCACTTCATCACCTTATATAGAAACACTGCTCATTAGTGTTACCAAACTATTTTCCATAAGGGATTATACCTAAAAGTGTCCAACTATGATACACCACCTTGGTATCCACAAGATGGAGTGTGTACTTTTACTAAACATGCTTTAGCATAATTGTAAAGCCATTAAATAAATTAAATAGAGGGAAAACAACAAAAATCACTTAATCTAGCACCCTAAATAAAAAATACAAATATTGCTCCAATTCACCAAAACAAAACATGGTGAGATTGCAAATTTGATAAGCTTTCCAAATATATTTTTTAATAATTTTTATCTTCACAAAAAGGTCCTGAAAACATAGGTTTCTTCTCAGTTTTAGTAATAAAAGGACTTGGTTGTAATTTTAGAAACTATCAGGGGGTTATCGAAAATGGGCATTTAAATTTCTTTCTTCTTCAACCTCTGGCCAGAAGGCCATAGGCGTGCGACCTCCTCCGATGTCGATGCCACCTCCTCCTTGCCGCCTTCTCATCGCAGATAAGAAGCAGGAGGGCTCCTCCAACTTGCTCTCTACCTCCTGCCTCGCTCACTTTCCCCTCTCCCTGTGAGAAGAACACCGGAACCCGAAACCCTAGTTTGATTGCCGCCGGTCAACTTCGTCGACTCCGGCCATCCCCGGAGGACCTGAGACTACCACGAGCTCCGTATTGATGTCCTCTACCCCTACCGCGAGTCTCGTTTGCTGGGAAGAAGGGGGCCGCCCGAATCGAGCCAATCCATCATCTCCGGCCGCCGGCCAATTTCGGACGCCGTCGTGGCTACAGCCCTCACCGGACTTCTCC
The DNA here is from genome assembly GCA_028641055.1 of Alopecurus myosuroides. NCBI lineage: Eukaryota > Viridiplantae > Streptophyta > Magnoliopsida > Poales > Poaceae > Alopecurus > Alopecurus myosuroides. Next base: position 365,304,796 of record CM054058.1, on the reverse strand, counting down.
AACCACATCATCGCGCTCCTGGTGAGCCACCGCACCTAGTGGTGCCTTTGATTTCATTTTTCATCAAGGATTCCTCCATGGCCGCCGTTACCCAAGCGCACCGCCGCGCCACCGCTCGCCGCCGGAAAACCGGTGACCATTTGGTCACCGCGCCACCACCTCTTGATTCCTTACGATCTCCTCTATCTCCCAGTACCAACCTCGTGGTCTAATTCGAAGCCAATGTCCCGATTGGAATCCAACAGAGAGGAAATCCTCTGGGATGATGCGGTCATGACGTCAGCATGACGTCATGGACGAATTTATTTTTCTTTTTCTTTAATTTTTTTTTTAAATTAGAACTGACAGGTGGGTCCCATGTGTCAATTTAAAATAAGGCAGAAATTAATTAAAACTATTAATTCAATAACTTTAATTCTGTAAATAAGAAAATTATAAATAACATGTCATTTTAATCAGAAAAATAAAATATAATTAATTATGACATTTTCAAATGAATTTGGTAAAGTTTAAAATTAAACATTTTCTTTAATTAATTAAATCATTTATAATAATGAAAAATGATAAATAATTCATAAAAACAGAAAAATACAAGTTATATACCAAAATGCTTCAAATTACAAATACAACTCACCTATGATGTTTTCAAAGTCATTTGACCAAGTTTTCATATGTGCAATATTTTTCCTAATCATTTAATTCATTTAAAACCAATAAATTAATAATTTATTCAAATCTTTTCAGAAGCCTCCAAATGATATATCAAATTAAAGAGAAAAACATTCTCAACTCCAATATATCAAACACAAAACATTTTGGGAGCTCATAAACTTGTTTCTAAATATCTACTGAAACTCTATTATATTTCCTTATGACAAGAAATAACTGCCACAAATTGTTTTCCTTATTAATAAAACCCTCATGTTTTCACATCTACTAAACCTATAATCACATGGCAATAACAAGTTATGTGATGATAGAATTGATTGTACTGGTTACTCATTTTCCATTCAACCTTTGACATAAGCTCGACACTTTAAAATATGAAGTAAAATATGTCTGTTATCTTTTTAATAGTTTTTTTCCATGTGTTGTTGTTTTGTTATATAATCAAGTAATAAACACTTCTACCTAAACATGATAACAATCGTTTGCTAAGTAAAAGTGAAACACATGTAAATCTAAAAGAACTAATAACCACATCACCACAAGTAATGAAACCATTCACCTAAAACCTGTGTGATTACGATACCGTATCAAACGTGGCTTACACTTGTAAGCTAGGGTGTTTTCCAGGGTATCTCTCGATGCATCTCATTACTATGCATGTATCATCTTGCCATTGTTTTCTATAGTCCTTGCCAGGACTACTTTGCTATCTTTCAGATGTCAGGATTCTCTACGAGACCCTCGAACCCCGAAGACATTGATTATTATTGTCATTATTCCAATCTCAGGCAAGTTCATCACTTGCTCATATCCTTTGCAGTACTTCATAACAAACTAATTGCAAAAACCCTATCATCTTATCACCTACTCTCAAAAGAATGCATGATTCTATTTTTTTATAATAATATGACTAATTGAATGACTACCCGAGTGGTAGTGTTCTGTTTGGTGGGCGGATGGAACCATGGTAAGATGAATAGGTCAAAGGAAGGTTCCATCTGCATGGGAACGTATTACCTAGGATTAATCACAAATTCCGTCAGGATTCTTGCGCCGTAAATTCGCGTTGACCATGCATCTTCTATGGGGGAGTAAGTCAGCTGTGATACTTTTCTCGTTCGCATGTCAACGGGCTGCCAGAGACGTACGCTGTAGGTTCTGCGGGACTACATGCACATGGGTGGGATCCCTTAATTCCCACGGACTCTGCGGGTCTATGATGGTCTGCCAGGGGCGCGTAGATATCCATCGTGAGGGGTGGAATCAGGCGTTCAACCTGCTGGCAGAAATGGGTGGGCATGCGTTGTGCGGAGAAGCACGGTTTGGCTTGAACCAACAACCGGGCCCCACACCTGAGTGGGAGTGGACAGGAATGTACACCTGGTTGTGCAACATGGTCTTGGTCGTCCATGGGTAAAGTAACGCACCTCTGCAGAGTGTAAAAGGATGTGGCATGTTACCCCTTGTTTCGGGAAGGAGCTGCGAACGCCGCAGGAAAGGCAACTCCATGAAAGTTCTAATCCTGTGAAGATCTGGCGGGCATAGTCTTCAGAATGAAAAACAACCTATTGAAGAAAGCTTTACAAAAACCTTGCATTAACTTATGACTCTTTTGAGTCTAAAGTTGTAGTTAGTGCATCAAAATACCCACTATATATCATGAGCTTGCTGAGTAACGCTCGTTACTCATTCGTTCCCGTTTGCCCCCCTGCTTAGAGTTGAAGCCTATGGAAGTCGTCATCGTGAAGCCATCGGTACCTCATGAAGCTAGGTGGAGTCTTGTACTACTTAGCCAGTGAAGCATCGTCATCAACAACGCTGGTGGAGGAGAGGCTATCAAGGTGTAGGTGGAGTCCATTCTTGGACTTAGCTGTTGCAAGCCATAGATTAGGGCTGACATCAGCCGTAGTAGTTTTAGTTCCAAGCTAGAGTTCTTCTCCAGCTTGGAGCTTCGAATTGCTTCTTCTGATGTTTTATTTGCAGGAGATATTCTTGATTCATCAATGAGATTCTCAAGATTTTGTAATGAAGTTTGTATCCTATAGTTTTGCCTGGTCCCGCTGTGTTTCTGTTGTACTACTCTGAGGGATGTAATATTCACGGATAAGTCCTTCTCTGAGTATTATGTCATCGACTTGTGCACTACACATGAAGTGGTGTGCTGGGTCACCACAAGGGAGGTCTTCATCAACCATACGTGTGACCGATCACGGAGGCACCGCCTGATTGCGGTGCACATCTTCTCGCTCTCGGGATCAGGGTGAGTACGACTACGCCAATAGCGAGATTTGATCTCGTAACGCTTTGTGTCTTCGAGGGTATGCTCTTCTTAAACTCTCTCTCTCTCTATGCCCGTTGCTTTCATCTCCTAGATTAGATCTTGGCCTTTCGGGTGTCTCTCGCGTAGGAATTTTTTTGTTTTCTATGCAACGACCCCTTCAGTGGTATCAGAGCCGGATCTATGCGTAGATGTTTTGTACGGGTATAACACATAGGTGTATGTGTGCGCTGATGATCATGTTATCGCCTAATTGAGTATTTTATGATCTTAGTGCCATAGTTGGATGAAGCTGCCCTAGACTAAGTTCACGTGTACTATGTACGCGAGAATTGTCTCACTTGTGGATGAGGGGGTGTCCGTTTCTCCAACTATAGTTAAGATCTAATCTACGAAGGGTTGTTAAAAAATGTGTTTATCAATGTTGTGGTTGATGTTCGGAGGTATGAATGGTTCTATCCTTGAAAGCCCTAAGCCACGTAAAATATGCAAAAAATAAATTAGAGGCGTCTAACTAGTTTTTGTTGGGCATGTGATATGGTCAATGTTACAAATTTGATTATGAGATGATCTCTTTTATAAATTATTGATATACCGCAAGGTCTCAATATGGTTGTCTTATTATTGATGGACAATCAAGATGGAGGTGCCATGGACATTGGTGCCACGTTGGTGGAATGATGGAGATCATACCATGATGCACATGATGGAGGTCAAGTGCAAGAAGGACCATATGATATCACATTATCCTTACATGTGATGTTAATCCTTTTTATGCATCTTATTTTGCTTAGATAGCGATGGTAGCTTTATAAGATGATCCCTCTCACTTAATATCAAAATAATAATGTGTTCTTCCTTAGTATGCACCGTTAAGAAAGTTCGTCGTTTCGAGACACCACGTGATGATCGGGTGTGATAGACTCAACGTTCGCATACAACGGGTGTTTTCAAGCCTAGCATGTACAGACATGGCCTTCAAACACACGCAATACTATGGTTCTACTTGGCGAGCCTAGCATGTACAGACATGGCCTCGGAACACGTAACCAAAAGGTAAAGCATGAGTCATATGGATGATATGATGAATATGTCGATGTTCGCCTTTGCAGCTACATCATCTCACGTGATGATCGGTTTTGGTGTAGTGAATTTGGTTCGTGTAATCACTAAAGACGACTAAGAGGGATGTTATTTTTTGTGTCGAAGTTCATGGCATAATTTTGAATTAACTTGAACTTATTTATCATGAACGACCAAGCAAAGTGAATTTGCACAAATTGTAGTATTTATTGGCATCCACATAACTACCTTACACTTAGATTGTTAATTGAGATATAACTGTTATGATCTGGTAAAAATCATATAAGATTGGTACCATATTAGTGAAATTTAAATTGAGTCCTATTGTAGATTTTTGGTATTTCCTACCTAGCTCCATATGGTTAATGATTGATTGATCTAGAGAGAAAATAATTCCTACTTAGAATCCAGAGTCATGGTTGCTTCCATATTACTTTATCTGCAAATAAATGTTTTGTTGATCAAGGTTGTCGAGACATCGTAGTAGTTTTCATAGACGGGGGTGCCATGAGACTACGGGTAGAGACGTGGGGTGACGTGGTTGTGTTAAGTACAGAGACACAGGATTTACCCAGGTTCGGTACGTCGCAATAATGCGGCGTTCCTACTCCTGCAATCTCACTAATCAGGGCTAAAGCTTGTGCATACAAGTACAACGTGAGGTTCTGTTTAGCTATTCGCAGAGGATCAACTTCCCGGCAAGTTAGCCTATAGCTTCTTGTCTATCTATCATATCTCCCGTCCGGCTTTATATAATAGCCGGGTTAGGGCATACAGAGTAGGAAACCTAGAAGACTACGGTAACTAATAACTTGGAAAGTAAGGAATCCTCCTTCTACTCCAAGCCAGATCACGTGGGTCGTGATCCGGGTTCTTCTAGAATCCGGCTTCTGTGCGGCAGCTTACTGGGCAGCCCAATGGACCGTAGCCCACTACCATTCGGGCCACCCGGGCAATCCGGCACTTTAGACTACCATCCGATATACCCCTATTTGGTATATATCCGACAGTAGCCCCCATGAAGGATCGAGACTCCGTTTTCGCCGTCTTTCATCAAATGCATCCTTCCGAGAAATACCGTCCTGCAGTCTTGATTCTTCTTTTCTTCCTTTAAAGGAGATGGTAACGTAAAACTCGGAATCCAGAAAATCCGGCTTTTCTCACACGATCCTTCGCAGAGAAGGAACTTCCTACGTCAGCGCTTAAAACTTGCTGACGTAAGGGACGTTTGGGTTACAGGTGAGAAAACCCAGAAACATCTTTCTGACAGATTCTCGCGGGAAACGAGGAGATAACCATAATCATCATGTCGATTCATTTCCCGGATTTTCCGGCGAGTGACACGCGTTGGACATCCAACGGTCAAAAGAGCCGTTAGCACGCATCCTGAAGGATTTCCGGCTATAAATAGCCTTCTTCGTCCTCTGGAAAAACCTTCCGCTCCTCACTTCGCACGCCATTCCAGCGCCCAAGCTCACAACAGAGAAGCTCTCGAACGCGAATCACGCCCAAGACCTCACCGGAGACGACCTAACGCCGCCCCTTGATGGCTTCACCGCCATCCTCCCCAGCCCACGCTGTCGCCAAAGAAATTGACGACATCATCGACACAATGGACCCGCAACTAGATTCTCCAGTGCGGGTCTCCGGCGACGAGCCGACGAAAGCAACGAGCGGCGCGGAGGGCGAGGGAAGTTCTCTCGCCTCCACGAATCTTGCGTAATCCTTGTCCGCGCTCACCCCATCGTTCGCTCTAGAAACGGTGGAGGAGAAGATCGAACTCGTCGGCGACGAGCTTGCGGCCGCGGAGGCCGCGGCATCCGCCGCCGCCGGAGCCGAAGAAGAAATGGAGACTGCCGGCAATTGGAGTGCCTGCAGTATCCCGTCATCCCTCCTCCCGACAATGGATAAAGAGGGATTGGTACTGAAGGGGATGTGGCGACTTCCGGAGGATGAGACTGAACCCACGCCGAACGACGGTGAACGGGTTCTTCTCTCCTCCCACCTTCTTAGAGGTATGGGTATTCCACCTTCTGCCTTCTTCCTCCAGATCCTCTCCCACTACAACATCCAGCCACACAACCTCCCACCTAATTCCATCATGTACTTAGCCGGATTCCAGGCCCTTTTCGAGGGTTATCTAGGTATAGCGCCTAGGCTGGATTTCTGGCTGTACTGTTTCGGGGTTAAGCGGAACTCTTCGGAGGGCGCACTCCCAACTTGCGGAACCATCTCTTTTACTCATCGGAGATTCCGAGAAGATTGGTTCCCCAAGATCAAAACATCGGAATCTGTCAAGTTTTGGACGGGTTCCTTCTTCTATCATCCCGACATTTCCTTTCCCGGGAAAACGTTCGGGGTTCCACCTTTTTCGAACACCGCCGCTGTTCCCCAAGAGAATTGGGGAACTGAGGCAGTTCAAACCCTGCCGCCGGATCTTCTAAGGATCAAGCGGCGCATCGCCAAAATCGTCACTTCCGATCCGCCTTTAACCGGCATGGACACAGTCCTTTGCTGGTTAAATAGGCGGCCCTAGCCCTTGGCCAACCATGGCGCTCGCCTTCTCTACGAGTACAAGGGAGCCAATGACGAAATGCGGACATCCGACAAGGACTGGTCCGCAAAAGATTTGCGGCGGCGCGTGAATCAATTGGTTGCATCGTGCGACCAACATGAAGGAAGCCGGCCAATGTACACGACCGAAAATCCGGCTCCCAAGGTAAAGTTCTTCGCCTTTTGGGGCTTGAATTCTTTCTCGTTTACTCGGGTTTTGTATCTTTGACTTAGCTTTTTCTTTTTAACAGATCGCTGATCTTCCCTAGTCGGATCTTGCTTCCGATGCTGAGCTGGAAACGCTGCGTGCCACCTTTGCCGGTGGGCGAAAGCGCAAGAAGATCTCCTCTTCCCAGGAAATCATTGACCTTGACGGGGTTCCCGTCGCCACCTCCAGGTTTGAACATCTGGGTCACTTTCCTTTGTCGGAGTTTTTCTTTTGCTTTCGGAGTTTTAACTTTTCCGACTTTTTGCTTTTAGTCTGCCTCCTTCTACTCTAAAGCCAAAAAAGCTGAAGAGGCACAAGGTTGTGTCCAGCATAGGCCATCACCCTTCTCCTGCCACCGCGCCGGACACGCCGTCCACGATGACAGAAGAGCATGCTGCAGCCCCCCCCCCCCCACCGAGTCTTTGGAGCCCAGCCAGCCTATTGTGCAGGAAACGGACACGAGGGAAAGGGCGGCTCCTAAGGTGGGAGGTCCTTCTCGAACAACTCCGGAGGAAATCCCCACCTTTGACAAGGACTTCAAAAACATCAGCGATGGCCTTAGCGCGGCCGGGACTCTTTTTGCGGAGTACGCAAAAGAGTTCACTGAAAACTTAGCAGGGTTACAGCGGATGAGCCACGTATTGTCCTCAGCCCCCAAGCATTAAGTGAAATGTCTACTTTTCACTTGATGTTTTTCAATGTCATGATTTTTTCATTTCCGTGTTCCAGCAAACCGCTGAAACCATAAACATGGAAGTTTTCAACAAGCTTTCTGTCAAGAATAAGGAGGTTAGAAACCTTCTTTCTATTCTTGAAGTGAAAGAAGCAGAGCTGGCATCGTCTTAGCTACAGCTGTCGGAGACAACAGGTATGCTTTATTCTCTGAAGTTTCTTTATCCAGTTTTTTGTCTAAGTACTTTCTCGAATTTTTCTAAACTCGGAATTTTTTACTTGCTTTCCAGCTGCTTTGGCTAAGGCCAAGGAAATAGCTGAAGATGCCGGCAATGCCGAGTTTCTCCGAAAGGAGAATTTGGACCTTCATAAGAATCTTGTGAAGGCTCAAAAAGATCTGGAAGCCAGCAATTTGGCCCTTGGAATTGCTCACTCCAAGGCTTCCGAATAGGCGGAGAAGGACAAGTCCACTATCCAGGACTTGGAAAGTGCCTTAAACCTTCGCCTGGAGGAAGGCTCCGAAATCGACAAGATTCTCGGTAAGTTTATTTTCTTTTACCGGGTTTTTCATGTCTTGCTTTCTTTCTCTGCTTTTTCTCTTAAACTTTTGGTTGTTTGTCTGAAAAAATAGGAGATAACCCAGATCTTACTCGGATTGAGAGAATCCGACCCTTTGGGAAGGTGTGGACTGCGATCAGAGCTGCTGGCATGCAGCTGGTCAACAAGTTCCTTCCCACAAGTTCTAGGGAATTCTCGGAAGTTGAAAAACTTCCGGGAGCTATCTTGGAGGTGGTGGAATACAAGGAGTCCACCTTGCGCTCCGCAGCACAGGGTGGTGCACGCATGGCTCTCGGCCTTATGCGTATGCATTACCCTGGTGCCAAATCTTGGCGCGTGGCATCCGGTATCCCTCAAGGATACACGGAAACCCAGCGAACCACCATCTTTGACGAAATCAAAGGTCACGCCACCAAGATCGCCTCCATGGTGAACATCTCCATCACATATCCAGAAGAGGAGATCCCCGAAGCCCCCGAGAATGACAGCAGCGAAGAAGACTCGGATGCTTGAAGGGTTGTCCTTAACCTGGATGGTGGAGTTAGAAAATAGGAGCATTACTGCACTTTACAATGTAAACTTTATATTGTAATGCATCTATTCATTTGTATAAACAAGTACTCCGCCTTTTGCAGTTTAATTATTAAATCCTTTGCAAGTTTTCCGGGTTTAATATTCCTTTATCTTCTAAGTTCTCTGGCTTATGTGTTTTAACTGTCCTTAGTGTTTGAAATGGCTCAATAGTATTATGAATCGTCATGCCGAGTTACTGGGTGAAACCAATCAGTTCAAACTCGGAAACATGGATCATACTAAGGGCATTTTTACTAACTAGCTCCAGTGACCCAACACACAAACAATCAGATAATGCTTGGGAACTCGGTTCAAACTCGGAAACAGTAAGGAATTTTTTGAATGAAACTTGGGCACGCAGGCACAATCCGAGTTTCCCTTAGCCTTTGGTAGGCTGAAAATCATTCAGTTTTTAAACGCCGAGCACGCAGACACAATTCGGATTAACATTGAGTATTTTGTAAGATCATTGGGAAATAGATAAGGTGGAATCATGTTTGTAACTATAATAAACTTGTAAAAAACATGGATATAAGAATTCCGAAAATTTTATTTCATGATCTCAAAGATGTTTACATAGAATTGAACTAAGTATAGAAGGGACGTAACTGCTGGATACTCCAGGGCCTCTTTGTCTCTCCTAGCTCATCATCTGTCTTTCTCTTTCTTTTGCGATTCGGCTTCTCGGTATCATCTTCCGTATCGCGAATGTCAACAAGATAATATGATCCATTCTTCATGGCTTTACTGATGACAAATGGTCCTTCCCATACTGGGGCCAATTTGTGCTTTCTTTGCTGCACCAATCTTAGCACTAGGTCACCTTCTTTAAAAGAACAATGCCTGATTTTCCGACTATGATAACGTCGTAAACCTTGCTGATAAATGGCGGATCTTTGAAGCACAAGTTCTCGTTCCTCTTCTAAGAGGTCGACGACATCCTGTCGTGCTTTTTCGGCATCCGAGTCATCGAAATCTTGCACTCTTGGGCTATCATGGATCATGTCTGTTGGAAGGATTGCCTCCGCACCATAAACTAAGAAAAACGGGGTTTTCCCTGTTGACCTCTTCGGTGTTGTTCGAATACTTCAAAGCACGGAAGGTAGCTCTTCTACCCATGCTCCAGCTGCTCGATGAAGAGGAGATTCGAGTCTTGGACGTATTCCTTGCAGGATTGAGCTATTCATTCTTTCAACCTGTCTGTTGGATTGCGGGTGTGCCAGAGATGCGAGATCTAGGCAAATTCCCGTTTGTCGGCAATATTTTGCCAACTCTCCAATGGAGAAATTTGTCCTGTTGTCGGTTATTATGCTGTGTGGAACGCAGTATATCATGACTATGTCAATGATGAAATTTCTGGCAGTTACACCGTCAAGTTTTTTGATGGGTTTAGCCTCCACCCACTTGGTATATTTGTCCACAACTACAAGTAGATGTGTAAGTCCGCCTCGTGCAATTTTGAATGGTCCCATCATATCTATCCCCCAGACCGCAAAGGGCCATGTAATGGGGATAGTTTTGAGTGCTTGGGCTGGCATATTAGTCTGCTTGGCGTAATACAGACATCCTTCACATGTGTTTACTATGTACTCAGCATCTGTCTTGGCTGTTAGCCAGAAAAACCCGTTACGGAATGCTTTTTTAACTATGCTTTTTGATTGAGCATGATGTCCGCAATCTCCGGCATGGATTTCTTGCAGGATTTCTCGTCCTTCTTCTGGTGAAATACATCGCAGAAAAATTCTGGAAGTACTGCGTTTATATAGGCAATTGTTAATTACCGTGTATCATTTGCATCGATGATGGATTTGTCTTTGCAAGACTTCATCTGCTCCTTCCGGGTACTTCTGATTAACTAAGAAGTTTATATATGGGATTGTCCAATCCGGGTTAACGAGCATGAATTCAATTGACTCGGAAGCCAGAGGATAATCAACATCTCCACCTTTTATCGATGGTTCGTACAAATGTTGGCCGAAAACACCTGGTGGTAGGATTTTTACCCTTTCTGATCCCATGCGGGCTAACGCATCCGCGTTCCAATTCTCCTCCCGTTTAACATGGAGTACTTCGAATCCGAAGAAACAAATGGCGAACTCGTCCACCGTTCTCTGATATTCGGCCATTATAGGGCTTTTTGCGTCCCAAGTTTGGTTGAGCTGATGTTGTACCAAATCTGAATCGCCATAGCACAAAATGCGCTTGACCCCTATTTCTTTTGCAACATGCAAGCCATGAAGCAAAGCTTCGTACTCTGCCACGTTGTTGCTGGCGTTGAAGTGTATTTGTAATACATACTCCATTGTGTCTCCTTTAGGGGATTTTAAAACTACACCAGCTCCAGCGCCCTCCTTCATCTTGGATCCATCAAAATGCATGATCCAGTACTCGGACTCCGGCATTGGTGTTTTCTCCATTGCTTCCGTCCAGTCGGCGACAAAATCTGCCAAAACCTGGGATTTTATTGCCGTCCTGGGCTGATACTTAATGTCAAAGGCTGCTAACTCGATGCCCCATTTGGCTACTCGGCCAGTCGCCTCCGCATTGTTTATTATATCCCCTAGTGGTGGTTTACATACCACTGTTATGGAATGTCCTTCGAAGTAATGGCGAAGTTTTCTGGATGCGAAAAATACGCCATATGCTAGTTTTTGATAGTGTGGATACCTTTGTTTGGACTCGGAGAAAACTTCGCTTATATAATATACCGGATGCTGGTCTGGTATGCTCTGTTCGTCTTTCTTCCATTCCACAACAATTACTGCAGTGATAACCCGGTTTGTAGCCGTAAGGTACAATAACATAGGTTCTTCGTCTTTTGGCGATGCCAAAATCGGAGCTTTCATCAAAGTTTCCTTTAACTGGGTTAACGCCGCATCTGCCTCTTCTGTCCACTCGAACTTGTCGGATTTTTTCAGCAACTTGTAGAGTGGTGAAGCTTTGTCCCCCAGCCGACTAATAAATCTGCTGACGGCTGCGGCGGAACCCGTCAATCTTGGACATCTTTTACACACGTAGGTTTGGAGATGTTTAAGATTGCTTTGATCTTTTCTGGGTTAACTTCTATTCCTCTATGAGAAACGATGAAACCTAGAAGTTTTCCTGAGGGAACTCCAAATACGCACTTTAATGGATTTAACTTCATCTTGTAAGCGCGCAAGTTTTCGAAGGTTTCTCGTAAATCCTCAAGGAGTGTATTTCTTTCCTTGGTTACGACAGCAATGTCGTCCACGTAAACATGGACATTTTTGCCAATCTGACTATGCAAACAACGTTGCATGCAACGCTGGTAGGTGGCACCTACGTTCTTCAGGCTAAATGGCATGGTTATGTAATAGTACGTCCCATAGGGGGTTATAAAATAAGTCTTAATTTGATCTTCCTTTTTCATGCGTATTTGATGGTACCCGGAATATGCATCCAAAAAGCATAAGAGCTCAGAGCCTGCAGTGGCATCTATTATTTGATCGATTCGCGGTAACGCAAACCTATCTTTTGGACACAGTTTGTTTAAACCGGTGTAATCTATACACATTCTAAGGGAAGTGGTATCTTTCTTCGGTACTAACACCGGATTTGCGGACCAATCGGTGTGTATAACTTCCTCGATAAAGTCTGCTGCTAAAAGCCGGATAATTTCCTTGCCGATAGCCTTCCGTCTTCTTCCGTCAAATCGACGGAGACCTTGTTTGACGGGTTTGGAGCCTGGAATCACCTTAAGTTGATGCTCAGAAAGTTCCCTGGGTACGCCTGGCATGTCAGCTGGACACCAGGCAAAAATATCCCAGTTCTCACGGAGGAACTTGATGAGCTCGCTTTCCTATTTGTCGGTCATCCCAGTTCCCACTACGACAAATTTTGTCGGATCTTTGGGATCTAGGATTACCTGTCTTGTGTTCTCGGAGGCCTTGAAGCTATCTGCTGGCTTCCGGGTTTCTTTCCCTGCCGGCATTTCTGTCGGCGATACCTCTTTGGCCAGCTCCTTCAATTCTTCCTTTGCTATGATTTTTTCGGTGCAAAGGGCGTTTTCTTTTTCCAGCTTGTTTGCCAACTTGAAGTCTCCCGATATGGTGAGTACTACTCCTTTTGGCCCTGGCATCTTCAGCTTGTTATAGATATAACATGATCTTGCCATGAATTTGGCGAAAGCTGGACGTCCGAGTATCGCGTGATACACGCTTTCGAACGGCACCACTTCGAAGGATACTTTTTCCTGACGGAAGTGATCTTTTTCTCCGAAAGTGACATCTAGGGAAATTTCTCCTAGGGATCTTGCTTGCCTGCCAGGAACAATGCCATGAAAACGTATGTTGTTGTGGTTGAGCTGGGTCTCAGAGATTTTCATATGCCTCAGTGTATCCAGGTACATTATATTAATGCTGGATCCTCCATCCATCAGCACTCTCCTTAGCCTAGTGTTCTGGACAATAGGGCTTACAGCAAGGGCTTGCGTGCCGGGTTCAGGGATATTCCCGGGATGATCAGACTGATCCCAGGTAATTGGTGTATTTGAATACTTCAAGAATTTCGGGGTTGCCGGAACAACCGCGTTTATTTCTCGAAGCGTTGTTTTTGCCATCTTTGCTGACGGAGTTGCCAGGAAAATTAGGGCACATTCTCCATCAACTCTCGGAAACTTGGGTTCGCCTTTTCGCTGCTGTTCCTGGATTTTTTCGTCAGTGTCCGATTCACTGTCTTCTTTCTCAGCTTCTGGCTTTTGCTTGGAAAATTTCCTTTTGGAATTCTTCCCCTTGTTTCCGGATCCTGCACTGCCTTTCATATGCTTGTTCAGCCGACATTGTGCGTTCGTATGGGTGGGTTTCCCAAATTGCGAATGGTGGACGCAGGGTTCCGACTTAATCTTTTCCCATTATTACTTGGTGTAATTGATTGGTTCTGAACTGCGTCCTTTCCACTTATTCCCCTTTTCACTTCCAAAGGCTATGTTAACTTCTTTGGGCTTTTGTGTTGCGTCTGGAGCTCCTTTTTTCTCAGGGCGAGGATTCTTTTTGGCCTGTATCAGTGTGTCGATACTGCCTCCTCTAGCTCTTATGTCGTCTTCGGCTGCAGCATGTTCATTGACGGTTGTAAGCATAGATCCGAGATCTTTGTGCTGTTTGGAACCGACCATGAACGGTACAAGTCCGGGTTTTAGGTCATTGACGAAAGCATGCATTGCTTGGACGTCAGTTACTCCAGAGCAGCTATTCTTCATTGCAGTCCATCTTGAGATAAAATCCACGTATGGTTCGTCTTCAAATTGGGTGCAACGGTTTAGCTGGTTGATGCTATTCGGGCGTTTGTAGGTTCCCCGGAAATGCTGAGTGAATACTCGAGCCATATCATCCCAGCTGTCGACAGTTCTGGAAGGTAATCCGTTAATCCAATCTCTGGCTCCATCCAGTAACATTAGGGGAAGAAACTTTACAGCTTCCAGGTCTGTCCCATTGTTAATCTGGACGGCTGTATAGTAGTCTGAGAGCCAGGTATCCGGGTTTGTACTACCGGTGTCTTTTTGGTACGTTGGACCAACTTTGGCAAGGCCAGAATGCAGGGTTATCCTTCGGATCCTATCTGTGAAGCACTTAGGTCCAAAGTATAAGTCGTCTCTTTCCGCCCTATCCATGTGTGCGGAGTACCTGCCGGCTGAATGGACAGAAGGGGATCTACTCCTTTCTTTTCCATTGTTGCACGGACGCGCTTTTTCGGGATCGTCTCTATTTCTTCCGATATCACGTCCCTTTGGATGAGGCGGAGTTCTACTCCTGTATCTTTCCTTGTCCTTGGGGGGTGTCCGAGATCTCTCACGCCTGTGAGGTATACCTTGTCTTTCGGCTTTTTCAGCTGGGTTTCTCGGAGGTGGCATTGCTTTGCCGTCATTCCGGTATTTTTCTTCCCGATCGTGGGTGTTAAGTCCACCTTTTGGGAGATGGGATCCGGTTCTAGACGCTTCATCCCTGTTATCGGGATTTTTCTTGTCTTTTCTCGGATCCGTTTTCCTCTCATTTGGATCTCTTGGTTCCTCCGGTCCGGGTGCTCCAGCGGCGCAAGTAGCTGTTTTGCATAGGGCGGAGTCGTCATGCAGCCTCCCTGATCGCTCTTGCCCCCGGTGTTGTTGCTGCAATGCCTTTCCGAGGAAAGCATACACCCCTTGAAGTTTTTCACCGTTTGAGTACATATCGTTGTTGAGGATGGCGAACGCTGCTTCCGCGTTTTCTGCTGCGGTTTTGTATATTGGTTCGCCTCTGGCATCTTTGTCGTTTCCCTGCTTTTGCCAAGATGGGTTGTGAAACCTTTCTTTTGGCGGCAGTACTTCCGGTCTTACGATTCCGGGTAACCTTGTAGGTTTAATGGCACATCTATTCTTTTTCTCGCACTCCTCGATTTCTTCCTTCATGACCTTGATGTCATCCTGGGTTTTTTGGAGGTGTTCACGAGTTCTGAATAGATGTTGTTGTTGCCTTTGGAGAGCTTGTCTCCTGGCTTCTAGCACTTCAGGGGGTTCATGCAATCCCACTGGTGTTTGTAGTAACTCTTGTTCTTCTTGTTCTGTCATTGGCGGAACAAGGATTTCTTTTGTTTTCTTCTCCGCAAGTTTTGTTCCGCTTGCATCTCCTACTTCCGGGCTTTCATCAGCTGGATCCGCCGATTTCTTCTTCCGGAGTTTGTATTGGAGTTTTTTAGCGGCCTTGTGCTTTTTCTTGGAAGAGGGAGGCTTTTTAGCAGGTTCATCCTCTGTCAATTCTTTGACATTGGGGAATATTGGAGAAGTTTCTCCGTCTTCTCTCACTTCCTCTGGCGGAGGAGTTCTAGGGCTTTCCTGACTGCCGGCGTCCGTGTTTTCAGCCGGTTTCGCCATTAGTACTTCATGGAATCCCTCCTGAAAAGATTTAACTTTTCTTTCGAAGGCGTCCACGTCTTCGTCTTCGGAATCAAAGTCATCTGATCCGGTTTCTGACTCTAATCTCGCCTCAATGGCGGCTAGCACAGAGTCAGCTTCCGAGTTCATCGCTGGATTGGCGGATGTCAGATCTTCCACCTCTGTAGTGGGTTTGCTGTTTTCTGCTTCTTGCACGGGATTACTTTCATCCGTGTTTTCGGCGACCTCGGATTGCACCATACCGATAAAGTGTGAATCACTTTTTTGTCGGCGATCTGAGCAAAACCCGGTATCATAGTCATCTTCGACTGGGTATAGGGCGGGTGGGAAAAATTTGCTTCCACCGCAAAACCCCATGGCCTCTGCAGTTAGTCCGATAAAGATATTTGTAGATCCAATCGGTAACACGCAGGCACTTACCAGGTGATTTTGCGCCGGTATCTAAGATCCATTCTCGAGGAAGCGTCCAACATCGTCGTCGAACTCCAGGCTTCCGACGGTTATGGAACTGCCGATTCCGCCAAGTATCCCAGATCGAAATTTAACGCCTGACGCCGTCAGCCCCATGGTGGGCGCCAACTGTCGAGACATCGTAGTAGTTTTCATAGACGGGGGTGCCATGAGACTACATGTAGAGACGTGGGGAGACGTGGTTGTGTTAAGGATAGAGACACAGGATTTACCCAGGTTTGGTACGTCGCAATAATGCGGCGTTCCTACTCTTGCAATCTCACTAATCAGGGCTAAAGCATGTGTATACAAGTACAACGTGAGGTTCTGTTTAGATATTCGTAGAGGATCAACTTCCCGGCGAGTTAGCCTATAGCTTCTTGTCTATCTATCATATCTCCCGTCCGGCTTTATATAATAGCCGGGTTAGGGCATACAGAGTAGGAAACCTAGAAAACTACGGCAACTAATAACTTGGAAAGTAAGGAATCCGCCTTCTACTCCAAACCAGATCACGTGGGCCGTGATCTGGGTTCTTCTAGAATCCGGCTTCTGTGCGTGAGCTTACTGGGCCGCGCAATGGACCGTAGCCCACTACCATTCGGGCCACCCGGGCAATCCGGCACTTTAGACTACCATCCGCTATACCCCTATTTGGTATATATCCGACAAAGGTGATTTAGGAACTGAAAAGAAATGTTTTCAGAAACAATCAAGTGAAAGATATATTGATTTCTAGAAACTTATTTTTAGCAACATGACTGAGTATAATTTAGCGTGACAATGTATGCTTATATTTTTTGAATATATGCAATGATTGAAGACGTTAGCCGTTTGAATATTCCAAGAAATTGGGCGCTACACATTATCCTCTAAATTCCTTCCTTCGAGCTATAGTAGCGTAATCATCAAATTGTTATGATGGGATGGATTAAAAGTATGGGTGAAGTTGTTTACCTTACTTGGAGATTGCTAAGAGTGGAATCCGGAAGAATACTATTAATATGGTTATATTAGTAGAACAATCAAACTCAGAGTATGACTCAATAGGTGGTAGTATATGACTAACACGCCAAGTAAAATATGCTAGTACGACTATCATTGTTTGATGTTAAATGATTCTTCTATAAAGAAGGGGAATATTGAAAATAGAATTACAAAAAGTATATGGCAGAAAAAAATAGAACTAGAAAGGTACAACTCAGGTGTATATGCTTGATATACAAGTTATAGATGTATTACTAGTTAACAAATTATTTTTGGGGTATTTTGATACCACATTGGTTGGTATGAGTTGTCATACAAAGCAACGCAATGCAAGAAATACAAGGGCCTAAAAAAACTAGTAATAGATGTAGAATCGATTATGACAAGAACAAAAATAAAGTGTTATTGTGTTCATTGTCGTATCGAACCAAACATTCAAGATTTATTTTAAGAACTTAATAAGTTGTTATTTTGTTCTGGTCTTTTGTGAGAACAAATGAGATTGTTCAAACTATGACCATATTCCATAATTGATGGATATGTTAATATAAATCATGTTGGTAAAGTAAACATCTACACAAATAAATGCTAAACGTTGCAAGACGTAAAAGAGTTATACTTAAATTGTGACATCACCATTTTAGTTCATATCAGAAAGGAAAACATGAAGGAACTCCATATTGATGGACTTCCGGAGCCATTTTGTTTTGAATAAGTTGACACTTGTGAGACCTCTTCCAAAAGATGACTAGAATTCCGTTCATAGGCCAAAGTAGAATGGAGGAATAATTTAATGGAGATTGTACATGTTGATGTATATAGTCCATTATGTATAGTCATGTGTGGTGGATAAATTTTTCCTTCATAAAATTCCGTCCATGATTTAAATAGATATATGGGTATATCTATTTAAAGAGAATGGATTTTGACAATTTTGAATTGGTTCATATTATTGTTAGTATGAAGTAAAAAATCAATGTAACAAGATAATCAAGTATTTATGATTGGATCATAAAGGATAAAGTTTGAGTTACAAGTTTAGCAAAACATCTGAGAAGTTGCAGAATTGTTCTACAACTTATATTTCTCGAATTACCCCATATTAGTTTGGAGTATTAAAGAGACAAAATTAAACCTTGTTGGACATGGTAAGATTAATAAAAAAAATGCCATTATAATTTTGTAGTTTATACATTAGTGGCAACCGCTTTTTCACTAAAAAGAGCACCATCATGATCCGTTGAAATTGACAACATATAAGATATGGTTTGGTTAGTGACCCGAATTGTCATTTTCTTAAGTTTTGGTTTGCATAACATGTGTAAAATGTTTACAACCAAAATGGGGTAAATATATGTTTATAAGGTTATCCTAAAAAATACATTGGGTATTTATCCTATCGCCGACCAAAGACAAATGTTGTTTGTCATAAAGGTTTGATTTATCGAGAAAGTAGTTCTTGCGAAACAAGTGAGTGGGAGGACAGTACAAACTCAACAAGATTAGAGAATCTTCGTTACCATGTCAAGAGTAGCGCAGCACTGGAAGTTGTTCCGGTGTTTCCTATTTTGACAAAGTAGAAGACACTACAAGTGTTGTAGATACTTTGAATGAGTTTGCGAACTGAACCACAAAAGTCCTAAAAACTTTGTACTTAGACCAAATTATGGTTTAAGAGTAAAGTGTTGTTTTGACAACAAAAAGACCTGGACCTTATAAAGGAAGCAAATGATGGGCCCTGACTTCGTAAAATTGACTATGAGTCATTATATCCGCCATAGTATCCTTGTATGAATAGCAAGCCGAGAGGGAGGATGTGTGTGGCAGGCGAGCAAGACTTGAGGATGTAGAAGCGTGGCGATATGATAATTTGACGCCACAAGCGCCGGAGAAGACCTTCTGGCGTTGAGGACAACGCCTTTCGAAGAAAGGGAGGATGATATGGGCATCTACAGGTTAGCACGCTAGGACAATAAACTACGATGTATAATGTCTAAGGCCTGCGAGTCACATGTTCTGGCCGAGCCTTCTAAATTGGCCGGTTTGTATCCAGTTTGAGTCCAACTAGGTTTAGGTTCGAGTCAGTTTTGGTTTGGGTTTGTCCAACCGACTAGGGTTTGACCTCTTATATAAAAAGAGCCAAGGCCTAGGGTTTTAGCGAGGTTGAAAATTATGTAGAACTAAAAGTTCCAGGTTACCACCGTCCCTAGGGGATCGACGTGTAGGCGGCGTCTCGGACGTTCGTCAGTTATGTTTGCAAATAAAGGTACGAGTGTTCTTGGATCTGCCAAGAGGGTTCGTGTGTGGCTAGGGGGCTCTTGGATCTGCCTAGAGTTGTCGAGCTTGGTGTGAAATAAAGATGTGAGTGTTCTTGGATCTGCCAAGAGGGTTCGTGCGTTTCTCGCCTAAATCTATCCATGTTCTTCAGGTTACATGTATCGCTCACGTGATTGGGAGAATAGTTATCTTGGTGGTTCTTGCAGTGAAAGATCGGGCAAATATCTACATCACAAGGAGTGGAGGAGCAGCGCTGGGGAAGAAGCTATTCCAGCAAGCAAACCACACGTACTCAAACCATCTACAACAACAAGCCCAAGTTATTAACTACACACCATCTAGCAAGTAATTGCTAGACTATGCACAGAAAGCAAGCTGGGGTATTTCCCTCAATAGGGCATATAAGTGCTATGCTAAGATACATCCTAGGGAATCAAATTGATCAAACATAGCATATGTTCTTATACAAATTTGGGCCTCAGGCTGTGCATCACTGGCCAGGGGCAAATCAAGATAACTAGCATCTGTTCTTGTCATATAAAATGGCCTAGGGGCTTTAGAGCAATATTATCAGGTGCTTATCTGTTAAAGGGCTGCCAGGAGCACAAATCATAGGAAAAAGAAGCTCTCCTAATCACAAGCCTGCAGTAACTTGCTGCTGGGCACTAATCCAGTGGATTAACACATCGTCACAACAAATTACACACATAATTGCATCAGGATCTAGTAAGTATAGAGAGGGGAAACAAATAGGGCATGTCCCAGTTGAACAGAGAGTAACCAAGAGAGGCAGTGGCACATTCTCTTAATCAAGTTCAGAGTAGCACTCACCAAGTTGTGCTATCTTTAGAGCACATCACCAAGTAGTAATAATTCACAGGAGCACGGCATCAGTAAGTAAAAATTCACAGGACCCGTTGCATAATGTTACCAGAGTCTAGCTAAACCAAACACTAGGAATTAAATTCCAATGATAGCCTCAAACATTCCTTAATCAAAACAGGGTCTAAACCTTAGGTAAATTTACAGCACCAAGAAGAAATTCTAGGTTACATTCGTTCCCACTTGCCGCAGGGATGGATCAAGTAACAGGTGATTCTTTTCAAGGTCAGATGCGGGCTTATTTTCTCAAAAATCTTCATTTTGATTGAAAAAACAAAGGGTTAGGCGAATGCGCGGGTACTCTTGATCTGGCAGCTCCATGTAAATTTCCTCATCCAAATCCCCATTAAGGAAAGTCGTCTGCCCATCTGATGAACGAGAAGACCGTGCGAGGCAACCTGTTTGACTAGCATCCTGGAGAGAGATTCACACATGGGGAAACTTTCCCAGGTTCCTAACATGTATGGCATCACACATTCCAGGGGAAGTTTTAGGATTTAAACTACAAGTCCTGGCAGAAGCAATCGAAGAACCAACACCGTAGGGCCATGGCAGAAATTCAACAGGCATGAACTCAGGCTCGATGGCCTGGTTCCATAGCAAGGGGAGAAGTGAGAGAGAGGGGCAGAGAGGGTGAGTGGAAGAGAGGTGAGGGACGAGGAGTACTTACAGGTGACTGATATGTCATAAACGTATCCCTATTTTCTGATGTCCCATGTTGTTTTCATGTTGTTTCCCACATGTTTTCCTTACACTTTATGTCATTTTTATCGATTTTCCGGACTAACCTATTGACAAGATGCCACAGAGCCAGTTCCCTGTTTTCTGCTGTTTTTGGTTTCAGAAAATTTGTTCCGAAAATATTCTCAGAATTGGAAAATTCGAAAGCCAGAAGTCTTAGAAGTCTCGGATGCTTCCAAAAGTCTCGAACAGCCCCGGAGGGGGGCTACAGGGTGGCCACACCATGGGGTGGCGCGGGTCCCCCTGGCCGCGCCACCTAGGGGTGTGGGCCCCCTGGCCACCTCCCGACATCGCCCTTTCGCCTATATACTCTCCCGAGAGAAAACCTTAAAAAGATCGACCTTTTCCACAAAACACACTCGTAGCTCCGCCGCCGCCATCGACAAATTTCGGGGGACAGAACTCTAATATGGCACCCTGTCGGGACGGGGAAGTGCCCCCGGAAGCCATCTCCATCGACTCCACCGCCATCTCCATCGCCGTTGCTGTCTCCTATGATGAGGAGGGAGTAGTTCTCCCCCGAGGCTGAGGGCTCTACCAGTAGCTATGTGGTTCATCTCTCTCTCCCATGGTGTGATCTTTATGTGATCATGAGCTTTGTAATCTAGTTGAATATGTAGATGTGATCTTCATCTGTTATGCTACTCAAGTGGTTTTGTTATCTCCGTAAACACTTTGATCATGGTGTAAAGGTGGTAGTGTGTGCACCGTGTGGTTTAGCATGATATTTATATCTTGTGTTGGAAGATGAACCTATGAAATTGTGGCGTTTGTTTAGTACTAATTTAGGGCGCTCATAGTGATAGCGTGGGGTGCCCTAGAGAGGGAATATAGACTTGAGGAGTGTTGTTACAGCCCTACGCAATGATTGGTGTTTGTTATTCGACCGGAGAGTGGTTCAGAGTAGCATAGTGAAGAAATGATATTTATGCATTCAATTATGTTTTCATTGTTGAGAGTGTCCACTAGTGAAAGTAGGAGCCATAGGCCTTATTTCCAAGCATTGAAACACCATTTTCCGCCTGTTCTGCTGCATGTTTGCTTGCTGCCATTTTAATTTCAGATTGTTATTATCACTTATAATCATCTATACCACTTGTATTTTACTCTCTTTTCGCCGAAACTAGTGCACCTATATACCTGACAAGTATATTGGGTGTGTTGGGGACACAAGATACTTCTTGTATATTAAATGCAGGGTTGCTTGAGAGGGATATCTTTGACCTCTAACTCCATGAGTTCGATAAACCTTGGGTGATCCACTCAAGGGAAACTTGTTGCTGTTCTACAAACCTCTGCACTTGGAGGCCCAACACTGTCAACAAGAATAGAAGCGTGCGTAGACATCAAGCTCTTTTCTGGCGTTGTTGCCGGGGAGGTAAGGTAAAAGGTTCTCACATCCTCGGGTCTGAGTGCTCAAAGTTATTTCCTTTAGATTCTGCAATTATATCTTTTTGTTTCTTGTTTTCACTAGTTAGGCTTATTTTTACTTGTTGCTTGTTTTTATTTTTACTAGTAGGCTTAATGGAAAATAACAAAAATATGAGAGAGCTTTATAATATTTATCTTGAGTTAGGACATGAAGTGTTTGAAGAGAAAATTAAAAAACCTATGGAAATTTATTTGGATGCTAATAGCAATGTTATTAGTATGAATGCTTTGAACACTATTATTTCTAATGCTATGGAAAAGTCTAAGCTTGGGGAAGCTAGTTTATATGAAAATGGTCTTTTTAGTTCCCCAAGCACGGAGGATAAAATTTTCTTTGATGATGAGCCTATGCCTGTTACATATAGTAGTGATCATGATTGGGAAGAACACACTACTTTTGATATTGAAAATGATGATATAGAAAGCTCTAAACTTGTGGATGATGTGTTTGAAATTCTTTTTCTACTGATTATTATATGCTTGATACATCTCCTCCTAGTAAAAATGATGATATGATTACAAATGAACACATTTTGGAGGATAACTATTCTATTGCTTATGATGGTATTATTCTTCCTATATATGATGATTACAATGATGAATATGATATTTTCAGTCCACCTACTATTGAGGAGAAAATTTATTTTGATGATACTATGCCTCCTATATTTAATGATTATGGTGATGAGAATAATAATGATATCTATTTTGTTGAATTTGCTCCCACTACTATTAATAAGAATGACTATGCTTATGTGGAGAGTATTAATTCTTTTATGCATGTGGCTCATGATAAGAATGTTTCTTGTGATAGTTATATTGTTAATTTCATTCATAATGCTACTTAAAGTTATTATGATAGAGGAAAACATTGTCTTATGCATATTAACAATATCAAGTTTCCACTCTTTATGTTGAAATTTTTGAAGTTGCACTTGTTTTGCTTTCCTATACTTGTCGCTTTGTGTTTTCATGACTTTTTTTTCTACGAGATTATTTTTCATAGGAAGTGGGTTAGAATTAAATTTGTTTTATGTTTTATTCTTGATTCTCTCTTTTGCTTCAACAACTATTTCTTATGTGAGCATCTTCTCAAATTATCATGCCTAGCTAAAAGGCTTTAAAGAAAAGCACTTCTTGGGAGATAACCCATGTTTTTATTTTTTGCATTGTTTTTCTATGTTTTATTTGATTCAAGGGGTTGTATACTTCTGTAGAAACTCCTTTGTATCTTTCTTTTCATGTTTTAATAGTGCCAAGTAAAGTTTCTGACGAAAGTTAGAGTTGGTTTTCGGATTTCTGCGCAGAAAACAGATTTCTGCTGTACACCGTAAAACATGGTATAAAATCCTGGAAGGTCAGAATGATCTGAAATTTTTTGTTCTTATTCCTCAGATAATTACGCAAGTTTCCTTAGTTGAACACTTTTTTATTTGAGCAACAGAAGATTTTAGAAAAACATCATCTTTACCTGCTGTCCTGTTTTGACAGATTTCTGCCAATAATTGCATTTACATCTTAATCTCTTTCTTTTTGTGTTCTTTTGAGAAAATGAGTTTTAAAATAAGTTGTGACAGTAGATAATGTATTTATGAGTGTTAGTCTTGTGTCAAAACTGAACCATGTGAATTTATTATTTCGATTTTCACTAACATTGCTAATGAATATTGTGAGAAGTTTGATGTGAAGGAAGTTTTCAAGGGTCAAGAGAAGATGATGATATGACATGATCAAGAAGAGTGAAAAGCTTAAGCTTGGGGATGCCCCGGTGGTACATCCCAGAAAATTTCAATAAGACTCAAGCGTCTAAGCTTGGGGATGCCCAATGCATCCCCTTCTACATCAACAAATTATCAGGTCACTTCTAGTGAAACTATTTTTTTTATTCGGTCACACCTTATGTGTTTTACTTGGAGCATCTTTTATTTTTTCTTTCAGTTTGTTTTTATTTTCATAATGATATTGTTTGGACCCCAGCATTATTTTATTGGAGAGTGACACACTTTTTTTTCATGAGAATACGTTGTATGCTTAGTCTCTGTCTTGCTGCTGCATTTATTTAGCTCCTGTTTTGCATGCATCTCTTATCAGAGCTGTTAGTTTTAGTATTATTATATGAGTACTCTCATGTTTTCTTGATGTATCATAAATAGTATTTTTGTTAAACCATATCTTGTATGGTGCTTGTTGGAAAAGAAAAACTGTTGCTTGATGTAGAATTCATAACAATACTAGTAGAAGCTTGTATAGACTATGGCTAGGAATTTTTCATGCCATGCTAAATGTTATTTTAGTTTTAAAGCCTTGTGTTTATTGAGTAGCATGAATATCCTTAAATAACTGAGAGCGTTTAATATGTCTTGAAAGATTCATGAGTTGTTCTTGTCATAGTAAAGCATCAATATATGGTATTCTCTTTCGAATGTTTTATTTGGTTGACTTGGCGCATGCTCACACCATGTTTATGACTACAAACCAGTCACGAATAGCCTCCATGACCACTTAGTTTTTGAACTTGTGATACCACTTATGCTTGAATTAATGATGCTTATGTCGGTGTGCATGATTATGGCTCTTATGCTCTCTTGATTTGTCGCTCCCAGTCTTTTCCTAGCCTCCACCTGTACTGAGTGTGGAATTCTACTCGTGCATCCAAACTCCTTAAACCAAAGTTTTCCCATTGTGTACACCATACCTATCTACATGTGGTATTTAACTGTCACTCCAAGTAAATTGCTCATGTGTTACCTTTAGAACCTTCAAAATTATTCCTGTTTTGTGTTCTTGTTTTTGCTCATGAGGACGTCAATAGAGAATCTGTAGCTCACTTGTTGATTGGATTTCACACCCTGGACTAGTGCCTTCATCCGCTTATCCAAATGATAGAAGAGCTGGCAGCGGGGTGCCCAGCCCCAAATTAATACAAACAAATTCTCTTCACTATTTTTGTCCCTGATTTATCAGTCAAAGCATAATTCTGTAAACAAACGAGAAAGAGGGATGACCTTCTACACCAGTTGCGTCCTTCACCATGGGAGACGCTTTTGTGAATCCAGTTGGCTTGTGACGTACTGTATTGTCTGTTTACCATTCGTTGACATAAGCATACACCTCTCCTAAAAATAGACACTCCTCCACGGTGTCAAACTTTTAATACCTCTATTTAATAAAATAAAAATCTCTAGCACATGAGTGATCCCTGCTTCCCTCTGCGAAGGGTATTTCTTTTACTATTATGTTGAGTCTCCATCTTCTAACTTTATGCACAGTTGAGAGAGCATTTTTTTTCCATTCTGAGTTATATGTGCATTTGTCCCATAAACATCAATAATTTCTTCACGATGTGATATTATTTATTCTTAAATTATTTGTTATAGTCTTCCTCATGAACTTTGAAGGTGTCCTGGCATTTATGTTTTGTCCCACTCTTAAGGACTAGCGAAATACCACTTCGCCATGCTTTCTCTATACCTGAAACAAACGTTTATCTTTTTTTGCATTATTATCCATGATCCTTTATTTAAGATACTCTTGATAGTGCAAAGTGATTTTTATGCTTTATTATTAGAGTTCTATTTATCATGTTCGTGTTTGAAGTTCTATGATCTCAGCGTACATATGCTTTTACATTATAATCATCAAGTTTATGCTAGTAGCATGTCACCTCAAAAATTATTTTGTTTTATCGTTTACCTACTCGAGGACGAGTAGGAACTAAACTTGGGGATGCTTGATATGTCATAAATGTATACCTAATTTCCGATGTTCCACGTTGTTTTCATGTTGTTTCCCACATGTTTTCCTTACACTTTATGTCATTTTTATCGATTTTCCGGACTAACCTATTGACAAGATGTCATAGAGCCAGTTCCCTGTTTTCTGCTGTTTTTAGTTCCAGAAAATTTGTTCTGGAAATATTCTCGGAATTGGAAAATTCGAAAGTCAGAAGTCTTAGAAGTCTTGGATGCTTCCAGAAGTCCCTAAGAGCTCCGGAGGGGGGCCACAGGGTGGCCACACCATGGGGTGGCGCGGGTCCCCCTGGCCGCGCCACCAAGGGGTGTTGGCCTACTGGCCACCTCCCCGCATCGCCCTTTCGCCTATGTATATTCTCCCGAGGGAAAACCCTAAAAAGATTGACCTTTTCTACAAAATACACCTGTATCTCCGCCGCCGCCACCGAAAAGTTTCGGGGGACAGATCTCTGTTCTGGCACCCTGTCGGGACGGTGAAGTGCCCCCGGAAGCCATCTCCATCGACTCCACTGCCATCTCCATCGCCGTTGTTGTTTCCTATTATGAGGAGGGAGTAGTTCTCCCCCGAGGCTGAGGGCTCTACCGGTAGCTGTGTGGTTCATCTCTCTCTCCCATGGTGTGATCTTTATGTGATCATGAGCTTTGTAATCTAGTTGAATATGTAGATGTGATCTTCATCTGTTATGCTATTCAAGTGGTTTTGTTATCTCCGTAAAACATGATATTTATATCTTGTGTTGGAAGATGAACCTATGAAATTGTGGCGTTTGTTTAGTACTAATTTAGGGCGCTCATAGTGATAGCGTGGTGTGCCCTAGAGAGGGAATATAGACTTGAGGATTGATGTTACAGCCCTACGCAATGATTGGTGTTTGTTATTTGACCGGAGAGTGGTTCGGAGTAGCATAGTGAAGAAATGATATTTATGCATTCAATTATGTTTTCATTGTTGAGAGTGTCCACTAGTGAAATTAGGAGCCCTAGGCCTTATTTCCAAGCATTGCAACATTGTTTTCCGCCTGTTCTGCTGCATGTTTGCTTGCTGGCATTTTAATTTCATATTGTTATTATCACTTATAATCATCCATACCACTTGTATTTTACTCTCTCTTTGCCAAACTAGTGCACCTATATACCTGACAAGTATATTGGGTGTGTTGGGGACACAAGATACTTCTTGTATCTTAATTGCAGGGTTGCTTGAGAGGGATATCTTTGACATCTACCTCCCTGAGTTCGATAAACCTTGGGTGGTCCACTTAAGGGAAACTTGCTGCTGTTCTACAAACCTCTGCACTTGGAGGCCCAATACTTTCTACAAGAATAGAAGCGTGCGTAGACATCAGTGACCAACATCTTGGTGGTCACGGCCAGGCGACGAGTTCAGCTTGAGGGAGGCGGCGTGGGCAGTGGTTGCTCGTCGGGAGCCGTCCCGACGGTGCAACACCTCCTCTGCGACAACACCACTCGATGTCGGGGCGTGTGGAAGCCACAACAGCATGCCCAGGTCATGAAGGTCCGGAGCAGTCCAGGAGCAACGAGGTGGCAACGTGCGTGTGCTAACTGAAACCCTAGGGGGAGGTTCGGGTGGCGCACGACCGCTGCTGGGGACGAAAACCAGATCGAAGGGGTGGAGGAGGTAGAGAGGAGTGTGGAGCGTCGGGTGATACCAAGCATGGCGGCGGAGGCCACCAGAAATCAGACAAATTAATTCCTGGACGGCGGCGACGTTCACGGTTGCCAGAGAACGAGAGAGAGGAGAGGGGGTTCGAGCGCAGCAGGATGAGCCCGAGTGTGGGCACCTACTCGGGTTCGCCCGAGTGGGTTGACCCTAACCCACTGGTGGGTGGCCCACCAGTCAGGCCTAGGGTCTATTTGGTCTTTTGACCATTCTCCTATAAAAAGAAAAGTAACAACTATGCTAATAAATCTATAAAAAATCAATACAAAATTAAATAAGTAAATCAAATAGAAGTTAGTATTTTTTAAATAATGAAAAATTTCCACGTTGTCTAAAGTAATAAATATTGATTACAAATAATTGCATTCATGTCATTATTATGCATAATAGCATCATTTGCTTCTTTAAACATTGTCCTTACCAGGCAATGATGGTATTTTATAGAACAAGGAAGTCGGAAGTTGCACCAAGCATTAGGCTCCACTACCTATCCGTATCAAGGCAGGTTCATCACTTTCTCATGTCCTCTTAAATATTTCCTAAGAACTATTTTCAAAAATCCTATCGTAATACCACCTATTCTCAAAAGAATGCATGATCCTATTTTTATAATAATACGACTAATTGAATGACTACCCGAGTGGTAGTCTTCTGTTTGATGGACGGATGCAACCATAGTAAGATGAATATGTCAAAGGAAGGTTCCATCTGCATGGGAAATTATTACCTATGACTTAACCACAAACGCCGTTAGAACTCGGTGTGCCGTAATTACCGCGTTAACCATGGGTCTTGTATGGGGCGAGTAAACCATCCGTGATATTTCCCCGTTCGCATGTCAACGGACTGCCAGAGACGTACGATGTAGGTCTTGCGGGACTACATACACATGGGTGGGAGCCCTTACGTCCCACGGACTCTGGGGTCTATGAGTGTCTGCCCGAAGCGCCAAGTTCTCTAATGTGAGGGAAAAATCAGGGGTTCAACCTGCGTGGCAGAAATGAGTGGGCATGCGTCGTGCATAGAAGTATGGTTTGGTTTGGATCAACAATCGGGCCGCACACCTAAGTGGGTGTGGACAGGAACGCGCTCCTGATTGTGCAACATGGTCTTGATCGCCTATGGGTAAAGTAACGCACCTATGCAGAGTGTAAAAGGATGTGGCTTGTTACCCCCTGTTCCAGGAAGGAGCTGCGAACGCTACAGGAATGGCAACTCCATGAAGTTCTAGTCCTGTGATGGTCCGACGGGCATAGTTTTACAAAGTAAAAGCAACCTCTTGAAGAAACATTTTCACTCAAAACCTGCATTAGTATAGACTCTTTAGAGTCGAGACTGTAGATAGTGCATCAACCACCCACCTTACTTAATGAACTTGTTGAGTAACGTTGGTTACTCATTCGTGCCCGTTTAACCCCCTGCTTAGGCTATGAGAACCTCGAGGAGGCATCCTTCAACATCATCGGAAGCCAAGAAGACATCTACTACGAGGAGCCAGATCTCTCCGGAAGAGTTGAAGGGATGGATTACACCATCTAGTATGGAGCCAGTCCAGATGGGGCAGAGTCTGACTAGGTTTATCCTGGTCTAGAAACCAATACCTAAGCACGGTTGAATCGAGCAGTCTTGAACTTATATATTAGGCCGTTGAGTTCCCATGCATGCACCTACTTTACCTTTTAGTTTTTGTTATGTTTTCAATAATGAGGTGACCTCATCATGAGATCATTCTCTTGTCTGCACACTATGTTTTGTAATATATGTTTGTATGACAATCAAGTCCCGCAACGTTTCTGTTGTACCACCCTGAGGAATGTAATATTTGTGGAACGGTATTCTGTGAGTGTTATGTCAACGACTTGCGTACGATAACATGAAGTGGTATGCTGGGTCACCGCACATGGCCTTCCACAAGCCTGCCAAAGACAGGAGAGAAGGCTTTCTGCCACTTCCTCTTTTCTGTCCTATGGTGATAGGCTGGTGTTGGTGAATTCTGTTTTATCCTCATTGCCAACTTATTACATGCTCTCTTTAGTTATTCCTGCTGGTGTTATTGAGGTTATTGACAGAGCAAGAAGACACTGCCTGTGGAGCAAGAGAGGAAAAGAAAAAGCTAATTCCCTTGCAGCTTGGTCCATGGTGTGTAAACCCAAAAAGAAGGGAGGACTGGGGATCATAAACTTGAAAATACAAAACTCTGCTCTTCTTCTTAAACATCTAGATAAATTCTATAATCAGGAGGACTTGCCCTGGGTTCAGCTCATTACTGATGCTTACTATCATCAGGCTGTTCCTCATGCTGTGGTAGAATCTGGTTCATTTTGGTGGAGAAATATCTTGGCATTATCTGAGGAATTCAGAAATTTCACTACATGCTCTGTAGGAAATGGTTTCACTGCATTATTTTGGGAGGACAATTGCCAGCCACAATTACTTAAGATAACCTTTCCAAGGTTATACTCTTTTGCCAAAGATAAGCTTCAATCTGTTAATGAGTTTTTGCTATGCACAGATTGCATTCAAAAAATTTCTTTGCCATTGACTATCCAAGCAAATGAAGAGTTAAGGTTGTTGAAATGCATGATTGGTAATTTTACAATCCAGTTAAGTATTAAAGATCAATGGAAGAGTCCTCACTCAACTGGCAGATTACATCCTAGTTCTTTTTATAAACACCATTTTAATGGTGCACCCGATGATTCACTCTCCTATGGAATTTGGAAGAGCAAATGTCAATCTAAGCACATATTCTTTGCATGGCTGTTACTACATGATAGAATTAACACCAAGGATATGTTTCTTAGAAGGCACTGGAATATTAATGATTCTTCTGATTGCATCCTATGTCCTGGCCATGTTCATGAAGACTGGAGGCATTTATTCTTCAATTGCACTTTCAGTACAAGGATTTGGAACTATCTACAAATCCCTTGGTACCCAGGTTCCTCCTCCTTTACTATCATGTCTGCCAAGAATTTTTTTCTGGCCCCTGTTTTGTGGAGATTGTGATCCTGGCCTGCTGGTGCATCTGGAAACAGAGGAATGGTTGGATTTTCAAGAATATCAAGCCAAGTTTTAGAGGATGGAAGGCCCTGTTTATACAGGAAGTCACCCTGCTTAAGTACAGGGTGAAGAGAGAGCTCTCTGTTTTTTTGACATCATGGATTAATTCACTCCCCTAATCCCCTTGTATATACTGTAATCTTTGTAAATAACCTTTTATTTTTTTAATAAATGGGGGGGCTATGGGGGATTCCCCCACAGTAATGGTGTAAAAAAAAGATACTTTGGCACCTTTGTATATTTCCTGCCAAGCAAAACGACAATTCTTCCAGCTCCAATGCATATGCTTCATTCTCTGCTAGGATCCGAGAAGTATTTTCAACATTGAGTTTCCTCATGTACCTTGGCCCAAACACCGCCACCACTGTATTGCAGAACTTGTACAAGCATTGAATGACGGTGGTTCAGCCATTCGCAAGTATTCATCTTGCGAATCACGGGGAGCTCCATATGAAAGCATCCTCATAGCCACCATGCACTTCTAGAGTGAGGAAAATCCAACACAGACGGTCCAATCCTTATTGTATACGAAGAAGTAGTCGTATTCGCGGTGTTCATGCAGAATTTTGAGAAAGATCTTCCGGTTTATCCTGAAACGACGCCGGAACCCTGTGTCGCAATGGATTGGGTTGTTAGAGAAGTAGTCGGCGTACAGGATGCAGTAGCCCTCCGCACGCTGCCTTGCCTTGCTCTTCTGGCGGCCAGGCGCCGAACCTTCTCATCGTGGCTTCGCGTTATCAATGATCACACCGGCCAGCGTGGTGAGCATCAGCAGGTGCTCCTTGCCGGCAGCTACTCCTTTTCAACTGGATGGCTCGCCGGAAAAGGGGGAGAAGGGGCGGGGCACGGCGGAGCAGCGAGGAGCTGTGTTTTGCGGCGGCGGGGGACCTTTCTAGCAGCGGAATAGCGGCAGCGGCCGGAGGGGTGGCGTCGAGGCCGGCATGATTTGCTGGGGAATGGCTCTCCTTTAGCGCGTGGGTGGCCGAATCACGGGGGAAAGTTGTTTTTCGCCTAACATGGATAGGCCGCGCGGCGATTTTGTCCCGCAGGTGACCCCCGGGGCGCTGGGTTCGACCTGAAAACGCTGGGTCTTTTTTTGGCGCAATCCGGCGATTTTCGACGTGCTGGGGGCGAGCGGGAAATTTTGGAACTGTCGGCGCCGAAAAAATGACGGGCGGCGGGAGGGGGTTGTGGCGGCAAGTGTTTTTAAGAATCCACGGTGCGCGCATTCGCGTTTCCCACGAATCAGCCGCCGCTATGGCGTCAACGCCATTTCAACAGCAAACGGACCCACGAGGGGTTTAACAACTCAGGCGGCCGTATCCTCTGTTCTCCCGTATCCACATTGTTGCCAAAGCTAAATTTGCCGCATAGATTTATTTGGTATAAGTGTTAAGTTTTCTATGTTAGTTGCAATGTGGCAAAACCAAAGTCAAATATGAAATCTACTAAATGTGTGCCCCACTATATACTCCCGACGTCCGGAATTAAATATCATAAAGTTTTACAAAATTGGATGTACTCCCTCCGTCTGGGTTTAAAAGTCCTCTAGTGGGAAAATATTTGTCCCAATATTATCTCCAAATAAGGCACGTAATCATTTATTATCCTAATTAACCGTGTCATAATAATTGTGAAATCCCATCTAGTCTCATCTTGATTGGTCTGCATGGCCAAATTAATTGCGCAATTAATTAGATAATGGAAAACTGTGACGTTGATTGGTGGAAAGGACACCAATAGAATTGCGCCTTGGTCATGATGCTCTTCATTAGGGGACTAGTAATCATGGACGGAGGGAGTATCTAGACATAATTAGTGTTAGATACATCCACTTTTGTCAAACTTTGTGACACTTAATTCCGGACGGAGGGAGTATAAAGTAATAACAAAATATATTTTTGGCTCCTTCGTTTCTCCCTAGTCCCACCCGTCCATGTCTAGATACATGGAAAAATAGAAGTATGTCAACCAAATTTGCCACATACTCCCTCTGTCCACGAATAAGTGCACATCTACTCTTGCATTTAGTCGAACTTTTTAAACTTTGACCAAATTTATTAAAAATTATTGTAATATATATGATATCAAAATAATATATTCTAAAACTTTATGTCAAGACAAACCTATTGATACTAATTTGGTGTCATAAATGCTATTACTTTTCCCGATAAAGTTAGTCAAAGTTTAATAAATTTGACCGATGAAAAGGAAAATGTACACTTTATCGTGAACGGAGGGAGTAGTGTGCTGCCCTAGGGCCCGCTTGGTTTGTGCTGTTTAGTTTTCCGGGCCAGCAAATTTTACGGGCCAGTTTTCCTGTACCCACGGAATACGCCGGATTTTTGTCGGACCTGACCTGGTCCGTAATGTTTACGCGCGTTTGAGAGCAGAAAATGTGGGACGGAAGATACGGAGCGAGGAAAAAAACGGCAAGCCAAGTGCGAAAACTGGCAACAGTAAGGCCGTCCGTAATGCATTGTCTCTTAGCGCGGTATCCTAGGTACCGTTGCATTATAAGATACAACCATCCTAATGCATGGTTTCTTAAGTGTTGTATCTTAGGGCATCTTTAATGGGTTGTAAGATAAGATCGTATGATAGTTGTCCAACTCATCAACCAACAAGTTATCATACAACTATCTCAATGGTTGTTGGTAGAGTTGTTGATAAAGTAGTACAATCTATCCAATCATATAGTCCATTTAGTGGGACCAAAGAAAAAAGTATCTTGGCATACGTGCTACCTTGTTGGTTGCATATCATACAACCTATATTCTCTCACCTCATTATTACTATGCCATGTGGGATTTCAGCTGAGTTGGTGACGAAGACATAGATCTTGGACCCTGCGGGTAAGGACACCCCCTCTCAGGCCCAATGTCAAGGCCCAAGAAGAGGCGCCCTTGGAAGACTCCAGAAGGCCCACCAGAAGCCCACCCGCACTAAACTTGCGGGTTAAGTTAGGTAGTTTTGTAACCGACCTAGCTAGGGTTTGAACCCTCTCCGGGTAGGACTCGAGACCTGGCCATCTATATTGTAACATCCAAGTATGAAAACCCTTAGTTGTTTTACTTATTTGTTTAATTTATGCAATGCATCATGGCATCATTCTCATTTTTATTTCTTTTTGCATTGTTTTCATAATAAAATTCAAACTTAATCAAACATTGTTTTCACACTTGTCTGTTACAATCTCTCAAATAAAGATTTGCAATTCCAAAAACATCAATTGCTCCCAATTATTTTCATATTGGATCAACTCTTAAATTGTTGCTTAATTTAATCAAATCATTAACCAATCAACCAAATCACCCTTTAAGTTCCAACCAAGTTTCAAATCAGAACTCTTTTGAAAACATAACAATTCACCACATGTTTGTATTCTTAAAATCATATTTTAAACCTAAGGGTAACCCTATTTAAATTGTTGTTTCAAAATGGTGTTTTAATAATAAAAATTGGTTCTATTTGGTTTCAAACACAAACTACCATTTTAAAACCAAATTTTTGAAATCCAAGCATGCAATGTGGTTCCTAATTACCTAAAAGGCTTAACTAAATTTTTTTCAAATTTTTCTATAAACAAAACCCTAACAGTTTTCTTCCAAAAGCATTTGCTACAAAAAAAAAAAGAATAAAAACGAGAAAACCAGCGCGCGCGCGGCAGCTAAACGCAGCCCAGCCCAACTAGCTACGCGCGCGCAGCAGCCCAGCCCGCTCTCCCCACTTACCGTTTCGCCGCGCGCCAAGATTCGTGCCGCCCGCCTAATCGCCTTCGTCACCGCGTACGGCAAGGCATCGGAGGCCTCCACGGCGACCCCGACGCGACCACGGCGGCCACCACTGCGCCTCCACCCTATATAAGCATGCCTAGGGCACCCCCGTACCACCCTATCGCCCTAGGGTTCCTCTCCGCCGCCAATCGCCTCCACCATCGACGGTTCCCCCCTCTGCTGCAACTCCACCGGCGGCAGCTGCTCTGAATAATTCCATGGCGCCGCCGTGTTTAGCTCCCACCTAGCCATCCATCACCCGCAGCCGCTTCCCCGTTCTCCCTTCTCCCTCTTGGACACCAGAAGGATCACTGGTAAGCCCTAAATCGCCGTCGCATTTCTTCTCCCTCTCCGGCCACCGCGCCACGTTTCTGAATCCTTGCTTCCCGCCGCCGTTACAGGCCTCCTCGTCAACAATTGCTTGCTGGATTCGCTCGGGCTCTCCTTCCTCTACGTCACGGACACGCGGGCGCGCACGGAGGAGCACCACGTCGACGGCGCCGTCCACTTCCTCGCCGCTGCAGCTGTCGTCACCGGACGTCATCACCGAGCCGCAGCTACGATTACTCCGGTGGTGAGCATCGCCTGCTCCTCCTCCCTCCTTGCATCCATTCAGTACACCTGTGCGCGTCCATCTGCATCCAATCACCACCGCAACGAGCACAGCAACGTTGCATCCGCCGGCGAGCACCTCGTCTGACCGCCGCGCAAACGTTTCGTTAGAAAAGTTCAGAGTTTTGGAACTGAACGATAACCTGAAACCTCCCCCTCTACTGTCAACACAACGCAGCGTACCGCAGTGGTTCTGAATTTGTGCGTGCAGCTCGTGGTTGCGGGTTCGAAACCCCTCGAGCACAAACCTTTTTTGTGGAATTTCTTCCGCAGCGTGGCTGGCCCACTGTCATCGACCTGGGTTGCCACGTGTGCTCGCGCAGGGCCACGCTGTCCACTGGCCCGCTGCGCAGTGACTGCGTGTAGCGTGGAGCTGTGTAACAAAAGTTTTCTGTGCAATTCTAAAATTACAAATTCCTTTTTAAATAACAGATTTGAATAGAAACTTTGAAAGTCCATATCTTTTATTTTATAAATCCAACAAACACAAACTTTATATCTATTCTGATCCAATTTTCCTAATCTTTCCAAATATTCAATTTGTGTTCTGTTTTGAATTTTCAAAATGCAATTTAAATTCAAATCCAAATAATTCAAATGCCATTTGTAATAATTCATAAATAATTCATACTATTTCCAAATAATACAAATAAAATATGTTTTTCACACCATTTTGAATACTCTATTCAAATATAAATTTTGTTTTCTGGTTTGAATAATTTAAATTGCCTAAACAATTTAAATCTTGTTTAATTCAATTAAAACTTGTTTAATATTGTTTAATTCATAACTAAATAATCCAAAGTCCAATTTCAAAATGTGAAACATGTAATCCAACTAAAATTTGATAAACTTTTCAAATATAAAATTTGTAAATTGTTTTGCACACCCTAACTTGATGAAAACAATAATTGTTTGTGTACCATGTTTAAGTAACAAAATTCCAAACTTAATAAATGCTTTTCTAAATTGTTAACTATCATTCCAATTGCATTTAAATTGTTATGTTATTGTTATTCATCATGCATGCATCATGATAACAACCAACACCTAATAAATAGTTGTAAATCATTTGTTCCAATTGTTTCAATGGATCCTTTTCCATATGCAACCCTTGCATATGGGTCCATTTAATTTGTGTTATCATGTTAGTCAGTTTATCTAGATGCACCTATGAAATTGTCATGCATCATATTGACTGTGCACAATGCCATGAACATGATTGTTTACATTCCTGTTTTGTCTGTTTGCTTCTTCTCGGTTAGACGACGACTACGTTGAGACCGACGATCCTTACGACACCACTACTCAGGACCTAGCCCAGTACCCGGCTACTGAGCTGCCAGGCAAGTTATCACTCACATGAATCATCGAGTTCCTTTCCACACTTGTTGTCGATACTATCCTTTTGTCTACTATTGCTAGCCCTATGTATCGTTGCTTGTTCTCCGAACCTATCACATGATACCCTGAACCAATGATACTGCCTCACCTCCATACCTACATCCTTTGTTTGTGCCTTAGTATTATCTAGCATGCTTAGGGTTGCTTTTACTCGAGTCTGTTGTCGGTTACTACTTTTACTATCTTATTATTTGTACCGGGGGCTCGATGTTAATCAATCAATCCTGTTAATTGCTAATGGTAATAATAATTTGATGATAAGGCACCGGCAGGAGGCCCATGAGAGGTTTTGGAGCCTGCTAGTGTCGACCCTAATAGGAAAAGGGTCTTGTCTACTGATCCATGATGAGCGCACTACCCGCATGTGGGAAGCGAGTATGGGCGCCCCCCTCAACTTGACCTGATTCGCATCTCGTCCAAATCGCCTCATTTAGTTCGTGTTTTCCATTTGCCGCATGCATGTTTTTGCGAGCCCAGCGCAGGGTGGAACTTTCGTAGTCGGCATATAGGGGGACACGGTCTTAGAGTGATATGATGGTCCATTTTCTTCTGGGCTTGATTAGCCGTGCGCCCAAGGTTCTTTGGGCTTGATGCGGAGAATGGTTGGTTGTGTAGAGTACCCCGCTTGGTGGGAGGCATCCCATCTGGCGGGTTATTCTTGCGTGTACGGCCAAATTGGTGCAACCCTGCAGGGATAATCTTCTCGAGAAGCCGTGTTTTCCGCGGTTATGGATTACTTGGTGAAAGTACTGGCTAACAAGTACTCAGGACAACTTCAACATAATGATCAATCATGTTTCACCCAAAGATTAATAACCTGACTAGTAATAGGTTATTCACACAATAACTTGATTCACCTTATCACAACTGTGTGAGTTATCCTCGGATTGCTTCTTTGGATAAGGGGCGAGATCCAGGATGGGTTTGGTTGAAGTTATCTTTCAGTTGGTTACAATCCTCGATCTTATCTTTTCTGTTAGCCGGAACTTGTAGTTATCTTCTGTAGTTGTTAGAGCAGCCAGCAGCAACTTCCATATCACCCCTTTCTTCCGTTGATCCCAAGCATCAATGCTTGTGTTGACGGGTAACTCTTTGATGAACTGTGAGTCTTGCTTGCCAGTACTTGGATGTACTGACCCCGTTGGGGTTGTGGTTTACGCAGAGTACGACTACGACTACGATGCTTCTCAGGATGGCTACTTTGTGGAGTTTGACGAGACTGCAGACGAGTAGTTAGCTGGACCAGGGCAGGATCCATAACCTACGTGGATGGGCTTCGTCTTATTTTTTTTTTTCTCCGGCTTCTTAAGCCTGTTGGATTTGTCTGTACTCAGACCCTTTGATTGCTTCCGCTGTTGTAATGGATGATATGTTGGGACATGTGTCCTCTGGATGATTGTATTCGCTATTTCTGCCTTAGTGAAGGCCAGTTGCAACTTTATTTCTATCTTTTGTGTCGTAGAGATGAGTTGTGATAATCATTCGTTCAAAGCTGTTGACGTACAGTGCGTGCTTGTTGTGAAGTACGTCGACAGTAGTGCCTGTGACTCCTAATGGATAGTTTACATCGACGGTGGAATAGTAGGGCTTGTGTTGTCGCGCATAAGCGCAGGCCTACCAGGAAGCTGGGACGTGGGAGCAGTTATGCCCCATAATCCAAGCACCTACTATCCAGTTCGTACGATGAGTATCCCTTAGAAGCCAGGGTGCGACAAATGGTATCAGAGCCTGTCTGCCTGTAGGATCCCTTTTTACTGGTCGCAGTTGAGTCTAGAAACTATTTTGTAGCTATATAGGAAAAAATGAAACGTGAGAGTAGGAATTCTGCCATTTTTCTTCTTTTCCCACCCACCCACCCTTTTTCTGGTAAGGAAGTGCAACGTTGTTTTCTGTTCTCACCTAAACTTTCAAGTTAGGATTTCACGTGTTTTGGGTTCTCTGTAGTACCTCAGGACTTTTGGTCTCGTTTTCCCGATGTTGCTTCGATATCATGTTCTTTTCAACATCCTTTTCGTCCGTTGAACCTTGTTGTTGTTTTCCACATCCTTTTTCATCTACCGGAGTCTAATCAAAACCTTCCAAATCATCTGCAGATGGGTCTCAGCTACTACCCGCAGGTGGTTCGCATGACTCGCTGTGAGAGCACCGCCGGTTTTCCGGAGATGCTGAGAGACATGGTTACCTATCTGGGGTTCCGTTGGGCACCAGAGTACCAGGTCTACGAGCACCAGCGAGAGTTTGACCAGACTTGCTACCGGGCTATCGTCTACATTCTGTCGGATGATGGCAGGAGCATTGTCCACCAGTACGAGGCAGTAGGGTCCACAGTGGATATGGCAGTACAGCAGGCAGCGTATGTGAGTCTCACCGTCCTTCGTGCTGACTACTGGGGGTTTGATAAGTCCAGTTTTTGTCACATCCCCCGTGGTTACATCACGGCAGCGGGAGTTCACTTCACTGTCCACCGCGACCTGGATACCTACGAGACTGATAGCTCCAGGCTGCAGACCACTGCCCAGTTCGTGTGGCACAGTGACGTCGTTGCTTCCGCACTTTCTCAGGAGTTAGCCTCAGTCAGGGAGCAGCTCCACCTTGCTCTCACTCGTCTGGCGACGTACACCACAGACTTCGTTGGAGACGAGCGCTTTGCACGTTTCCAGCAGACACTGGGTTTTCCTCTGCCAGATGCTGGAGGTTACGAGCCGATCAGAGGCCCACTTCTCGACCTCGGAGCTGGTTACACATGGATTCCCCGCTATGGAGCACAGGGACACGACGCTTTCTACTTCACCACACCGAGAGTTGCTCTCAGAGCAGTTCCTATCTACATGGATCGTCGTGATACCTACTTCCGTGGGGTTCCTCCTCACCGTATCTCTCGTCGTACTACTCACCGCCGTCCTGCGTGATGAGCATGGGAGTACCGTTGTATCCATTACTAGCTGTGTCTAGTTATCCTTTCGTTTTCGAACCATGTATTGGTCTGTTGGATATTCTGATGTATTTGAACATGTGATGATGTACCTGTTGGTTATCTATTCATGCGTCGGAATAATCTATCTTTCGGTTACCAAGTCTATCCTTTTCTGTTGTTGTGCTAAAATGAATTTCTGTTCAGGATGCCTCCAACCAGGAACAACCCGCCTCCGCCACCACCAATGGGGGAACTGTTGGCTCAGATGACCCAAGTGGTGACACAGATGGCCCAGATCCAGGCTAACCAGCAACACAACCAGAATGCTCCAAGGGTCACCATCAAGGACTTCCTCATCTTGGGCCCAAAAGCTTTCGTGGCAACACGTGAGCCCCTGGATGCTGATGACTGGATCCGTGACGTAGCAAGAGCTCTGGAGATTGCTCATGTTGCAGAAGAGGATAAGGTCAAGTACGCCACCTACCTACTGAAGGGTCAGGCAGCTACTTGGTGGGAGAACTACCAGAGCATGAGAGCTGACTATCCTATCACCTGGGGATGTTTCAGGGAGGCCTTCCTGAAGCACCACATCCCGGATGGTCTCATGGAAAGGATGCGTGAGGAATTCTGCTCTCTCAGACAGGGCAAGCTGGACGTTCTCGGCTACCAGAATGAGTTCAATCGTCTCGCTCGGTACGCTGGTGACGAAGTGTCCACCGAAGCCAAGAAGATGGCAAGGTTCCGCCGAGGTTTTAACCCGGAACTGAAGTACGCTCTCACCAACATCAAGTGCAAGGACTTCGTGGAGCTTGTGAACACCGCGCTCAATGAGGAGAATGGGCGCAAGGCGTTCGAAGAGTCCCGCAAGCACTCGCGTGAGGGTGGTTCCTCCTCCAACATGACCACCCCTCCGCAGAAGCGCCGCATCTGGGTGCCAAATGGTGCTGTCACTCGGGCTCCAAATGCCCAAGCTTCTCCAGGCTTTGGTCCCCGCCCACCCAACCCATCTCAGATGCAGGGTCAGAGGTTCCCGATGGGGCAGCCAAGGCCAGGTCCTTCTCGTGTCGTCACTTGCTACAAGTGCAAGGATACTGGACACTATGCTGATAAGTGCACTCAGAAGCAGCTACCCCTACCTCCTCGCCCCAACACCAACCAGGCTATGGTTCGTGCTCCCCCGGCTAAAGCCTTCAACTCCAACAACAGGCCTGTCGGGAGGAACGCGAGGGTGAACCATATCAAGGCCGACAAAGCTGAGGAAGCTGCTGACGTCGTTCTCGGTATATTACCCGTAAACTCTATTCCAGCTAAAGTGTTGTTTGATACTGGAGCATCGCATTCGTTTGTGTCAAAGATCTTTGCTACAACGTACAATTTAGCTCTGGTTCCGCTAAGCAATCAAATCTATGTGCACTCTCCGGGAACTAAAATGATTACTTCCAAGATAAGCATGGACAATCAGATCCTAATTGGAGGTCGTGTATTCCTTGCTTCACTCATGTTGCTGGGAAATTCTGACATTGATGTCATTCTGGGTATGGATTGGTTGAAGACCCACAAAGCTAAAATTGACTGTGCTCAAAAGTCAATAACTCTCTCCCACACTTCAGGCCAGATAGTCTATTCTCCATATGGATCAAGTTCTGTTCAGCTGTTCAACCTCGATGCCAAACCCCTTCCTGCAATTGAAAATGTTCCGGTGGTTTGTGAATTCCCTAACGTCTTTCCAGAAGAGTTGCCAGGGATGCCCCCGGATAGAGCAGTTGAGTTCGTGATCGAGCTTGAGCCAGGTACTGCTCCAATCTCTAAGCATCCATACAAGATAGCTCCTCCTGAACTGAAATTGTTGAAGGAGCAAATCGATATGTATATGGACAAAGGTTTCATTCAGCCTAGTTCCTCCGCTTGGGGTTGCCCAACTCTGTTTGTTGCCAAGAAGGATCAAACAAAAAGACTCGTGGTTGACTATCGTCCTCTCAACGAGAAAACCATCAAGAACAAGTATCCACTTCCTCGTATCGATGATCTTTTTGATCAACTTGCTGGAGCCTCAATATTCTCAAAGTTGGACTTGAGGATGGGGTACCATCAGATAAAGATCAGAAAGGAAGATATTCCTAAAACAGCTTTCACCACTCGTTACGGTCTATATGAATACACCGTCATGTCCTTTGGTCTCACCAATGCACCGGCAACGTTCTCAAGACTCATGAATTCTGTCTTCCATGAATACCTCGACAAGTTCGTTGTGGTATATCTCGATGACATTCTAGTCTACTCAAAATCCGAGGAAGAGCATGGAGAACACCTTCGTCTCACTCTCATGAAACTTCGCGAGCATCGTCTGTATGCCAAGTTTTCCAAATGTGAGTTCTGGATTCCAGAAGTTGCATATCTTGGTCATATCATCTCTGCCAAAGGCATTGCCATTGACCCTGAAAAGGTTAAGGCAATTGTTGATTGGAAACCCCCTAAGACGGTGAAGCAAGTCAGAAGTTTTCTTGGCTTGGCTAGCTATTGCCGTCGTTTCGTCCAAAACTTTTCCAAGATTGCTAAACCTCTCACTGATCTCACAAAGAAGGACAAAAAGTTCGTTTGGACTCCACAATGTGATGAGAGTTTCAACCTCCTGAAGACTAAACTCACTTCCACACCTGTTCTAGTTGGCCCAGATACTAACAAACCTTTCCAGATATTCTGTGATGCATCTCTCCAAGGCCTAGGAGCAGTTCTTATGCAAGAACGTCAAGTTGTCGCTTATGCTTCACGTCAGTTGAACCCACATGAGCAAAACTATCCCACTCATGATCTTGAACTTGCAGCAGTTGTGTTTGCCCTCAAGAAATGGAGACAATACTTGTTGGGTAACAAAACTGAAATCTTTTCCGATCATAAGAGTCTGAAATACATCTTCACTCAGCCAGATCTGAACCTCAGGCAAAGGAGATGGATTGAGAAGATAAAAGACTTTGATCTCACCATTTCTTACACTCCAGGCAAGGCTAATGTTATGGCCGATGCTCTCAGTCGCAAATCCTATTGCAACAATCTCATGATCATGGAAAGCCAACCTCCACTTCATGAAGAATTCCAGAAGCTGAACCTTGGTCTTGTTCCTGAAGGATACCTTGCTAGCTTGACAGCCAGCCCAACTCTCGAGGACAAGATTCGTTCTGAACAACTTCGTGATAATGAAATCAAGAAGATGGTAGAGCAAATCAAGGAAGGCAATGATAAATTCAAGTCCTTCTCAATTGATGACAAGGGAACTGTGTTCTTCGAAGGACGCATTGCAGTCCCTCAGATTCAAAGTCTCAAGGATATCATTCTCAAGGAGGCTCATGAAACTCCTCTATCCATTCACCCTGGAAGTACAAAGATGTACCAGGATCTCAAGACTCTGTATTGGTGGTCTGGCATGAAACGTGAAATTGCTCAATACGTTTCTGAATGCGACGTTTGTCAACGTGTTAAGGCAGTCCATCAGAAGACAGCAGGTCTACTCCAACCTCTGAAAATTCCTGAGTGGAAGTGGGACATGATTGAAATGGACTTCGTTACTGGGTTTCCAAAGTCCAAAAAGGGCAACGATGCAATCTTCGTTGTTATTGATCGTCTCACTAAGGTTGCTCACTTCTATGCTGTAAAGGAAACTATCTCAGCTAGCCAGTTAGCAGAGCTCTACACAGCAAAGGTTGTTCCTCTTCATGGTGTTCCATTGGAAATAAGCTCAGACCGTGGAAGTATCTTCACGTCTCATTTCTGGAAAAGCTTTCAAGAAGCATTGGGCACCAAACTTCTGTTCAGCACAGCTTACCACCCTCAGTCTCAGGGGCAAGTCGAAAGAGTCAATCAGATTCTCGAAGATATGCTCAGAGCATGTGGTCTCTCCTTTGGCATGAAATGGGAGGATTGCCTTCCATATGCTGAATTCTCCTACAACAACAGCTACCAGGCAAGCCTAGGCATGGCACCATTTGAGGCACTGTATCGTCGCAGATGCAGGAGTCCAATCAATTGGTCTGGAGCTGGTGAACGTTCACTTTTAGGCCCTGACATTGTTAAGGAAGCCGAGGAGAAAGTTCGTATCATTCGTGACAATCTCAGGATTGCTCAATCTCGTCAGAAGAGCTATTATGATAGCAAGCACAGGGATATGGTCTATGCACCTGGTGATAAGGCATATCTCCGTGTAACTCCCCTCAGAGGCACTCATCGTTTTGGTGTGAAAGGAAAGCTTGCACCAAGATACATTGGCCCTTTCAACATCCTCTCAAGACGTGCAGAGAATGCTTATCGTCTTGAACTTCCAGAAAAACTTTCCAAAGTGCAC
The DNA here is from genome assembly GCA_028641055.1 of Alopecurus myosuroides. Taxonomy (NCBI): domain Eukaryota; kingdom Viridiplantae; phylum Streptophyta; class Magnoliopsida; order Poales; family Poaceae; genus Alopecurus; species Alopecurus myosuroides. The sequence continues at coordinate 365,261,019 of CM054058.1, read as the reverse complement.
GATGTGTTCCACGTGTCACAACTCAAGAAGTGTTTCAAAGATCCAGATCGTGCAGTTGATCATGATTCCATTGAACTGCAAGATGATCTATCTTATGAGGAGCACCCTATTCGTATTCTCGATGAGACCGAGCGTAAGACTCGCAACAAGAGCACAAAGTTCTTGAAAGTCCAATGGTCGCATCATTCTGATAAAGAGGCAACGTGGGAGACCGAAGAGGATCTTCGCAAGAAGTATCCGGACCTGTTCATTTCTCAGTAGGGAATCTCGGGGCGCGATTCCTTCAAGGGGGGGCGTTTTGTAACATCCAAGTATGAAAACCCTTAGTTGTTTTACTTATTTGTTTAATTTATGCAATGCATCATGGCATCATTCTCATTTTTATTTCTGTTTGCATTGTTTTCATAATAAAATTCAAACTTAATCAAACATTGTTTTCACACTTGTCTGTTACAATCTCTCAAATAAAGATTTGCAATTCCAAAAACATCAATTGCTCCCAATTATTTTCATATTGGATCAACTCTTAAATTGTTGCTTAATTTAATCAAATCATTAACCAATCAACCAAATCACCCTTTAAGTTCCAACCAAGTTTCAAATCAGAACTCTTTTGAAAACATAACAATTCACCACATGTTTGTATTCTTAAAATCATATTTTAAACCTAAGGGTAACCCTATTTAAATTGTTGTTTCAAAATGGTGTTTTAATAATAAAAATTGGTTCTATTTGGTTTCAAACACAAACTACCATTTTAAAACCAAATTTTTGAAATCCAAGCATGCAATGTGGTTCCTAATTACCTAAAAGGCTTAACTATTTTTTTTTCAAATTTTTCTATAAACAAAACCCTAACAGTTTTCTTCCAAAAGCATTTGCTACAAAAAAAAAACAGAAAAGAATAAAAAGGAGAAAACCAGCGCGCGCGCGGCAGCTAAACGCAGCCCAGCCCAACTAGCTACGCGCGCGCAGCAGCCCAGCCCGCTCTCCCCACTTACCGTTTCGCCGCGCGCCAAGATTCGTGCCGCCCGCCTAATCGCCTTCGTCACCGCGTACGGCAAGGCATCGGAGGCCTCCACGGCGACCCCGACGCGACCACGGCGGCCACCACTGCGCCTCCACCCTATATAAGCATGCCTAGGGCACCCCCGTACCACCCTATCGCCCTAGGGTTCCTCTCCGCCGCCAATCGCCTCCACCATCGACGGTTCCCCCCTCTGCTGCAACTCCACCGGCGGCAGCTGCTCTGAATAATTCCATGGCGCCGCCGTGTTTAGCTCCCACCTAGCCATCCATCACCCGCAGCCGCTTCCCCGTTCTCCCTTCTCCCTCTTGGACACCAGAAGGATCACTGGTAAGCCCTAAATCGCCGTCGCGTTTCTTCTCCCTCTCCGGCCACCGCGCCACGTTTCTGAATCCTTGCTTCCCGCCGCCGTTACAGGCCTCCTCGTCAACAATTGCTTGCTGGATTCGCTCGGGCTCTCCTTCCTCTACGTCACGGACACGCGGGCGCGCACGGAGGAGCACCACGTCGACGGCGCCGTCCACTTCCTCGCCGCTGCAGCTGTCGTCACCGGACGTCATCACCGAGCCGCAGCTACGATTACTCCGGTGGTGAGCATCGCCTGCTCCTCCTCCCTCCTTGCATCCATTCAGTACACCTGTGCGCGTCCATCTGCATCCAATCACCACCGCAACGAGCACAGCAACGTTGCATCCGCCGGCGAGCACCTCGTCTGACCGCCGCGCAAACGTTTCGTCAGAAAAGTTCAGAGTTTTGGAACTGAACGATAACCTGAAACCTCCCCCTCTACTGTCAACACAACGCAGCGTACCGCAGTGGTTCTGAATTTGTGCGCGCAGCTCGTGGTTGCGGGTTCGAAACCCCTCGAGCACAAACCTTTTTTGTGGAATTTCTTCCGCAGCGTGGCTGGCCCACTGTCATCGACCTGGGTTGCCACGTGTGCTCGCGCAGGGCCACGCTGTCCACTGGCCCGCTGCGCAGTGACTGCGTGTAGCGTGGAGCTGTGTAACAAAAGTTTTCTGTGCAATTCTAAAATTACAAATTCCTTTTTAAATAACAGATTTGAATAGAAACTTTGAAAGTCCATATCTTTTATTTTATAAATCCAACAAACACAAACTTTATATCTATTCTGATCCAATTTTCCTAATCTTTCCAAATATTCAATTTGTGTTCTGTTTTGAATTTTCAAAATGCAATTTAAATTCAAATCCAAATAATTCAAATGCCATTTGTAATAATTCATAAATAATTCATACTATTTCCAAATAATACAAATAAAATATGTTTTTCACACCATTTTGAATACTCTATTCAAATATAAATTTTGTTTTCTGGTTTGAATAATTTAAATTGCCTAAACAATTTAAATCTTGTTTAATTCAATTAAAACTTGTTTAATATTGTTTAATTCATAACTAAATAATCCAAAGTCCAATTTCAAAATGTGAAACATGTAATCCAACTAAAATTTGATAAACTTTTCAAATATAAAATTTGTAAATTGTTTTGCACACCCTAACTTGATGAAAACAATAATTGTTTGTGTACCATGTTTAAGTAACAAAATTCCAAACTTAATAAATGCTTTTCTAAATTGTTAACTATCATTCCAATTGCATTTAAATTGTTATGTTATTGTTATTCATCATGCATGCATCATGATAACAACCAACACCTAATAAATAGTTGTAAATCATTTGTTCCAATTGTTTCAATGGATCCTTTTCCATATGCAACCCTTGCATATGGGTCCATTTAATTTGTGCTATCATGTTAGTCAGTTTATCTAGATGCACCTATGAAATTGTCATGCATCATATTGACTATGCACAATGCCATGAACATGATTGTTTACATTCCTGTTTTGTCTGTTTGCTTCTTCTCGGTTAGACGACGACTACGTTGAGACCGACGATCCTTACGACACCACTACTCAGGACCTAGCCCAGTACCCGGCTACTGAGCTGCCAGGCAAGTTATCACTCACATGAATCATCGAGTTCCTTTCCACACTTGTTGTCGATACTATCCTTTTGTCTACTATTGCTAGCCCTATGTATCGTTGCTTGTTCTCCGAACCTATCACATGATACCCTGAACCAATGATACTGCCTCACCTCCATACCTACATCCTTTGTTTGTGCCTTAGTATTATCTAGCATGCTTAGGGTTGCTTTTACTCGAGTCTGTTGTCGGTTACTACTTTTACTATCTTATTATTTGTACCGGGGGCTCGATGTTAATCAATCAATCCTGTTAATTGCTAATGGTAATAATAATTTGATGATAAGGCACCGGCAGGAGGCCCATGAGAGGTTTTGGAGCCTGCTAGTGTCGACCCTAATAGGAAAAGGGTCTTGTCTACTGATCCATGATGAGCGCACTACCCGCATGTGGGAAGCGAGTATGGGCGCCCCCCTCAACTTGACCTGATTCGCATCTCGTCCAAATCGCCTCATTTAGTTCGTGTTTTCCATTTGCCGCATGCATGTTTTTGCGAGCCCAGCGCAGGGTGGAACTTTCGTAGTCGGCATATAGGGGGACACGGTCTTAGAGTGCTATGATGGTCCATTTTCTTCTGGGCTTGATTAGCCGTGCGCCCAAGGTTCTTTGGGCTTGATGCGGAGAATGGTTGGTTGTGTAGAGTACCCCGCTTGGTGGGAGGCATCCCATCTGGCGGGTTATTCTTGCGTGTACGGCCAAATTGGTGCAACCCTGCAGGGATAATCTTCTCGAGAAGCCGTGTTTTCCGCGGTTATGGATTACTTGGTGAAAGTACTGGCTAACAAGTACTCAGGACAACTTCAACATAATGATCAATCATGTTTCACCCAAAGATTAATAACCTGACTAGTAATAGGTTATTCACACAATAACTTGATTCACCTTATCACAACTGTGTGAGTTATCCTCGGATTGCTTCTTTGGATAAGGGGCGAGATCCAGGATGGGTTTGGTTGAAGTTATCTTTCAGTTGGTTACAATCCTCGATCTTATCTTTTCTGTTAGCCGGAACTTGTAGTTATCTTCTGTAGTTGTTAGAGCAGCCAGCAGCAACTTCCATATCACCCCTTTCTTCCGTTGATCCCAAGCATCAATGCTTGTGTTGACGGGTAACTCTTTGATGAACTGTGAGTCTTGCTTGCCAGTACTTGGATGTACTGACCCCGTTGGGGCTGTGGTTTACGCAGAGTACGACTACGACTACGATGCTTCTCAGGATGGCTACTTTGTGGAGTTCGACGAGACTGCAGACGAGTAGTTAGCTGGACCAGGGCAGGATCCAGAACCTACGTGGATGGGCTTCGTCTTATTTATTTTTTTCTCCGGCTTCTTAAGCCTGTTGGATTTGTCTGTACTCAGACCCTTTGATTGCTTCCGCTGTTGTAATGGATGATATGTTGGGACATGTGTCCTCTGGATGATTGTATTCGCTATTTCTGCCTTAGTGAAGGCCAGTTGCAACTTTATTTCTATCTTTTGTGTCGTAGAGATGAGTTGTGATAATCATTCGTTCAAAGCTGTTGACGTACAGTGCGTGCTTGTTGTGAAGTACGTCGACAGTAGTGCCTGTGACTCCTAATGGATAGTTTACATCGACGGTTGAATAGTAGGGCTTGTGTTGTCGCGCATAAGCGCAGGCCTACCAGGAAGCTGGGACGTGGGAGCAGTTATGCCCCATAATCCAAGCACCTACTATCCAGTTCGTACGATGAGTATCCCTTAGAAGCCAGGGTGCGACATATATAAGGCCAGGAGAGCCCTCAAGGAGAGGACCAAGCAATACCGCACGACCAAAAAAGCCTCGGAACTCGAGATCTACTCTCGATTCGAGCAACCTGTAACCGATCTAATCATCCAATACAAATCGACAAGAGGCAGGAGTAATGGTTTTACCTCTACGAGGGCCCCGAACCTGGGTAAATCTCGCCCCCTATCTAGCCGACGATCTCACCAGCGCCCATGAGTTCTCCTAATCGAAACCCGATAGGGTCACCTAAGGGACTTGTCGAGTCAGGGATTCGACAATTGGCGCCGTCTGTGGGAAACGCGGGCGCTGGATCACCGGCATCTTCGGCTTCATCGACATCCAACTCCCGTTGGAAACCAACGACTACGGCTCCGAACAATCCTATACGGATCGGATCTGTCGTGGTCACGCCTCACTCGCCGGAATCTCGCCCGGCGTTCGAGGAACTGGAGAAGAGCGTCACCCTGACGTTCGGGAGCTTCAACTTCATGGCGAACAGAGACGGGATCCTCCACTTCTCAGATGAATCTGAAACCGAATCTGGAACCGCCAACTCGCGCTTCCCTACAGGGAAAAGCGGCGAGTCCATCCGCTACAACGCAGTCGACTACCACACCCTCTCGACAGAGGAACCCTCTCAGGTGCGGAGAGCTTTCCGATCTACGCCTAGGACACACGGACCACAACTGGCCCAAGTCTGCATGGCAGGGTCGGAACAGCCCTCGGAAACTGAATATAGCGCGACCGAGCGCGATATAATCGGCGTTTCGCGGGAAGCCTGGAAAAGAGCCAAGGAATCCATGCGAAAGAGCCAGCCGCCTGCGGCGGGAGCCACACAGGAAGACCTAACCGCCTACCACTATCACCTAGTGAGGGCGGCCTCAAACATCAAGGATGCCCGAGCAGATCTAGCCCGTCGCAGGAGAGCGGCGGATGAATCAAGCCAACGTCGAGCCGAGCTATCCCACGCACCTTCAGTCGGTACCCGACCTAGGGGGAAGGGACCCGCAGCGTCGACGAGGGACCACGAATCTATGGCTGGAACCAACAGGTCTACCACGTCTTCTTTCATGAGGGTCGACGACGATGGCAACGTCTACCCGCAAACCCCAGCCGCCGCGATCCTAGCCGCAGCAACCTACATGCAGATGAATCAGCCGACGGATAGCGATCCCCGGGTGGAACAATACAAGCATATTCGCAAAGGTCTAGGGTTGGCGGCCGCGAGGCTCGCCTCTCACGATCGCAAAGAACAATTGGAGAAGGAGCGACTGGAGAAGGATAAGGACAAAGAAACGCCCCGCAGGCACAGAAGCTCTTCCCCGAGAAAAGACAAGTCGCCACGTCGTGGCCGAGGGAAAGAAGCCCGCCGCCGTGATGACAGTCGAAGCAGCGGCGACGACAGCCCGAGAGAAAAGAGCCCGCGACACCGCGGCAGCCGTTCACGCAAACGAAGCAAGGAACCACGGAAGAACGCCGATCGCGATCAACCCGGACGGGACGCGCGATCAGACATCGCGCAAAACAAAGTGGATAGAGCAAGGGCGTCAAGATATCGCGATCGATCATCATCCGGCTCTTCGGACGACGAAACCTGCGGCGCGCTATGTTTCGCCCGTAGTATCCGCGAGGCGCCCCTACCCAAGCGATTCAAGCTCAGCACGGAAGTGACGAAGTACGACGGCTCACTCGAGCCCTCTCAATGGTTGAGCGACTACCTCACGGCAGTGAAATGCCAACGTGGTAACAAGAACATGGCTATGCAATACCTCAATTTGCACCTAGCCGGAGCAGCCCGCAGCTGGCTGGAGAGGAGACCGCGATCTTGCTACGCATCGTGGGATGACTTACACCGTGATTTCTGCAAGAACTTCCAGTCGACCTACAAGAGACCGGCTACAATCGAAGAACTACGAGCCTGCAAACAGAAAAGCGGTGAATCCACCCGAGAATACATCCAGCGGTGGAACACGCTCAGGAACACCGCAGGGACAATCTCTGAAGAAGTGGCGATTGAGGCCTTCGCCAAAGGAGCAAGAAGAACCGCGTTTCGAGAAGAGCTCGGCAGAGCCGCGCCCAAAACCATCGGGGAGCTCATGGTCATAGCCGAAAAATGGGCCAATGGAGAAGACGCAGTACGCAACGAAAGAGGATCATCACCTGCACACGAGGACGACCGCCACGGACGAAGGAAGAGAAGAAAATATTACGACCACGATGATAGAGAAGAACTAGTGGCAGCATAATTCACGCGAAGTCGCGACTCCGGTCGTCGCGGAAGTCGCGAGTGGAAACCAAAGGCAGAAGAAAAATCACCCGAGGAAGACCTCGATGCGTACTGCTCGCTACATCTGTTCACAGACAAGCGCACGGGCAAGACTAAGGCAACGCACCTTCTCAAGGATTGCCGAAAGTTCATCGAAATCTCGGACGCGCTCGCCAAGAAAAGATTTGCTTCCACCCAAAACTATCCACCACTGCCAGGAGGGGGACAACAATTCCAGCTACCACCGCCTCCACCTCCACCGACCAACCCAAACATGGCGCTTGCCGCATTGCCAGCGCCACCACAACAAAACGCGGGAGCAAATACATACCCGACTCCGCATGGACAACTCCTCGGGATGATACATAAGGTATGCCCCTCTCGCAGAGCTCAAAAGACTAACTCGAGACAAATATGCATGGCAGTGCAGACACCACCAACAAAGCCCGAGTACCTGAAGATGGCCGACCAGCCAATCACGTTCTCGAAAGAAGACCACCCGCCACGAGTCTATCGACCGGGACACGCCGCCCTCGTCATTCAAGCTCAAATTGGCAATTATGACCTGGCCCGCGTATTCATGGACGGTGGCAGTGGCATCAACATCATCTACGCGGATACACTCTGTCGAATGAACAAAAATCTGGACGGCCTAACGGAATCAGAAACATCCTTCCACGGGATAGTTCCAGGCAAGGCAATCCGTCCACTCGGAACAATCAACCTAGAAGTTGTACTGGGCTCCCCACGCAACTACAGAAGGGAATTCCTGGACTTCGAAGTCGTCGACTGGCCCTCACAGTACCACGCCATTCTTGGTCGAACATCGTTCGCCAGATTCATGGTCGTACCACATTACGCATACTTGAAGCTCAAGCTACCTGGCGAATACGGTGTGATCACCATCGACGGAGACTTCCAGAAATCGGACAAGTGCGACATAGAATTTAATGAGATCGCAAAATCTTTCGGGATGCAAGAAGAACTTCAAGAGCTAGCAAAAACAACGGACCACTCCGTTATGCCCCTCACGAAGAAAAACGCACCCGAACTGGAATTCAGCGCCAACAGCGACACTCGCAAGCACCAAGTGCACCCGACAGACTCCGCGAAGACGGCGATGGTTTCCACAACCCTCTCGCCAGCATAGGAAGGCGCACTCGTCAAACTCCTCCGTGAGTACTGGGAGATTTTCGCCTGGCAGCCCTCAGATATGCCAGGAATACCCAGGGAGTTTGCCGAGCACTCACTCGAAGTCTTTCCTGACGCCAAACCCATCAAACAGACGACTCGACGATTTTCAGAACCTAAGCAGAAAGCGCTTGGAGAAGAAGTAAACAGATTGCTAGCCGCAAACTTCATCAGGGAGATCAAAATATCCACCTGGTTAGCAAACCCGGTGTTGGTCCCCAAGAAAAACACGGATATCCTTCGGGTGTGCATCGACTACACGTCGCTAAATAAACACTGCCCCAAGGACAACTTTCCTCTACCACGAATCGACCAGATCGTGGACTCTACGGCAGGTTGCCAGCGTCTCTCCTTTCTAGACGCCTATTCAGGATATAATCAAATCCGAATGAAAAAGGAAGACGAGGAGAAGACGGCTTTCATCACACCACACGGTGTATACTGCTACACGACAATGCCCTTCGGGCTGAAGAATGCAGGCGCAACATATCAGCGCTGCATGCAAAGATGCCTCGCCAATCTCATTGGCAAAAACGTACAAGTGTACGTCGACGACATCGTCATCAAAACTCGAGTGGAGGACACACTCCTCGAGGACATCAGGGAAACATTCGACGCCCTTAACGCATATCGGATCAAGCTCAATCCGACCAAATGCGTTTTCGGTGTCCCCGCAGGCAAACTTCTCGGGTACCTGGTATCCGCCAGAGGCATTGAAGCCAACCCGGAGAAAATACAAGCCATATTGACTATGAAGGAGCCAACCAATCTACGCGGAGTACAGCAGCTCGCAGGACGACTAGCAGCCCTAAGCAGATTCATCGCACGATTGGGAGAGCAGGCATTACCCTTCTACAAATTACTGAAGAAGACGGAAAAATTCGAATGGACACCCGAAGCTAAAAAAGCGTTCGCAGATCTGAAGCGGTCCTTGCAAAGCAGGCGCATCCTTGCGACACCGCAAGAAAGGGAGCCACTTTTCCTATACTTAGCCGCTACAAACCAGGTCATCAGCACAGCGATCGTAGTCGAAAGACCTGAAGACGGCAAAGCATACGGAGTTCAAAGACCAATATATTACATCAGCGAAGTACTTTCGCCATGCAAACAACGCTACCCTCACTATCAGAAGCTCGCATACGGGGTTGTTCTCACAGCTCGAAAGCTCAAACATTATTTCCAGGAACACGCCATCACAGTGGTTAATGATGCGTCACTCGGGACAATCATGAACAACCCTATGGCATCCGGAAGAATAGCAAAGTGGAGCATCGAGCTGGGCGCCTGGGACATCACCTATGCTGGACGCAACGCAGTCAAATCCCAAGTTCTCGTGGAATTCATCAGCGAATGGACAGAGCTGCAAACACCCGGGCCACCCGAGTATACGAGGAATTGGATAATGTACTTCGACGGATCCAAGAGAAACGAAGGAGCAGGAGCAGGAATCGTCCTCATCTCACCTAGCGGAGACAAACTGCAGTACGTCTTGCGACTGGATTTTCCACCCGATGACCCAGCATCGAACAATGACGCGGAATATGAAGCACTATTGCACGGGATGAAAATGGCAATCGCCTGTGGAGCTACCCGATTAATGATCTACGGCGATTCCAACCTCATAGTGCAGCAAACGATGAAAGAATGTGACGCCATTGCTGAAAACATGGTTGCATATCGCGACATGTATAACCTACTCGAAGGAAGTTTTAAAGGGTGCGAGCTAAAACACATTGCAAGATCTAGCAACGAAGAAGCAGACAGACTGGCCAACATGGGTTCCACGAACACACCCATACCGCCAGGGATATATTTCGAGCGGATGATTAAGAGATCGATCAAACTGAAGAAACCCGCAGAAACACCCGCAGCAATGGAAACAGAGGTCAGCCCGCAAATCGCGCTTCTCGAGCTTACTCATAACATATCACGGCAGGTTTTTCTGGTCGAACCAGTCTGGACGCAGAAATATCTCGACTACCTGCTAAACAAACAACTGCCGGCCGATCCACGCGAGGCTCGACAGCTATTCAGGCGTAGCAAATCCTTTCGGGTGGTTAACGGGGAATTATACAAACAAAGCATCTCGGGAATACTTCAGCGTTGCATCGCACCCGAAGACGGCAAGGAATTACTCCGGGACATACATCAGGGTGATTGCGGACATCATGCTAGCTGGAAAGCGATATTGGGAAAAGCCTTTCGAGCAGGATTCTACTGGCTAACAGCAGCCACCGATGCAAAAAAACCTGGTCGATAGATGCGACGCCTGCCAGCGATTCGCACCAAAGCCGCACGCACCCGCCACGGAGTTGCACATGATACCCATCGCCTGGCCCTTTGCACAGTGGGGGCTAGACATGGTTGGACCATTACGCAGATCCACACCCGGTGGATATACACACCTGCTGGTCGCAGTCGACAAATTCACAAACTGGATAGAGGCAAGACCAGTAACTTCGGCTAGCGCCCAATGCGCCGTGGAGTTCCTCGATTCCATCATATGCAGATTTGGTGTGCCACACGACATCATTACAGATAACGGCACAAACTTTACGGCAAAGGAAACACAGCAGTTCTGCGAAGAGAAAGGCATCAATTTCAAGTTTGCTTCGGTCGCCCACCCGCAAACGAACGGACAAGTCGAAAGATCCAACGGCTTAGTCTCGGCTGGGATCAAGAAACGACTACTCGACCGTCTGCACCCCGCAGCAGGGCATTGGGCAGAGGAGCTACCCTCCGTACTCTGGAGCCTCCGGACAACCCCAAACAGGTCTACAAAATACACACCATTTTTTATGGTATACGGGGCGGAAGCAGTCCTTCCCGAGGAAGTTCGATTCAGCGCCCCACAGGTTGTGGCCTACAGCGAAGAAACCTCCAACAAAGCACTTGCAGAAGATATGGATGCACTCGACGAAATGCGGGACATTGCACTCGCAAGATCCGCAGTTTATCAACAAACGCTACGCAACTATCACAGTCGCCGCGTACGCCACAGGTCATTCGTGGTAGGTGACTTAGTGTTGCGGCTCAAGCAGAAGGAAGGACACAAACTCGAACCGCCTTGGGAAGGACCCTTCATCGTACACGAAGTTATCCCAGGAGGAGCCTACAGGCTCAAGAATCCAGAGACCGGAGGAATCTATTCCAATCCATGGAATATTGCACAACTCCGCAAATTCTACCCCTAGGTTTACTTGTTTCTACAACAATAAGGCTATACTAGCCAATTTTGTAGCTCGAATACATGACTTCTCAGTCATTGCAATAAAAATACATGATTTCCTCATCATATTTACCCGAAGCTTCTTGTTTACTGCATGCTAAAAGTCACAGGTACACACCCCATCGCATACACGGGGGCTACACCTAAAAACTTAGCATCTCAAAGAAATATCATCAAATACAAGGTTACACACCTTACAACAATTTTTACAAACTATAAACAGTTTACAGGATATTCACATCCGACAAATCAGTCAAAACGCTGAGCATTCTCAGTCGCTAAGACCCTATCTACCTCTTCAGAGGTCATTCGGATAATCTTCTCGGCTGCAGGGCGTACAACATCATAAAACGGTGTGATGTCTTCGATTGCATAATCTGGGCGCCGAGCTGCGGAGTTCAAATCTATCTCAGGATGCCATATTCGGACAAAAGAGAGAGCCACAACCGCGCCGCACGTCATCTGTTTGCGTACGCACGTGCGAATCTCCCCTTCCCGACTAAACAGCCTGAGTAGATAGCTCCAGTCTTCGGGACCCCTTTCGAGTGGATAAAAAGCTGCATTCATCGCGATCAAGACCTCGTGAAAAGAACCCACGAGAATTCTCGCCTGCAGAACTCAGAATTTCAAGGTGGCCATCACAAACCCTCGACTGCGATCAGACCAGAAGTTATTCGCATGAGGTTTTGGGCTGTTAGCCTCTTGGTGAATGTGGTTTTCCACCCACTGCTTTTCCTCCCTGTCATCCGGTCTAACAACTGAAGGGCAGACGCACTTAGTCAGCTGAAGAATACAAAGGAGGAAAAATGCACGGGGGTTGCACCACTTACATAGCAACTCCCTCGCGACTGAAGATAGTTCGTCCATCAGAAATTGTTCGCGCTCAGCCGCCAATTTCTGTTTGGATATCGCCACATCAGCAACCCCGCGCAGAGCTTTCAGCCTACGCTCACCCTCATGAACCTTATCACGGAGACCAGCAAAAGTGCCCACGGCGGCCACAAGTGGATTTACTGGATTACAACGTCCACCAGAAGTTTCCGCGGCAAACACAGTAGCCTGGAAGAAGCACAAGGAAAGAAGTGAGATGCCCTACTCGAGTTGTTTCTAGTCGCACATCTGACTGAACACGCTTGGGGGCTACTCCCATCGGGAGACAAGGTACAAACAAAAAGAATAAAAATTCCAAAGGATAAATGCTTCGATCAAAGACAAACAAAAGTACGGGAATACATCCCAAGGTTCATTACATTCAAAGAAGGAAATAAAAAAACTACGAGGCTACATTGGTGCTCCCACTAGCGCCAGTCGACCCTCCCTTCTTCCGAGCAAAAATCTCAGAAAGCTTCCGAGCAAGAATGGCGGCTTGCTCGCCAAAACGGGAGAGCCGTACCTTTTTGCCCGTGGAAGGATCGACTGGAATGGACGAGTAAGCCTCCTCCAACCCTTCGACTCCGTGCGCCAGAGAAAATTGGATCGCAGTCTTCGCGCCAGCCTCTGATTGAGCGACTGCGAAGGCATCCAGAAGACCGCCTTCCGAAAAAGCCTTCAGCAGATCATCTAGCGCAGGCGTAGGAGTGCCGCCGGCAACGATGCGACCATGCACTTGCACCAATGCCTGGGAGGCATCGTTAATCAGAGAGAGAATTCCATCGGAATGTCTCTTGAGTTGTGCAAGTGTGTCGGTTAGCACGTCCACCCGTTGGAGCCCAGGGATCTCTAGAGGGACGTCCAAAAGACCTGTGAACAAAGAAGACCGAACTTAGCAAAGTTCAGTGGAATAAAATATCAGAAGTCGCAAAATGCACTTACCCGCAAAACGTTCCGCGAGGGGACGGAGGAACTCGACAATATTATTGTCGGCTTTACTGCCAGCTTCAACTTGCTCCTTCAGGGCCTTCCGCGCATCCGCAAGCTGCCGATTAAAATCTTCTGATTGCATGCGGGAAGCCTCCAGCTCTTGTCGAACGGCCGTCAGGTCAGCCTCCCGAGCAGTTAGCTGCTCAGAAAGTTTGACCCTTTCGGACTCCGAAAATTCAAGTTGAGCTGCGAAAAGATGCTTATCAGAAATCAAGAATTCACAGGACAGTGAAGACAAAGAAATAATAGAAGTTACCCTTGAGGAGGTCGTTTTCAGTTTGAAGTCGGCTACGGTCCGTTCGAAGGGACTCGCAATCCGATTCAGCGAGAACGACGCGGCGACCAATCGCCGCAAGAGAATCAACGAGCGACTGCAAAGCACGAAGACGGAAGAGTTAAATGGATTAAATTTGAGTCTGTACCCGATTATTTACAATCGACTACAGCCTCGGGGGCTACTCCCATCGGGAGCACTGCCGTGCACCCGATAAAAAATGGAATCGTGAAGAAGAAGTAAACCAGACTTTGAGCCTGTAGCCGACCGCATGCGGTCGACTACAGCCTCGGGGGCTACTCCCATCGGGAGCACTGTCGTGCACCCGATAAAAATTTGAAGACAGAAGACGAAGTTTTACCTGGCCGGTGGCGCGAAAGAGCGGATCCGCGGAGCTGTCCGTCACTTCCTTAGAAGCTGAAGTCCTGACAGCAAAGCTGGGGGCTCCACGCTCCACAGTCGCAGCTTCAGGAGCCGCTCTGGGAGAGTTTTGGACGGTGCCCGCGGTGGGAGTTTCACCCGCATCCTTGGCCTTATTTCTCTTCTCGGGAGGAACGGCCGCGGCGTACCTGCGAGGACTGATCATCTGTAGACTGCACCGAAAGATAGAAACAATCGATATTGAAGCACAGAAAATGTTCGACCAAGATTAAGGAAAAAACACTTACTCGTCATCCTCGTCGTCATCCAGCAAGTCCGCGTTCCAAGCGGGCGTCATCACTGGGAACGAAGGCGAAGGAGCAAGGGAGCGAAGTGGAGTCGCACGGATAGGAGCTTGACTGGGCGATGCTTCTAAGGATTTATCCTTGGAAGTAGCTTCGTCCTCATCTACCCGACGACGTTTCGTCGGAGCGCCATTCGAGTCCGCAACGTCATCCGAAGAATCGTGCTCTGAACTCGAAGAGGCATTGGCGACGCTGGTGTCAATCGCGCCGTCTTGATGGCTCGACACTTGCTCTGAGGCGGCTTCCCCCGTGGTTGGCGGGTAGCAGTCCGCCATGGCTAGGCTCTGCAAATGCAAGAAGAAGACAAGGAAAATCTTATCGACTAGGACTCTAAACGGAGAAAAAAGGAACAACACAAAGACGAAAGAAGAGAAATAAACTAACCTCGGCTGGGGGAGTGTCACATCCCAATTTTGGAATACCTGTTAACACAGTTGTTTTGCTAATTGCTTTACTAATAAACCTTGGTTGTGTTTGTTTGTGGTTGTTTAAGTGCAACTAAACAAACTGGTTATATAAACTTGCAAACTTAAAAGGATAGCAAAGCAATGAACTAAAAATATTCAACATATTGTTCCAGGGATAAAAATATTCAACATATTGTTCCAATGACCTTGGCAATATTTTCTAAAGTAAATATTGATCAAAGAGTTTTCCAAAAACATCTTATGAATCTCATACTTGTTGAATATAATTCCAAGGCCTAAATTAAGAAAGAGGAAACACTTAATAATTTTCCCTAAAAAGATTATCAGAAAAAGAGGCATTCTTAAATGCTTCACCAAAATATTATCAAATGTTTTTCCAACCTTGCCAAGCTTAAAAACAAAAGTATTGGAGAGCATTGACTTGTTATCCCTAGTCATATAAATATTTTGGCAAAGCATTGCTAAAGAAAAGCCAAGTGCTTTATTAAATAGAAATTCCAATATTTCCAGAAACAGAAAACTAAAACAAGTTACTATTGGAAACTTTCTTAAAATGATTTGAAATTCATACCATTGCTTCCTTATATCAAATAAGGAACACACACAAGAGGAGACCAAGAATTGAATCCATTAAAGCCCTGAAAACATGAATTTTCTCCACAGCAACAATTGGGATTTTGAACAAGTTTGTTCTACAAACTTTTTCCAAATGCCATGAAATAAATACCACATGCTCTATATCATAAATGAGGATGAAAACCAAAAGGGCACAAGTTTTTGAATAATTTAAGTTGCCAAAAACCCATGTTTTCTTGACAGCACCTTTTTGAAATTTGAACAAGTTTGTTCTATGAAGTAACTCTAAATGACTTGAAATTTCTACCACATAAGTAACACATAAAATAAGGAATGTGTGCCAAAAATTATAATTTTTGGAAGCTCCTAAGTAGGTTAATAAATTCAGTGTCCATTTATGTAAGAATTCAAATTTAAACAACTTTGAATTAAAAAGTTTATCCAATGGAGCCAATTTTCATATATGTTGTACATCTTAACTAATAAGAATTTTGGGCAAAAGGATTTCAAATTTTAACTTTGTTTGCTTAGGTAAAACATCCATTTTCAGAGAGTACAGGGACCTACTTGTAATTTTCCAGGGACTTAATTGTAAGCTGAGTCACATGGTCATCTTCTTCTTCCTGTAGATGACGAAGTAGCAGGCATGGAGGCCCATGCTTCTTGGATTCGAGTAGAAGAAATATCTCGTGGATAAAGACCCCCTTGTGCACCTCTCTACCTGCTACCTCTCTCACCCCACAAGCTCTCCCCTCTCTCTCTCTGAAAATATCCAACCCGAAACCCTAGCCCGTTTAAGCCCGTCGTCGATTAGGCCGATAGGGACCTCGCCGCCGGCAGCCGTTGGCGCCATTCGCTCCCCCTCGTCGAGTAGGCCCTAGCTGCTGAAGGAATCGAGAAGAAACGTCGCGTGGTGGCCGCGCCATCCACTTTCGTCCTCGGGGCCGGCGAGCTCCGTCGACGAATCCCGGCCGACTCGAGCTCCCTCCTCCTCATCCGAGCCCTCCAACGCGTCCAGGGTGAGCATGCGACCGTCCCGGTCCACTTTCCCCCCTCCCTCTCGCTCTTAATCGCCGCCGCGCCGTGGACGCTCTCCGGCCGCCGCGCGTGGCCGTTGCCGCCGTCCTCCGGTGGCCTTCCAGGAAACGAGAACCCGACCAATCGCTTGCCCGCGTCGATAGCAACGTTTTGATGCTTTTTAATCACGAGAACGGTGAACGTACGCGTCGATTTTGGCTCGCCGGAGTCGTCCCGCCGGCGGGGTGACGTCGCGCTGACGTCGCAATGACGCAGCTGCGCTTTGACCCCGCGTGGATGCAGTCAAACCTGCAGGTGGCCCCTGCGCACCCGCCGCATGGCTGCCACGTGGGCGGAGGCCCGCGCGTCAGCGACCTGCGGGTAGATCTGCCGCGGTAAAGATCAGATCTGGCGGCCCGTTTGCAGATCTGGCCCTTTAAGGCTTTGTTTTTCCATTTTATTTTTCACAGAGAAGTACATGTTTACTTTTGGCTCTAAATACCTACTTAAAAGATGATTTTGACCAAACCAAAAATCACTCATGTAAAGCAACAAAATCTAAACCACCTCCACTTTGTAGATCTACATTTGGATGAATAAATTTGAAATTAAAAATGATTTGGTAACAGGTACCAGAAACACCAAAATGAGCACCTTTTTAAATCCACAACTCAGAATGAAGTGAGGCAAATTGCATTGGAAATCCCTTGAAATTTCCTAACTGAAGCAATTAACCTTGCTTCCAAATTCGTTGTATTTTTGAAATGGCATGCAATTTGGTAAAACACCATAGGGCACTTTGGTGATTTTTATAAATTAATTAAAGATGAATTTTGATGCAAACTAAATTGTATGGTCTTGTATATGTTTAGGACTATCCAAACCTATAAGGGTTTAATTTTTAGAGCCTCATAGAAAATTTGGTGGACAGATCTTTGATTTGCATGTTTCTGCCATTTTGGCATTTTAGTTAATTAATTTGTGTGGTGATATTTTTGTGTTGCAATATTGTTTTCTAGCATGTATAAGTTGTGTGAACTTGCTTTATAAGTGTTACTTAACTATTTTAGCATGTTAGAATGTGTGGACTTGAGTGGAGAAGAAATATGATATTTGTTAGTAGCATTTGATTATTCTCTAGTAATACTTGCATAACATTTTTGAGTGATGAATTCATGTGCAAAGCACTTGGATTTTTTGAGTGTATCCAGTACCATGTTGGTACTTAGTTTGTGTTGTTATCACCTCTGCTATGTTGCATTGGAATTGGTAGAAAAGCACTATTAGCTTTGTCATGACTATGAGTGTTGTTATGGAAAAATGCCCTCAGGTGTGGAATTTTGACATAATCATTTGTGGTTTTGTGACCACATATTTTTGGGTTGTATCCATAGGTCCAGTAGCATTTTGATAAGTTTGTTATGAGTACTTGACCCCTAAAGTTTTCACTTGTGTGAAAACAATAACATGAGTAGCAGTGCCTTGCTTATTTAAGCACCCTATTATTTTCTGCTAGTATTGTTAATGCACTAGATGCTAGTTTAGTTTTTTTTGTTAATTTTTAGCAAATGGACCAGAGGCATTGTGACCTCTTAATGCTTTGTTATGCTAGTGGAACACCCACTGGTGTCATTGCATTTTTGGTGGAAACATTATTTCCCCCACACTAGATGTGTTTCTTTTATATATGTTTTGAGTAGATCTTTAAATGCTTTTTAGGCTTATTGCTAGATTAATTCTCATGAAACCAGTACCATTTAGGTACTGTTATTTTGGTTATAGCACCTCTAGATACTGGGTGCTTGTGTTTGAAATAGATTTAAATAGCAATGCTTAAAGTCTAAATTTCATACTAGGATATTCATGTATGCTTTTTGTCTTGTTTTACCCTAGGGAAAACTATGAATCTTTGGTGTGGAAACCAGAGGATGGAATTTCCTTGTGGCATTATTATCTTAGGGTTTTCACCTCTGATAGGTTTCCTCTTAAGTAGCATAAAAGCATGAGTAACACTTGGATGACTAGGAATTAATCTCCTCACATGTGTAGCCTTTTAAGCATAGTTTTTCCTTGTTTCCTAGCTATGCTTTTTATGTTATTTTGTGGAATCCAGTAGCAATTATGGTACTGGTTAGAGGAGTATTTTGCCTCTGCTAGCTTGCACACTTGTGCATAAAATTAACTAGTGTAGCCTAAACTAGTCTAGTATTTTTCCTAAATTTTCTACTAGTATGAGTAGGAGTTTTTGGATGCTAGATTGTTTGTTTGGAGCACTTTTATAAAAGTGACCAGAGGCTTATTAACCTCTGGGTGAGCATTTTTGCTAGTGGAACACCCACTGGTACTTTTGCATCATGGTGGAAAATAGGCTTGACTTGTTGTCATGAGCCTTTTTCACCACTTGAGTATTTTAGCAAATTATATGTGCTAGCCATAGAGATTGTTGGGGAAGTTTTTAGACATAAAAATGTGTTTTATGTGACACCCTACTGTCTAGTAACATGTGCTCTACCCCACTGGTCCATGGTGTTCTTAACTAAAAATCATTGAATTGGCCACACATAAACACTAGGAAAAAAGCAGACTTTTCAACTATAGTTTTTATGCCAATTTTTCTTAAGGGAAAAATTGAGAACTTGGGTGGTACTTCTTGATTGTTTGCTATATGTATTACTTGTAGCCTTGTTTGTCTTGTTTGGTTCTGAATGTGTGTCCTTTATTCTCTTTTTACGACGTTAGAAAACGAAGAGGAAGGAAGTGTCGGGAAGCTCTGTTTCAAATTCCAGTCACTCCAAAACCAGGGACACATGGAGATACCAGGCAAGCATCCTGATTGCTTGCTGATACAATACTTACCATTATATATCATGCATGTTTTACCTCTGAAGTTTTACAAAAACTTGATTATCAAAACTATTTTTGATGTGGAATTTACTACTATATTATATTATAGGTTACTATCATGCCAGTAGTTAAACTTGGTAATACCAAGCCCATAAGCCACCCTATGGTATTTATTACCATCAAATATACTAGTCCCTAAGTGGACACCCTAAAATTGTGATTCTACAAAACAAAGGCTTTACGGAAAAATCCGGAGAAAAGGCGGATCCTTGTTCTCCGGAGGAATGTGGAAGTGGTCATTTTTGAGAAGGTGGTGTTTTCAAAAATGACACATAACCTAGTCTTCGCCGGACAACCTTTACCGTACTGCCACCCTACCCCAACATGGGCACGGGGCTTAACTTGAAGTTTGTTCTTATTAGTGTGTGCTATCTCACTTGCTATAAGGGGCGTCGTACCCTCGAACCGAATGTCGTCAAAACTCCCAATGTTGAGGCATATAAAGTGTGGGATTAATTTTCCCTCCGGATGCATTCATTGAGGCTCCTGGCTAGGCAGGGTGGGACTTGATGCCGGGGAGAACAGCCTCAATCGAGAGATAGGCATATACTAGCTTGAACATAGTGGATGGTTATGATCAGATACCTGATGTTTACATACTGTTGTTACAGTCCGTGGTTGTTTCACGGGAGGTGTACTGGATCTGGTGGATGTGTACACCTCTGCAGAGTACAACTTTTTCGAAGAAGCCGCGTCCTCGGATATGGACAGTTGAATGGCCATGTAGCTAGCATTGTGTCAATGTTTTTCAAAAAGAGTTTTTGAAAGGGAAATTTTGGAAAGGAAGTGTTGAACTTGTGAAGTTCGGAAAGGAAGGAACTTTGTATCTGCGAGACACTGATGATGGAAAGCCAGGTGTTGTTATACAAAACAAAATGTTTTGAAAAGAAAACCTTTTCTACTCTAAGCAAGAATTCTGGAAACAGATTCCAAGAAGTTTTGCAAAGAGAAAATATTCTTTAACAAAACTTTACAAAACCTCTTGTACATGTGATAACTACAAGAGAAATAAAACTATATTATTTTTCTTCTGAAGTATCTTCTTCAACGAAGATACAGATAAAACTTGACTGCAACGGTGGTGTCATCATATATGAACACCATTGATAGTGAACCCTATTTATAGCCTACCTAATCCACCATATAAGCATACTTGCATGTTGGTAAGTGATATGATGGATGTCTTGCTGAGTACATTCAAATGTACTCATAATGGTTTCGCCCCTGGTATCTACTTATCAGATTTGGAGAAGGAGTCTCCGAAGGAGATCTATGAAGAGAAGTACGGAGCTGGCGGCTTTGCGAACTAGGATCGTCTCCGGGTCAGCAGCCTGTAGGTTAAGGCGTGACTTGGGCTCAACTACGTTGTGTTTTATTTGTCTTCCGCTGTGTTTGTTAAGTTGCCTGCCCTTGTGGCAGTTGCGTTAAACTTGATCATGTGATCATTTATGTAATACCTTTATGTATTCGTGTAATGGATGATGTATTTCTGTGTGCCAACTGTGTATGTTGTTCACGACTGATCTTTCTGGGATCGTGAATGTATGCATACGTAGGGTTTCAGACTGCCGGTCTGGGGTCCTTACAGGGAGGATTTGAGGCGGCGAAGGCTTGAACAGAGCAATCGGGGAATTTCTCTCCCACCTTCAGTCGGGTGATACCCGCGATTTTCTTCTCGGATTCTACATTCGAAAGTTCCTCGCGGCTTACTCGACTGGGATCTTCTGAGCCCTGATACTCCCACATGGCGGAGGGCCTCTGTTGGAGCGGCTGGATCCTGCGCTTCAAGAAGATGCTCGCCAGATGCATCCCGTTGAGCACAACTCCCGCGGTCTGGTCCCGAAGAGCGGCTACTCTCGCGAGTAAAGGCGCAACAGTCTGGGTCTCTTCGGTTGACATCTTGTGCCCCCAAGACTTTCGCCTGGTCAGAACAGCGAACGGGTGGAACTCTACAATCCCACCCGAGCTGTTGTCGACGACGTAGAACCACCTTTTCCGCCAGCTTTGGGCGGAGTCGACGAAGTGCATGTTGAAGTAGCTGCCTTCTTGTCGAGCTTGGATCCCGAAGCCGCTGGTGCGAAGCGGTTCGCCTAGCTCGGACTCCACCCGCGACTTCTCGCGGAAGATCCGGACCTTGAAGAGCGCCTTCCACAGCGCCCAGTGCGGGCGAATGCCGAGATAGCATTCGCAGAACACGATGAAGCACGTAATGTGCTGCACCGCGTTCGGAGGGAGATCGTGAAGCTGTATGCCATAGACACACAGCAACCCGAGGAAGAAGGGATGAAGGGGAAAGGAAAGGCCCCGAGTCACGTGGTCCACAAAGACCACGCGCTCGTTCGACTGAGGATTGGGTACCTCTTCTTTTTTCCCGAGGCGGACTCGCTTCTCCGTCTCCGCCGGCAGCAACCCCTCCCGCTGCATCTCCTTGATGCATTTTGCGGTGGTGTTGGGAGAACGCCAGTCGCCGGCGCGGGGCGCGGGTTGCGCGGAAGGTTCACCGGATGCGGATCCAGCAGCACCACGCTTCTTTCCGCCAGCCATTGTTTGCAGCGAGAGCTCGAGCGCGGGGAAGACGAAGATGGGCGCGAGGAAGAAGATGAAGACAGAGAGCTGGGAAAATTTTACCGCAGCGCTAACACCCGTATTTATACACGGGGCAAGGCAATCTCAGCCGTACGATGCGCTACGTGGCACCTATCACGGCCGCCACGCGTAAGGATGAAACGAAGCGGCGGCCTGCGCTGTTTCGTGCCACGATCTTAACAGAAGATCGTGCGCATTTACTGCGCGTCTTGCGTAAAAAACGGGAACGACGTCTCGTTTCCCGGTCAAAAAGCTGACAAGGTGGGCCATTTTTTGCCGCCACTCCGTCACGTCCCATCGGGAGAAGAGGAGTGCGCCATGACGTCATGGCATTCGTCATTCGAAACCAGATTCTTTTCGATTGGAAGTTCAAACGCGAAATTATCTTCGCAATTCCTTCGGATAAAAGCAACTCTTCCATGAACAGTTCATAAAGCAAGACCTCTTCGAACAAGAGAAAAATACCCTATGCACGAAAACTCTTTCGTATGGGCATAGCATCCCGAGCATGAAAACTCTTTCATACGGGCTTAGCTTCTTTTCCAACGCGAAATTTCTTTCGTATGGAGCTCAAATGACTCAAATCGGGTAGGAAAAACCTGCTTCTCCTATACATGATAATTCTACATCATAAGAACCTAGATTGTTCAGCCGACTAGGCACATCTGGATGCCGTATTCTTCGAATACGAAGGTAAGACCCAGAAAGATCTCTCTTTTGGGCCTGGAATCGCACTCGAAAGCTGCGTCCTCCGGCATAGTTCCGTGTCAACAACACGAAGAAAAATCCTAGCGGACGCGCCGGGTATCCTCATAGGTTAAGTTCGACTCGATAAGTCCACAACGGCCCAGTCGCAACGATCACCTCATCGGGTTCGAGCCGAAGGTCTCGAATCTGTGTAGGCCAGGAATGTTTTTGCCCTAGTCGCAATTAATTGGCCCTGATCTCTCGAGAGAGTCAAGCTACTGTGCCACATCCTTCTGCAAATAAAGCCGCAAAAACAGGCACCTATGCTGCTCGATACTCGAGCGTTATAACTCACAAAACAGGGGACACACCCTTCGAAGACAACAACTGTCGAGCTGAACTTCCAAGAGGAGATCAAAAAAGGTCTGACCGTCTACCCGACTGGAAATAAATCCCAATCGAGCACACGCTCGGGGGCTACTGACGAAGACATAGATCTTGGACCCTGCGGGTAAGGACACCCCCTCTCAGGTCCAATGTCAAGGCCCAAGAAGAGGCGCCCTTGGAAGACTCCAGAAGGCCCACCAGAAGCCCACCCGCACTAAACTTGCGGGTTAAGTTAGGTAGTTTTGTAACCGACCTAGCTAGGGTTTGAACCCTCTCCGGGTAGGACTCGAGACCTGGCCATCTATATAAGGCCAGGAGAGCCCTCAAGGAGAGGACCAAGCAATACCGCACGACCAAAAAAGCCTCGGAACTCGAGATCTACT
This sequence comes from Alopecurus myosuroides, assembly GCA_028641055.1. NCBI lineage: Eukaryota > Viridiplantae > Streptophyta > Magnoliopsida > Poales > Poaceae > Alopecurus > Alopecurus myosuroides. The sequence goes on along the minus strand of CM054058.1, from coordinate 365,237,725 downwards.
CTCGATTCGAGCAACCTGTAACCGATCTAATCATCCAATACAGATCGACAAGAGGCAGGAGTAAGGGTTTACCTCTACGAGGGCCCCGAACCTGGGTAAATCTCGCCCCCTGTCTAGCCGACGATCTCACCAGCGCCCATGAGTTCTCCTAATCGAAACCCGATAGGGTCACCTAAGGGACTTGTCGAGTCAGGGATTCGACAGTTGGCATGCTATCTTACGATGACATGTACATTATTGGAGATGCCCTTAGTGGGTTGGTATTTAATGAATTTGGCCTCATGCATGTATTTGATTGGTCTAATCATACTTTTTGCCTATGATCTCGTGCAAGAGTCGTATACTAAATAAGAGCATGGTTAATAATAGAGCCGACTGCTGGCTATAAGGTATTGCCATGTCATTTTATAGCCAGCTTATAGCCAACATATACAATAGGATACTATATGCATGCACTATTTTGTCAACACATGACCCACCTTACACACTCACAAAGTGCCTATGAGCACGTGCAAGAGCTGGCTACTATCTTGTAGCCCGCTTCTATTCTCTCTCCTCTTCTCTCTCATCCAACTAAGCACAAATATATTATTAAATTCCTTATAGCCCGCTTACATGGCCTTATTGTACTTGCTCTAAGATACGGCACCACTCTCTTTCTTCAATTAATATGGTGCCACATCAGCAATATACCTATGATACCGTGTCAAGATACAAACATTAGGCTGGTCACAATGGGGAGTAACATAGGGTAGTAACATACACATTTTTCTAGACTATGTTACTACATTCACAGTGGGCGGTAATTAACAAGTGATATCATGCAAAGCTCCATTTATTAGCTTGTAGACTCATATTGCATAGGAATGTGTGATGTTACGGTAACTAGCTATGTTACCACAACCCTCTCTTTCCTCATTAAATACTTGCCACATCAGCTTTTTGTCCTAGGTGGCATCTATGTTACTACTAAGTTACTACCCACTGTGACTAGTCTTAGGGAAGGCCTAAGACCAGGAAACTTTACGGCCGTATTTGACTAAAATACGCTAATCCAAGCGCGGCCTTATCCTCTTTCCTCCCCTGGCCAAATTCCCGATTCCCGCGGGCTCGCAGATCCAGGCAGCACCCTCCCGCCGTACCACCGGATGACCCACCGGCGAGTGGAGGCATGCGACTCCTGGCGCCCGCCGCCCGCGCACGCGCCTGCTCTCCTCCTCCGCGCCGGTGGCCCGTGGGGCCGCACCTCGCCGTCCGGCGCCTTCGCGTCCCTCTCCATCCGCGAAGGCGGGGAGGCCATGGTCGTCAAGGCAGATGAGGAGAAAGAGATGGCGGCGGAGGGTTCCGGGAAGAAGGGCAAGGTGCCGCCGGTGGCGCAGCTGCTGAAGCATCCCCTGGCGCTGCTGGCGCTCGTGCCCAGCAGCGTCGCGCTCTTCGCTGCCGGCGCCGGGGCGGGCGCCGTCGCCAAGACCGTCACCGCGCCGCTCGACCGCGTCAAGATCCTCATGCAGGCATGCTGTGGCCTCCTGATCCCGATGCCCCTCTCTGCTCATGCTGCTTGTCTAGGTGGATGCCTAATGTTTCTAACCCGCGCTTCCTCTGTTCGCCTTGCAGACTCACAGCGTGCGGGTGGCAGGTGAGAGCACCAAGAAGGGAATTCAATTCCTGGAGGTAACAATGCCACCTTCTCTTGGGCTCCGTTCCGATTCATGTTGCAAACTTAAGAATGATCCAGTGGATGCTCCATTCCTAATTATTAGATGTTCTCGATTTTTCTGAACCGTACGTATATAGTAGACACGTTTTAGTGTGTCTGTTTCACTCATTTCAGTCTGTATGCAGTCCACATTGAAATATCCAAAACATCTTATAATTCGGTACAGAGGGAGTAGTAGAAAATGAACCGCAGTTTCAGAATACAGTACTTAAGGAAAATCTGGAGCTGACTGAGTTGTACTATTAGTCAGGCTTCTCAGACCATTCTTCCATCTCATCGCATCTGCAGTGATACCGATCAGGAGTAACCAAAACAAAAAGAGTTTCTCTGACCTATACGGAGTAGGTAATCCAGAACTTAAGATAAAGTAAGGATTCTTGGATGTTTCTCTTTCCTGAACGTTATTTGTGATAAGTGTGTTGAATATGAGGATCAACATCGGTGTCCTCTGTGGAATAGCTCTGGTGGTTGGCAGTCGTTAGCTCAACACCAAAGATGCCAGCCGTTAGTAACTCTGCTCAGTTATGTATGGATATATTTTTATCGATCTTTTTATGTTCATACAGTTGCCTGGTCTTAGTTTTATACTAAGTTAATGTGGTAAAAAGTCAGAACTGAGGGTAGGCAATGACAGAAATAGACAAATAACATGGCATTTAAATGTACTTGAAACTTTAAACTGTTACATTAGTTCAGATATTAATAGAATTCAGAGGCTTGTTTGATTAGCTGAATAATGTTGACCATGGAAAACCTGGTACCCAGTTTAACATGTTTCCCTCCATGCCAGCTTCATTTCCTTTTTTATATGGAAATATTAAGCACTTTGTTGGATGAATAGGCTTTAGATTTCCACTTCATAACATAGAGGGTGGGGTGATATCCTTGGTTTCATGTTTTTCTCGCTGGTGATACTTGTGCTCACGTATAAAGAAAACCATTTCATCTGATAGATCTCCAGTTGTGTAGGCTATGGCAGAGATAGGAAAGGAGGAGGGTCTAAAGGGTTACTGGAAGGGCAATCTTCCACAGGTGCTCAATATTACACCCATCATGCAAATTGTGATTTCATGACTCGTGAATGATTTATCGCGTGGTCTGTGTTGACTTTGTGTTCTTCTCCATAAACTCCTCCAGGTTATCCGCATAATTCCGTATAGTGCAGTGCAACTATTCTCATATGAAGTTTACAAGGTGCTAACAATTCCTTGCTACCATTGGTCACTTATATATTTTATGCTCTTGTAATTGTGAGTTTCACGTTCTTTGTCATCTTACAACGTCACTTCAGAAAATATTCCGGAGAAAGGATGGAGAGCTTTCTGTGTTTGGAAGACTTGCTGCTGGTGCTTGTGCGGGCATGACATCTACACTTGTAATTTGTTTATTTATCTACTTTCTGGCAAAGACCTGTGTGTTTCTAGTTTCATTGGTTAGATGGGAATGCAATATGATGTGAAATCTGAATCCATTCACTCTTATCATATACTGAATTATATATATTTACTTGATGATAGGTGACTTACCCATTGGATGTTCTCCGGCTTAGGCTAGCAGTTCAATCTGGACATGGCACTATGTCACAGGTAACAGCTGTTATGAGCACACATTTCTGTATCTGGAAACTGGCATTACATGATGACTGTGATTTTGTAGGTTGCTCTGAACATGCTGACAGAAGAAGGGTTAGCCTCCTTCTATGGAGGCCTTGGTCCCTCTCTTATCGGCATTGCACCTTACATTGCTGTGAACTTCTGTGTTTTTGACCTGTGAGATTTTCTACCGCATCTTTGTAGTATGCTATACAAAATGGTCTCTCAGATTTCGATACGTATCTCATTTTTTTAACACTCTACTCTTCATTTCTGTATGGAAGAATGAAGAAATCTGTGCCGGAGAAGTACAAGAGTAGACCAGAGACATCTTTAGCAACTGCTCTTCTGTCAGCAACATTTGCGACTTTGATGTGCTATCCGTTGGACACTGTTAGGAGGCAGATGCAAATGAAAGGCACACCATACAATACAATATTCGATGCTATTCCTGGTAGCTGCTTGAATACCTCGCCTTGCATATGCAGCAGCTGTAGCATCTTTTGCATGCAGCTAAATAGCAGCCTCATTGTGTACTATTTTATTTGCTACGTCCACCATTCCATGTACTCATTTGAAGCTTGATCTTGTTCTTTACAGGCTAAAATGAAACATTTTTTTATGCCAAACGCAGGTATTGTGGAGCGTGATGGTCTAGTTGGATTATACCGAGGTTTTGTGCCAAACGCGTTGAAAAATCTACCAAATAGCAGGTGCCCTTTTTATTACCATTTTTGTAAATCATTCTGTTTTAATTATGGAAACACTGATAGCTAGCATCATGTTTAACTTGCCATATAAATTATGTTCTCTCACAAGTTGTTATATCGCGCAGCATTAAACTTACTGCATTCGACACGATGAAGATCCTGATATCTACTGGGCAAAAGGAACTGGAAAAATTAATGCAAGAAAATGAAGAGAAGACAAGCTAGGAAAAGAGCCGTACTCAACTTTAGGACACAGGGAGCTAGCACGTTACCTCTTTGCTTGAACCATTTTTCTGTCTGTACCTTCCCCAGGCAATATCTTAGGGTTTAGATAGCACACCTTCGATGTTCCTTTTCAAGCTGGTCCGAAGGCACATCTTCGATGTTCCTTTTCAAGCTGCTCCGAAGTTGCAGTGGTTTTCTATATGTTGCTGAAGAACTGAGGCATTAGAGTCAAGTATTTAGGTTATTTCTTTAGTGGCAGGCTGGCAGCATGGCTTTAGCTAGAGTTAGCAGTACAAGCATTCACCTTATCAGATATTTAGCCGAGTGGACGCATAGATTGCCCTTATTAGTTCTCCAGAAAGTTTGCCACTATGTTATAGACAGATCTGTCACAAATACAATGGAAACCATGGATAGTGCCCTGTAATAGGTTCACTCTGAATGAAAGACATCCTTATCCTACAAGTTGGGTTGATTATCAAAGCACGGATGATACTGCAATATCGATACCCCTGGCTGACCGCTTTAGATTCGCCATTGAGTGATTAGCTTCAGTTTGGGCAGCATGACCTTATGCACCATCTTTTATTGTAAGCTATATTTTTCTTTTAATTCTGCTTTGTAATGTTAGGCGATGAAATGGAAATGATGAAATACAGTTTGGGGAGAGGGGATGTTTTTTGTTTTGTATATTGATGATAATTTGTGTATTAATTTATCTTTGTTCAAGTGATTAGAGGAAAATGACGTTGGCCAAGTTGTGTACTATTTTTTCATGATATAGTCATCTAGATACACTTTTCTTCCTTGGAACGTTGGATTGGAACCTTATATGACGATCTATCATGTGCACGTCGTGGCGAAATCGCATCATCTGTCAGCTCATATGATGAAATGGAGTTTGTATTACTGGTGGAATGGGATGTCACTGGTCCTGATAATTTGCATGTTTGTGCTGTCACATGTCTGAAGATTTTATGTTTCTTGAAATGCACATGGCAAACTTGTCGACATTTTACAACATTAACTAAATGTCTTCAAAATGTGCACATCTTACTACAAGAGATGTGTGGTTGTACTTTTAAAGTTGGTAGTTTAGAACCAAAAGATAAGGGCATCTCCAGTCGTTGCGCCCCCCCAGGGCCCAAAACGCCGCCGTTTTGGGGCTGCCGCGGCGTCAAACGGCGCTAATCTGGAACCTGGGGGGGCAGGCTTCCCAGTCGCTCCCCGATCCCAAGATTCGGCCCAAAAAAACACGATTTGAAAACTAGACGCATTTTATTGAATTTAGGCAAAGTTCGTACACTTTCGACGCGAATTTAAACTAGAACGCAAATTTAAACTAAAACTAAGACTACTTAAGCCCCAGGCTCTCGGCGATGGCCTGGCTGTAGTCGACGTCGCCGTCGTCGTCGTCGGGGCCGTCGCCGGGGCGCTTGCTCGTCCCCTGTCCGGCGTCGCCACAGCTGCCCCACCTGCTCGCCGCGAGGGCTCGCTGGATCTCGTCCTCCTCGTCGGAGTCGGGGTCGAGGACGACGTAGGCGGGGGCCTTCGTCGGCGGTGGGGGAGGGACGCAGAGGCGCGCCGCGTTGGCGGCAGCCTCCCGGTCGCGCGCCGCCTTGCGCTGTTCCGCCTCAGCGAGCAGGCGGCGCTGGAGCTCCATCTCCTGGGCGGTGCTCTCCCGCAAGCTCCAGTCCGCGGCGAGGTCGTCGGCGAGGGGCTGGAGCGTGTTCAGGGAGAGCTGCTCCGCGGCCTTGAGGTCTGGCCACTTGAGGTGACCCAGCACACCACTGCATGTGTAGTGCGTAAGTCGATGACATAATACTCACAGAAGGACTTATCCGTGAATATTACATCCCTCAGAGTAGTACAACAGAAACACAGCGGGACCAGGCAAAACTATAGGATACAAATTTCATTACAAAATCTTGAGAATCTTCTTGATGAATCAAGAAGATCTCCTGCAAATGAAACATCAGAAGAAGCAATTCGAAGCTCCAAGCCGGAGAAGAACTCTAGCTCAGAACTAATCCACCACGGCTGATGTCAGCCCTAATCTATGGCTTGTAACTGCTAAGTTCGAGAATGGACTCCACCTACACCTTGATAGCTTCTCCTCCACCAGCGTTGTTGATGACGATGCTTCACTGGCTCAGTAGTACACGACTCCACCTAGCTTCATGAGGTAACGATGGCTTCACGATGACGACTTCCATAGGCTTCAACTCTAAGCAGGGGTCAAACGGGAACGAATGAGTAACGAGCGTTACTCAGCAAGTTCATGATATATAGAGGATAGTTTGATGCTCTAACTACAACTTTAGACTCAAAAGAGTCATAAGCTAATGCAAGGGTTTTGTAAATCTTTCTTCAAGAGGTTGCTTTTACTTCTGAAAACTATGCCCGCCAGACCATCACAGGAGCTAGAACTTCATGGAGTTGCCTTTCCTGTAGCGTTCGCAGTTCCTTCCCGGAACAGGGGGTAACATGCCACATCCTTTTACACTCTGCAGAGGCTCGTTACTTTACCCATGGACGACCAAGACCATGTTGCTCAACCAGGTGTACATTCCTGTCCACTCCCACTCAGGTGTGGGGCCCGGTTGTTGGTCCAAGCCAAACCGTGCTTCTCCGCACAACGCATGCCCACCCATTTCTGCCAGCAGGTTGAACGCCTGATTCCACCCCTCACGATGGAGATCTACGCGCCCCTGGCAGACACTCATAGACCCCAGAGTCCGTGGGACGTAAGGGCTCCCACCCATGTGCATGTAGTCTCGCAAGACCTACAGCGTACGTCTCTGGCAGTCCGTTGACATGCGAACGAGAAAAGTATCACGGCTGACTTACTCCCCCCATAGAAGACCCATGGTTAACGCGGTATTTACGGCGCACCGAGTTCTGACGACATTTGTGATTAGTTCCTAGGTAATACGTTCCCGTGCAGATGGAACCTTCCTTTGACCTATTCATCTTACCATGGTTCCATCCGCCCACCACACAGAACACTACCACTCGGGTAGTCATTCAATTAGTCATATTATTATAAAAATAGGATCATGCATTCTTTTGAGAACAGGTGGTAATACGATAGGGTTTTTGCAAATAATTTGTTATGAAGTACTGCAAAGGATATGAGCAAGTGATGAACTTGCCTGAGATTGAAATAACCATAATAATCCAGGTCTTCGGGGTTCAAGGGTCGCGTAGAGAAATCCAAATATCTGAAAGATGGCAAAGTAGTCCTGGTAAGGACTACAGAAAACACTGGCAAGATGATACATGCATAGTAATGAGATGCATCGCGAATTACCCTGGAAAACACCCCAGCTTACAAGTGTAAGCCACGTTTGAAACGATAACGTATCCACACAATTGTTAGGTGACTTAGAGTTGTTTCATTACTTGTGGTGATGTTGTTATTTCTTTTGGGCTTAAGTGTGTTTCACTTTTATTGAACAAACACTTGTTATCATGTTTAAGTAGAAGTGTTATACATGGTTAGGCAACAAGACAATAGCACATGGTAAACAAGTATTGAAAAGGTAACAAACATGTTTGATTTTATATTCCAAAAGTGTAGAGCTAATGTCAACGAGTTTAATTGAAAATGGTGAACTGGTATAACTAACTCTATCATCACAATATTGCTAATGACTTGTGATGGTAGGTTTTAGTAAGTGTGAAAGCATGAGATTTTTATCAAATAAGGAAAATAATGATGTGGTAGTCATCTATTGTTTTTTAATAGACTTTCAGTAGACTTATAAAAGAAAATTTAGAAGTTAATTAAAATGTTTTACAATAAACATATTTGAGTTGGAAATGTTTTTCTCTTTAATTTGATATACCATTCAATGTTTTATGAAAATATTTGAATAAATTATTAATTTATTAATTTTAAATTAATTAAGTGACTAAGAAAAACATTGCACACATGAAATCTTTGTCAAATGACTTTGTAAACATCATAGATGGATTGTATTTATCATTTGGTGAATTTTGGTATATAATTTGTATTTTTCTGATTTTATGAATTATTTATTATTTTTCTTTATTTTAAATTATTTAATTAATTAAAGAAAATATTAATTTTTAAACTTTATCAAATTTATTTGAAAATGTCATAATCAAATAGATTTTATTTTTCTGATTAAAATGATATGTTATTTATATTTTTCTGGTTTACAGAATTAAAGTTATGGAATTATAAAGTTTTAATTAATTTCTGCCAATATTCAAATTGACAGGTGGGGTCTACGTGTCATATTTGATTTAAAATAAAACAAAACGAAAATAAAATCCTGCCTGACGTCATCATGACGTCAGGGTGGCGTCAGCAACACACAGATCTTCACTGTGAAATCCCAATCCTGCGATATAGTCTAAATTGGTCCAATTTCTTGAGTTGGTGAGTTAGAGGAAGTCACAGGGAACCATTTGGTGGAGGCGGAACGACCCAACGGTCACCGGAGTTACTCCAGCGAGCTTGAACACGGCGGACGGCGACAGTCGTCGGCGTTACAGCGATTGCAGAAGCGAGTAAGGGATTGGGAGGGTGCTCGAGCACCAGGAGCTTACGCTGAATGCGATGGAGGTGGCGGGGAGTCGAGGCACGGTCGGAATCGCCGGCGGCGAGGAGAAATTGGCGGCGGCCGTACTCGGAGACGGCGGTCAAATTCCCGATACAGGGACCATCTCCGCCAGTGGTTGTGCTCGAGGAGGTCGAGGAGGACCACGCGCTTCACGTGCAGGTCTCCATCCGTCCCGACGCGGCCGGAGTCGACGGCGGCGACAGATCGGGGAGGGCTAGGGTTAGGCTTTCGTTTGCTCAGAAAGAGAGAGAGAGTGCGAGGAGGCAGGAGAGATCGATGAGGACGTCTTCCCGCGTCTTTATACTTGCAGAATGGCGGTGCGGAGGAGGTGGCAGTGGCGTCACCATCCCAATCTCCTCCTCTGCTTTCTGGCCGGCGTTGAGGAAGAAAAGAAAATGAAAAGCCAGTTTCGATAACCCCCTGGAGTTTCAGGAATTTACAGTGTGGTCCTTCTGTTAATAAAAACTGAGAAGAAAACTTTGTTTTCAGGGCCTTATTGTGATCAAAAAATTTATTAAAAAATATAATTGAATTCCTCATCAAAATTGCAATCACGCCATGTTTTGTTTTGGTGGATTTGAAGAATATTTATATTTTTTATTTAGGGTGCTAGATTAAGTGATTTTCTTGTTTTCACTCTTTTAATTTATTTAATAGCTTTAAAATTATGCTAAAGCATATTTAATAAAAGTACATACTCCATACTTGTGGATACCAAGATGGTGTATCGTAATTGAACAATTTTAAGCATAATCCCTTATAGAAGGTATTTTATTAAAATTACTTGGTACTGGTTCTATGCACTGTTATGAAAACAATTTAATATGGAATTTTATTCCATCTCAAACCAACTGCTTTTAATGGGTAAATAACTTGTTTTTCTTTAATATAACTTTGTTATTTTCATTAATGAAAATCTTAATACTTTTGGTTGTCATCACACTTGGTTGTATGTAAACCATATTTGTTAATTTTAGTACTGGATCAAATGGAAAACATGAGTGGCTTTGAAACCTCATTTGTTTGTTTTTCTCCAACTTCCAAATGTGGATACTATCTCATGTTGTTTTGGAACATGTAATCATTTACAGGGTTATATGTAGATGAATTTTTATTATCACCTGTTTATCTTATCTATGAAAAGGATTTGGAAAACAAGGTATTAAGCTTGTTTTCATTTACCTCCACATATCAAAACATGTGGATGCAAAACCTTGTTGTTATTTATTAATGGATACTTGTTTCCATCTAAGAGAGTTACTATTTGTTCCTTATCTCTGTTGAGCTTGACAGAGGTTATTGATTCTCTATTATATCCTAATGATTTACTGGATAAATACTTATGCTCCCTTACTGAGGCAGTGTTGATTCCTGTGCTCTTCTGTTGCTTGATGTTCTTCTCTCTAGTTGCCACTAGTCTTCTGTTTTCACCTTGTATCAATTGCAAGTAATATCATCTCTTGGATTCAATCTTCAACTATCTCACCCTTGTGGTGAGAACAAACAGTTATTCCAAGCAAAGATTTTACTTAGATGATTATATTGTGGTTTCTTGTTTCCTTAGAGTTATTCTTTCTATTGGTTAATGATAAAAGGAATATAGGTGGAGTTTGTGACATCAGTTAGCCTTAAGCATATAAGAAGAATCTGTTGACAAGTTTGCAAGGCTTGTCCCCAAATTACTTTTCATATACAAGAGACTGAGATGTACTAGGTTATTCAACCTTCTGTTTATTTGTGTACCACACTCAAGTGTTTGAGTATACAAAAGTGATCTGTTAACAAGGTTGCAAGGCTTGTTATCAAACTACTTCTATATAGCACTAACATTGGAGTATCATACTATTTCAAGAGGTTTAATAAGATTAGAACAAGGTATAAGAGTTTCCAAGTACTCTTATAGTAGCTTAGAGTAGCACTTCTAGCACACTCTAAATAATCTTCTTGAAGATCTTCATGTGATAGTTTCTTCTGTCTGGTGGTTTCTTCTCTTACAACATAACTTGGAGAAAATTGGAAGATAACAAGATAAATTGGTCTAGATAAAATAACAAGATCTAGATTAAAAGTTAGTTCATACTTTTATCATCCTTATATACTTCTTATTTTATTTCCCAAAGGATAGATACTTATTTCATTCATGATTGGTTTTACTTGGATATCAATTCAATTTTTCTAACAGATATTATAACTTGTTGTTATCCATGGGCTGTATCCACAGATACTTTAGTTGTTGATTATTGATGTGGATAGAAATATAGAGTGTTTGTGGGATGATGACTTAAGGTAGTAAGTTGATCAAGTAGTTACTTGATATGTTGAGATTTCATATGTTCACTTGTATAAAATGAATGAGGCAATGAACATGTAAAGCTTATTGGGTTTTAATGACTTATGTCATAGTTGTCATTTGTTTTCTCTAGTGTCATGATATTACTTTATATTCTTCTCTTTATTACCTTTGTCATTCATAGTGCAGATATAAATATTTGGAAAGATCATATGTAATGATCAAGGTTTAACAGTTGGTTAAGAAGATTTACTTCTTCTTTAAGGTACTTCTTTTATGATTGAGGAGATATGTACATATTCGATAAATGTGTTAATACAATTATTATATCACTTCCCACTTGTGGGGTTTAAGTTAATACTTATTTGTATCTCTTGTGTTCTATTGAACCTTTGTTATTTACTTGTGATGGTTCACCTGATAATTATAAGATGGTTTATAGATATGTTAGGGAAATGATTTGATAACTTAGGAAGTTGTTGTTTTATAGAAAATCACATCTCTGTTGATGAGATGGTCCAATTATGCATTACTCATTTGTGAAAGTATGATCATGGGATTTGAATACTCACCCCTTTTTGAGTTCTAGTGAATTATCCCAAGTCACTTAAAGACTTGTTGTTTAGGTTGTTGAGATTTTGTGTTGGTCACAACCAATTATGGTTTGTGTAACCAGATGGTTTGGTTTCTTAAGATACTTGTTATAAAGATCACTCCAAAGTACTCCTGACCAGATGAACTAGACCTATTTCATCATGTCAAGTGAAACATTGGTCACTTTGATTCGTTTAAACTTTCGCGCCAAAATTTCCCGTACTTTTAGATGCATGCTTGGCAAATGCACATATTATATTTAGATCCTTATAACTTCCCAAACACTGGGATGTTACACCACTCCTCGTCGTCGCCGGCGTCCTCGGTCTTCGGGCGGACCACGCGTTCGAAGCGTGGCTCGCCAATGCGAAGGGCGTCGCCGCTACGCCTGCGGGCTGGCGCGCCGGAGTTCAGGAAGGGGGGAGACAGAGAGGGAGTGTGCGCCGGAGGAGCTCGAGGTGGCCGACGAGGAGGAGGCGCCCGTCCGGCGCGCTTCCTACGCCGGGTTCTGCCGGGGTGGCATCTCCAAGCGCGGCTCGTTGCCGGCGTGGATGTAGTCCACAACCCACTCGATGGTGCGGTTGTGGCCTCCCCACCAGCGGCGGCGCCCATTGGCGTTGAAGCGGCCGTCGACGGTGCCGTTGTCGCCCAGGGAGGCGAGCTCCCTGTCGCGGCGCGTGGCGAGCTGCTGCCACCAGAACTCGTCGAAGCCCTCCTCCGGCAGGCGGTCGGGCACCTCCATGCCGGCGCGCACCTCGCGGATTGCACGCCGGAACTCCGCGTCCGTGCTCGGGAGCGGAGGCACGGGCACCCCGCCCGTGCTGAGCGCCCAGCGCGGCTGCCCAGCGCCAGAGCTCGGGAGGCGGCTGTCCGGCGGGGCACGGGTAGCCCGCGCGGTACAACGCCATCGCCTCGCTCCGACGAAGGTGGCGGCGTGGGAAGCCGTTGGCTGCGGCGTCGTCCTTGTAGCTCGCCATTTTTCCTGCGTGGAGGACGGGGGAGAGGAGACGAGAGCGCCGAGGGAAGGAGAGGAGCGAGGTGGAAGAATGGCGAGCGCGGCGAGCGGCGGGGGGATTTTATAGGCGGCCGGGCATTTACTGCGCGCGCGTCCCCTCGCTGCCGCCCGCCACGCCATTACGCCGGCAGCCTTTGAACGGGCGCATGCACTGGGCGGCCGCCACGCCATAAACGCCGGCAACCTTTTGACCGACGCGGGAGCCGAGAAGATGATCACGGGGCGGTTCTGTTCCCGCGCTTTTTCGTCGCGTCACTGACAGAGCTGACCCGCGTGCGCGGCCGCGCAGTTTCCCCCCCCCCCCCAGGCCGAACCCAGCGGGCTGAATTTGGCATGCGTGCCGCGGCGCGAAATAGCGCTATTTGGCCTCCTGGGGACCGAGTGGTGAGGAAACGGCGCTATTCGCCGCTTCCAGCCCTAAAAAGGCCGCCTGGGGGGCGACTGGAGATGCCCTAAGAGATGTGAAAGTAAAATACTGAAGCCGGCCCCTGTGCAAGGCAGACATCACGGGGTGAGATTCTGTGTAATTTGTACCCTTGCGGTGCTCCATGACCTATCATTATTTTTATATTGTGCATTGCAGTATTGTCATTTGTACGGCATCGCATCATCCAAGCTGCATTATTATGCAGTACACGTCCCAAAATGTCGAGATCAATAGTTTAGCAAGGAATCAACCAGCACCCAACGTCATCAGGGGCAATCGAGGGCAGTTGGGTGCCAAAGACAGGAAAATAGCGTCAGCGGTGGCAGTTCATCTCAGTTTACCACGACAACCAATGCGGAGCTGCGTTACATGATGCCGTGAATGCAGAAATGCTACAGCTCTTGGTTCACCTCATTATTCAGTACAGAGTAGCAGTACACAGTGATTGCTGCACAACTTTCTCTAAGCCTGCAGCAGCTCCAGTTGCCGGAGCCGCTGGACCTCCTTGCCCAGGACGCTGCAGCGCACCATGCTGCCCGCCGTGCGCCACAGCAGCTGGAGGTCGGCCCAGGGCTCGCTGGGCGCCATCCGCTTGTGGAGGTAGCAGTCGAACGTCCGCCGCTGCACGTGCTCGTCCGCGCACATCTCCACCAGCGCCTCGCGCCCGGCGTTGTCGCCGTAGAACACGCGCTGCAGCAGGTCCAGGAACCGGAACGTCAGCAGGAACTCGTCGTCCCACCGCCGCAGGTACCCCCGCCTGATCCCGGCCTCCGTCACCGCGCCCGTCAGCCGCCACTCCTTGGCCATCGCCTGCCCGCACAGCCGCCCGGACTTGGCCGCGAAGTAGATGCCCTCGCCTGAGCACCGGGTCACGTACCCCGCCGCGTCGCCGACCAGCGCCACGCGACCGACCACGCGCCGCGGCCGCGGGTGCTCCGGGATCGGGTGCGCCTCCACCTTGATCACGCGACCACCCGCGATCTTGGGCCCCGCCCGCGCGCGGATGGCGGACTGGAGCTTCTTGATCTCCGGCTTGGCGGCGACGGTGCCGGTGCCGACGGCGACGTGGTCGCACTTGGGGAACACCCACCCGTAGAAGTCCGGGGACACGTCGCCGCCCACGTACATCTCCGCGAGGTCGTCGTAATACTCCATGGCCTTGTCGGAGAGCCGGATCCGCTCCTGGAAGGCGATGGCCGTCGTGTAGTCCCCCGCGCCCACCTCTCGCGCGACCCGGCTGTTCGCGCCGTCCGCGCCGACGATGGCGTCGACCTCGAGGACGCTCCGGGTGGGCGACGGGCCATCGCCGCCGGACGAGATGTAGTGGACGAGGTACGGGTCGGTGGGGCCCGTGGGGAGGGAGAGCGAGGTGACGAGGCCCGGGACGAGGGTGGCGCCGGCGTCGGCAGCCCGGCTGCGGAGGAAGGAGTCGAGCACCTCGCGGCGGAGCATGGGGATGTGAGCGCCCGGGGGAAGCGCACGGGAGAAGTCGGCGGCGAGGTTGGAGGGGGAGAGGACGCGCATGCGGGTGACGCGGCGGTCGACGAGCCCCAGCGGGATGGAGAACTCGTCCAGCATGCAGAGCGGGATGGCGCCGCCGCAAGGCTTGGCTCCCGCTGGGCTGCGCTCCAGGAGGAACGCCTGGGCGCCCGCGGAGGCGAGCGCCTCGGCCGCCGACGCGCCGGCCGGACCGCCGCCCACCACGGCAACGCGCAGCGGGCGCCCCGGCGCGGAGGAGGAGCAGGAGATGGAGAGGCGAGCCGGGGAGTGGCAGGCGGCGGACATCATTGCCATGGTTTGCTTGGGCGAAATGGGATTGGGGGTTTGAGATTTGGGAATGGGGGCTGTTTGGAGCGTAGCTTCGCCCATGATGCGGCGCGGGACTATGGGCCCAGGTGGCGCTGCAATTTAAAAATACAATTTGGACACGCATGTCAGTGATCAAGAGGACAAGAACAACTAAAACGCCAGCTTAGATTAGGAGAATTCCTTTAAGTTTTGTTTAGAGGAGGGGAAGATGACACGCCGCCCCCAGTTTCCAATCACTACAGAACCCAGCTTTAAATACATTTTCTTTTTCAAAACCTGGACCTTTTAAAATCTGAACTTTTTTAGAATTTGAACATTTTTCAATATAGAACATTTTTTAAAAAATATATGAAAAAAAATCAAAACCTGAACGTTTTTGAAACGGGTGCAATTGTACATTTCCCTAAAAAAGTGCAACTGAATCACATGCTAGTTGCCATTCTCTAAAAAAAATGACAACAATTTGTAAAAAAAAATTAATTTACGAGTTACACATTTCTTGAGAAAAAACTTGCAATGACCGAGTTACACTTCAAAAGGTATCGATGTCTCATCGTCATATATCTATTGAGTAAACACAATAATTTAGTTAATATTTATATATTACATAAAAATAAAATTAAGGATACTTACAAATTGAATTATTTTAATTCTGTAACGTGTAATTAGCTGCTAAGTTCTCGAGCACTATTTGCAAATAAAGACACAGAAAATAGGATCTACAAGTGTGTAGTTTCAAAAACAAATCCCGAATATATAGTGCATCCTAGACCTAATTGTACATTTTTGAGTGAAAAAATGCAACTTGGACCTGTTTCACATTTTCTAGTGGAAAACCTTGGATCTAGTTGCACATATCCGGCTCAAAAAGCGCAATTTGGATCTAGTTGCACATTTTAGTGAAAAATCGCAGGTCGGATCTAGTTGCGTATATCCCAGTAGAAAAATACACCTTGGCTTGGTTCCACATGTCCCAGTAGAAAGGCGTAATTTGAGTTAGTTGCATATTTCTAAATAGAAAGGTGCAACTAGCATATAGTTGCACATTTCCATGTGAAAATGTGCAACTTAGATTTAGTTGCCATATTTCCGAGTAGAAATGTGCAACTTGGGATCCAGTTGCACATGATGAAAACGTGCAACTAGGACCAAGTTACACATTTGTGAGTGGAAATATGCAGCTTGGACATATTTGCATGTATCCGGTTAAAAATGTGCAACTAAAACCGTGATACACATTTACGAGTGGAAAGACATGACTTGGACCTAGTTACACATTTCCGAGTGAGACTTGGACCACTTGGACCTAGCTGCACATATCCTAGTGGAAAAGTGTAGCTTGGACCCGTTGGAGGTATGCCCTCGAGACAATAATATTCAGTTATTACTCTATCTCCAAATTCAGAGTTAAATTTATATCATGATGTTACAACCGCTATAGCACTTGAAAAGTGGGTTTTCACAGGAAAATCTTTGTGCGAGTGTGAAGACATAACCAAACAAGATTAGCTTATGATTTATGAGATGATCGCATTTTTGTGATCATGCACTTGGTTAAAAATTCTAGCAAAAAATAAGAGTTTATTGTTAGGGTAACAATAGTACTGAATTGACCCAAGTATATGATCTTGCTAAAAGAGGCTAAACAAATGTAATGTATTTTAGCAAAATACATATGAAGTGGTCATTGACTATAATTCCTATACTATGAGAATATCTAGCGACCACACGATCAAAGTTATACTTTGGATGTCATCAACGTCTTGCCGTAACTGGGATCATAACGGTGATGTTTGTGTATAATCTACAAAGTGTAATGGAACCGAGATCGTTTAAGACTAGTACATAACTCCTCTACATGATAAAAAGATAGACACTTTGGGCCCTCACAATATCTGTGATTTATCACAATGACATCGGAGTTATGGGTGAGAAAAAAGGACGATATCGGTAACGAGTACTATATGTGTTGTGATCAAAGAGTTTGATCACACGAGATCACATAGTCTCAAATGATGATATCGTTGGTATCGTATATTTAAGGGAATAAGTGTAATAAGTAACTTATAAGGTTCCGTCATTCTTCGTGAACACATAGGAACCATCATGAGCGTCCACGGTCCCGTTGTTGGCTATTGTTCGGTAAGTTCCCGAACATGTACGTGTGTTATCGATTCCTTATGGGTCACACGCTTAAGCCATGACAACCTTTAATTGAGAGAATTAATATGTTGCTATTGGTTTTATGAACGTTCGATGTCGATACGATGTCACAGAAACAAACCCGGTGTCAATCGGAGTGGTTTCGGGGAAGTTACTATAAGCGAGAAATTATGTTGGTGTATGGAATAATTTATATGAGAGATGGCGGAGGACATGAGATGTCTCGGGATGTTATAAATATCAGTAGATAATGTCGATGATTACTGGGTTCATAGGGTTCCGGAAGAGGTTTAGGGAAAAACCGGGAAGGGGGAGTACCGGAGTGGGGCAATTTCACCCTTAGGCCGCACCAACGGATGGGGCTGACAGGTGGGCCCCAGGGCCTCCAATCATGGCACTAAGAACATTTTGGTATTTTTCCTATTTTATTTGAAGGGAAAATAAAAAGGAAAAAAAGGAGTTAGGAGGTGGAGTTGGATCCCACAAGGAGTCCAATCCGAGTTGGGTTAGGAGAGGGGATGCGGTCACCTCCATGGTGCGGGCAAGTCCCTCCTAGCTCAACTAGGACTCCTCCCTCCTTTTGGAAATTTCCCCCTCTCTCCAACTACAAAAAGGACCCCAAGGCTAAGAGAAAGGAAATAATTTTGAGCAAGCCTCTTTCTCTAGTAGAATTAGAGGGTAATTAGACCCCCCTCTATTGAATTCGAGCTTCTATAATTGGGTTTTGAGATCCACTCTACCGATTAGACCTAGATCTAATTAGAAATTCTCTCTCATGTGTTGAGAAACTTCTAGATTCATATAGATTTAATCAAATTTGATGAGTGTACCAATTAGCAAAATCGAAACGTTGTCTCTCTTCGTCGGTGTCGAGTTCTGGATGACAACGCTGACGGGTTGACACGAGCGTACACGTGCACACCATAATAGGGATTACACGTGTGATTATTGACAAGGGAAGCTTAGCGACATCCTTACAACTAGGCCTAGTTGTGAGGATCTACGATTGTTTAGAACTCTTCTACGACTACATCAGTTCCGTTTCCCGGTGAGTCATGATCCTGATCCTTGTATGTATGAGCATGCCTCGTTATCTGCATAGTGATCTTGGCGGACTACGCAGGATACATTTTTTAAATTCTTTAGCGTAGACCAACAAGACCTAGTCCTACATATACGAGTGAAAATATGCAATTTGGACCTAGTTGCATATTTTTGATATAAAGCTGCAACTAGGGCATAGTTGTATATTTTCAGGCCAAATAGTACAACTTGTACATAGTTGCACATTTCCGAGTAAAATGTGCAACTAGGACATAATTGCTCGTTTATCTGTGTGAAAAGATGCAACTAGGAAATAGTGCATATCCAAGTGGAAAAGTTTAAGTAGGACCAAGTGAAAGCGCATGGTGCCCCCATATGTGGTTTTGGTAATTAATGACAATCCTTAAGGATATTCTTTCAGGACTTTTCCATAAGAATAGTTTGGAGTCCTTGTGTGAATCGAAGAAGACGGTACGATCATGTGATGTCCAAGACAAAGACACCAAGATTAATATGATCCAGCGGTAGTACCAGGCACCCCAGCGGTAGTACCGTGTTGCATAGCAAGCGGTAGTACCGCGCCCAGTACCGCCAGAAGTACCGCCAGAGTAAAAATGGCTACTGCATCCAGCGGTACTTCAGCGGTACTGGTTCGGTAGTACCGTTGTGGTCTTATTGATCTTGAGAAAAACCTTGCTCAGCGGTAGTATCGCTACTGGCTGGCGGTAGTACCGCTACCTATCAGGAAGCGGTAGTACCACCCTCAGTACCGGCCCTTGTACCCCTGGATAAGTTTTGCTCTCGGTATCGCACGATACTAGAGCGGTAGTGACCTAGTACTACCGCCAGCCACTTCGATTTAATTCGAAGATTGTGGCAAGCGGTAGTACCGGTGTGCACTCGCGGTAGTACCGCTGCTAGAGTACCACGGTACTTTGGCAGTTGTACCGCCCGCGCCCTGTGACTAGGACTCCCTAGTACCGCGTGCCTACCCAGGTAGCGGTAGTACCACTGCACCCAGCGGTAGTACCGCTGTGCTATTAAGCTTATTGCTTCGATGTCTTGAAGAACAATATGGAGTGCTCATTCATGTCCACCTTCAAGACATCAACTTTATGGACGAAGAAAGGAGAAAAGATACAAGGTTGATCATGCGTATGACCTAGTGGGATTATGTATCTCGTGGTAATGGTAAGCAATTGTCCATATAGCTTTGTCAGCTAACCCATGATATATGTGTGTGCTATATCTATGTGTGGTTAGGTATCTTTCCATAGGCATGCTTCACAATAAAGATTTCATATAGCCCATGGTCTATGTCGTCAAGCGGTGTTTGTCATCGATCTTGACGTGGAAGCTCAAGTTAAGCATATCGAAGAAATCCTATGCTTGATGCTTTCCACCCATTTGGAGATTGTGGCCTTTTGAAGATGCTCCGAAGGGTCTTTCCCATAATGGTGTATGGGGGAGCAACTTCAAGTCTTCATCAAGCGTAGCAAGTGCTAGCTAGCACGATCAACAAAGAAGATCCAACTTGAGAGAGTCAAGATCGTCATCATCTAGCTCAAGTGGAATGCTCAAGGCAAAGGTATAATCTTGATAGGGTTTCTATTTTACCGGTCTCATACATTTGGGAGACCGGGTTATAGGATCGATAGTCGTACTATCAAGAGGGGCTCTCAAGTGAGTAACTTGATCGAATCGTTGTGGAGAGCTCAAATCTTTGCACTCTTGCATATCATCTTTCTTGTTTCTTAGTTGTATTTTATCTCTATGGGTTTTGGTGCTTGTTGTGATCTTCATGACAAGCCCAAGTTCATCAAAAAAGGTTTTCACATGAAACACCTATTGAGTTTTTGATGTTGAAGGTTTTCCCGGTTGGTCATTTTTAGAGAGGTCTTTCCTTTCCCCATTTTGTTTTAGGTTTCATTGTTGGAAAATGATGTTTCTCTTCATTATCTTGTAGAGCTCGTCGTTGCGATTTCAACGAGCCCAAGATCATCGAAAATGGAGTCCGGACACAAAATTTATGACCGTTTTCGTATCGAGTGTTTTTGCAGTTTTTGGTCCAGCGGTAGTACCGACCCAGTATCGCCCCAGTACCGAAACTCCCCGTAGAGGTAGTACCGCTGTGCCTAGCGGTAGTACCGCTGCTGGGCGGAAAAAACACATAACGGTCATATTTTGGGTCCCCTATTTAAGGGGGTCTTCTTCCCCCTTGACCCTAAGGCTGCCCAACTCGTTTTTCCTCTCTCTCCACACCATTGTTGACCTTGGAAACCTTTCCCTTCTCTCAATCCCTCTAATGATTCTTTCATATCTTTGAGAGAAAAGTTAGAGGAGATCTAGATCCACATTTCCACCAATCCATCTCTCCTCTTAGTGAGGGAAACTTAGTTAATCTAGATCTTGGAGTTCTTTGTGTTTCTCCTCCATTGGTCTTCCTCTCTTATTCCCCCCATAAGCATTTGTTGCTTTGTTGGAATTTGAGAGTGGAATATTTGAGCACTTGTGCTCTTGCCATTTGCATCGGTTGCATCGGTTTGCTCTCTCCACGAGGATTCGTGGAAGTGAAAGTTTGTGAGCTTGTTACTCTTGGGTTTTGGACCCTAGACGACTTTGTGGTGTTCTTGGGAGCCTCCAATTGAGTTGTGGATGTGTGCCTCAAGATTGTGGTGACACCGAGAGCCTCCAATTAAGTTGTGGATGCGTGCCTCGGGTTTGAAGGTTGCCAATAGTGGAAGGTGAACTAGGACTTTGTGGCGGGGTTCATCGGAGAATAGGGTGAGGCCTTTGTGGCGTTGAGTAGGCCTTTGTGGCGAGCTCACAACCCTCCAACGAGACGTACTCCCCTTGTGGGAGGAACTCGGGAATACATCATCGTCTCTGTGTGCCTCGGTTATTTCTATACCCGAGCTTTCTACTTATGCAATTTACATTGTGATAGCCTTCGTTCTTGAAGTTATATATATTGCTATCACCTTGTTACTTGTCTTTCTTAGCATAAGTTGTTGGTGCACCTTGTTGACCCTAGAATATTTAGGTTGTGTGCTTGTTAATTTAAACACCTAGTTTATTTCCGCATTTAGCAAGCCTTAACCGAAAAGTTTTAATCGCCTATTCACCCCTCCCTCTAGGCGACGTCGTTGTCCGTTCAATTGTTATCAGAGCCTCGTCTCTCTTTATTAGGCTTTACATCCTAGAGAGTATGATGTCATTTAGGGAAATAGAGCATGATCCCGCTTTTATATTCTATGGTATAAATTATGATGTTTGGAAAATTCGTATTCTTAATTTTCTTGCGGACATGGGTCCACAGTATGTTAAGAGAATTGTAGATATGGATTTTCCTCCTTCAAAGGATTCTCAAGATTTATCTTTAGAGGATGAGGAAAAATCTTATCTCGATACTCTTGTATCTAATGGTCTCTTGTGCGTTTTGAGCGATGTAGTTATTGAATCAATCATGCCTTTTCGGAACGCTCATGAGCTATGGACAAAACTTCAAGATATATATGATGTGTCCAACATTATTGAGGATGATTTTTCTCCATACACTTACGTCCGTGATGATTTCACATCTTTCTCCAGTCCACCAACATGTGATTTGTCACAAGGTAATGATATGGTGAGTGGTGATAGAAATTGCATTGTGGATAGTGAATTTTCTATTGACTATACTTCATCTCTATCCCATTGCAATGATCTATCTTTGGACTTAATATCTTCTAGCACTCAAATCTCCATACATGCTAGTGTTGATAGTCCTTGCATATCATGTAATAGTTGTTTAAGTAAATCTCATGATGATATGCTTCCTATATCTTGTTTTCATAATAACAATGCTTCCATTTCCTCTAGTACTTGTGTGGCTAACAATGTAGAGGAATCCCATATTTTGGTGGAACAATACATGGACCTTATTGGTGCTTCAAGTCAATCTTCATCTTCGTTATCCATTTCTCATGTGTGCCTTATGGCTAGGGATTCAAATGTATCTCCACCTTTGGAACCCACTACATCTTGTGATGATGAGGATGATGATATATTTTATGGAGAGTTTGAGGACGAGGTCTCTTTAATGGAGAAGGGTGAGTTGGTTCTTCTTGATCTCCCTAAAGGTAGTAAATCTATCACTCCTTTTAGTGAAATTTTGGATTTTTCTATTAATAGCTCTAAAATCATTGAAAAGAAAGGTGATATTTAAAGAAGTGATGCCGATGAAAAGGTATCCCTCACTATGTCTCTTGAGGAAGAGTATGAGCTCCGGGTTACTCTTGAGGAGAAACTTGAATCTATTGAGGAGCTCTATAATGAACAAATAGCCTATCTCACTAAAGCACGTGACCATACTAATGCTAAATATAAAGTGCTTAAAAGTGAAAAGGTTGAATTTGTAGTTGGCAATGCTAATCTTACTACGGAAAACTCTAGGTTGAATAATGAGCTTGCCAAGTTTTCTTCTTCTATTTCTAATGATGCTTGTGCTACTAACTCCACATCTTGTGAAGCATCTATTTTGAAGGAGAATGTTGAGCTAAGGGCTCAACTTGAGTTAATGACTAGCAAGTGTGGGAAAATGGAAGAAAGTCGTGAAAATATATCTAGCTCTCATGAGGATCTTCTAGCATCCCATACCAAGCTAAAATTAGCTCTTGAGGATATCACTACAAAGGTAACATCTTGTGAGCCTCATGTGGTTACTAGCACAATATCTTCTAGTAATGCTATATTCACTTGTGCTCGTATTAGTAATTCATCCCCTCATAATGTTTCTACATCTTGTGATGAATTGCTTTCCTTTCCTTGTTGCTCTAACAATGAAGCATCTACTTTCTCTAGCTCTTGTGTTGATTCTAACCATGTAGAGGAAATTAAAGAGCTCAAGGCCCAAGTCACTTCTTTGAAGAAAGACTTGGAAAAGAGTCATGGAGGGAGTTCCACCCTTGACAAGATGTTGAGAGTGCGAAGACTTCCAAATGACAAGAGTGGACTTGGATTCAACTCCAATATCAAGAACAAGTCCAAGGTTGACAAGAAGAAGGGCCAAGAACAAGTAAAAGATACGGCCAAGATTATTTGCTTCAAGTGCAAGATTGAAGGGTGCCATGTTAGATCTTTCCCTTTGAAGAAGAAGTCTCTAAGTGATAAGCAACTAGGGAAGCGGACTCTTGTTCAATCTCATGCTCAACCACGAGTTGAACAATGGCCACCTCCTAAGAAGACTCAAGCCAATTCTCCTCGAGTTAAGGAGCCTATCAAGAAGAAAGAAAAGAGTCGTTGTTGCTACCTTTGTCGTGAGAAGGGACACTTTGCTTCTTCATGCACTAATGGTACATTATCCAACCCTATCCTTGTTGATGATGTTTATTCGGAAGGATAATGTGTGCAATGTGTTTTCCAAGTATGTTGGTACTCAAAGTGGTGTTAATAATAGAACCATTTGGGTTGCCAAACCTATTGTGACTAACCTCTTAGGACCCAACTTGGTTGGGGACCAATAAGGTCAAACTTGATCAATATGTGTTGTTGGAGGTCATTGGAGACTTGGCTATCTCATGAAGAATTAAGGGATCTTCATCAATTATATTTCCTCAAGCCAAGTCATGTGGATTATATATATATCTTATCCAATGTTCATCCTTGCGGTAACTTGTATCTAATTCATATATTAATTGAAAGTTACTTTCCCCCTTCCATGTGTTGGTTTTGTTGCTAGCATGTGTTTGTATATGTTGTGCTTACTACTTAACTATCGTGAGTAATCTAGTTATGTTTGTTGGTTTGCACTCCATGTACTTGTGTTTTTTTGTGTGTTGAGCCTTCATTGCAATTCTTGCTTATTTTAGTTGGCTCTTTGAGAGATTAATGGACTATCCCATTTTGGGGAAGTAATATGCTCTTAGCACTTTACTATCCTAAAATGTGTGTACATGAGGAATTCCACTTAGTGTTGATATATATATATATTATCTTGTCTCTATATGGTATGTATTTATCATGAGAAATTCAAATTCTAATGTCCATTAACTTTCTCTTGTTGGATTGTTTTTCTTTACCTCGTTTTTTGAAAAAAAATGGATTATCACATTATGGGGGAGTAATAAGCTATGTGCATATTACAAGCCTATAAAATGTGAACATGTGAGGTATTGCCACCTATAATTCATATTGTTAGTTATCTTGTTCTTATGTGGCAGGTTGCTCAAACAAGTTCCATGTTTTCTTAAATGCGTTTTGTCTCTCTTCTTTTGGTATCTTTTTGTGAGAGTTTCTTGGTGCTTTGCATTTTCGGTTCTTAATTGAAGCCTTCAAGAATCTCTATCTAAGCATGTTTTTCTATTCCTATCTTTTGTCACATGCTTATGTTTTGTGAATATCATTGTGAACAATTATACCACCGAGAAATATCTCCATACATCTCTTGTCTTTGAAAAGTAATAATAATTTGTGGTAAGTTTATTGATCATATTTACTTTGGCCTTTGCTCTAAAATTTCCTTGTTTCTTGCCAATGATTTGTTTGGTTTAAGTCCCTTGTGTCTTCCTTGCTCTACTCAAAATTTGTTTTGTGCTTTATTTTGGTAGTAAAAGCAATGATCCCATACTTGTGCACTCATGGTCATACTTATTTGGGTTGCACTATTCTTGGGGAAGCTATCCTACATTGAGTAGATCACCGTTCTTTAAATTGGTATTGCATCTTATTGATTTTATTTAAACATGACTTGTGTTTGAATAATATATATGGAGAGTAATGATTCCATTGTGTGCATTTTGTATTCAAATGCAAGATCATAAATAATGCACTATTCTTGGAAGAACTATCCTATATGCGTTTGAACACTTGTTGTCTTTAAATTTGTATTTTATCCCAATGACTTGTCTCTTTGGAAGAAGAACATTTTTTTCGTCTTGGTACTTTGTGTGCTATCATGAAAAGTGTAGAGGGTTTGTTTATTCGATATTTTTTTGGTATCTTCTCTATTTGGTTTCCTCAATCATGTTTTGATTTGGGTCTTGATATAATTTGGAACAATTCTCTTTCTTTTCACTCTTGTGAGTGGCTTCTTGGTTTAATTGGTTCTTTGTCCAATTTGTATCGTGTTTTGGTTCTTTAAAGTTTTTGTGCATGTATATTTACTATGTATATCTTTTGGCATGCTTACTTTCGATTGATCCAATATATAGGATAAACTCCATCAAATCCTAAATGGCTAAGATGTGCATGAAATTCAAATTCATATTAATATGCACATATTTATGTGGAGTTTTTCCTATGTATTGTAGTTGTTCTAACTACTCTGGACCCAATGAGTTTGGGTACCATGTTGTACTTTAATTTTGTTTTTAGGTACAATGGAGATGCATTGGGTGCTTGCCTCATTCATAAGGAAGGTGTTCTCACCATCGTATTATAGGAGTCAAGCCATGATGATTAAAGAACTCACATCCTCTTCATCACCAATGTCTTCTCGGTAACAAGTATCTATCTCATGCATACATTTCTATCTTTCAACCTTGTGTAGGTTGTATCTTGGCATGAATTCCTTTTGTTGCAATTCATTTGGTTCTTGCAAGTGTATTATCAAAACATCTTTATTGCAAATATGAGTAAGCCGAGATGATTACATATCTAGGGGATATTTATAATTATTTTATGATTCACCAATCTCAAGTATATTAATCTAGCAACTTCTACTCAAAGTCTCCACATATGCAATATTGATGAATTCTTAAAAACCATTTGCCCTTTTGTGATACGTGTTACCTTTCTCGAAGCATTCCAACTATCACTTTTCCCTTGTGATATTTGTGATGCTTTGATGAGTTTGTTGATTGTTCATCTATATCCCTTTAAGACAAAATTGAGCTTTATGCTTTGCTTTCAAGCAAAAATCTTATTGGTGTATTTATGACTCTCTTTTGGATATCATGTTCATCTCCTTTGTACCTACTTTGTGTGTGCATATTTCTTTGTGGACTTATATCTTTGTGATTGGGGTCCACTTAGAAACTTATACAATGAGAATAGTTACATCTTTAATTGGTATTCTATTTATTTAGTGACCACCTTTTTATTGATTTTTATTCTTTGGTGGTTCCTATAAGGCACAAGCTTGGTTTTTATTTGGTACTTCTTTTGCATCTTAATAAGCTTGTGGGTCTATTTGTTTGCTGCAAGTTGCATTGCTCCTTTTTCCATCTATTCTCTTGCACTTCTTGGGGGTTTTAGATGATTATGGGGAGTGATGATTCCATATTTGTGCACTCTCAATAGTGCATAGACATTAGGGAGCTTCTCTATTTTTTTCTAGAACTCTCTTGTTGGATCTCTTTGGTTGCTTGTCTCCTTGTGTGGGAGATGTTTAGAGGAATATTTTTATTTGCAATCTTTGGATCCTCAATATAGTTTGATCTCCCTCCGTCTATTCATTATTGGATATATGCACTTTATTTCACTCATATCATGAAGAATGCATACATTATGGGGGAGATCTTACTATATTGACATTCTAAGTTTTTCCTCCCATTTCAGCAATGGATGCCAATGGGGGAGAAGTTTAGAGGGTTTAAGGGAATTTGGTTTTATGCTTTAGTTTCGTTCTTAAGCATTTGCCTTCCATGCTCTTGCATCCTTGATCTTTGTGTTGGATGGTTGCTTTATTCATTAAATAAACCCTCGTAAAAAGGGATTGTCATCAATTACCAAAATGGGGGAGATTGAAAGCGCATGGTGCCCCCATATGTGGTTTTGGTAATTAATGACAATCCTTAAGGACAAATGTTTGTATTGAGATATTCTTTCAGGACTTGTCCATAAGAATAGTTTGGAGTCCTTGTGTGAATCGAAGAAGATGGTATGATCATGTGATGTCCAAGACAAAGCCACCAAGATTAATATGATCCAGCGGTAGTACCTCGCCCAGTACCGCCAGAGTAAAAATGGCTACTGCATCCAGCGGTATTGGTTCGATAGTACCCCTGTGGTCTTATTGATCTTGAGCAAAACCTTGCTCAGCGGTAGTACCGCTACTGGCTGGCGGTAGTACCGCTACCTATCAGGAAGCGGTAGTACCGCCCTCAGTACCGGCCCTTGTACCCCTGGCTAAAATTTGCTCTCGGTATCGCACGGCACTAGAGCGGTAGTGACCTAGTACTACCGCCAGCCATTTCGATTTAATTCGAATATTGTGGCCATCGGTAGTACTGGTGTGCACTCGCGGTAGTACCGCTGCTGGAGTGCCACGGTACTTTGGCAGCTGTACCGCCCGCGCCCTGTGACTGGGACTCCCTAGTACCGCGTGCGTACCCAGGTAGCGGTAGTACCACTGCACCCAGCGGTAGTACCGCTGTGCTATTAAGCTTATTGCTTCGATGTCTTGAAGAACAAGATGGAGTGGTCATTCATGTCTACCTTCAAGACATCAACTTTATGGACGAAGAAAGGAGAAACGATACAAGGTTGATCATGCGTATGATCAACACACAAAGCTACAATATGTACCTAGTGGGATTATGTATCTCGTGGTAATGGTAAGCAATTGTCCATATAGCTTTGTCAACTAACCCATGATATATGTGTGTGCTATCTCTAAGTGTGGTTAGGTATCTTTCCATAGGCATGCTTCACAAGAAAGATTTCATATAGCCCATGGTCTATGTCGTCAAGCAGTGTTTGTCATCGAGCTTGACGTGGAAGCTCAAGTGAAGCATATCTAAGAAATCCTATTCTTGATGCTTTCCACCCATTTGGAGATTGTGGCCTTTTGAAGATGCTCCGAAGGGTCTCTCCCATAATGGTGTATGGGGGAGCAACTTCAAGTCTTTATCAAGCGGAGAAAGTGATAGCTAGCACGATCAAGAAAGAAGATCCAACTTGAGAGAGTAAAGATCGTCATCATCTAGCTCAAGTGGAATGCTCAAGGCAAAGGTATAATCTTTATTGGGTTTCTATTTTACCGGTCTCATACATTTGGGAGACCGAGTTATAGGATCGATAGTCGTACTATCAAGATGGGCTCTCAAGTGAGTAACTTGATCGAATCGTTGTGGAGAGCTCAAACCTTTGAACTCTTGCATATCATCTTTCTTGTTTCTTAGTTGGATTTTATCTCTATGGGTTTTGATGCTTTTTGTGATCTTCATGACAAGCCCAAGTTCATCAAAAAAGGTTTTCACATGAAACACCTATTGAGTTTTTGATGTTGAAGGTTTTCCCGGTTGGTCATTTTTAGAGAGGTCTTTCCTTTCCCCATTTTGTTTTAAGTTTCATTGTTGGACAATGATGTTTCTCTGCAGTATCTTGTAGAGCTCGTCGTTTTGATTTCAACGAGCCCAAAATCATCGAAAACTGAGTCCGGACGCAAAAGTTATGACCGTTTTCGTATCGGGTGTTTTTGCAGTTTTTGGTCCAGCGGTAGTACCGACCCAGTACCACCCGAACGAGTACCGAAACGCCCCGTAGTGGTAGTACCGCTGTGCCTAGCGGTAGTACCGCTGCTGGGCGGAAAAAACACATAACCGTCATATTTTGGGTCCCCTATTTAAGGAGGTCTTCTTCCCCCTTGACCCTAAGGCTGTCCAACTCGTTTTTTCTCTCTCTCCACACCATTGTTGACCTTGGAAACCTTGCCCCTCTCTCAATCCCTCCAATGATTCTTTCATATCTTTGAGAGAGAAGTTAGAGGATATCTAGATCCACATTTCCACCAATCCATCTCTCCTCTTAGTGAGGGAATCTTAGTTAATATAGATCTTGGAGTTCTTTGTGTTTCTCCTCCATTGGTCTTCCTCTCTTATTCCCCCATAAGAATTTGTTGCTTTGTTGGAATTTGAGAGTGAAAGATTTGAGCACTTGTGCTCTTGCCATTTGCATCGGTTGCATCGGTTTGCTCTCTCCACGAGGATTCGTGGAAGTGAAAGTTTGTGAGCTTGTTACTCTTGGTTTTGGACCCTAGACGACTTTGTGGTGTTCTTGGGAGCCTCCAATTGAGTTGTGGATGTGTGCCCCAAGATTGTGGTGACACCGAGAGCCTCCAATTAAGTTGTGGATGCGTGCCTCGGGTTTGAAGGTTGCCAATAGTGGAAGGTGAACTAGGCCTTTGTGGCGGGGTTCATCGGAGAATAGGGTGAGCCCTTTGTGGCGTTGAGTAGGCCTTTGTGGCGAGCTCACACCCCTCCAACGAGACGTACTCCCCTTGTGGGATGTAACATCCCAAGTATGAAAAACAACCCTAAAATGTTTGCTTTTTGGTTTAAATTTAGTTTGCATCATTCCATCATGAGCATTGCATTTGTTTTCACTTGTTTTCCAATTGAATTTCATACAAAAATTCAAATCCTTGTTTCATACTTGTTCTGTTACAGTTTTTTTCAAATGAAACTTTCAAATCAAACCATTCAAATGTTTCCAATAAACTTGAATTTCCAAATAATTAACTTGCTTAATTTCCAATATTTCATATATTGCAAAATTCACTCAATTTCTCTTAAATTTTCAAACAGCAACAAAATTTAAAATTTTGGAAAACAAAAAGTTGCACAACTGGGCTTTTGTAATAAATAACTAATAAAAATTATCACCAAAAATTTTTCCACCCCAAAACCCTATTTATTTTTCCCTCTTTTCTTTCCTACAAAAATAAGGTGAACAAAAAAAAAATAGAAACAGAAAGCAAAAAAACAAAAAAAAGGGGGGAGGGCAGGCCAGCCAAATTGGGCTGAGCCCACCACACCCCCACGAGGCCCAGGCGCCCCACCTCGTTGTCGTCTTCCTCCTCTGTACGGAGACAGAGGAGGGGCGACCTCCCCTACCGAGCAGGGCTTCCCCACCTGCTCCATCTCCTATTTCTACCCCCTCTCCCCACCGAAACCCTAGCTTCCTTCTTCCTCCTCCATCTCCGCCGCCACCCTCTTCCTTTTCCTCTCCCTTCCCTATCGATTCCCGAAGTTTTTCTAAACCCCAAGCCTTGCCTCCATGGCCGGTTCTTAGAGCTCGAACCGCCGCCGCTACGCTCGCCGCCGAGGCCTTCCACGCACGGGAACGGAACCCTCTCGGCCTCCTCTCCCTCCTCGCTTCCTCGACGAGGCCTGGGAGGCCGCTGATCGCCGCCGCCAAGCCGCCGTCGCCGCCGTCTGTTCCGCCACCGCCATCACCTCCTCGTCCGCCGCTTCCGCTCGTCGAGCCGCGGTGAGCCACCCCCTGTCCGCCCTCTCTCCTTCCCCTCTGCTCCGTGGGCGAGCGCGCAGCAGCCTCGCACGCCGGCAGCCACGGTCGCCGTCGATCGTTTCCCTGTTCGACGTTCAGTTAACTGAACATTGTTCAGTTTCGACAGTAGGCCCGAAGCTCACCTCAAAACCGTTCGCGAGCGGAACCTAACACCAGCCGCATCATCACACCAGTGGCACACGCGCAGCGCGCACACGCAGGAGGTCCCGGGATCGACTCCTCCCCCGCGCGATTAAAACACACACTTTTTATTTTCTTTTTTTCAGATCCAGATCTGAAAAGATCTTCACAACCAGACCCCTCCGAATTTTCAACCAAGCCCCTGTGGATATTTTCTAAGTCCCTGGTTATTTTAATAAACCCTAAAAATGCCTAAAACTTTGTAATTTAATAACTTTTGCTAGGAAACTCAAAATGCAAAACTTTCAACATGAAAACCACTCCATTTTAAATGCTCTACCACATTATCAACTTTATTTCTGTTTTTGAATAATTGAAAATGCTGAAAACATTATTACTTGTTAAATGCTTTAAATATTGCAAAATTCATAACTTGGGCATAAAAACTCCAAATTCAACAAATAAAATATGTTTTCTATACCAAATTAAATTCTCTACATGTTTAAACCATTTGCATACTGTTTTGAACCTTTCAAATGGTTTCAAAAATTGAAATTCAAATAACTCTCTCAAATTTGGTCAAATTCATAACTAATTCAAATTTAATTCAAATGACACATGTAAAATATGTTTTCCATGCAAAATTGAACAAGCCTTCCAAATATAAACTTTGTTTACTGTTTTGAATATTTTAAATTGGTGAAATATTTAAATCCTTGTTTAATTCATTTAAAATAGCTAAATTAATAACTTGGGCAAACTAAAATTCTTTTTGAACATATAAAATATGTTTTCCATTCCATTTTTCATGTACTTTGCAAATATCAACCTTGTGTTCTGTTTTAAATAAATTAAATTGCTGAAAACAATTGATTCTTATTTAATGCATTTAAAATTGTCAAATTAATAACTTGCTCATTTTTAAATCCTTTTTCAACAAATGAAATATGTATTCCATCTAACATTTTGTGTACTTTCCAAATATGAATTTTGTTATCTATTTTGAATAATTAAAATGGGTGAAAACAATAAATGTTTGTGTAACTCATTTAAGAAGCCAAATTTCATAACTTAATAAATAAAATTCCAAACTTGGTAAACAACATATACAATTGAAGCTATTGTTGTTTTCTTATTGTTTTCCTCATCCATGCATCATTCTAATCAACTTTCACATGATGGTTATTTGTAGATCATTTAATTCAACCTTAATTCATGGGCTTTTCTATATGCAACCCAAATTGCATATGGTCCCATTTAACTATGTTTACCATATCAACTAGCTTCTCTTTGATGCATCAATTAAATTGTCATGCATCATCCCATGTTTGTGCATTATGCCATGTTATTGATTGTTTGTCTCTCTGCGTTGTTTGTTTGCTTCTTCTCGAATAGACGACGACGTTGAGACAGACCAGGTTTACGATACTACTTCAGAGGAGTTAGCCCAGTACCAGGCTACTGAGTTTGCAGGCAAGTATTCACTCACCTGAACGATTGTGTCCTTTCCACACTGGATACCGATACTTTTCGTTGTCTATTCTGCTAGCCTTAAGATTCGTTGCTTGTGTTCCGATCCTATCACATGTTATCCTGTAACCCTGATATAGCCTATCCTCCACACCTATAACCCTGTTGCTTGTTGCCGTGTCTTACTAGCATGCTTAGGGTTGTTTATGCTCGAGTCTGATGTCCGTTATTACTGTTACCATATTTATTATGTTCTGGGGGCTCGATGTTTAAACAACAACCTGTTAATGTTTGAGGTAATGCTAATTTGATGATAAGGCACCGGCAGGAGGCCGGGTATGGTTTTGAGTCCTGCTAGTGTCGAACTCAGGAAAAGTTCTTGTCCTCTGGATCCATGTTGAGCGCGCTAACCGCATGTGGGAAGCGTGTATGGGCGCCCCCCGCAACTCTGATTCGATTCGCATCTCGTCCAAATCGCCACACTTAGTTCGGGCTTTCCATTTGATGCACGCATATGCAGGTACGAACCCTCGGCGCCAGGGTGGAACTTTTGTAGTCGGCATTTAGGGCGGCGTGGTCTTCCAGTGCTATGAGGGTCCCCCTTTTATTCGTGGGGGCTCGATTAGCCGCGCACGCACAACACGTGGTTCTTTGGGCTTGATGCGAAGAAGAGTTGGGTTGTGTTGAGTGCCTCGCTTGGTGGGTTTGATCCCCGTCTGGCGGGATATTCTTACGTGTACGGCCAAATTGGTGCACCCCTGCAGGGTTAAATCTTCTCGAGAAGCCGTGTTGTCCGCGGTTATGGATGACTTGGTGATAGGGCTGGCTAACAAGGATTAGACAACTTACACCTAATTAATGATAATTTGACTAGTAATAGGCTTATTGACACAATAACTTGAACCTTCATTAATCCAACTATGTGGGTTATCCTCGGATTGCTTCTTTGGATAAAGGGTGGGATCCAGGATGGGTTTGTTTGAGGTTAGTGATAGTTGGTTCCGATACGCTATCTTATCCCCTTCTTTTAGCCGGATGTTGTAGCGTGTCTCTGTAGTTGGTTAGAGCAGCCCGCTGCCGCACCTTTGTATCACCTATCTTCCGTTGAACCCAAAGCATCTGTACTTGGTGTTGCCGGGTACACTTTGGTATCTTGTGCGTCTTGCTTGCCAGTACTCGTCTGTACTGACCCCTTTAAGGCTGCGTGTTCTGCAGACTACGTTACCGAGGATCCCCATGGTGGCTACTACGTGGAGTATGACGAGGCTACTGACGAGTAGATAGCGGACCCGGGCAGGATCCGAGATTTCGTGGATGGGCTCCGTACTTTTCGTTTCCGGCCTCTTAGGCCTATTTGGATCTTGTCTGTACCCAGACACTTTGGATGCTTCCGCTGTGATGTAATGATGACTTGTTGGGACATGTGTCCTCTGCATGACTGTATTTTCTATCTCTGCTCTAGTGAGAGCTATTTGCCACTTATTTCTATTTCTTTGTGTCTTAGAGATTTGTTGTGATATCACTTGTTCAAATGTCGTTGACGTATCATGTGTGTATGTTATGAAGTACGTCAATGGAAGTAGTCGGATTTCTATGGGATGGTTTACGCAGACGATGAATAGTAGAGGTTGGTTGTCACACGTATACGTGTTGGCCTACTCGTAAGAGATGCGGGTGCAGGTAGGCCCCGTAATCCAACTATCTACTGTTTAGCGGGCTGTGAGTATCCTCTAGAAGTCCGGGTGCGACATGGGAGGAACTCGGGAATACATCATCGTCTCCGTGTGCCTCGGTTATTTCTATAGCCGATCTTTCTACTTATGCAATTTACATTGTGATAGCCTTCGTGCTTGAAGTTATATATCTTGCTATCACCTTGTTACTTGTGTTGCTTAGCATAAGTTGTTGGTGCACCTAGTTGACCCTAGAATATTTAGGTTGTGTGCTTGTTAATTTAAACACCTAGTTTATTTCCGCATTTAGCAAGACTTAACCGGAAAAGGTTTAATCGCCTATTCACCCCCTCTAGGCGATGTCGTTGTCCGTTCACCAAGTTAGACATTTATGAGTGCAAATGTGCAACTTGGACATAGTAGCCCATATCTGAGTAGAAATGTGCAACTAGAAAATAGTTGCGCATATCCGCTAGGACCATATTGCACATTTTTTAGGAGAAATATGCATTTTGGACCTAGTTGCATATATTTTTTTAGTGGAAACGCGCAACTAGAAACAATTTTCATATTTTCCGAGTGGAAACGTGCTAATAAGACTAAGTTACACATTTTCCACTTGAGAACTGCAACTTGAAACTATTTACATATTTAACACTTGAAAAGTTTAACTTGATCATACTTCAAAAGGTAGAAAAGAGCAAATACGTAGTAAAAAGAGCAACTTGATCACACTATTCTAAAAAACAATACAACTCTGATAATTGAATAATAGTATAGCAAAAAATACAATCTGTACAAAATATCGAGCCTTTTTAACATATTAAACATTGGTTGCACTTTTCTCAAATGAGATATGGTACAGATTTAGGAAGAGCAATTATATAAATCACTAGAGTAAAACAGAATTAAAACATACAAGAGTGGATATAAAAAAAAGCAAAGGGCGCAAAAAAGAAATACGCAACTCTATGTATTTAGAAGTACAACCATAGAAAAAATATTATTGAAGCATAAAATATTCTAGCAAACAATAATAGTTTAAAAATAAAAATAGTCCATATTAAGAAGAAGAAGAAGACAAAGCCAATTTTCATATTTTATGCATGGCCGGTCACACAGACAAAATACGTACAATTCTAGTGTGTGACAGAGTGCAACCATGAAATCAAAAGAATAAATTGGGCCAAAAAATGCCATCAATCAAATAATAACTAAAAATAATAATGCCAAAAAATATATAGGTAATAATTTGTAACTCATGAGAGAATAACAACATAAATTACAGTGACCGAATAATAAATAAAACATATTGATGAAACACAACATGAAAACTCACACGAGAATGAAAGTATAGAAAATAAAAAGAAATAGAAAATATAAAGGAAAAAACGGTGACAGTGATATACGCCCTCCATCTATTGAAAAAATGAAAGTCGTTTATTTTAGAACGGAGGGAGTACCTAATAGATGCTACTTGCTTGTAGAAAGACCAATCATGGCATGCATTGATCACTGTGATTCCTATTCTCGAGGTAAGTTCCTTTGTTTCAATAATTTACGCATCATCGGTTTCACTTATGTCGATTGTTTCTGTACTAGTGACTCCTTCCACTTGCAATGCTTGCAGTTGTGCTTTCTGGTTCATTTTGCATACTCCTTCATGCCGAGGGAACCAAACTACTTTGCATTTGTAACATTTTTTGCGCCTTAGCTTGTTGAATTACTGTAGCCAGGGGAGTTTGTTTGTATCCTTCCACAGTAACCAGTTTCCTTGTATAATTTTTGTGTGTAGCATAACTAGGATTTTTAGCAGCATTAACCTTCTCTATTCTTCTGGCCATCCACATTGCATTCTTCATATCAGTTGGCTTTTGGAACTTGTCGAGACATCGTAGTAGTTTTCATAGACGGGGGTGCCATGAGACTACGGTAGAGACGTGGGGTAACGGGATAGCGTGGTAACACAGAACACGGGATTTTACCCAGGTTCGGTACGTCGCGACAGTACGACGTGCCTACTCCTGCACTTCTCACTAATTGGGACTAAAGCCCGTAAACAGGGTTACAATGTGAGGGTTTTAGATCTAAACCACTCGGCGAGGATGAGCTTCTCGGCGAGTTGGCGTAGAGCTTCTCTGTTTGTTGGTTGTTTTGTTTTATCTCCCGTCCGGCTTTATATAATAGCCGGATTAGGGCTTACAGAATAGGAAACCTAGAAATCTACGGTAACTTGTAACTTGGAAAGCAAGGAATCCGTCTTCTCCTCCAAGCCAGATCACATGGGCTGTGATCCGGGTTCTTCTAGAATCCGGCTTCTGCGCGTCGGATTACTGGGCCGCCTAATGGACCTAAGCCCACTACCACTTAGGCCACCCTGGTAATCCGGCACTTGGCCTACCATCTTCTATACCCCTATTTGGTATATATCCGACAGTAGCCCCCAAGAAGGATCAAAACTCTGATTCTCCGCTGTTCGCCAAATGTTCTTTGTCCGAGAAATATTGATTCAGCAGTCTTGATTCTTCTTATTCTTCATTTGAAAAAGATGGTGGCATGAAACTCGGAATCCTGAAAATCCGGCTTTTCTCTCACGATCCTTCGTGGAGAAGAAACTTCCTACGTCAGCGCACTCAACCATGCTGACGTAAGCGACGTTTGAGATTTACTCGGAAAAACCCAGAAACATATCTCTGACAGATTCTCGCGGGAAACGAGGAGATAATCATCATTACTCCGTCGTTTCATTTCCCGGATTTTCCGGCGAGCGACACGCGGCAAACATCCAACGGTCAAAATAGCCGTTGGCACGCATCTAAACGGTTTTCCGGCTATAAATAGTCGTCCTCGTCCTCAACGAAAACTTTCCACACTCCTCACAGTCCACGCCATTGACGTGAACGAGCTCGAGAGCAAAGCACCGTCCCAAGCGCACTTAGCCTCCAAGCACGCCGGAACGCATCGCGCCACCACGAGATGGCCTCCTCGCCGTCCTCGCCGACCCGCGCCGCCATCAACGACATCATCAGCGACTTAGATCCGCAACTGGGATCGCCCAAGCACACCGGCGGCGAGCCGGAGAAGACCGCGGCCTCCGCGGCGGGTGAAGCGAATTCTTCTTCCGCCGCGGACGTTGCGGGATCGAGCTCCACAGCCTCCCCGCCGTTTGCTCCAGAAACGGCGGAGGAAAAGATCCAACTCCTCGGCGACGAGCTCGCCGCCGCGGAGGCCGCCGCCTCTGCCGCCGCCGGAGCAGACGAAGAGGCGGAGTCTGCAGGCAATTGGATTGCCTGCAGCATTCCTCCGGCTCTCCTTCCAAACATGGAAAAGGAGGGCCTGGTTCTTAAGAAGAAGTGGCGGCTTCCAGAAGACGAGACCGAGCCAACGCCAAAAAATGGCGAAAGGGTCCTTCTTTGTTCCCACCTTCTCCGAGGTATGGGGCTTCCACCTTCTTCCTTCTTCCTCCAAATCCTTTCTCACTACAACATCCAGCCACACAACCTTCCTCCCAACTCCATCCTCTACATGGCCGGCTTCCAGGCTTTGTTCGAGGGCTACTTAGGGCTAGAACCTAGGTTAGATTTCTGGACTTACTGCTTCGGGGTTAAGCGGAACTCTTCGGAGGGCGCACTCCCGACTTGCGGGACCATATCTTTCACTCTTCGGAGATTCCGAGAAGATTGGTTCCCCAAGATAAAAACGTCGGAATCCGTCAAATTTTGGACGGGTTCCTTCTTTTATCACCCCGACGTGCCTTTCCCTAAGGAAGCCGTCGGGGTTCCTCCTTTCGTGAACTCTGCCGCAGTTCCCCAAGACAACTGGGGAACGGAAGCCGTCCAGGTTCTGCCGCCAGATCTACTAAAGATCAAGCGGCGCGTCGCCAAGCTCACCTCCTCCACCCCACCTTTGACCGGTATGGATACGGTCTTTTGCTGGCTGAATAGACGGATTCAGCCGTTAGCAAACCACGGTGGTCGCCTTTTGTGCGAATACACGGGAGCCAAGGATCCTATGCGGAAAATCAACAAGGATTGGCCCGTAAAGGAGCTTCGACGGCGCATCAACCAGTTGGTCGCATCACGCGACCAATATGAAGAGAGTCGGCCGATGTACACGGCCGACAACCCGGTTCCCAAGGTAATTTTTCAGTCATTTGGGTATAATTTCAGTATTCTTTCTCGGATAACCTACCTTCTGATTCCGATTGGTTTTTCCGGCAGTTTGCGGATCTTCCAGACTCGGAGTTGGCTTCCGAGGCCGAGCTGGACGCGCTGCGCGGCGCCGCTACAGGTGGACGCAAGCGCAAGAAGATAACTTCCTTGGAAGAAATTATCGACCTTGACGGAATCCCCGTCGCCACTTCCAGGTTATTTCTTCTGGATTCTTTTTTCTTTTATGGGAACTTTTCATCCATCCTCGGTTTTTTAACTTTTCCGGGTTTTTTGTTTTTAGCCTGCCTCCCTCCAGTTTAAAACCAAAGAAGCTGAAGAAATACAAGGTTGCTTCCAGCCGAGGCGGTCAACCTTCTCCCGCCGTTGCCCCGAACACGCCGTCCACAATGGCGGAAGAGCAAGCTGCAGCCCCCACCACCAAGCCCTCAGAGCCCAGCCAGCCCGTTGTGTCGGACACGGACACGAGGGAAAGGGTGGCTCCAGAGGTGGAGAAATTTTCTCGGACTTTCGACGAAGAAATTCCCACCTTTGACAAGGACTTCAAGATTATCAACGACGGCCTAAGCGCGGCCGGAACTGCTTTTGCGGAATACGCAAAAGAGTTCAAGGAAAACTTGGCGGGTTTGCACCGAATGAGCCAGGTATGTAACTCTAGCCCCCAAGCATTAAACAAAATTGCATGCCTGTTTTGCTTTGATGCTTTTTGTAACCATTCTTTTCCTTGCTATGTTGCAGCAAACCGCCGAAACCATAAACATGGAAGTTTTCAACAAACTCACCATCAAGAATAAGGAGGTTAGAAATCTCCTTTCTATTCTTGAGGAGAGAGAGGCGGAACTGGCATCGTCTCAGCTCGCTTTGTCGGAAACATCAGGTATACATTTTTCTTCTGAGGTTTGCGATTCAATTTTTTGTCTAAGTACTTATTCCGGAAATTTTCTAAACCCGGAATTTTCTTTGCTTTCCAGCTGCTTTGGCTAAGGCCAAGCAAATAGCTTAAGATGCCGGCAATGCCGAGAATCTCCGAAAGGAGAATTTGGAGCTTCACAAGCATCTTGTGAAGGCTCAAAAGGATCTGGAGGCCAGCAACTTGGCCCTTGGAGTTGCCAACTCCAAGGCTTCTGAACAGGCGGAGAAGGATAAATCCACCATTCAGGATTTAGAAAATGCTCTGAACCTTCGCCTGGAGGAAATCTCCGAGATCGACAAGCTTATCGGTAATTTTCCGTTACCTTTTTTATTTTTCCATATCTTGTTTTTCTTCTCTGTTTTTTGCCTAACATTTTTGATTGTTTTGTCGGAAAAAACAGGAGATATCCCAGATGGTACCCGGCTTGAAGGGATCCAAGCCTTTGGGAAGATGTGGACTTCGATCCGTGCTGCTGGAA
Source organism: Alopecurus myosuroides (assembly GCA_028641055.1). Lineage (NCBI taxonomy): Eukaryota > Viridiplantae > Streptophyta > Magnoliopsida > Poales > Poaceae > Alopecurus > Alopecurus myosuroides. The sequence continues at coordinate 365,198,490 of CM054058.1, read as the reverse complement.
TGCAGCTGGTGAACAAGTTTCTTCCCGCAAGGACTGGGGAGTTCTCGGAGGTTGAAAAACTTCCGGGAGCCATCATGGAGGTGGCGGAATCCAGGGATTCTATCCTGCGTTCCGCTGCACGGGGTGGTGCGCGTATGGCACTCGGCCTTATGCGCATGCACTACCCCGGTGCTAAATCCTGGCGCGTGGCGTCCGGTGTCCCTCAAGGATACACGGACACTCAGCGAAATACCATCTTTGATGAAATCAAAGGCCACGCCACCCAGATTGCCTCCATGGTAAATATTTCCGTCAACTATCCGGAAGAGGAGATCCCTCCAATCCCCGAGGACGACAGCAGCGAGGAGGAATCAGATGCTTGAAGGGCTACCTTAGACCTGGATAGCAAAAATAGACAATAGGAGCATTACTGTTCTTTCAATGTAATCTGCAATGTAATGCTTCTATTTGTATGAATGAAAAATTCCGCCTTTTGCAATTTTTAGTTATGAATTTTTTTGCAAGGTTTTTCGGATGTTACTATTCCTTTTATCTTCTAAGTTCTCTGGCATATATGTTTTAACTGTCCTTAGTGTTTGAAATGGCTCAAATAGCAATATGAATCGTCATGCCGAGTAACTGGGCGTAACCAATCAGTTTAAACTCGGAAACACGGACCATGCTAAAGGCATTTTTACTAACTAGTTCCAGTAACCCAACACATATGCAATCAGATAATGCTTAGAGAAACAAGGAATTTTTTGACCAAAACTTGGGCACGCAGGCAATTCAAGTTTCCTTTAGCCGTTAGCAGGCTGAAAAAACATTCAGTTTCTTAACGCCGAGTACGCAGGCACAATTCGGGTTAACATTGAGTATTTTGTAAGATCATTGGGAAATAGAGAAGGTGGAAACATGCTTTTACTATAATGAACTTGTAAAAAACATGGATACCAGAAATCCAACAACTTTATTTCATGATCTCAAAAGATGTTTACATAGATATTGAACTAAGTATAGAAGAGACATAACTGCTATGTATTCCAAAGCTTTGCTATCCACTTGACTTTGTCGGATTTCTTCAACAACTTGTATAGTGTTAGGATTTTAGCCCCCAGCCGACTAATAAATCTGCTAACGGCAGCTGCGGAACCCGTCAATCTTTGGACATCTTTGACGTAGGTAGGTTTTGTGATGTTCAAGATTGCCTTGATCTTTTCCGGGTTAACTTCTATTCCTCTGTGAGAAACGATGAAACCCAGAAGTTTTCCTGAGGGAACCCCGAATACGCACTTAGATGGATTCAACTTCATCTTGTAGGTGCGTAAGTTTTCGAAAGTTTCTCGCAAATCCTCAAGGAGTGTATCTTTTTCCTTGGTTACGACAGCAATATCGTCCACATAAACATGGACATTTTTTCCAATCTGACTATGCAAACAACGTTGCATGCAACGCTGGTAGGTTGCACCTGCGTTCTTCAGGCCAAACGGCATGGTTACGTAATAATACGTCCCGTATGGGGTTATGAAAGAAGTCTTAATTTGATCTTCCTTTTTCATGCGTATTTGGTGGTACCCGGAGTATGCATCCAAAAAGCACAAAAGCTCAGAGCCTGCTGTGGCGTCTATTATTTGATCGATTCGCGGTAATGCGAACCTATCTTTCGGACACAATTTGTTCAAGCCTGTGTAATCTATACACATTCTAAGAGCAGTAGTGTCTTTCTTCGGTACTAATACCGGATTTGCGGACCAGTCAGTATGGATCACTTCCTTGATGAAATCCGCTGCTAAAAGCCGGATAATTTCCTTGCCAATAGCCTTCCGTCTTCTTCCGTCAAATCGACGGAGACCTTGTTTGACGGGTTTTGATCCAGGAATAACCTTAAGTTGGTGCTCAGCAAGTTCCCTGGGTACACCTGGCATGTCAGCTGGACACCAAGCAAAAATATCCCAGTTCTCACGGAGGAACTTGATGAGCTCGCCTTCCTATTTGTCAGTCATCCCAGTCCCTACGACGACAAATTTTGTCGGATCTTTGGGATCTAGGATTACCTGTATTGTATTCTCGGATGCCTTGAAGCTGTCTGTTGGCTTCCGAGTTTCTTTTCCTGCCGGCATTTCTGACGGCGATACCTCCTTGGCTAATTCCTTCAGTTCTTCCTTTGCTATAACTCTCTGAGCGCAAAGGGCGTTTTCTTTCTCCAACTCATTTGCCAGCTTGAAATCACCAGCTATAGTGATTACTCCTCCTTTGGGTCCTGGCATCTTCAGCTTGTTGTAAATATAACAGGATCTTGCCATGAATTTGGCGAAAGCTGGACGTCCGAGTATTGCGTGATACACGCTTTCGAACGACACTACTTCGAAGGATACTTTTTCCTGCCGGAAGTGATCTTTATCTCCGAAGGTGACATCTAGGGAAATTTCTCCTAGGGATCGTGCTTGCCTGCCAGGGACGATACCATGGAAGCGTATATTGCTGTAGTTGAGCTGAGACTCGGAAATCTTCAGGTGCTTCAGTGTATCCAGGTACATTATTTTAATGCTGGATCCTCCATCCATCAGCACTCTTCTTAGCCTAGTATTTTGAACAATAGGGCTTACAACAAGAGCTTGTGTGCCGGGTTCAGGGATATTTCCGGGATGATCAGACTGATCCCAGATTATCGGTGTGTTGGAGTACTTCAAGAATTTCGGGGTTGCCGGAACAACCGCGTTTATTTCTCGAAGTGTTCTTTTTGCCACCTTTGCTGACGGGGTTGCTAAGAAAGTTAGCATTGCTTCTCCATCAACTCTCGGAAACTTGGGTTCTCCTTTACGCTGTTGTTCCTGGATTTTTTCGTCAGTGTCCGATTCACTGTCTTCTTTGTCAGCTTCTGGCTTTTGTTTGGCGGGTTTCCTTTTGGAACCCTTCCCTTTTTTCCGGACCCTGCACTGCCTTTCATGTGCTTATTCAGCCGGCATTGCGCGTTTGTATGGGTGGGTTTCCCAAATTGCGAGTGGTGAACACAAGGTTCCGACTTAATCCTTTCCCACTCCTCTGGAGTGTAATTGATTGGATCTGGGTTGCGTCCTTTCCACTTATTTCCCTTTTCTCCTCCAAAGGCTATGTTCACCTCTTTGGGCTTCGTCGTTGTTTCTGGAGTGGCTTTTTTGTCAGAACAAGGGGTTTTCTTGGCGAGTATCAATGATTCAATATTGCCTCCTCTTGCTCTGATGTCATCCTCGGCTGCGGCATCTCATTGGCGGTTGTAAGCATGGATCCGAGATCCTTGTGCTTTTTGGAACCGACCATGAACGGTACAAGTCCGGGTTTTAGACCATTGACGAAAGCATGCATTGCTTGTACGTCAGTTACTCCAGAGCAACTATTCTTCATTGCTGTCCATCTGGAGATGAAATCCACGTATGGTTCATCCTCAAATTGCGTGCAACGGTTTAGCTGGGTGATGCTATTCGGGCGTTTGTATGTTCCCCGGAAATGCTGAGTAAATACTCTAGCCATATCGTCCCAGCTGTCGACTGTTCGTGACGGTAATCCATTGATCCAATCTCTGGCTCCGTCCAGCAGCATTAGGGGAAGAAACTTGACAGCTTCTAGGTCTGTCCCATTGTTGATCTGGACGGCTGTATAGTAATCCGAGAGCCAGGTATCCGGGTTTGTGCTGCCGGTGTATTTCTGGTACGTTGGACCGACTTTGGCAAAGCCGGAATGCAACGTTATTCTTCGGATCCTGTCAGTAAAACACTTAGGACCAAAGTATAGATCATCCTTTTCTGCTCTGTCAATGTGTGCAGAATATCTTCCGGCTGAATGGACAGAAGGGGATCTGCTCCTTTCTCTTCCATTGTTGCGCGAACGCGCTTTTTCGGGATTGTTTCTATCTCTTCCGTGATCACGCCCTTTTGAATTAGGCGGAGTTCTACTCCTGTGCCTTTCTTTGTCCTTAGGCGGTGTCCGGGATCTCTCACGCCTGTGAGGTGTATCGTGTCTTCCAGCTTTCTCGGCTGGGTTTCTCGGAGGTGGCATTATTTTGCCGTCTTTCCGGTGTTTGTCTTCCCGATCATGGGGTTTATACCCATCTTTCGGGAGATGGGATCCGGTCCTAGACGCTGCATCCCGGTTGTCGGGGTTTTTCTTGTCTTTTCTCGGATCCTCTTTTTTATCTTTTGAATTGTCTGAATCCCCGGGTTCTTCCGGTCCAGGTGCTCCAGCAGCGCAAGTAGCTGTTTTGCATAGGGCGGAGTTATCATGCAGCCTCCCTGATCGCTCTTGGGCGCGCTGTTGTTGTTGCAATGCTTTTCCTAGGAAAGCATACACCCCTTGGAGTTTTTCCCCGTTGGAATACAGATCGTTGTTAAGAATCGCGAACGCTGCTTCCGCGTTTTCTGCTGCGGTCTTGTATATTGGTTCGCCCTTGGCATCTTTGCCGTTTACCTGCTTTTGCCAAGATGGGTTATGGAACCTTTCTTTTGGCGGCAGTTCTTCCGGTCTTGCGATTCCGGGTAACCTAGTAGGTTTTAACGCGGATCTATTCTTTCTCTCGTACTCCTCTATTTCTTCCTTCATGACCTTGATGTCATTATGGGTTTGTTGGAGATGTTGCCGAGATCTGAGTAGATGTTGCTGTTGCCGTTGGAAAGCTTGTCTCCTGGCTTCCAGCATCTCAGGGGGTTCATCTGGTCCCACTGGTGTTTGCAATAGTTCTTGCTCTTCCTGTTCCGTCATTGGCGGAGCAGTGATTTCCTTAGATTTATTTTCCGCAGGCTTTGTTCCGCTAACATCTCCAACTTCCAGGTTTTCATCAGCGAGATCAGCTGATTTTTTCTTCCGGATTTTGTATTGGAGTTTTTTAGCAGCACGGTGCTTTTTCTTGGAAGAGGGAGGTTTTTTGACAGGCTCATCTTCTGTCATCTCCTTGACACTGGGGAATATCGGAGAAGTTTCTCCGTCTTCTCTCTCTTCCTCTGGCGGAGGGGTTTTAGGGCTTTCCTGGCTGCCGGCGTCCGTCGTATCATCCGGTTTCGCCATCAGAACTTCATGGAATCCCTCTTGAAAGGACTTAACCTTTCTTACGAAGGCGTCCTCATCTTCGTCTTCGGAGTCGAAGTTATCCGATCCGGTTTCCGACTCCAATCTTGCCTCAATGGCGGCAAGCACGGATTCTGCTTCCGAGTTCATCGTCTTGTTGACGGATGTCGGATCTTCCGCCTCTGTGACGGGTGTTTGGTCTTCCGTCTCTATGACGGGTGCGTTGTTGTCTGCCTCTTGCACGGGATTTCCGTCATCCGTGTTTTCGGCGATTTCAGATTGCACCATGCCGATAAAGTGTGTATCACTTTTTTGTCGGCGATCTGAGCAGAATCCGGCATCATAGTCATCTTCGACTGGGTATAGGGCGGGTGGGATAAATTTTCTTCCACCGCAAAACCCCATTGCTTCTGTAGTTAGCCCGATAAAGATGTTAGCAGATCCTATCGGTAGCACGCAGGCACTTACCAGGTGGTTTTGCGCCGGTATGTAGGATCCGTTGTCGAGGAAGCGCCCGACGTCGTTGTCGAACTCCAAGCTTCCGACAGTGATTGATCTTCCGATTCCGCCAAGTATCCCAGATCGGAATCTTACGCCTGACGTCGTTTGCCCCACGGTGGGCGCCAACTGTCGAGACATCGTAGTAGTTTTCATAGACGGGGGTGCCATGAGACTATGGTAGAGACGTGGGGTAACGGGATAGCGTGGTAACACAGAACACGGGATTTTACCCAGGTTCGGTACGTCGCGACAGTACGACGTGCCTACTCCTGCACTTCTCACTAATTGGGACTAAAGCCCGTAAACAGGGTTACAATGTGAGGGTTTTAGATCTAAACCACTCGGCGAGGATGAGCTTCTCGGCGAGTTGGCGTAGAGCTTCTCTGTTTGTTGGTTGTTTTGTTTTATCTCCCGTCCGACTTTATATAATAGCCGGATTAGGGCTTACAGAATAGGAAACCTAGAAATCTACGGTAACTTGTAACTTGGAAAGCAAGGAATCCGTCTTCTCCTCCAAGCCAGATCACATGGGCTGTGATCCGGGTTCTTCTAGAATCCGGCTTCTGCGCGTCGGATTACTGGGCCGCCTAATGGACCTAAGCCCACTACCACTTAGGCCACCCTGGTAATCCGGCACTTGGCCTACCATCTTCTATACCCCTATTTGGTATATATCCGACATAACTGCAAGTGATGCTCCATGTAATGTGATAGTCCAGATATAAAACTGTTAATATAATAGTCATCGGGCAGTGTTGGATTTCCCTTCTCATCAAGTTCATCAATTGTTCAAATTGTAGAATATAGTATGCAACTCTTTTTGTCTGTGCGAGGGCATGAAATGGTCTAACATTATCACATACTGAAGCTTCTTTTTCGATAAAGTGAGTTTTTATTACTTGAAAATTTTAAGCATTACACCAGGGCTCTACATAACTATATGCACAACTTCTACAAACTTGTCACTTAGGATCCCGTAGAACTTGTGCCAAGGTAAGGTATAAACAGTCATTGAAGTTCCTCTCCACCATTTTATTACTGGATCCTTTAAATAGGTTGTTGCAATTTGTGTTCTTTGTTCCAGTAGTGTTCTAGCAGCATCCACATATTGTTCAATAACTTGTATCCATGAATCTGCATCTTCTACCCTAAATTCAGGAATGTTCGATCTGTTTTTCTGTTGGTGTCCTAGTTGCTTTTTATCATTTGGGATTTCTGCTATATTTGGTGCTATTTTCCTGTTGCCAACAGGTTGTCCCTGGTTTACATCCTTGTCTGCAACATGTATGTACACATGTCCAGATTGAGGGTGTATGTAAGGAATTTTAGGAGTTCCACTAAGATTGAGTTCCTTGCCTTGAGCACAGTTTAGCAGTTCCCATAGATTGCTTGTGTTCTTGCCGTTGTGTAACTGAAGGTGCAGACTGGTTGTTTGCATCTAGAGGTGCGTGTGGGTAGTTTCCATAACTTCCTTCCAAAGTATAAGAACTCTCAACTGAATGTTTTCCTACAAACATTTTGATATGGGCTGGCCCGATATTCTACTGTGAGCAAAACGAATTCGTTGATGGTGATATGATAACTAGTGCTACACTGAAAACTCTCCTTGGATAATCCCTGATGCCAGTGCAACAACACTCAATCCCTTTGGATATTCTCAACTACACACTCTTGCACAGCATAATTAGAGACAACGAGGTGGTCCTATATCCCCTTATTCCTAGTGGAATAACAAGATAGCACGTAAAATTTTAATGGTATACTTCAAGATAAATGTTATAAGCAATACAATCTAGAGGGTAGTTTTTTTTTGTTTTAACTTGGTCCAATTCCTCTAATTTCTTGGATGCTAGCTATATATGAGGGAGGGGATGCATCCCAAGAAATTTACATATTCCTACTTGTTTGGACTCAACCAACACGGATACAAACTGACCCAACATGGGTGCAGCCAATTGGACTCTATTTGGAAACTGGCTGAAAAACGACTCGTGCAAGAAATTGACACATTCCTAATTGTTTGGACTCAACCAACTCGGATACAAACTGACCCAACATGGGTGCATCCAATTGGACTCTATTTGGAAACTGGCTGAAAACGACTCGTGAATTGTTTTGATCACCACGCCTTGTACGAGTCAAATTTGTAGATTAAGACGGATCCATCGAAAAGCTCTCCAAATTTCCTATTCAGATTGTGCTTGTTTGCTTTATTTGAAGCCCGTATGAAGAATCCATGACTATTTCAAATTCGGGACTTCTGCTAGTCCGAACTGAATTATCATTTCCTTGATGTTGTTTTCCATGACAACAACTTTGTTTTGCACGCCTCCTTCTTGTGCTCCTTGCTTCCTCTCCTACATCCTTGTTTGTGTTATTAGGAAACCTAATCATACATAAATTCATAGGCTTGGGTAGTTTAACATTCTCATAAACACAAACATTATTTATTACTAGGAAAGAATTCACCTTATAATGAATATCAGTGAGGCTCAATATTTCCTTTCAGCTCAACCATGTACAATCATCATGTACCCCTATTATATCCTTATCATAGTTTCTCCAAATATGTCTATATGTTGGTAAAGTTATGTTGGATACTAGCAAAACTTGTGTTGACGGTACTTCTAAATGCCAAGAATTATTTTCTATCCTCTTCTCTCACTCTCTGCGGTGTTTGCACATCGAGTAACAATGATTTCATCTCGAGAAAACCCATGCATTCAGATTTTACGTTATCAATGGTCGATTCGTGGAATTTTACTTTCCAACAGTGTGCTAGAAAAACCCTAATCAGATAGATCAACAAGCAAGGAGAGGGTTTTATGTATTTTCTTACAATCGGACTTCGTTGATGGTCGCCGTCGCCTCCTCGCCGCCAGAGTTGCAAGATTCAGGTTCATCGGTGGGATTTTATAGCTAAGGAAGTGTTCCACAGAAACCGTCCCAGTTTCACTTGACCTGCAACCGAACTTGCGCACCACCGCCGCCGAGCCACCACCATACTACCGCTCACTGTTGTGGGGGATCAAAAACTACAAATAAGAATTTTACGAGAGATCCCAACTCCTAGGAGCTCGAGATCCAAATTGCCACCGAGGAAAGATTCGCTCTTGATACGAATTGTTATGACCGGGCTAGACTATCGATCGATTCACACACAAAATTAACAAGAACTCGAGAATTTAGCTACAGTCCAGTTTGGGAATTATGAGCAAAGAGTCGATTACATATACACCCTTGCCAACCTCGAACAGAGGCGGCTACAAAGGGGGAAAACCCTAACAAGATAGATAACAACTCCTCCTTCGCTATGATTACATATAGAGGGCTCGGGTACAAGACGCCAATCAAGTGGGCAAGTAGCAGACAGTGAGCTTAGCTGTATAGAACTTGAGATCCAAATTGTCGTCAAGGAAAGATTGGCTCTTGATACCAATTTTTATGATCGGGCTAGACTATCAATCGATTCACACAAAAATTAACAAGATTTCGAGAGTTTAGCTATGGTTCAGTATTGGAATTATGAACAAAGAGTAGATTACATAGACGCCCTTCCCAACCTCGAGCAAAGGCGGCCACAAAGAGGAAAACCCTAACAAGATACATAACAACTGCTCCTCCGCGACGATTACATATAGAGGAACCGGGTAGAAGACGACAATCAAGTGGGAAGGTAGTAGACAACGAGTTGAGCTGTAAAGAAATCGAGATCCAAATCGCTGCCGAGGAAAGATTGGCTCTTGATGCCAATTGTTATGACTAGGCTCTACTATCAATCGATTCACACAAAAAGTTAACAAGAACTCGAGAATTTAGTTACGGTTCAGTTTTGGAATTATGAGTAAATAGTCGATTACATAGGCGCCCTTGCCAACCTCGAAGAGAGGCGACTACAAAGGGGAAAACACTAACAAGATAGATAACAACTGCTTCTCCGTGACGATTACCTGTAGAGGTATCGGGTAGAAGACGACAATCAAGTGGGCAGGTAGGAGACGGTGAGCTGAGCTGTAAAGAGGGATTGCCAGATTTCAAAGGGTGACCATTGGACGTATCTGGAGCATTGATTGGCAATTGTACTTCTGAGATTCAATCACTATGACGCGAAGGGGAAGGTGTCTTAACTGAAAATTGTTGTGTGAATATTGTGTGTGACATGCCACAAGCCACACCGGCATGTACCTTTTGAACCGATCCTCTAGACTCGTTGGTCCACATGACAAGGTTCTCAATAATCTAAGAGAGCGTTACATGCGTAATCCCGAAACAAATATAAATCTTAACAAAAATGAGATTATTTTGGGGACTTCCCCTTCTTCCACCAACGTTCCGGAGAAAAGGCCGGCAATATCATGTACTTAGGTCAGTAATCATGACCAAAAAAATATGTTCTTCCATTAATGAAAAAGTGATCTGTGGTGAATATCATGTACCAACACATATACGATAAAAATGCCATTTTCAATATTATTTAGATATGGTCTACAAACGTAGTAGATGGTGAAAGTGCATCTCTCTCTAAATAGTTTTGAAGTTGATAACAACATAAGTAAGGTTCTAACATCGCATCTAAGTGCTTTCAGGAAATATCAATTTGACGCAAGAAGGAAGAGGTATATGAGTTTACCCAACAAGTTAAAACTTGTTGCAGCGGTAGTTACGGCCTCCCTGGCGGTAGTATCAGTACCTCTAGGAAGCGGTAGTACCATGGGTGGTACCGCCATAAGTACAACCAGCTAGGAATTTGTCTCTGTTTCTAGTGGTACTTCAGCGGTACTGGCCTAGTAGTACCGATGTTAGTTGGTTTTAATTCGGAGCAAACTTCATCCGGCGGTAGTACTACTACCCGCCAACGGTACTACCACTTCCATTAGGAAAGCGGTAGCATCGCTGGAGGTACCGGTGAAAGATCATGTCTCCTCTAATCCAGTTTTGGTGGTAATAACAACACATGTATTCCCTCTAATATTTGTTTAAGTGTTCACAACTAGAGTTGCTATATTAATCAAATAGAAAAATCCTCCCTGTTGGAAATGACAAATCAACAGAAACAGGGGGCAGAAATTTCCGCTGGAGGACCAAAAAATTCCGGTGCTTAAGGGACGGAATTTCCAGGATGGTCCCGGAAATTTCCGGCCTGTTGAAGTTTGGCCTCATAGAATCGGGCGGATATTTGGGCTAGAAATTTCCAGTGGAAATATCCGACCTATGAAGATCAACGTGAAGACAATGCGCCCAGCCTGCCCGCTCTCTAGAAAGGGGCGAAAATTTCTGGCATCTGGATTATTCAAAGTTCCGTCCCCCGGACTTTTGGAAATATCCGCCCGGCTTGCCCAGAAATTTACGGCACTTACCCCGGAAATTTCCATCCCTGTAACACTGCAACGGCCATATTTTGGAGAGACCCATAAATAGTTGTCTCCTACCTTGGAACAGCCATCTCGTCCATTCATCTCTCTCTCCTCCATTATTACCAAGCTTTAAATGGCTAAATCTCCCTACTCAACCAACCAAACTTGATACCCATCAAGGATTTGATGGATAAGACCTAGATCTATATATTAACCGAGACAAAAATTACCCCATACTTCTATTTGAGATCTTGTAGATCTCTTGGTTTCCTTGTCATTCTAGAGAAACCCTAGTGCTTGGAACTTCCACCTTGTTGCAAGAAGCTTCAAATCATTGAGAGCCTCCAACCATCTTGTGGAGTAGCCTCAACCTTGTGTAAAGGTCTGGTCAACGCTTTCAAGTCGAACTCATAATGGAAACGAGAATCTCTTTCACCAAGGAAGCTCAAGGATAATAAGGTGTGCACATTCGTGCTATTGGAGTGCCTAGGTGTCTCCTCACCTCTCCAACGTAGACGCACTTCCTTTTGGAAGGAACTATTGCATTGTCATGACTTTATAATTTGTCAATTGCCTAGCTGTAATTTGTTTACCCAACATGTTAGAAATATTTATGGAGAGACACCACTAGTGAACTGTGGACCCCGGTCCATTTTCCTCATACTATTAAACCACCTACTGCAATCATACTGTTCTCTACTGTTTCCCGCAATTATCACTGTTTTCTCCATACGTTTAATCCCTTTGTTTTCAGCAAGACCGGTGAGATTGACAACCTTTCTATTTCGTTGGGGCAAAGTAGTGTGTTTGTTTGTGTGTAGGCTCCACACCAGTTGCGCCGCTGACAACCTTTTGAAGAACCTCTGTGTCCTCCTGGATTCGGTAACCTGGTTAATTTCAAGGGAAATCTAGCCGCTGTTCTACATCAAACTCTGCGCTTGGAGTAACCTAACGAACAACATGCCCCAAAGGCATCAAGCTTTCTGGCGTCGTTGCCGAGGATATTGGAATCTACAGATAGGGGAGTCTCACACTTCCAAACACTTTATTTTGTTTTTGTATTGCTAGTTTTATTTCTGTTTTACTTTGTCTTTGTCTACCCTTTACCTTCACTTTGTGTTTGTATATTGCTTTGTGTTGCTCTTTTCATATACGTAAATTCACCTTACTTGCATATCTAGAGAATTTACCTTTGTGTCAAGCCTAAATCGAAAAATAATTAAAATTTGAAATTAGAACCTATTCACCGCCCCCTCTAGGTGCACATGCTATCCATTCAACTGGTATTAGAGCCTCGGCTCTCATTTCGGTCTTAACCGCCTAAGAGTATAGTATGACCATCATAGAAGAACCCACCGCATCCGCGGCACATGCCACCATGGATGGTCTCAAGGAATTGAAAAATTTCTTGACCTCCTCCATGGAGGCCCAAATGAAAGACTTGCATGAAATAATATCGCAACTCTTGAAGCCAAGGATACAGATTCCCCCTCAGTGGATTCTCCGGAAGTAATTCCGGATGGCAAAAGTGAGGATCATGATGGTGAAGAAACTAGAAGTGGAACTCAACCCCTAAGAAACCCTCATCTTCTAAGGGAGAATATGGAAAGGAAGAGTACCATAAGGTTCTCGGTTGGTACTCTCCCAATACTCCTATCCCACATCCTCATACAACAATAGGGGTGACCCTCCTAAAATTGATGCACATTGTTTTGGCCAATGACAATATTTCATGAAAACTCACTTGAACTCTTCTTGCATCGAGATATGGAGTGTTATTGAAGATGGATACAAGCCGGTTTCTCCGAAGAACTTGACAAGAAGATAAGTGTCAATTGTCAACTCAACTTCACCGCGTTGCACATGATTCGACAAGCCGCAGGTGAGAAGACCATGCCACACATTTAACAATTCTCCACCGCCGAGGAAACATGGGATGCTCATGTCTCCATGTTTGAGGGCAATGAAAGCATGAAGATGAATAGGTTTGATGCCTTGAGCAATGAGGCTGAAGGGTTCTATAAGCATGATGGTGAAAGCCATGAGGACATGTACCAAAGTCGCAAGATCCTTGCTACCGCATTTAGTGGTCTTGGTGCCACTCATGTTGATGGTTCTTGGATCAAGAGGAAATATGTGAGTGACCTCATGCCGTTTGAGCATGTGGACTTGAAGAACCTTCAAGGAAGACACAACTACCATCTCATGACTTCAACTGAGGTTATGCAAGAGATTTCATCCTTTCAAGTTCAAACAAAGCTTGCTCAAGACACTCGTGCTCGTGCTATTGGAATGCGCAAAAGAGGCCTCCATTGCTTTGAAGGCCAAGGTTGTGACCAAGGTGGTTGTCGTGGTGGTGTCACGGCAGATGCCATAGGATGGCTAAAGATGTGGGGACGAAGGACGCTGGAGGTGCTCGGGGAGGGATCACGCAACGAGTAGACGCGTGAGGTGAAGATCAAACATTGCAAACAACACGATCTACCCAGGTTCAGGGCCCTCGTGGGGAGGTAAAACCCCTGCTCCTGCCTTTCTCTATGTATTCTGGTGTCTCACCGAGTAGCCACAGTACAAATGTTCTTGCTACCGAGTAGCCACTCTTCTCTCTCCGGGTAGGATTAGGTTAAGAATCTCTACGTGTGAAGTGTCCCTTGTCAACGTGTGAAGCATGCCTCGCGCAGGAGGCGGCTGGGCACCTTATATACCCGGTGCCCTGCCGGATACAGCCAAATACAACAAGTGTCGACATTGTGTGCACATCGTCCTTCTTCCGAGTTCCCGCTGACAGCTTTGGCTTCTAAGCTTGTCCTGATGCAGAAAGTCGTTGGGCAAAACCAAGTAACCAGTATGTTATCACTGTGCGAACACAGAGTAGGTCCCCCCTATCCTGCGACGCCCTGCTGCCACACTGTCGCTGTCAGGCACGCCGTCCCCAGATGAACAGTGCTGTGAACAGTGCCAAGTATGGACCCGGGATATGCGGGATCCTGTGTCCCGAGTAGGTTCCCGCCAGTTTTACTCGGGCCAACTCTTCTACTCGAACAGATATATCTTGCTTGATATCTCCTTCTGGTCATCTTTCTGTGAGACCGAGTAGCAGTCGACCGGGTAGCAAGTACCGGGTAGGCGGCTACTCGACCAAACCTCTATTCTGATTGTTACCTTTACCACTTGCCTTTACCCTACTCGGGGGTAACCCCCCGACAGCAGTCCCCGAAGCTGGTAGAGCCCTGCGAACTCTTTCACTGGGCCCTGCCAGCTTAAAAACCAAGCTTGGCAACCTTGCTCTTGAACTTCAATATGCCGAGTAAAACCTCCGAGTAGCACTTCGAAGAATACCTTGAGTTTCCTTTCTTCCGAATAGAGCTAGCCTCCTTCTATGTAACCGAGTAAAAAGACTTGGGGAATTTCTTCAATCGAATCTCTGCAGCGCAGAGCACAATCCGCCTTTCCGTGCTGCAACTGGACACGTGTCACGCATCCAGGACCGCGACGCCTCGCTCCCCAGGCCCTGACAGGCCACGCGCCCAGTTTTCACGGAGCGGGCCCACGACCTCGTAATGTCCCATCACGCGCAGTAATCGCCCACGATCTCGTCGTGGGATCAATTGCGGCCGTTACGCGCGCGTTCCGCGCTGCGTGCGTTTCTAACCGGCCACAGACCCCGCGCCGCACGATTTACTGCCACGATCGATCCCACTACTCCAATCGTAACGGTAATCCGTGGTGCGGTATAAATACCCCCACGGTAACTTCCTCTTCTCCTTCCCCTGCACTTTCCTCTTCTGCCTCTCTGTTTCTCCACCGCTGCCGAGCTCTCCGCCGCCGCGCAACTCTTTGCGCCGCCGCGGATTCCACCATTCCACCAACCTCTTCCAAACATTCACCACTTCCTACTCGCCGCCATGGCTCGCAGTGACAGCGCTCGCGCCGGCTGGGACGGCTCCTACGTCACCGCCGAGGACTGCCAATGGCTCGTGAACACCCGGAGAGTTCCTCCCGGTGTTCGCTGCCGGCCATCCAACGGCGAGATCGTCCCGGCTCCCGAGGAGGGGGAGCACGTCGTCTTCCTCGCTCACTTCGAGCGGGGATTCGGCCTTCCTGCGTCTGATTTCCTCCGCTCCCTTCTCGACCACTACGGTCTCCGTATGCATCACCTTCCACCCAACGCGGTCGTCTTCCTCTCCTACCACGCCGTGGTGTGCGAGGCCTTCCTCGGCGTTCGCCCCATGAAGGAGACGTGGTCGAAGTATTTCTTCTTCCGCCAACAGAGCCAAGGCAAGAAGGACGGGGCGGCCGCCAGCAGCCGGACAACCGACACCGGCGGCGCCATGATGGTGCAGCGGACGGGAACCAACCACCCTCGCATCAAGGGATTGGATTCTGTCCGCAAGTGGCAGAAGTCCTTTCTGTATGTGAAGAACATCGCCGCCACGAAGGACGCCAAGGTGGAGGACAGGATCAATCTGCCCCTTGGAGCAACCGAGTTCCTACCGGGCAGAATTGGAAGAGCAAACCATCCAACAGCAGGAACCTGTTGCAGATGGAGGAGCGGCTCGCGTATCTGATCGGAGAAGGATTGAAGAGCGACGATCCAGTCGCCTGCTGGATTCGCAACCGGGTGCTGCCTCTGCAACGCCGCTCCCACCCCATGTGCTACATGGGAGGCCCCCGCGACTGCACTCGGACGACCACGTTCGAGCTCAGCAACGCGGACGTCGCCGCGCATGCAAGGTCCATCCTGACCACAGGCCTCCGAGATAACTGGCAGTATGGCTTCATCCCATACAGCCGCACGAAGCCGATTCCACGGGTACGTTCCTCTTATTCTGCTTCCAATACACGCAGTCCGAGTAGATAGCTTCCTCTCCTTGCTGCGACTAGCATTCGCATTCTGCGCCGAGTAGGGCGCTTAGCGGAACTGCTCAGGCTTAGTATGCTTGTTGTTTGCACGCCTTGTCGGGTAGCACACTTAGGAGAAACACTTAGGCTTAATGTGCTTGATGTTTGCACGCCTTGCCGAGTAGGACACTTAGCCGAACCGTTTAGGCTTATTGTGCTTGGTGTTTGCACGCCTAGTCGGATAGAGTGTGTTCACGCTACTCGGCTCACTCTGCGATGTTTCTCTATTCTTCAGGTCCTTGACCGCCAGCTTGCTGAGAGCTGTGAGCGCTTCGAGGGCAACTGGTCAGATGACCGAGAGGAAGACGATGAGGTCTCCTTCGAGACCACGGAGCAACTTGATCCTCCTGAAGCCGCCCAGACGGGTAGGCACCGTGTCGATGCGTCCGTCCGCGACTGGACCGAGGACGAAGATGAAGGTAATTGAACTCATCCTGTCTGGTCGCAAGCTGCACAAACTAACTGCTTCCTGCTTCTGAATCGCCCTTCTTCCTTTCTATTTCACAGGTGATGCCGATGCTGAGGACGGAGGCGAGGATGAGGACGACGATGAAGGTGAGGACGAGGACGATGCAGCCCTGGTCGTCCCACCTCTTTCAGTAGCCGCTCCTGTTACCCGCAAGCGGGCGGGCAGCGGCGCCCAGGAGCCCCCCGCGAAGAAGAAGAAGCCGACCGAGAAGACGACCAAGAAGGTCGTGAAGAGGAAGCGACCACCGATCCCTAGCCGCAAGGGGTAAGTTCCTTCTCGGTCATACGCTTTGGTTCACTTCGTTCTTCCCGGTTAACTCCCAATCCTTTTGCTTTGCTGTTTCCTCTGCCCTCTTCTTATTTCTGAATGGAATTTTCTCTTCAGAGCCCCCTTGGACGCGGATGCCGCTCGTGCGCCCACGAAGACCAAGAAGAAAGCCGCCATTGACGTTGATAAGCTCATCAACCTCGACGGCGACGAAAACGACACCACCAATGCGCAAGCGGAGGACTCCGACGAGGCTCCGTACAGGGATACCGACGCCCACGACGTTGAGCAGGAGCAACAGTCCCGCGCCGAGCAGGAGGCGCAGGATGCTGCTCACCAGGAGTTGCCACCTTCCCCTCCAGCCACCAGGGCTGAAGAAAACCAAGATCCAGACCACGAGATGCATGACGACGCCGCCCTTGAGCGGCAGGAAGAAGAAGAAGAGCAGCCAGCGACAGGGGCTGCTGAACAAGAAGACCCCGCGGCCCAGCCGCGGGTAAAAGAGCCGGATGCCTCACAGCCAGATCCCGCTGCCGGGCAGCGGGTAGAAGTAGTCAACGCGACGGAGGAGTACCCTCTGAGCGACGCGCAACCAGACGCCGCGCAGGGTAGCGCCCAACCGGATGCCGCGCCGGTTAGCGCACCCCTGGTGCCGCCTACTGATCAAGGTACCTCCTCCAGTGCACCAGATTCTTCCTTGGTGCAGAAAACCAAGGCTACAGCCAGCCCTCCGGCCAGGACGGTTACGAGGAAGAACGCTCAGGACGCTGCAGCGAAGAAAACCGCCGAGGAGAAGGCCGCCGAGAAGAAGAAAACCGAGAAGCCAGTCACCGAGAAGCCAACAGCCAAGAAGGAAATTTCTAAGAAGCGGGCTGCCGAGATGCCGCCGCCAACATCAACCGCCCAGCCCGGTCAGTTGGCTATCCGCGAGCCTGGCGCGGCTGCTGGCGCCGCTGCTGCATCCGGTGTTTCAGATCCACCCTGCTATCCTCCATACATGGTGAAGGTCAGCCAGCAGCACCAGATTGGCCTCACCTCCAAGGAACGGAATCTTGCTCTTCAGAAAGGGAAGAAGGCCGTGGCAGTGGACTCTAGGCCCCCGGCCCCAAATCAAGACAAATCTCTCTCCATTTCTTCGCGTGGAGTTCAGGATCAGGCGGTGACGTCCCAGGGTCTCGAGCAAGTACTTGACTTGATTGGCTTCATTGATGCCAAGTGGGACAGCAAGGTCCTTGGCAACACGAACTGGAACGGCACGGATTTGGGCGACATAGACCATATGCGTGTCGACTGGAACAAGGTAGACCTGGGTTACAAACCCATGACTGTCTCATCCACCTCTGCTACGCTTGCCGCCAAGATGTTTGTCCACCGCAAGAACGCCGAAGACCTTGAGCAATCTTATGCGATAAGCTTCTATTTATCCTCTCCGAGTTGCGCTTCGTTTTTCTTCTACTCTTCTTTTCTTCCTTATCCATCACCCAGTCCCCGAGATTCTGGCCGAGTAGGAGGATACTTTCTTGAGTAGCCGCCTTCTCGGGCCGAATCTCTACTAATTTACCTGATTCTTTTTTCTTTTGCTTCTCAGAATAGCGTACTGAAGCGGACCGACTTGCATCGTCGGCTACTCTGGAACCATGCTGTTGCCAGGAGGCGCATTGCCGCCCTGGAAAAAGAGAAGATAGCCGCCGAGGAAGCTGATAAGGAAGTGATGAACAGCACCCTGAGGCTTTCTGAAGTTGAAGGTACGCTTTTAGCTACGCGGTTCTTGCGTTTGGTGTTTACGCCCGCTTCTGCTTTTTGCGCTAACCAATTTTACTCTGCAGGGAAGTTGAAGGCCCTGTCCGACGAGCACGAGAACTGCCGTGCCTTCGTCGAGAATGGCCAGGCCATCATCAAGAGATTGGAAGGTGCGTTGCCGTCTTCTCGGCTTGTCTCTGTATTCCTTTCTTCGCTACTCTGTTGATCGTGCTTTGCTTTTCTCAGAAGATCATAAAAAATTTGTCGAGGAACATCAAGACTGCCTCAAGCCTGCTGAGGTGAAGCAGCAACTGTCCAGCCAGGCTGTCGAGCTGATAAAAGAGCATACTACCGAGATGGAAACCCTCCAGACCCAGCTGCAGACTGCGCTCAAAGACGACCTCGACTTAGCAGCCGAGAAGGAGGAGCTGCTTGCCGAGAAGAAGAGGAACGAAGCAACAGCCAAAGCCAGGGAGAGAACCCTCGAACAGGAGTGCGAGGTGCTGAAGAAGAGCAATGCTGGCCTCTTCACTCAGCTAGAGGAGCTCCGTTTGATTGAGGAGAAGCATCTAGCCAACGAGGAATCTTGGAAGAACCTGCTGCAAGGGCTGCGCTATGACTTGAACAGTAAGTGCTCCCTTTTCTCTGCTTCTCCGCTACTCGGCTGCACCTTTCTTATCTGCTTCTCGTTTCTGATCTTCTCTCATAGCTTTTGCAGAAGTTTTCCCTGATATCGTGTCTTTTTGCGCGCCTGCCCTGGCCAAGGCCCGAACAGCACGCGCTGAGAAGGGCGAGCCTATGGACACCCGAGCAGAAATTGAAGAGAGCATCCTGGTCACGCAAGGGCAATTCCAGCGCCTAGCCGGCGTGGGCACCGATCTGGTGCGCGTTGGCTTCCAGCTCCACGAACTCTTCTGGCCCCAGGACGACGCGCCAACGACCATCCGCGGGCTTGCCCTGAAGCTGCGCGGCGCGAAGGCCGAACTGAAGAAGTGGCGCGCCTCGGGAGCTCGGGCAGGTGCGGACATGATGCTGCTCTTCATCACCACTTGGTACGAAAACCTCAATATGCAGATTATCCGCGAGATGCGCCGAGACTCCAGGTGGGAGACGAACCCCGACTGCGTTGCTATCCGCAAGCTGGTTGCGCACGAGGTTGCCCAATATGCTGACACGGCGACCTTCATCGACGGCCTTACTGAGCCCGACACCGAGATGGAGGAGGACGAGGAGGAAGGCGAAGATGAGGAGACGGACTTGGATGATTTGGACTTGAGCTGCTTCGAGTCTCCTGGTGGCAAGGCCGGGAAGGAGAAAGCTGCGGTCGTTGCGGATAGCGACGAGGAGGAGGAGGGCGAGAAGATGTCCATCGACACCGCCGCGCTCGAGTTCGGCACCTCGTCAGGAGCTGCCCTCAACGACACCGTCAACCTTCGCGCCCAAGCCACCGGCTCCATCTCCGCGACAGCGCCCGTCTCAGTGGCCACGGCCACTTCAGACCAGGTAGCCACCGAGCCCGACGCCGAGGACGAAGCAGCGAAGCTTGTTGATGCCAGTGCAGAGGCGGACGCGACCAATGCTAGCGCCGAGGACGAAGCCGCGAAGACTGTCGACGCCAGCCCGGAAGCGGACACAACCAATGCGACTACTGAAGATGAAACAACCAAGGCCAGCACCGAGAACACCACGTCGACCTGAGTTTATCCTGCAGCTTATTCCTTAAACATTTATCAGATCCCCGGGATGCCGGGTGCAAATGTATCAGACTACTTATGCCGTTGCTACTCATTTTCATTCCCACTTGTTGTTTTCAACTTAATCATTTTGTTCAGCCTTGGCTCGATGCCGGGTTGCGTTATCATGCGAGTCCCCGAGTTGCATTTCTTATTCACTCTCTCTTTTTGCCTCAGCTCTACCCGCAACTTGTTGCTTTTTTGGTATTCGAGTCACAAGAGTCAAAGAGTAGAGCTGCAAATACTTAGCCGCTTAGAAACAATTATAGTAACGCAGCCCACCACTTAGCCGAAAAGATAAGACAAAGAACAGTAGTAAAAGCACCCTACTCGGTTCCTGCACTCTTCCTTTCCTTAGTAATTTTTCTTGTGCTCATGGACCCTTTGCTTGTTCTCTTGCTTGCCATGAAGCCGGGTTTCGGACAGCAGCAAAGTCGAAGAGTTGGCATGTGGGTTTAAACACAGTACTCAATGTACCTTTGAATTTTGAAGTAGAGCAACCGAATGGGCAAAAGGTAAAGCCGAGCAGAAACACTTAGAGCGATTTTGGACGAGGGCAGTCCCCGAGTTCAATTTCAGATTGCAGAATAGAATTTCAACTCGGATAAGAGGGTACATACACATCTTTGCTCACGAATGAAAACGACGGAGTAGAGCTACATTCCAAGGGCGCTTGGTTTCCTCTCCAGCTTTATCTGCCCTGTTCGCCTGTGGTGGGCGCGCATCTGCAAGATAGTATGCATCGTTGTGCAGCGCTTTGCTCACAATGAAAGGCCCTTCCCATGGAGGAGAAAACTTGTGCATCCCGGCTGTGCACTGCACAAGCCTAAGGACCATGTCTCCTTCTCGGAAAACCCTTGGGTTCACCTTTCGGCTATGATAACGCCGCAGGTTTTGCTGGTAGATAGCCGAACGTGACAGAGTCAGCTCTCTTGCTTCTTCAAGCAGGTCAATGTCGTCCTCTCGAGCTTCTCTCGCCTCCACCTCAGTATAGAGGGTTACTCGGGGGGAGTCATGCTCTAGGTCTATTGGCAACACGGCCTCAGCCCCGTATACCAAGAAGAATGGCGTGTAGCCGGTTGACCGGTTAGGGGTAGTCCTTAGACTCCACAACACCGCTGGCAACTCGTCTAGCCAACACCCAGGTGTTTTCAGCAGTGGCTCAATCAGCCTTGGCTTTATGCCTGCCAGTACCATCCCGTTTGCTCTTTCCACTTGTCCATTGGAGGCGGGATGCGCAACAGATGCAACATCTAGTCGGATGTGCTTATCTCTGCAGAACCGCACCATTGCTCCCTCTGCGAAGTTTCTGCCGTTGTCGGTGATGATGCTGCGCGGGTAGCCATATCTCAGGATCACATCCTTCAAGAATTTCACAGCTGGGACCCCATCGCACTTCCGAATAGGCTTCACTTCGATCCATTTGGTGAACTTGTCCACCATAACCAGGATGTGTGTCATGTTGCCTTTAGCCGGCTTGAAGGGGCCAACCATATCCAGGCACCATACAACCAACGACCATGTGATAGGAATTGTCTTCAGCTCGGAAGCGGGCATGTGAATCTTACTTGCGAACATCTGGCAGCCATTACACTTCCTCACGATGTCTTCAGCTTGCTGCAGAGCTGTGAGCCAGTAGAAGCCATGCCGAAAAGCTTTCTTGACCAATGCCCGAGAAGAGGCGTGGTGCCCGCATTCTCCTTGGTGTATCTCTACCAGAATCTCTTCTCCTTCTTCTGGTTCCACACAGCGTTGCAGCACGCCGGTGGCACTTCTTTTGTGCAGCACATCTCGGAATATGGTATAGCCCTTGGATCTTCTCTGAATCTGTCTTGCGGCCACCTCATCTTCTGGCAGAGTACCATCCCTTAGAAAGGATAATATGGGCATGGCCCAACTCGGTGTCTCCCGTGTGGGAAACACTGGTTCGTCCACTTCCATTGGGACAGGCACCTCTGGTTGCTCTTTAGGGTTGGGAGCACTTCTCTGAAGCCCAGATCGATTGGCAAGGACTTCCTCAATGAATGCGACAGTCCCCGGGTTAAGGACAGCAGTCCCCGAGTAAGGAGTGGCAGTCCCCGAGTAGGGAATGGCAGTCCCCGAGTAAGGAGTGGCAGTCCCCGAGCAATGAATGGCAGTCCCCGAGTAAGGAATGGCAGTCCCCGAGTAGGGAGTGGCAGTCCCCGAGTAGGGAATGGCAGTCCCCGAGTAGGGAGTGGCAGTCCCCGAGTAGGGAGTGGCAGTCCCCGAGTAGAGAACGGCAGTCCCCGGGTTTCCTGCAGCATTCTCCCAGTCAATCTCCATGGGATCAGATTCCTCGCTTGGCAGAGAAGGAACAAATATGGATTCCGAGTTGGGAGAGGGCTTGATGGATGGCTTCCTCAAGTGCTCCAAGGCAACTCCCGCCGGGATGGATTGTCGAGAAGATCCCAACTTGGACAGCTCGTCTGCCGCTTCGTTCTCTGCTCGGTGAATGTGCTGGAACTCGCAGCCTTCGAAGAACCCAGTCATCGACTGTACCAGGAAGCGATATGATGCCATGTTGGCATCTAGAGCATCCCAAGTGCCAGAGACTTGCTGCACCACCAGATCTGAATCTCCATAGCATATGATGCGCTGCACGCCAACCTCCTTGGCTACTCGCATGCCATGCACCACTGCCTCGTACTCTGCTACGTTGTTGGACGCCTTGAAGTGAATCTGCAGCACATACTTGAGTTGATCTCGCTTGGGTGACGTAAGCACCACGCCAGCACCAAGGCCTTCCTTCACCTTCGAGCCATCAAAGTGCATCTTCCAGTAATTAGAAACTGGAGCAGGAGGTTCATACTGCACCTCGGCCCAATCCACCAGGAATTCCGCCAGAATCTGAGACTTGATAGCTTCTCTTCTCGCATACGCGGGTGCATACGCGGCCAGCTCGATTGCCCACTTGGCTACTCTGCCACTCGCCTCCTTGTTGCCCATGATATCCGAGATGGGAGCAGAGCTCACAACCGTGATAGGATGCTCTTGGAAGTAATGCTTTAGCTTCTTGGCGCCCAGGTACACGCCGTAGGTCATCTTCTGGTAATGCGGGTAGTTTTGCTTGGAGCTAGACAACACTTCACTGAGGTAGTACACTGGGCGCTGCACACTCTTGCCTTCTTCTTCTCGCTCCACCACAATCACCACACTGACTACTCAGTTAGTGGCAGCAATGTACAATAGCATTGGCTCCTTGGGTAGCGGACTAGCCAAGATGGGAGCGCTAGCCAGCATTGCTTTTAGCTCGTTGAATGCCACGTCTGCCTGCGGAGTCCAGACAAACTTGTCACTTTTCTTCATCAGCTGGTATAGAGGCAGGGCCTTCTCGCCCATTCGGCCCAGAAAACGGCTCAGAGATGCCAAACAACCAGTGAATTTCTGCACGTCCTTCAGGGATCTCGGCAAAGACATGCTCTCAATAGCTTTTATCTTTGAAGGATTGGCTTCAATGCCCCGACTAGATACCAGGAAGCCGAGTAGCTTGCCAGCCGGGATACCAAAGGTGCATTTACTCGGATTCAGCTTCATTTTGTACTTGCGTAGGTTAGCAAAGGTTTCCTCCAGGTCGGCAAGCAGAGTATGTGTTTTATTCGTTTTGATGACAATGTCATCTACGTACACCTGCACATTCTTGCCGAGCTGGTCGTGCAAGCATTTCTGCATGCATCTCTGATAGGTTGCACCCGCATTCCTCAAGCCAAAACACATGACACGATAGCAATAAGCCCCGTACGGGGTAATGAAAGCAGTCTTTATTTGATCAGCAGGATTGAGTGCAATCTGGTGGAAACCAGAGTAGGCATCTATGAAAGACAGCAGTTCACAACCAGCAGTGGAATCGATCACCTGATCGATGCGAGGTAGCGGGAAGGGATCCTTGGGGCATGCCTTGTTCAAGTCGGTGTAGTCGACACACATGCGCCATGTAGTGGCAGCCTTGGGATCCTCCTTCTTTTTCTCGACCATGACCGGGTTGGCTAGCCAATCCGGATGCAGCACTTCCATGATGAAGTTGCTTATCAGCAGCTTGGTGATCTGGTCGCCAATGGCTTTCCTTCTCTCATCTCCGAAGCGGCGCATAGCCTGCTTCACTGGCTTGGCATCAGGACGCACATGTAATGAGTGCTCAACCAACTCCCTCGGGACTCCTGGTAAATCTTCATTGGACCAGGCGAACACGTCCCGATTCTCACGGAGGAAGTGGATGAGCTCGCTTTCCTATTTCTCCGCCAACCCGGAGCCAATGATGGCTACGCGGTCGGGGAACTCGGGGTCGACCTAGACCTTCTTGGTTTCCTGAGATGCCTGGAACGCGGTCCCGTGTTGGGTACTCGGTACGCCCTGCGCGCCAGCCTGCGCGGATTGCGCCATGGCCACCACCTCATACATCTTCTTCTTCTCGGCAGCAATCACCATCGACTCCGCCAACTGGGAACCAGCAGAGGCACATTCCATGGACTTCTTGTAATCACCAGAGATAGTAATTATGCCATTGGGACCAGGGATCTTCATCTTCAGATATGCAACATGAGTAGAGGCCATGAACTTGCTCAGAGCGGGCCTGCCGAGTAGAGCATGGTAAGGGCTCTGATGATCAACCACTTCGAACTGCAGGCGCTCTGTGCGGTAGTTCTCCCTGGTGCCGAATAGCACATCTATCCATACTCGGCCAATCGGGTTGCACGAGATCCCGGGCACAATACCATGGAAGGTGGTCTTGCTGGGCAGCAGCATGTTCTCGGCCAGCCCAAGCTTCTCGAGTGTGTCTTTGTACACGATGTTGATGCTGCTGCCGTTGTCGATTAGCACCTTGCTGAACCTCACATTCTTCTCGGGACCCAGGAAAGTAGGATCCAGCACCAAGGCGTAGCTACCCGGGTTGGGCATCACCTTGGGATGATCTACTCGGGACCACCTGATCTCCTGGTCACACCAATACATGTAGTGAGGGACAGCAGGAATCACTGCATTGACCTCCATGGCGCGCCTGTGCTGTGATTGCTTGTCGACTGGCTCAGAGGTGAAGATCATGTAGCTCTCGTGGTGCTCTTGGTACTGGTTGGAGCCTCCGCCCCCATTGCTGCCATTGTTGTTGTTGCCCTGGTAGTTGTTATTGTTGCCTTTGTTGTTGTTGCGGTTGTAGTTGTTGTTTTTGTTGCGGTAGCTCTCATTGTTGAAGTGACGGTTGGCTCCTAAAGCCACTTGGTTCACATTTTCTCTTCTCGGGAACACTGGCGGCCGAGCTACGGGTGCGCGAGTAGGCTGCACATTGGCATTGGCCGCTGGCACAGGAGGAGGAGGAGGCAAGCCATCATTCTTGATCACATCCCACCACTCGCACTGCCGAGTAGTGTGGTTAGCAGGCCTTGAGGGGTGGTGAGTGTGAAAACTGCATGGGCCGTCCTTCATGTCGTCAAAGACGAACTTCCTCGGCTGCTCGGAGTTGCCGCTACCCGACTGAGGAGCACGGAATGGTTTCTTGTTGCCTTGGCCCTGGTTCTGGTTCTGCCCGTAGGCTCCAGCAGGTTTCTGCCTTTGGCTACCCCCAGCTCCAATAGCCACTGCATTCACCTCTTCAGGGTCATACCGAGTATCTATTCGGTCACCCCTGCGCTTGTTGCGGAACTCGTTGCGCTTGCTGTTGCTGAAGTTTCTTCTCGGCTCAGAGGAGTCCATCAGGGGCTGAGTAGGATCACCGAGTGCATACTGATCCGCAATCTTGATGGTCTCCGCCAGAGTGTTTGGCATCTCCCTCTGCAACCTCTGCCACAGCATACTGCCATGTCTGCAACCCTGCGCGAACCAAGTGATGGCCTGGGCCTCGTTCACACCTTCACAGGTGTTCCTCAATGTGCTCCACCGAGTAAGGTACTCGCGGTCCGTCTCATCTTCTCGCTGCCTGCAAGCGGACAGCTGCTGTGGCCTATTCGGCCTCTTGTACGTGCTTGTGAAGTTGCTGATGAAGGCGTCCGAGAAGTCCAGCCAGCAATTGATGTTGTTCTTGGGCAATTTGTTGAGCCAAGTGCGGGCTGGACCCTCTAGCATTTGCGGGACATAGCGCACCGCCCATCTCCTGTTGCCGTTCGCGATATGAACCGCGGTGACATAGTCATTGAGCCAATCTTCCGGCTTGGTGCTGCCGTTGTAGCTCTTGGTGCCCCTTGCGAGCTGGAAGTTCTTCACGGACGGCTCGTTCATGATACGCGGGCCAAAGCACTCGGGGCCAGGAGGACCCGTGTTCTCCAGCCGAGCTGACAAGTTGATCCGGTCCAGCTGGTGCCTCGCATCTCCAGGCGCCAACACGCGCTCGCCAACACGGTCCAGAATATCATAGCCAGCCATCTCCATGGCCGAGTAGCCGTCATCATATCTGTCCACCTGCACGGCTGCAGGCTGCTCCACCGGGTTGGCGACTGGCGCCACTGCGCGCGGCTGCTGCCTCTGCCGAGTAGGCTGAGCAGCGGGACGCTGAGAAGGACCTGGGCGCGCTCCACCTCGGGCCTGGCTTTGAGCTTGATGGGCTTGGGAGCCTGCTCTTGCAGCGTTGTGTTCCTGCCCGGGCTGCTGCGGCACAGCGAGCTGTTTCGCGGCAGCAGCCGGGTCGTACACCTGCATTTGCCTATCTCTGGCGGAACGCCCGCTGCGGCTCTTCTCGCGGCTGGGATGCAGAGATGAGGCCTGATCGTTAGATCTAGCCGCGTGCGAGTGCACCACCTGCGAAGCTCCAGCACCCGGGTTGGCTTTCCGGAACTCCTCATTCTGCCTAGCAGCCTCTAACACCAACTCGTTGAGCCTTTCCTGCTGCCTAACGCGCGCGTCGCTGTCGAGACGAGGCAACTCGGCGGCTACGGCCTCTGCAGCTCTAAGTGTCTTGGCGGGTGTGCTGTATCTAGGCCTAGTGGAAGTGTTTGCGGTGGCGGACTGAGCGGGAACCTCTACAACTGTCGCCATCTCGGCACCAAGGTTGCGCCGCGTGGCGCCTACTCTGCTAGCTCTCCTAGTGACTGGCGTGAAGCCGTGAGCCTTGTTGTACTCAAGCTGATCTAAGCTAAGCTCTAGCCTGATCTTGTCCAACTCCGCCTGCTCGGCGAGCAGCTCCTGGCGTTGCCGCTCGAGCTGCTCCTTCATGCTTAGGAGCTCGAGGTCGGTGGGAGGCGGCATGCCATTCTGCCCAGCCGACGCGGGAATGGTCGGAGTGGTGGAGGGAGGGAGGTTGCAGTCCTTCTCGTAAGGCTTGTGGGTCCTGCCACCAGCGCTCGAGCCAGCAAGATCCTCGACGACGACCGCGGCGCCAGCAGCAGCTGCGCCGGCGTTTGCCGCCAAGCCGGTCACCATCACCTCAGCGCGGTCCGCAGAACGGCGCGCAGGCCTTCCGCGAGCAGTGATCACAGCAGGAGGATCCTCCGCGTCATGCACCAGCTCGGGGTAGTCGCGGTTGATGACGGTGGCGACGTAGACGAGGTGTGCGCCGAAGGAGATCACCGTGCCGCCCTCTGGCATGGCCTTGCCGCCGAAGTCGCCTGCGTTGTCGGTGACGAAGTCGAAGGAGCCGAATCTTTGGACAAGGCCACAGACTACGCGCTCCGCTGAAGAAGATCCCGTCCGAACAGAAACTCCAACCAGCGCCGCTGGTTGCCCCACGGTGGGCGCCAACTGTCGTGGTGGTGTCACGGCAGATGCCATAGGATGGCTAAAGATGTGGGGACGAAGGACGCTGGAGGTGCTCGGGGAGGGATCACGCGACGAGTAGACGCGTGAGGTGAAGATCAAACACTGCAAACAACACGATCTACCCAGGTTCAGGGCCCTCGTGAGGAGGTAAAACCCCTACTCCTGCCTTTCTCTATGTATTCTGGTGTCTCACCGAGTAGCCACAGTACAAATGTTCTTGCTACCGAGTAGCCACTCTTCTCTCTCCGGGTAGGATTAGGTTAAGAATCTCTACGTGTGAAGTGTCCCTTGTCAACGTGTGAAGCATGCCTCGCGCAGGAGGCGGCTGGGCACCTTATATACCCGGTGCCCTGCCGGATACAGCCAAATACAACAAGTGTCGACATTGTGTGCACATCGTCCTTCTTCCGAGTTCCCGCTGACAGCTTTGGCTTCTAAGCTTGTCCTGATGCAGAAAGTCGTTGGGCAAAACCAAGTAACCAGTCTGTTATCACTATGCGAACACAGAGTAGGTCCCCCCTATCCTGCGACGCCCTGCTGCCACACTGTCGCTGTCAGGCACGCCGTCCCCAGATGAACAGTGCTGTGAACAGTGCCAAGTACGGACCCGGGATATGCGGGATCCTGTGTCAGAACGGCTCCTTTGACTTCTGGCCCGAGTAGGTTCCCGCCAGTTTTACTCGGGCCAACTCTTCTACTCGAACAGATATATCTTGCTTGATATCTCCTTCTGGTCATCTTTCTGTGAGACCGAGTAGCAGTCGACCGGGTAGCAAGTACCGGGTAGGCGGCTACTCGACCAAACCTCTATTCTGATTGTTACCTTTACCACTTGCCTTTACCCTACTCGGGGGTAACCCCCCGACAGTGGTGGATCATCAAGAAGAGGTTGATTTGAGGGAAGATTTGGCTCAACTAAATTCCCAAGATTATGATCCGGTGCCTAAGGACTTCATTTTTCGTGTAGTGCAATTTTTTCTGGAAGAACCCTCCCAAGGCCAAGGCATATGTTGAGGGAAAGACCAAGTCAAATCATGGCAAGGAAGGGACTCAAAAAGTGAGGGCTTGTTTCAATTGTCATGACAGGTATTACTTTGTTGCCGAGTGCCCTTTTGACAATAGAGGAAGTCAAGGAGGGAAACTTGTTCTCAAGGATAAGTCAAAGCTCGCTCACAAGAAGTCTCTCCTCAAGAAGAAACATTTCAACAAGAAACCATTTTCAAGGTTTGTGCTCGTGACTGAAGAAGAGTATGATTCTGGTGATGATGAAGAAGAAACCACAAGTGAAGTGGCCTCTATTGCTATTGCATCTTCGTCATCTCCATCATTCTTTGAATCCCCCGATGAGAATCTTCCCCAACCTTCCGCATAGTGCTTCATGGAAAAGTCCACAAAGGTATCATCTTCCTCCAGTTCTAAGGATCAAAATGAAAAGAATAACCTTTCTAGTCTTAGTGTAGAAGATGAAATTTCCTCTTTTGGGTATATTTATATCTAACTTGCAAGGTGACACCAGAAGATACTTTGATATTCTCATGAGACAATTGGGAGAGGCTCAAGAGACTCTTGATAAGAAAGGTGAGACCGAGAGAGAGGATGCAATTGAAAAGGAATCACTCTCAAATTCTCTTGAGGAAGAGCATGAGCTCCCTGTTCAGTCTTCCTCCACCTTGCCTCACCTCGACATCCACGAAAACCCCAATCCCCTGCTTCTCCCTGCACCAGCCATGGAGAACTATCCTTGCGACTTCCTGCCCCATCTCCCCAATGGGGCTATATTTATCCCGCCTAACAACCTACATCCACAGAGAGGCTACGTTGTGGTCGGTGGGAATCTACCACACAGCTGTGATGACTGGGCCATCGTCGACATTGCGCCTGAGCCCCACCCTGCGCTTTTCAACGACACCACCAAGCTCATCAGGAACCACCTCGAGCATGTACGTCATTACATCATCTGTGAAATCTCGCCATCTGGTATGGGTGCTGCACTTGTTCGATTTCAAGATGTTAGTGACAGAGATCAAGCCATCCAGCACAATCCTTATTTCATTGGTGACACTATTCTTAGAGTCATTGCTCATAATAGGGGTACAAACCATCGTGTTGCCACCTTTACGCATGACTGTTGGAGTATGCTCATGAACTATCCAATTGAGTGCTGGAATTTGGACACCATTGTTAATAATCTTGCACAATATGGCCATGTGCTTGTTTGGAACAGAGATAATGCCAACAGGGCTAGGATCCTTGTGAAGATCAGGGTTTATGACCTGGACCATATACCACTGAGTATGGTTGTGATCCAGAACCAATCTGATGAAGGTAATTGTGGCTCCTGGTCATGCCCCACAATTATCTTAGCTGCCACTATGCTTGGAGTTATTGCTGGAGATGAAGATCCTCTACCACCAGATGGCGCCAACCCACACCCAGTACCCATGGTAGTTGAAGATTTTGACATCTGGCATGCTGATCATGAGGGCATTGTGAATCTAAACAATGCTGCACCAAACCCAGTTCATGTTGCACCTGCTACTGATGGTGAACCTTCTATGGTCACCCCACCACAAAGTCCACAAGCACCTGCTCCAGACAATGCCGCACCTGTTCTCAATGACCCACCTACTGTGGAGGATGACATGCATGTGGAAGATAACTCACAGAACAACAATAACATGATGATAGATCTTGAACAGGTTGATCACAATGTCCCCCACATACCTGCACCATCTTTTCAGCCATCTGACAACACCTTCACCATGCATATTGATGAGGATGGACCTAGCTCATCTTCCATTTCCACCACCAGGAATATTCAGAAGAAGAAAGGCAAGGGCCCAGTATCTGCCACTCAAGTCAGAAGGAGCAACAGACTGGCAATTCTCCATGGAGGATACAAGGATGGCATCATCCCAGAAGGTGCTATTGACAAAGAGGAGCACCAACCATCATCTCATACTTCTCTAGTCATTGATGACCAAGCCCCCCCACCACACCTCATCAATGACAATATCAGAGCTTTGGGGGTTAGTTCCTGCCAGATGAATCCTAGGGATTTATCTGATGATGCATTCGACTACGACAGTATCAATGATAGTATGGAATAAATGTCTTCGTATTATGTAATAATTATAGCCATCCTACTACCCCTTGGCTATTTATTTTGCTCAAACTTGTGGATTTATTTTCATTTCATCTGACCACTCAGACCTGATTCTATCTGAAATAATTTGTACTACACCATGCTTCCTGGAACTTCCCTCCTTTTATCATGACGAGGCTTTATATTTGGTATTCATGGAGTTTTTGGATGCCTACTGATAGAAAGATATGTTATTCACACAAGAAACTCTTACATACTATTGAGAAGCCAATCCAGTACTATTATGTTCTACTGGACTTACCTCACTACATCATGTTTTTATGGATAGAAACTGGATTATACTAGATTGGAATCTTAGAGGTATTAACTCACAGACCGGATGGGATGATAACAGAAAGAATATTGATGCATCCAATTGCAATGTTATCTGCTTCCAAGAAGCTAAGAGAGAGCATTTCGATCTGGCATACATCAAGAATTTATACCCTAAACGATTTAATCAATACTCCTATTTTCCATCCAATGGCAGTTCTGGAGGAACCATCACTATTTGGAATGGTAACCTCTTCAAGGGTACTACAATCAGTGCTAATAAATATCATGTTACAGTCGAATTGACCTGCAAAATTAGTGCTCATACATGGTACATCACTAATATATATGGACCTGCTCATCATGATGACAAACTTTTTTTTTGATTGGCTATATAATATTGATAATGCTCCTATGCATAACTGGATCATTCTTGGGGATATCAACCTTATCAGAGGAAATCATAATAGAAACAGAGGGGAAGGAGATATTCAACACATGTTGTTGTTTAATTCTATTGTTTCATATCATGATCTTGAGGAAGTC
This sequence comes from Alopecurus myosuroides, assembly GCA_028641055.1. Taxonomy (NCBI): domain Eukaryota; kingdom Viridiplantae; phylum Streptophyta; class Magnoliopsida; order Poales; family Poaceae; genus Alopecurus; species Alopecurus myosuroides. Next base: position 365,166,849 of record CM054058.1, on the reverse strand, counting down.
CCCATTAAAGGAAGAGCATAAACCTGGAGTAATATGCAAACAGATCCTCTTCTAGTCAAACTTGATTGGATTTTCACAGCTGGAAACTGGAATAATAATTTCCCCAATAGTATGGACACTTTATTATCTAAATTATCTTCTGATCATATATCTATCAAGATTCAGATTGGCACCTATATACCTAAGTGCAAACTGTTCAGAATTGAAGAATACTGGATACAATTTGATGGTTTCTTGGATATAATCAACAAGTGCTGGTTCAACAGGGATGTTTATAAAAACCCAGCACAAGACATTACAGCTAGATTCAAGAATCTACGACAAGGCCTAAAAATGGAGCAAACATTTCTCACAACTCAATAAAATCATTGAACCATGAAATTATGTACTGGTGATGGCTAGGTTGAGACTCCAAGTGCAGATTGTGTAGCTAGTGGCAAGCCTTCTTCCCCACGAGGGTGACTCGAGGGTTTATATCAAACTCTTGGGGAGCCAGTATTTCAGCAGTTGTCTTCCAAGCTTCCTCCAGTATCCTGCAAACAAGTAGAGAATTTTGTGCCCTCAACCTCACCAAGTGGTTGTCAAGCACAAGGTGTGAGACTTCTAAATTGCAATGCAAAACTGAAAGTAAATGTGCAATAATTAAATCTACTACTAAATGCAAATGAGAAAATAAATATGCAATGGATTGTTTTTGTATTTTTGTGATGCAAGTGGTGATGGAGATAATGTAAATTCGAATTGGATATGCAAGTAAAGTAAAATGCAAGTAAAGTAAATTGCAGCAAAGTAACTAGAGTGTTTTCTTATATTTAAAATAGGACCGGGGTTCATGGTTTCACACTTGCATTCTCTCAAATAAAGTGGTAGACGGTGGACATAAAGAATTACATGTGAGATTACAATAACATGTTTAACATTGAGTACTTCCATATGGGCATCACGTCCTAGCATAGAGATCTCTACGGTCATATTAATCCCTCTTATACTCCACCAAGATGCGAAATAAATCATAACACCTCGATAATTAAGGAAAAACCAGAGTATAGCTTTAAGCAATGTGACATGAAGTTGAAGTAAGAACTTGCTAGATCTAGTCATGGAGATTGATTAGTGTCACTTCAAATCCCCGGTAACAAGGTACTCCTTTTTATCCCTAGTGAGGTAACTAAGAAAGGTTTAACAAAACCTAAGTGGATCGCTGAACTTCTGTCACTTTCACAGCACTAGCCACCCCTCGTTACTCCAACTAATGCACCCATCACCCCACACACGCTCTCAAGAACTAGATTGATCAAAGCTAGCAAATAAGAACGGGGTACATAAGATACATCTACTCAAATAACTCAAGAGAAACAATTGCAATCTCAGATTCAATAACTCATAGAAAAGATCCACCACGTAGGAATTACAACGGTGCCCGTAATCATGTGAGGCAGCTCATACGGATCTAATTAGTGAAGCACATAGAGAGAGATACAAGTGCTACTTCCACAAACCCATAGCCCTGGGGTGGACTACTCCCTCTTCATGGAGATGTCGATGGAGATGACGTTGGAGGGGTAGGAGATCACACCGGCGGCGCCCCGCCGGAGTTTTCCCCCTCCAATCTGGAACTTCTGGTCTCTGTTTCGGTGTTTCGGTGTTTCGGCAGCGCTCCTCTCCATAAGGGTACGGGGGACCCTTTTTATAGTCGGTTTTAGGTCAAGACGGAGTCGGTAAGTCGAAGATGGAAGGAATTGGGGCCACAAGGGCCAAAAGGGGGCCTCTCACGCGACCAAGGAATCTGGCCGCGTGGAGGGTCCTCTTTTGGGTCTCCTTGCCCAATTCTCGTGGATCCTTCGCCCGCAAGTCTTCTCCTTCCAAGAAAAATGTAGAAAACGGGGTTTCTGACAGGCAGGGTTAATTCCATAAAAGTTGGGGGACTTTGTAATTTAACCCCAAAATACTATAAAACATTGAATTATACCCTTATATGATGCAATATGTAATAGAAAACCATGTGAAAATATGCAAAATTCATCTATGCATTTTACATGCATCAACATTCCCAAGCTTAACCCATGCTCGTTCTCGAGTATGAAGGTGATAAAACTAAGATGGGTTTTGCATATTGAAACAATCATGGGATATCAAGGAGGATTATTCATGCTACATATAATCAAATGATTAATACTAGAAATGAGTAGCAATATACAATTCATGTTGTAAGAAATATCAAATATGCAAGCAAAGATGCTTCATGAAAGTTCACAAAGTGTATAATGAAATAAAAGCACTATGGACCAAATGCATACACAAAATGAAAAATAAAATCCTATATTGGTCAAAGAATAGCATAATGGAGAATAGAAAATATAGTGGACACTTTGGAGAAAATTGAGTAGAAGTAAAACATGATCAAGTCTTATTTAGCCTCTAAATTATTCAACTAAAATTACTAACTGAAATGTGGTATCCATTGATCTAGGACTCTCATTGCCCCTTTATCACTAGCATCTTAAAATTGTGAGTATTGAAGTAATGAGAATGACAAGGTGGTTGAAAGCCTCATGCCCCGTGAGTGTGAAAACCTACTCCATGATTACTCAACTTAAGATTCCTAATAAGCTTTGTACAATCATAATAAGTATTAATGACATCATAGAGAACCGAAAAGAGGTACCTCTTGCCTCATGACATGGAAACAAGCCCATGTTACAATGACAATATGAACAAACGGAGTAGACTCATCATCCTTTTTATTTTCATTCACTATTATGCATAGCTTCTTATTTTATTATAGGATGTGTTGTAGAGTCACTCAAGATGTAAGTAAATTTCCACCATGATAAAGCATGGCTTGGGTTAGCGGACCAATGCGTTTCTCTAGTCATATAGATACTTACTATTCCTCTATTTCATTTCGGCATGGCAGGAGTCCAAAAACAAAAGTACATGATATCAACCAAATGTAAATTTTTTGTGCAATGTTGAAAGCTTTCCGGTGATACACGTTTATAGCTAGCTCCCAACCACACACTTGTCAAACGCAAAACTTGTGGCTCCCATTATTGGGTCATGTTTATTAGATGCATAAAAAGTAAAGTGTGCCTTCAAAAGTTCGTGAGAGTCCTATCCCAAGTTCAACCCATGACAATTAATAAAGTGAATATCTTAATTTAGAACATAAATAACACAATAACATGGTGAACATACTTGGAATAGCAATGAAGCTAATGGGAAGATATGGTGGACTCACTGGAAATACTTGGCTAAGGAGTGTTGGAAACAAGTTTTTACTTGTTGGAATTTTTAAATTTTTGGGCTAGCAAGAGGGAGATAGTTGACCAGCTACTATGCATGAATATGTCCATAGAACTACTCATTTCATGACAAACTAAATAAACCAACAATTAACATCAAGGACATGAATAAGAGATAGCTCAAGACAACATTATTGCAAATTTCTACACATAAAAAGCCTATAAATCATGCAAACATATGTAGCTCTTCAAATCAACCATGGCATCCCTATTCCAAGTCATAATACTAGAATCCAATACATTCCAACCCCAAACTCCAGTAGCTCAATCTCATATAAAATGATGGTGGTGGTCTTATCAAAACAAAAATAAAAACAAAAACTAGACGCTTCAAGTCTCTACGATAAATGCTTTGCTTAGAAAAACAGAAAGTAGACGTGTGCTAACCAAAAGAGTGTAGATCCAGTGGGGTGGACTACTCCGTCTTCATGGAGATGTCGATGGATATGACATTGGAGGGGTAGGAGATCACACCGCCGGCGCCCCGCCGGAGTTTTCCCCCTCCAATCTGGAACTTCTGGGCTCTGTTTCGGTGTTTCGGCGGCGCTCCTCTCCGTAAGGGTACGGGGGACCCTTTTTATAGTCGGTTTTAGGTCAAGACGGAGTCGGTAAGTCGAAGATGGAAGGAATTGGGGCCAAAAAGGGGCCTGTCACGCGGCCAAGGAATCTGGCCGCGTGGAGGGTCCTTTTTTGGGCCTCCTTGCCCAATTCTCGTGGATCCTTCGCCCGCAAGTCTTCTCTTTCCAAGAAAATGACCCCCGCAGATTTTCAGGTGATTTCGCGGAAGTTTGCCCCCTGAAACGTCAAAAATATAGAAAACGGGGTTTCTGGTAGGCAGGGTTAATTCCATAAAAGTTGGGGGACTTTGTAATTTAACCCCAAAATACTATAAAACATTGAATTATACCCTTATATGATGCAATATGTAATAGAAAACCGTGTGAAAATATGCAAAATTCATCTATGCATTTTACATGCATCAACTGGCTATGATTGATGGATTAGAAGAACAAAGATTACTATCCATACAATAAACCAACTTCAGGGTAGCACTCAAAAACCATCTCACTAATTTACTTGAAGCCAAAAGATTATTTTGGAGAAGTCGTGCAAAAATCAGATGGGCGCAACTTGGTGGAGAAACCACGAAATTCTTCCATATTATTGCTACTAAAAGTTATGGATGTAATTATATTGCATCATTGACAATTGATTCTGATAATATAGTATGTGACCATGAGGACAAAGTTGCTGCATTATGGAGTAGTTACAAAGATAGAGTTGGTATCTCTGATAACTGCTCTATGAATTTCAACCTACAGGAGATTATCACTCGAAATTCAAGTATTGATTTCTCATCCATTGAGGCTCCATTTACTAATAAAGAAATTGATGATATTGTTGCTAGTATGCCATCTGATAAATCTCCAGGGCCAGATGGTTTCAATGGTGCCTTCATGAAAAAATGTTGGCCTATTGTTAAAGATCACTTCTACAAACTTTGCATGGATTTTCATAATGGCTCTCTGGATTTAAGCAGTATAAACATTGCATTTATTGCACTTATTCCAAAATGCCAGGACCCTGATACTGTCAATGATTATAGGCCTATTTCTCTGGTCAGCACACCACTCAAAATAATCACTAAGATACTTGCCAACATACTGCAATATATTATTATCCCTATCATCCACAATCAATATGGTTTTATCAGGAAAAGAACTATCCAAGACTGCCTTGCTTGGGCACTTGAATACATTCACTTATGCCATAAATCTAAGAAAGAAACCATTATTGTCAAGATTGACTTTGAAAAAGCATTTGACAAAATTGAATTCTCTGCTATCATACACATGCTTACTGCTATGGGATATGGTAGCAAATGGATTGGATGGATCAACATCATACTACACTCTGCATCCATATCTATTTTTCTTAATGGTGTACCAGGAAAGACCATTCTATGTAAAAGGGGTGTCAGACAAGGTGACCCACTGTCCCCTCTCCTTTTTGTTGCTGCATTGGAACTTCTACATTATACAGTCAATAATGCATGGCATGAAGGATTTCTCACATGTCCCCTGGACAATCATTATAATATGGATTACCCTATCATCCAATATGTTGATGACACATTTATAATTATGCCAGCAGACGCCACACAATTATTACACCTCAAAGGTATCCTGGAAAAGTTTTCTAAATCCACTAGACTCAAAGTGAATTATCACAAAACATCTAATGCACCCATCAACATTTCCAATGAACATTGCACCATGCTTGCAAATACCATTGGTTGCAAGACTGAATCAATGCCATTTACCTATCTTGGTCTGCCCATGGGTACCACTAAGCCAAGAATTTATGATTTCATTGGTATCATTGGGAGGATTGACAGAAGATTGATTGGTATTGCTGACACACTATCCTATGATGGCAGACTCATTGTGGCAAAATCTGTTATCTCAGCTACACCCATCTATGCTCTATGTACTCTGAAATTGCCTATTGCAATTATATAACATATTGAGAAATCTTCCAGGGGTTTTCTGTGGGCTGGTAAGGATATTGAAAAAAGGGGTAAATGTCTTGTCAAATGGGATATTGTATGTGAACCTAAGAAGGCTGGTGGACTGGGTGTGCTTGACCTCAGAACATAGGACAATGCTCTGCTTATGAAATACCTATATAAATTCATGAATAGACATGATACCCCATGGGTCAATCTGAATTGGCAGGCTCACTATCCAGATCATAAATTGCCACAACACACTGGACCATGTGGATCATTCTGGTGAAAAGACTGCCACTCACTAATGGATAAGTTTATGAACCACATCAAATGAAAGCCTGGAACAGGGGATACCATTGATCTTTGGAGAGGGTCATGGGAAGATACCACTTTTGTCAGGCAATTCCCTTAGCTATGCTCATTTGCTAGATATGATAATAACTCATTACAATCTGCTATTGAGTATAACAATTATGGTGAAATTTATGACCTCTTTCATACACCACTATCAGATATTGCTATGCAACAATACCATACCTTCAAAGACAAACTAATCTCATTGGCTGATAATCAAGAGAAAGATAGGTGGTTTATACCAGGTACCCATACCACATACAAGAGCAGCAAATCTTATAAGATGCTCAGACCATTTCCCACTACACCTAAACCATTCCTATGGATCTGGAAATCATGTACACTACCCAAGCATAAACTCTTCTTCTGGCTTCTACTACATGATAGACTTAATACCAGAGATCTCCTTTGCAGAAAAAAATTCCAAATTCCCACCAAAGCATGTGTCTATGTGAGGATAATCATACTGAAGATCTCCATCACCTTTTCTTTGGATTCCCATTCAGTAAAGACTTCTGGGAATACATTGGTTTCCAATGGGAGAACGTTGCTGATTACATGACACTTATTCAATTGGGCAGAATCAAATACAAGACAGCGTACTTCAAAGAAATACTCATTATAGGCTCTTGGACACTATGGAACCACAAAAATAAGATAATCTTTGATGGGATACAAAAGGATATCACACTTTGTATAAATTGTTTTAAGGATAACTTCTCATTAGCCAGGCATAAGGCTAAGCCATCTCTTAAAGATGGTATGACTCAATGGCTGGACACGCTATGAACTTGTATGAGTACTCTCGGTAAATATCTTATATTTTAATGGAAATTTTTGACATAGTGGTTTTTTCCCACTGTAAAGTGTCAAAAAAAGTATCTCTTGAGGAGAAACATGAGACTATTGAGGAGACACATAATGAATTAATGTCTAAACTCACTAAGGAACGTGAACGTTCTATTGCTAAATATAAAATGGCTAAAAATGTTGAATTTGGGGTTGGCCATGATAAACTAACCGAGGAGCTAGAGAAGCTCACCAAGGCTCACAAGGGCTTGGAGTTTGAACACTCTACCCTCACCAAGTCACGTGAACAACTTAAAACTCAACTAGATCAATTAAATATGCCTAGTACTTCTACTTATTCTTGTGATCATGCAAGTATTATTGAGGAGAATGCTAGGTTGAAGGAAGAGCTAGCAAGAATCAAGGGCGGGGGACGTAGTGTTGAGAAGGTAGTGGCTCCAAGGCCACAAAATGGCAATAAAGAACAAAAAAAAGAAGAAAAAGATGAAGGCCAAGCCCGCACAATAAAATAAGAATGTTGGTGCCACTGGTATTGTCATTAGGGATGAAACCACTCATATCAACTCCGCGGAAACTATCAATTCTCACCATTTCCTATTTGTTGATTATTATGGTGTTGTGTGTCACACCCCAGATTTGGGACACTTGTAACACATGAGGGAGACAATTTTTGTGAGCAAAAAAAACTTTTTAATGCCCTTATGTAATCCAACATTATGTATTGAACCATGGTTATCTATGCAATGCAAGCAAAATTTATTTCAAAAATCATTCACATGTTTCCTAATATTTTCTGATCATTTCTGGATTGTTTTCATTTTGGCATCCTTGTTATTTTCAATCAAAATTCATGTGACAATGTTGTGCTCAACTAATTGACAATATTTAGATTGATTAGAATCAAGAAAACAATTTCACAAAGGTTTAAACTCATGTTTTCTTTAAGTTTTCTATTAAAAACAAATTCTGAAAAAATAAGCCAATTAGGTGTTTTTCACCCTTGTTTCTAGATGCTAGAGATTCACCTTTTATGTTTTCTTGGCATGGATGTGATCTCTATTATATGGACTACAAATTAGTTAACTTGCTTTGAAAAATTGAATCACAGAAACAATCAGTTGCTTGATGTTTTTGTGCTAAGAAAATAAGACATAATTAGTGATTTTTGGAAAACAGAGAAAAACCCAAACTAGCCATTTTCCACCTTGTTTTCGTGGTGCATTTGAGTTTCACAATTATTTTATTTTGCTGTTTAAGAAAGTACAAATGTTGCTTAACAAAACCATACTTGGAAAACAAATTTTGAAGAAGAATTGGTTCATGAAAACAACTCAAACATTTGGCTAATCCACTCTGAAAACCCAACACTTAAAAAAATTATGTAACTGAATCTGAAACTGAATTTTTTCGCAGAACAGTGAGTTTGCTCGATTTTAAAATGATCATATCTTTTTATTGGTTCAACCAAATGCTGCAAGGTTTTGAGCTTCTAGAAACCTAGTCAGCACCCTATCCTTTCCATCCCTTAGCTCCCAAGTTGTTTCACCAGAGAGGGAGAGAGAGAGCAAGGAACAAAGAGGGTAAACGGGAGGGGAGGATGGGCACGCCTGACAGCCTCATCCCTGCCGCGTGCCACAGTGGCACTTGCGATTTTTCTTTCGCCTCTCCTCGCGCAAGTGGCCATTGACCCGTAGGGCACGGCATGGGCATGCCGGAGCACGCACGGGCGCGTCTCACTGACGCAGTGGCTACCCGGGCGTGCACCACCGTCGCCAGCCCCTATAAAGCCATCCCCGAGGCCACTGCCCCTGCGTCCACCCTCACACTCACTCACTCACACTCCCTAGGCACCGCAATGAGCTCGAGCAGCTCTAGCTAGCTCGAATCGCCGGAGAAACCACCACGGCCACCGCGGGCACCCGAGGTGGAATACTCATGCCCTCGTCCATCCTAGCTCTCTCTGTCACCATAGATCGAATCCCCACTCTCCGTGGACCGTGCCTGACCCTCCCCGTGGCTCCTCGTTTGCAGGGACACCGGAGAGCACGTCGGAGCCGCCGCGGGACGTCTGCACGGCGCCGTCGATTGGAGCTACCCCGAGCCTTGATCTCTGCGCCCCTGAACAGCTACAAGCACCTGCGACCTCATCGACCCCTCGCCGCGGTTCTGCAACCCCCCTAGGTGAGCTATCCCACCTTGGTTCGCCGCCGGCCGCGCGCGAGCTCGCAGGAGAGGAAAAGAAAGAAGAGAGAGAGGGCCGACGACCGTGCGCCGTAGATCTAAGGATCTACGGTCGCGTTTGAATTGCGAACCGGTACGCGCCTTCGCGCGCGCCGTGGAAGCGAGGCGGGCCTCTGGGCGCAGATGGGCCGCGTGCCCGTGTGTTGCTCAGCCCGCTGCCATTTTCTTTTTTCCTTTTTCTAATTAAGCTGAATCTGATGTTTCACTTTAATCATGAAAGAAAATGTTAAACTCAAAAATAAAATGGATCAAAATTACCTCAGGTGCATGAATGAATTCTTGAACGTATGCAACTTGCAGAACTGGATTTCAACGATTTGAGAACGAATGAAAAATGCTGAACTGGGCACTGTATGTTAAGTAAAAAATGGTATAACTTTTCAATGAAATGGTTAAAATGTGCAAACTAAAATTCCTAAAGTATCCCTTGACTAGATATACCAGTACAATTTGACCTTACCTCAAGGTGAGCAACCATTTGAAAATGACATTCATTTTGGTAAAAGTCCAGTAGCCCGTTCTGTGATTTTTAGGATTTATTTTACAGCACCTTTTGTTGTGAATCCAATTGGATCTGTTAGATATTAGATAGACCTATGTTAGCCTAGCTTTGTGCGATTTTTGGAGCTCTAGAATTAATTTGGCAACAGATCTAAGAAATTGCACTTTTCTGTTAAAAATAAAATGAGTAGCTTTGATTTACAAATAATTGTTTGCTAGTGTTATTCTGTTTTCTAGCATGTTTAAATGTTGTACTTAGTGTTATTATGAAGTTTTCTCACAGATGTTCCATGTTATGAAGTTTATGCATGTTTAGAATTTGTTTGCAACTAGTATGAGCATAGGAATAACATTTAGTTCATTCATATTTAATTTTTGTAAAGGGAAATGATTAGCTAGGTTTTTGCCCAAGATAATATGAGTATTTTCACATGGATCCAGTACCATTTTGGTACTGATTAACACTTGTTTTCATCTCTGTAAGGTTACATTTGTTTTCTTTAGAGATGCATGTGTAGGTTTATTATTCTAGAAGTATTGTTGTCACTAGAATATCTTGTGGTATTTTGTTCTTAGAATGTTTTGGTTTCCACAAGTTGGACCAGAGGCTAAATACCTCTTTAATGGCATGGACAACTTAGTGGAACACCCACCGGTACCATCTCATTAGGTTGAGAAAATTATTTGTCTCAACCATAGTAGTGTAGAAATAATAGTAAATATTATTATTTTGATGCATGCTTGTGTGAAATTGTTTTGTGGACTTGTGTGTTATTTTTGTGTGTTCATTGCTTGCTGTATGTTATAATGAGTGTCATTGCTTGCTTAGTAAGGTTCTGATTGAGTGTTATTATTTTTACTTTACGACGATAGAAACCGAAGAAGAGGTAGTTGGAGCGGGAGGTTATTACTACCACTCCTGTTGTGATATCGAGCAAGATCCTCGTTTCCTTCAAGGCAAGCCATCCTTAAAGCTTGTTGTTATTTCTTACTTATCATTATCTGTCACGACCCCGGACCCAGAAATATACATACTATTATGTACTCCTAGCCATGGACTCACAAGGGCTTCAGGGTTACCAGCCCCGGCCGCAACAAACAACGGCAGGCAGACTGGATTCATCGGCCCGTAGTCCGGATCCCCAGTCTACTACTCCTTGTATCCATGCTAGTCATAACCAACTATGCATATCAAAGCGTCCACGAATCGAATGAAACTGAAGGAAACAGGACCAAAGCTATACAGAGATGCTATGTGTCCAGAAAGTGCAACAACAATCGAGGGTTACTGGGGTTACCTCGCCCCAGGCCGATCACATCGACAGGCGGGCTCGGACATGGATCATCGGCTCCACAACCCCTCGACTGCGACAACTATGCAGGCATAGCCAAAACCGTATAAAGATGAGCTCGAAACCAACAACCGATCAAAGCAGTACTCTAAACATGAAGCTCTATTAAGCAAGTAATACTAGAGTATAGCTTACAAACAGAGGTCACACGACCCAACATTACATCAGACAATGGAAGGCGAATTATGTTGCTAGTCAACAAGAACCAAAAAGGCCTAAGAGGACGCAACATAAGGCGACGTCCCAGCCCATAGATTCCAGGCTGCTATATGGGAACCCCGAACTACTCATCGATGTCCACGTTGAATCACCACCGATGGAGTTCTTCTCCTGAACCAAAATTAAGCAAACCTGAGTACAGGAGGTACTCAACAAGACTTAATTAACCTATTGCATATATGTTATTTCGAAAAGGGTTTCATGAAGGCTGATTTGCGTAAAGCAATCTTTGTTTTGCAAGTTGAGGAGGGAATAGCACGTCTCATAGAATATTTTCAAAACAGATGAGAAAGCTAATCAACTACTGATATTATCATCTTCTTGTATTCCACCAAGTCTTTCTCATTCCCACACTAACTCATGCTACGAGGATCACCCCTCTCGGCATCTCCGAGGAGGCATCCCTCAATCATGGTTGACAAGTTTTAGTCATTCCGTTGAAGTTATCTATGATCACAGAATCCGTTGCCAAGTCGTCCGTAACCGTGGACACGGCTTCTCGAGGAGATTTATCCCTGCAGGGGGTACACTTTACCCACACGTACCATCCGACCCTTAACGCCACTTGTACGCTCCTTGGGAGCGCGACAGAGGGTGGTTGGCTCCGACCTTTACCTTGCGTAACCCTATCCATGAGTCAACCCAAACAGGGCCACCCCGTCAACAGGGAGTTGGCCACCTCCTGACGGCACCTGTTCTGTGAATCGGGATCAAGATCCGTGTACGTCCATCACTTGTCCCGGTCACGCCCTAAGTTTTCTCCAAATCGTTTTCTGACTCACACGCAGATGGAAAGATCAAACTACGTGACTCATGGATGTGGCTAAACAAGTTAGTTAGTCAGGCGAGGTTCATTGGCTCGCTCGTGTGGTTGCACGCTCAGTCTTGGCTTCGAAGGCGAGAACTCGCTCCTAGGGGCATGAACAGGACAAAACGCCACAACCCATTGTGGCCTCACATCCATGCCAGTATTTAGTCAAGTTATCAAAGTTAATTCAGATCATAACAACATGACATAATAGATTCACGTATTGAACAGATTCATCAACCGGATGGATCAGATCACAACTAGGCATGGCTAAGCAAGACTCACAGGGTTCAGCGGAGCGTGCACAAACAAACCTATAGCTGCTAGGAGCAGTGGATCAGGATATCTAGGTTATGCAGTAAGTATAGGAGAACTCTATCTAAGACCATAAATACTTTGAACCGCATGCAATATACGAGATCCAAAACACTTCGAAAACCATATATGAGCAGATAAGAGGTTATGCTTGCCTTGGTTATAAGAAAACCAGATAAAGTCTTCAGGAATAAGTGCTTGACTTGTCGGTTAAGATCAAGTATTCGTCATGAAGTTGTTGGCCTTCTCTTCGGAGTCACGTTCTATCGAGAGGGAATAACACCGAAACAAAGAAGAACAATCAACCATGGCATCGATGCAATGCGCAATATGTATGCATGAGCAAGTTAATGCACTGAAATAAAGCCCTAGACATGAAGATAGGGTTGCTAGAGTTCGTATGGCAATTATGCACTTTTACTGAAATTAACCCGAAATAGACCCCGGAGGGGGTTTTCGGGCGATTCGGAAAGGGTGTACCATTTTAATTTCTCAAATGGGTTTAAAAACATCATAACTAGGTTGCATTTGTCATTTTGAGCATTTTGGTATATAACTTTTAATTTTCTAATTTTCTTGAATAAAAACTTATTTTCTATTTTTTAAAATGATTAAACAACATTAAATAAATGGTCATTTTTAGACTTTCTCAAAAAATGTGTGAAAATGACATTTTTGGGTAGAGCTCATTTTTCTGATCATCTCCATATCTTTATTATATATTTCTGAATTATATTTTGGGAGATATTGATTTTACAATTTTAAAACATTTCTGAAATTATTAAACAAAGGAGATATGACATCACTGTGACGTCATTGTGATGTCACTGTTGTAAGGATCCCAGACCGGCAGTCTGAAACCCTCCGTATGCATACATTCACGATCCCAGAAAGATCAGTCGTGAACAACATACAAAGTTGGCACACAGAAATACATCATCCATTACACGAATACATAAAGGTATTACAAAAAGATCATATGATCAAGTTGAACACAACTGCCACAAAGGGCAGGCAACTTAACAAACACAGCGGAAGACAATTAAAACACAACGTAGTTGAGCCCAAGTCACGCCTTAACCTACAGGCTGCTGACCCGGAGACGATCCTAGTTCGCAAAGCCGTCAACTCCGTACTTCTCTTCATAGATCTCCTTTGGAGGCTCCTTCTCAAAGTCTGGCAAGTAGATACCAGGGGCGAAACCATAATGAGTACATTGGAATGTACTCAGCAAGACATCCATCATGTCACTTACCAAAATGCAAATATGCTTATATGGTGGAATAGGTAGGCTATAAATAGGGTTCACTACCAATGGTGTTCATATATGATGACACCACAGTTGCAGTCAGGTTATTCTGTATCTTCGTTGAAGAAGATACTTCGGAAGAAAATAATATAGTTTTATTTCTCTTGTAGATATCACATGTACAAGAGGTTTTGTAAAGCTTTGTTAAAGAATATTTTCTCTTTGCAAAACTTCTTGGAATCAGTTTCCAGAGTTCTTGCTTAGAGTAGAAAAGGTTTTCTTTGCAAAACATTTTTGTTTTGTATAAAGACATCTGGCTTTTCATCATCGACGATACCTCCACGGTATAAGTTTCCATTCCTTTCCGAACTTCACAAGTTCAACACTTCCTTTCCAAAATTCCTTTTCAAAAACTTCCTTTTTGAAAACATTGACACAATGCTAGCTACATGGCCATTCAACTGTCCATATCCGAGGACGCGGCTTCTTCAAAAAAGTTATACTCTGCAGAGGTGTACACATCCACCAGATCCAGTACACCTCCCGTGAACAATCACGGACTGTAACAACAGTATGTAAACATCAGGTATCTGATCATAACCATCCATTATGTTCAAGCTAGAATATGCCTATCTCTCGGTTGAGTTTTACCACATCCCCGGCACCGAGCTAATCCCCGCCAAGCCAGGATGCCTCAACTGATGCGACCGGAGGGAAAATTAATCCCACACTTTATATGTCTCCACTGAAGACATTCGGTTCGAGGGTACGACGCCCCTTATAGAAAGTGAGATAGCACACACTAATAAGAACAAACTTCAAGTTAAGCCCCATGCCCATGTTGGGGTAGGGTGGCAGTACGGTAAAGGTTGTCCGGCGAAGAATAGGTTATGTGTCATTTTTGAAAAAACACCATTTTCTCAAAAATGACCACTTCCACATTCCTCCGGAGAACAAGGATCTGCCTTTTCTCCGGGTTTTTCCGTAAAGCCTTTGTTTTGTAGAATCACAATTTTAGGGTGTCCACTTAGGGACTAGTATATTTGATGGTAATAAATACCATATGGTGGCTTATGGGCTTGGTATTACCAAGTTTAACTACTGGCATAATAGTAACCTATATACTAGTATGGTAGTAATAGCCACATCAAAAATAGTTTTGATAATCAAGTTTTTGTAAAACTTCAGAGGTAAAAACATGCATGATAGATAATGATAAGTATTGTATCAGCAAGCATCAGGATGGCTTGCCTGGTATCTCCTTGTGTCCCTGTTTTTGGAGTGACTGGAACTTGAAACAGAGCTTCCGACACTTCCTTCCTCTTCGTTTTTCTAACGTCGTAAAAAGAATAAAGGACACACATTCAGAACCAATCAAGGCAAGCAACCATACATAAGAATACATACAGCAAGGAAACTAATAGTAACCAATCACACAATTATTAATGGAGGCAAACAATCAAACAAACACACTTGGCAGAAATGCCATTTAATAAGACAGCTTAAGGTTGGAGGAATATATCTCACAACCTCAATATCATGGATTCAGTGGGTGTGCCACTCTCATACCAAGATATTAATAAACCCAAAATACACTTAGTTTCACCAGGGTGAGACTACTAAAAGTATATAAAACATGCACAATAATAATCATGGCAATGGGTCTATCAACTAAACCACAAAAAGAATACGATAGCTAATCTACTAAGCCTAAATTCTCATCAAGAATAAATAAGGCACATGATTTGCAAAAGTTACTTGTACAAATCAGTGAGCCTACACAAGTGTAACAAGGTAATAGACTCATCACAAAACACACAATTTCTCATAGTGAGAACAATAGAAACAATGACTAAAAAGGAGGAATCCTATAGACATGTTTCTACTAAAAGTTTGCTATGCAAGCATGCATAATAAGTAAAGTGCTAAAATGCAAACAAGGAACCATGTTATCATAATGGGAATGAAAACATGTCCTCATGCAAGGATACACAAATATCCACCCAACACAAGTTGGCAGGAAAAATAATTCAATACAAAAACTGCTAAGGAAAATAGTACTACTCACACATGAAGAATCAATGGATGTATTTCAATCAAGTAATTGAAATACAACCAGAGGGTCCATGTCATAAAAACAGGAGTGAAAAACATCTATACTTGCTATAACAAAAATATCCCATTTAACAAAACAATGCATCAATTTGCAGGGCAACTCCTACATACTAGTAGTAATAAAAAGGGCATAACTAGAGGAATCAAACAACACTCCAAAGATGGATTTTTCCTAGCAAGCCACACATTATTACAAACACTTACAAACAGAAGCATACACATTTTCATTTAGCACTAAAAATCCCAAAGCAAAAATACTAGGCACTCATTAGTTAGAGAACTATATAAAGAAACACATCTAGTGTGGGGGAAATAATGTTTCCACCAAAAATGCAATGACACCAGTGGGTGTTCCACTAGCATAACAAAGCATTAAGAGGTCACAAGGCCTCTGGTCCACTTGCTAAAAATTAACAAAAACCTAAACTAGCATCTAGTGCATTAACCATACTAGTAGAAAATATTAGGATGCAAAAATAAGCAAGGTAATGCTACTCATGCTATTGTTTTCACACAAGTGAAAAATCTAGGGGTAAAGTACTCATAAGAACATAATCAAAATGCTACTGGTCCTATGAACACAACACAAAAATATGTGGCTAATCAACCACAAATGCTTATGTCAAAAATCCCACACATGAGGGAATTTTTCCATAACATTCTCATAGTAATGACTAAACTACTCAAGCTTTTCTACCAATTCAAATGCAAGATAGAAGAGGTGATAACAACACAAAATAAGTACCAACATGGTACTGGATCCAATCAAAAATCCAAGTGCTTGCACATAAATTTAACACTCAAAAATTATATGCAAGTATAAACTAGAGATAAAACATATGCTATTCTCCTAAAATCCTATTTCTTCTCAACTCAAGTCCACACAATCTAACATGCTAAAATAGCTAAGTAACATTTACAAAACAAGTTCACACAACTTGTACATGCTAGAAAACAATATTTCAACACAAAAATATATTCACACACTTTAATTATCTAAAATGCCAAAATGGCAGAAACAAGCAATTTAAAGATCTGTCCACCAAATTTTCTATGATGCTCTAAAAACTAAACCCAGCTAGTTTTTGGATAGCCCTAAACATATACAAGACCATCCAATTGAGTTTGCATCAAAATTCATCTTTAATAATTTTATAAAAATCACCAAAGTGCTCTCTGGTGTTTTACCAAATTGCATGCCATTTCAAAAATATTAGGAATTTGGAAGCAAGGTTAATTGCTCCTGTTAGGACATTTCAAGGGCTTTCTAATGCAATTGGATACACCTCATTATGAGTTGTGAAATTAAAATGGTGCTCATTTTGGTGTTTCTGGTACCTGTTGCCAAACCATTTTTAATTTCAAAAATAATCATCCAAATGTAGATCTACAAGTTGGAGGTGGTTTAGATTTTGTTTATGTACCACTGTGAATTTTTGTTTGGTCAAATTCATCTTTTAGATAGGTTTTTATGGCCAAAAGTAAACATACAAGTTTCTGTAAAAATAAAAATGGAAAAACAAGCAGGGATGGGCCAGATCCACAAACGGGCCGGCCTGGACATTTGGCACCGCGGCGGGATCCAGCCGAAGCCGCTGACTCGCGGGCCAACTGGCCACGCGGGCAGCCACGCTGCAGATCCGTGGCCCCACGGGCCAGTTTGACCTCCCACGCGCGGGTCAAGGGCTGATGGCGTCAGCGCGACGTCATCCCGATGTCACTCGCCGGCGGGACGGCTCCGGCGAGGTCAAATCACGGCGCAAACGTCCACCGTTCTTCGATTAACCAGCACCAACATGTTGTACTCGATCCGGGGAAGCAAATAGGCGCTGCCTCGTTTCCAGGGAGGCACCGGAGGGCGGCGGCGACGGACGGCGCACGGTGGCCGAGAGCGAGGACGGCGCTGCGAGGTCCTAGGGGGAGAGGGAGAGGGGAAAAGGGTCGGGGAGATTCCCCTGCTCACCATGAACGTGATGGAAGGCTCGGTGAGGACGGAGGAGGAGCGAATCGGCGGGAATCCCTCGCCGGAGTCCGCCGGGCTCGGAGAGGAAAGCGGATGGCGCGGGCACCACGCGGCGTTCCGGCTTGATTCCTTCAGCAGGAAGGGAAAGCTCGACGAGGCGGAGACGATGGGCACCACGGCGACCGGCGGCGAGCTCACCACGGGCCGAATCGATGGTGACCTTCTCCTAGAGTTTCGGTTAGATATTTTCAGAGGAGAGAGAGGGACCTCGAGGGGGAGAGAGAGGGGGCAGGTAGGAGGTGCACATGGGGGTTTTAATCCATCTAGCAAGCTTCTAGTCGAAGAAATGAAGCATGGGCAGCCATGCCCTCTACTGCATCTACAGGAAGAAGAAGGACAAGGATGACTAGGATTACAATTTGGTCCCTAGCAATTACAAATAGGTCCTTTTCCTCTCTGAAAATTGATGTTTTCACTAGTCAAACAAAGTTATAAATTGAAATCCTTTTGACCAAAATTCTTATTAGTATAGATGTACAACATATGTGAAAATTGGCTCAATTAGATAAACTTGATAATTCAAAGTTGTTCAAATTTCAATTCTGACATAAAAGGACATTGAATTTATTAGGCTACTTAGGAGCTTCCAAAAATGATAATTTTTGGCACACATTCCTTATTTGGTGTGTTCCTTATGTGGTAGAAAACTCAAGTCATTTTGAGTTACTTCATAAAACAAACTTGTTCAAATTTCTAAAAGGTGCTGTCAAGAAAACAGGGGTTTTTGGCAACTTAAATTATTCAAAAACTTGTTCCCTTTTGGTTTTCATCCTTATTTATGATATAGAGCATGTGGTATTTATTTCATGGCATTTGGAGAATGTTTGTAGAACAAACTTGTTCAAAATACCAAATGTTGCTGTGGAGAAAAATCATGTTTTCAGGGCTTTAATGGATTCAATTTTTTGTATCCTCTTGTGTGTGTTCCTTATTTGATATAAGGAAGCACTGGTATCAATTTCAGATCATTTGAAGAAAGTTTCCAATAGTAACTTGTTTGAGTTTTCTGTTTCTAGAAATATTGGAAATTCAATTTAATAAGGCACTTGGCTTTTCTTTAACAATGCTTTGCCAAAATATTTATGTGACTAGAGATAGCAAGTCAATGCTCTCCAATACTTTTGTTTTTAAGCTTGCAAGGTTGGAAAAACATTTGATAAGATTTTGGTGAAGCATCTAAGAATGCCTCTTTTTCTGATAATCTTTTAGGGAAATTTATTTAGTGTTTCCTCTTTCTTAATTTAGGCCTTGGAATAATATTCAACAAGTATGGGATTCCTAAGATAGTTTTTGGAAAACTATTTGATCAATATTTACTTTAGAAAATATTGCCAAGGTCATTGGAACAATATGTTGAATATTTTGTTTTCAATTTCTTAGCCATGTAAGTTTATATAATTAGTTTTTTTAGTTGCACTCAAACAAACACAACCAAAGTTTATTGGTCAAGCAATTAGCAAAACAACTGTGTTATCAGGTATTCCAAAATTGGGATGTGACAGGTCTTCCCCCCTTAAAAAGAATCTCGTCCCCGAGATTCGCAAGCGAGGACTAAGGGAGGGCCAACAAACACAATGTTAGTGTTGGAGTGCAGGTGCTTACCCCCTTTGACTTTTCTTGGGAGGCGGGGTACTCCCTTAAATTAGCAAATTCACTTAAAAATTCTCTAGCTATCAAATCACTCAACCGTCAATTTTAAAATTTCTGATAACGTCCATTTTTTTACATGAGTTTCTAGCTATATCCCACATCTTACATACCACATATGGAGTGGTGTACCACTCTCATAATAAGGTATATAGGAAGCTAAAATATAGCTTGTGGGTGCAAAGGTTAGGTTGCTAAGGTAAAACAAACAGACAGAACAATACCCATGGCAACGGGTATTACTCACCACAAGCAAGTATCACTTAATTTGTTCATGATTTAGTTGGATGTTTTAGTTTCATAAGATACTCTTAAGCACAATCATAACACAAGTACAAACTCATGCTAAGGTAAAACATTTAAACAAAATCCAATAAGCAAGCAAACAACACCACAGATGAATAGACCATTTATTCACTAGGTTATTGTTTATTAGAGGTTTTGGAATCCATCAATCATGAACAATTAGCAAACAACCAGTAGCTAAAAACCAATGGATACAATCATAAAGGTACTCTAAAAAACCATCTTCACACAAGATAAAACTCCTATTCCATAGGCATAAAAAAAACAGGACTACACAAATAACACACTAGTATGACAATTATACACCAGCATGCTATAAGAGATAATCATATCCTATAACCATAGAACATGCAACTAAATAATTCATGGCATGATAACAGAAGTAATAACTTCTTAAACATGCTATATCAACACATATACTCATAAAATAAAAAGAGGGTAATACTAGAGCAAAAATCACCATCTTCTAGCGGTGAAACTAGTTTCACTCTAGAGAAGCAAACAATTCTTTCATGATGTTTAAAACTAAACAAGCAAGTCATGAATATAAGTGTACCTAATAACAGTACACCAGACTTACTCATGTTAGTAAGCACAAACATCAAAACAATCCCATGATACAACTATTAAACATGCATAAATTAATTCTAGCAATTTATGTTTTTCTTAAACAATTACTAGCAAACAAGCAAGGTATAACTCACACAACCAGTAGCTATGCAATCAATGAAAGGTTATACAAACCTTTTCAAAAATCCATACACTCAATTTAAAAATTATTCACAAACAACCTACCAGTCAAGAGGAATTTATTTTATTTGCGAACAATTTAATTTTAGCACACGATAGTGAAACATTTCTTAACATGATACCCCTAAGGAATATTATGCTAACAAAAGGATCACACCTAAACATATTAGTATTTTCTAATAAGAAATAAACTTCTCACTTGCATAAGTGAAAAGAAACAATTATATTTTCCATGGTGGAAAATAGAAATCAATCACCTAGTGAAACATGCTATTTTCACACATGTCTATGGTTGGGGATTTTCATCCTCAAGCCAAAATGCAGTGGGACCAGTGGGCTATGGCCTACTAATACCAAGGAAAAATAGGTACTAATCCTCTGGTTACTCATGAAAAACTTTGCATACCAGATAAAAATATAAGGCTAATTAATCTAGTGAAGCAATACTAGTGCATATTGATAGCAATGCTTACACATGCTTTATTATTAAAAGACATGCAAGCTAACATAGGTACAAGCATCAAAATAACAGTACCTAAATGGTACTGGACTCAAAAAAACATAGCACAAAATTTACTAAGAAAGTATACACGGATCTAGCTCTCACAATACTTCCAATTAATAAACTAGAAGGTAACAAATGATATTTCATTTTTATTCGAGTTTCCAATCATGCACACACTTTCTAGGGTAGATTTATTGTAAGAAAAAAAACATAATAACAAGTCCTAACAACTCCATATAAGTTAGGAAGCAAGATTGAATAAAACACAAATTTATTTCAATCAAGAGCACACAAAGAAACAAAAACAGGAAAAACTGTTGTTTTCTTGATCGATCATACCCATTCCATCGTTCACTTAATTTCTAAAACCCGAATTTCATAGTACCTACAATGTCTATTAAGATTTGGTTTCCAAAGTAGATACACATGATATCCTATTGACTAGTAAACGAATAGGTCATCATTTTATTTTCTCGTGACTTCTCCTTTTTACCAGCTAGATTAAAAGGTGTCGTAAGTCACTTAATTCCTTGTTTTAGAAAGAGTTGTCAGTAGTTCGCATGCTTTGGTTAGGTGTCAACCTAAGATTAGGCAAAGAATGTTAGTCTTGTTAGCTTTCTATTTAATCATGTTTGTCCGACAAGATACGACTAGCGTCATCGTACGTCGAATATTGAATTGTGCTCTTTGGATTGGCTTTTGAGGGGGTTGCGCATCATGGCATGTGAACACTTCTTTTGCACCTTTCTCCATAGGAGGGAGGTATATAACTTTTAAAAGGGGATCTCTTTAGTTTGGTCTTTTAAAAGGGTACATAAAAAATGTGCAACATTTATCCAACAGGGCAAAAAGAGTCTTTTGCAAACAGACAAAACATAGAGGTTTTGGTCAGTATTGGTTGGTTTTCTTCACGCCTTTTCTTCTTTGAGGGTTGTCGTTGTTGGATCTTTATCTGTTGGAGTGCATCACTGGTAGCAATGCTAGCAGTTCGTGTGGCTTGATGGTCCTCTATTTTTAGGCCCAACGGTGCTTTCATTAATGGTGGGGGAGATGGTGGTGGTTCACGACGGGTCGCATTATGAAGCAAAAACAAGTATAAGTCTAAGCAACAAATTCTTGTTTTTGAATGCTATAAAAACATTTTTGCTTGCAAAACCTAACAAGAGGCGATTCAAAATCAAGAGCGGGGCAATCACAAATTTGCAAAATTTGAGCACTCCGCAAACATATAGAAGCCTAGATGAACCAAATTCTACACCACACAATAGCACAAAGTCCTACGGACACACATAAACAAGCCATAACACACAAGCAAGGCTCCATTGGAGCTACGTCGGGGGAGGTTACTCATGGAGTTATCGCTAAATTACTCCAAACTAGACTGATCCAAAAATCCTAGAAGTGGTTGAAGAACTATATCTATTTCTGACCATCATCACTGTAGAGCTATGCAATTATTTTGGTCTTCTCGGGACATCGGCAAGTATACAAGTTTTTGGATAGAAACAAGATAATAGAAGTAAAGTTTGATAAAACTTTTAACTGAGAGAGGTAAGAATATGCAACAATTTGTTTTTGAAACCCCAACTATTTTCTGAACAGAAAATTTCAAAGACGAGAGATGTTTCAAAAACAGAGCGGAGCAGTTGCAAACAAGTAAGAAATAAACTCTTAACCGAGAGAGTTATGCCAACTCTGTAAGGCCCGCCCTTCGAACCACTGTTCAAGGACGCCCTCGATATGCATTTAGAATCTTTTGAAAAGATAATAAGGAGGGAAAATATGCTAAAATTCCCATAGATAAAAATAATTTAGATAGTAAATAGGTTTTTACTCAAAAATACTTTTCTTTCCTACCTGACGTCCATGCTAACTAAGGTCTCCTAAGGTCAAGATGGCTCTGATACCAACTCTGTAAGGACCCCAGACTGGCAGTCTGAAACCCTCCGTATGCATACATTCACGATCCCAGAAAGATCAGTCGTGAACAACATACAAAGTTGGCACACAGAAATACATCATCCATTACACGAATACATAAAGGTATTACAAAAAGATCATATGATCAAGTTGAACACAACTGCCACAAAGGGCAGGCAACTTAACAAACACAGCGGAAGATAATTAAAACACAACGTAGTTGAGCCCAAGTCACGCCTTAACCTACAGGCTGCTGACCCGGAGACGATCCTAGTTCGCAAAGCCGTCAACTCCGTACTTCTCTTCATAGATCTCCTTTGGAGGCTCCTTCTCAAAGTCTGGCAAGTAGATACCAGGGGCGAAACCATAATGAGTACATTGGAATGTACTCAGCAAGACATCCATCATGTCACTTACCAAAATGCAAATATGCTTATATGGTGGAATAGGTAGGCTATAAATAGGGTTCACTACCAATGGTGTTCATATATGATGACACCACGGTTGCAGTCAGGTTATTCTGTATCTTCGCTGAAGAAGATACTTCAGAAGAAAATAATATAGTTTTATTTCTCTTGTAGATATCACATGTACAAGAGGTTTTGTAAAGATTTGTTAAAGAATATTTTCTCTTTGCAAAACTTCTTGGAATCAGTTTCCAGAGTTCTTGCTTAGAGTAGAAAAGGTTTTCTTTGCAAAACATTTTTGTTTTGTATAAAGACATCTGGCTTTTCATCATCGACGATACCTCCACGGTATAAGTTTCCATTCCTTTCCGAACTTCACAAGTTCAACACTTCCTTTCCAAAATTCCTTTTCAAAAACTTCCTTTTTGAAAACATTGACACAATGGTAGCTACATGGCCATTCAACTGTCCATATCCGAGGACGCGGCTTCTTCGAAAAAGTTATACTCTGCAGAGGTGTACACATCCACCAGATCCAGTACACCTCCCGTGAACAATCACGGACTATAACAACAGTATGTAAACATCAGGTATCTGATCATAACCATCCATTATGTTCAAGCTAGAATATGCCTATCTCTCGGTTGAGTTTTACCACATCCCCGGCACCGAGCTAATCCCCGCCAAGCAAGGATGCCTCAACTGATGCGACCGGAGGGAAAATTAATACCACACTTTATATATCTCCACTGACGACATTCGGTTCAAGGGTACGACGCCCCTTATAGCAAGTGAGATAGCACACACTAATAAGAACAAACTTCAAGTTAAGCCCCATGCCCATGTTGGGGTAGGGTGGCAGTACGGTAAAGGTTGTCCGGCGAAGACTAGGTTATGTGTCATTTTTGAAAAAACACCATTTTCTCAAAAATGACCACTTCCACATTCCTCCGGAGAACAAGGATCCGCCTTTTCTCCGGGTTTTTCCGTAAAGCCTTTGTTTTGCAGAATCACAATTTTAGGGTGTCCACTTAGGGACTAGTATATTTGATGGTAATAAATACCATATGGTGGCTTATGGGCTTGGTATTACCAAGTTTAACTACTGGCATAATAGTAACCTATATACTAGTATGGTAGTAATAGCCACATCAAAAATAGTTTTGATAATCAAGTTTTTGTAAAACTTCAGAGGTAAAAACATGCATGATAGATAATGATAAGTATTGTATCAGCAAGCATCAGGATAGCTTGCCTCGTATCTCCTTGTGTCCCTGTTTTTGGAGTGACTGGAACTTGAAACAGAGCTTCCGACACTTCCTTCCTCTTCGTTTTTCTAACGTCGTAAAAAGAATAAAGGACACACATTCAGAACCAATCAAGGCAAGCAACCATACATAACAATACATACAGCAAGGAAACTAATAGTAACCAATCACACAATCATTAATGGAGGCAAACAATCAAACAAACACACTTGGCAGAAATGCCATTTAATAAGACAGCTTAAGGTTGGAGGAATATATCTCACAACCTCAATATCATGGATTCAGTGGGTGTGCCACTCTCATACCAAGATATTAATAAACCCAAAATACACTTAGTTTCACCAGGGTGAGACTACTAAAAGTATATAAAACATGCACAATAATAATCATGGCAATGGGTCTATCAACCAAACCACAAAAAGAATACGATAGCTAATCTACTAAGCCTAAATTCTCATCAAGAATAAATAAGGCACATGATTTGCAAAAGTTACTTGTACAAATCAGTGAGCCTACACAAGTGTAACAAGGTAATAGACTCATCACAAAACACACAATTTCTCATAGTGAGAACAATAGAAACAATGACTAAAAAGGAGGAATCCTATAGACATGTTTCTACTAAAAGTTTGCTATGCAAGCATGCATAATAAGTAAAGTGCTAAAATGCAAACAAGGAACCATGTTATCATAATGGGAATGAAAACATGTCCTCATGCAAGGATACACAAATATCCACCCAACACAAGTTGGCAGGAAAAATAATTCAATACAAAAACTGCTAAGGAAAATAGTACTACTCACACATGAAGAATCAATGGATGTATTTCAATCAAGTAATTGAAATACAACCAGAGGGTCCATGTCATAAAAACAGGAGTGAAAAACATCTATACTTGCTATAGCAAAAATATCCCATTTAACAAAACAATGCATCAATTTGCAGGGCAACTCCTACATACTAGTAGTAATAAAAAGGGCATTACTAGAGGAATCAAACAACACTCCAAAGATGGATTTTTCCTAGCAAGCCGCACATGATTACAAACACTTACAAACAGAAGCATACACATTTTCATTTAGCACTAAAAATCCCAAAGCAAAAATACTAGGCACTCATTAGTTAGAGAACTATATAAAGAAACACATCTAGTGTGGGGGAAATAATGTTTCCACCAAAAATGCAATGA
The DNA here is from genome assembly GCA_028641055.1 of Alopecurus myosuroides. Classification (NCBI taxonomy): domain Eukaryota; kingdom Viridiplantae; phylum Streptophyta; class Magnoliopsida; order Poales; family Poaceae; genus Alopecurus; species Alopecurus myosuroides. The sequence goes on along the minus strand of CM054058.1, from coordinate 365,141,052 downwards.
CACCAGTGGGTGTTCCACTAGCATAACAAAGAATTAAGAGGTCACAAGGCCTCTGGTCCACTTGCTAAAAATTAACAAAAACCTAAACTAGCATCTAGTGCATTAACCATACTAGTAGAAAATATTAGGATGCAAAAATAAGCAAGGTAATGCTACTCATGCTATTGTTTTCACACAAGTGAAAAATCTAGGGGTAAAGTACTCATAAGAACATAATAAAAATGCTACTGGTCCTATGAACACAACACAAAAATATGTGGCTAATCAACCACAAATGCTTATGTCAAAAATCCCACACATGAGGGAATTTTTCCATAACATTCTCATAGTAATGACTAAACTACTCAAGCTTTTCTACCAATTCAAATGCAAGATAGAAGAGGTGATAACAACACAAAATAAGTACCAACATGGTACTGGATCCAATCAAAAATCCAAGTGCTTGCACATAAATTTAACACTCAAAAATTATATGCAAGTATAAACTAGAGATAAAACATATGCTATTCTCATAAAATCCTATTTCTTCTCAACTCAAGTCCACACAATCTAACATGCTAAAATAGCTAAGTAACATTTACAAAACAAGTTCACACAACTTGTACATGCTAGAAAACAATATTTCAACACAAAAATATATTCACACACTTTAATTATCTAAAATGCCAAAATGGCAGAAACAAGCAATTTAAAGATCTGTCCACCAAATTTTCTATGATGCTCTAAAACTAAACCCAGCTAGTTTTTGGATATCCCTAAACATATACAAGACCATCCAATTGAGTTTGCATCAAAATTCATCTTTAATAATTTTATAAAAATCACCAAAGTGCTCTCTGGTGTTTTACCAAATTGCATGCCATTTCAAAAATATTAGGAATTTGGAAGCAAGGTTAATTTCTCCTGTTAGGACATTTCAAGGGCTTTCCAATGCAATTGGATACACCTCATTATGAGTTGTGAAATTAAACTGGTGCTCATTTTGGTGTTTCTGGTACCTGTTGCCAAACCATTTTTCATTTCAAAAATAATCAACCAAATGTAGATCTACAAGTTGGAGGTGGTTTAGATTTTGTTTGTGTACCACTGTGAATTTTGTTTTGGTCAAATTCATCTTTTAGATAGGTATTTATGGCCAAAAGTAAACATACAAGTTTCTGTAAAAATAAAAATGGAAAAACAAGCAGGGATGGGCCAGATCCACAAACGGGCCGGCCTGGACATTTGGCACCGCGGCGGGATCCAGCCTAAGCCGCTGACTCGCGGGCCAGCCGGCCACGCGGGCAGCCACGCGGCAGATCCGTGGCCCCACGGGCCAGTTTGACCTCCCACGCGCGGGTCAAGGGCTGATGGCGTCAGCGCGACGTCATCCCGGTGTCACTCGCCGGCGGGACGGCTCCGGCGAGGTCAAATCACGGTGCAAACGTCCACCGTTCTTCGATTAACCAGCACCAACATGTTGTACTCGATTCGGGGAAGCAAATAGGCGCTGCCTCGTTTCCAGGGAGGCACCGGAGGGCGGCGGCGACGGACGGCGCACGGTGGCCGAGAGCGAGGACGGCGCTGCGAGGTCCTAGGGGGAGAGGGAGAGGGGAAAAGGCTCGGGGAGATTCCCCTGCTCACCACGAACGTGATGGATGGTTCGGTGAGGACGGAGGAGGAGCGAATCGGCGGGAATCCCTCGCCGGAGTCCGCCGGGCTCGGAGAGGAAAGCGGATGGCGCGGGCACCACGCGGCGTTCCGGCTTGATTCCTTCAGCAGGGAGGGAAAGCTCGACGAGGCGGAGACGATGGGCACCACGGCGACCCGTGGCGAGCTCACCACGGGCCGAATCGATGGTGACCTTCTCCTAGGGTTTCGGTTAGATATTTTCAGAGGAGAGAGAGGGACCTCGAGGGGGAGAGAGAGGGGGGCAGGTAGGAGGTGCACATGGGGGTTTTAATCCATCTAGCAAGCTTCTAGTCGAAGCAATGAAGCATGGGCAGCCATGCCCTCTACTGCATCTACAGGAAGAAGAAGGACAAGGATGACTAGGATTACAATTTGGTCCCTAGCAATTACAAATAGGTCCTTTTCCTCTCTGAAAATTGATGTTTTCACTAGTCAAACAAAGTTATAAATTGAAATCCTTTTGCCCAAAATTCTTATTAGTATAGATGTACAACATATGTGAAAATTGGCTCAATTAGATAAACTTGATAATTCAAAGTTGTTCAAATTTCAATTCTGACATAAAAGGACATTGAATTTATTAGGCTACTTAGGAGCTTCCAAAAATGATAATTTTTGGCACACATTCCTTATTTGGTGTGTTCCTTATGTGGTAGAAAATTCAAGTCATTTGGAGTTACTTCATAGAACAAACTTGTTCAAATATCTAAAAGGTGCTGTCAAGAAAACAGGGGTTTTTGGCAACTTAAATTATTCAAAAACTTGTTCCCTTTTGGTTTTCATCCTTATTTATGATATAGATAATGTGGTATTTATTTCATGGCATTTGGAAAAAGTTTGTAGAACAAACTTGTTCAAAATCCTAAATGTTGCTGTGGAGAAAAATCATGTTTTCAGGGCTTTAATGGATTCAATTTTTTGTCTCCTCTTATGTTTGTTCCTTATTTGATATAAGGAAGCACTGGTATCAATTTCAGATCATTTGAAGAAAGTTTCCAATAGTAACTTGTTTGAGTTTTCTGTTTCTGGAAATATTGGAAATTCAATTTAATAAGGCACTTGGCTTTTCTTTAACAATGCTTTGCCAAAATATTTATGTGACTAGAGATAGCAAGTCAATGCTCTCCAATACTTTTGTTTTTAAGCTTGCAAGGTTGGAAAAACATTTGATAAGATTTTGGTGAAGCATCTAAGAATGCCTCTTTTTCTGATAATCTTTTAGGGAAATTTATTTAGTGTTTCCTCTTTCTTAATTTAGGCCTTGGAATAATATTCAACAAGTATGGGATTCCTAAGATAGTTTTTGGAAAACTCTTTGATCAATATTTACTTTAGAAAATATTGCCAAGGTCATTGGAACAATATGTTGAATATTTTGTTTTCAATTTCTTAGCCATGTAAGTTTATATAATTAGTTTGTTTAGTTGCACTCAAACAAACACAACCAAAGTTTATTGGTCAAGCAATTAGCAAAACAACTGTGTTATCAGGTATTCCAAAATTGGGATGTGACAACTGTGCTCTGTACTCACGGATGATCTTTAAATTTGACGAAATTAGCCCGAAATTGAGGGAACAAACTGTACCATCACGAAGAGGAGATCAAGGGGAGGTGAGGGTTACCAACCGGTGACCAAATGGTCACCGGGATGGCCGGCGGCGACCATCGACATGGCGGCGGGCGGTGGAGCTCGACGGGAGTTGGAACCAGAGGGCGGGGGAGCGGTTAGAGGGGATGGGGAGCCACACCATGACGCGGTGGAGCTGGTGGAGGGGTCGGTGGGGCAGGGACGGCCGGAGGCGGCCGGAATCGACCTCGACGGCCGGCGGCCATGGAGGAAACGGCGGCCCGATTGGAGCTCTACCGGGGCTCCCTGCTGCTGCTCGAGCTTGAGGAGGACCAGGAGGAGATGGCGGAGGCGGTGAGGTGCTCCACAGCGCTCGGGAGCGGCCGTATCAACGGCGGCAAGCGGCGGCCATGGCCGGAGCTAGGGTTTCGGCCGGGCTCGGTTCTGTGAGATGTAACGAGAGAGAGAGGGCTCGAGGGGGAGGAGAGGAGAAGGGAGGAATGGCACACTCGGGCCTCATCCACTCGAGGAGGGGCAAGCAGGACGTGGCAATGAGAGGCGGCATGGAGGACACGCAGGTGCCTGACTGCTGGAGGTAGAAGACAAACAGAATTTTCCACATAACCCCCTAGGTTTCGAAATTCTACAAAGGAGCCCTTTTCTTTAGAAAAACAGACATAAACCCATGTTTCCAGGGCCTTTTTGCAAGAACAAAATTTGGCAAAAATTATCTTTGGAAAGCTCATGAAATTTCCAACAACACCATGTGTTACTTTGGTGTAATTGAAATATTTTCCAACACAAATTTTTGGGAACCAAAAGAAGTACTTTTTGTGGGATTTTCTCAAACCATTTAAATTCAAGTTTTAAATTGGTTCAAACATGGTTTAAATTTTGTTTTCATGCATGGATGAGATGAACATGCACCACACACCCTAATGTATAAAAAATTGGGGTGTTACAAATCTACCCCCCTTACAAGAATCTCGTCCCGAGATTCCCGAAGGAGAAGAAAGAAGGAACACCGGTTTTGAACGATCTTCTCGAACCTTACGGTTCTCTTCTGAAGAGGTTTACAAGTAGCACTTGCGAAGATCTCCAAAGGTACACTTTAGGTGAGAGGGAAACTCTTAGGAAATGATCTTCACGAAGATCGAGTATCTCATGGATAACTCATGACAGGAACGTTCATAAAGAACCTTTTTAGTTAACACGCATGAAACACATCAAGATAATGGAGGGAAATAGAAGATGGTTTCAAGTGTTCGAACGATTGGTCTTGAAAGGATTTAGAATATGAGCTTTGCAAAAGACTTTAAATCCTTTTGGAAAAGATAGGTCGAACAACTTATGATATCGAGGTTTCTTCAAACAGATAACCAAGATGGAGAGGGGGTCTTGAATACCACAAAGTAATATCCGTAGACGAGGAAGAACACGAGAAAACACTGTAGTCGTGAGTCAGAGAGAAATTGATACAGGATCATGTTCACTCTTCGGAGTGGACACGAAAGATAACGGAACTTTCACTCCGTTAAAGTTTGTCGAAAACTTTGTCAAAGATTGGGATGTTACTTCTCAACGGAGGATGAGTAACCAAAGGACGTTGGAACACCGTAACAAAGAAAGAATCCTTGGTCACACCATAAGGATGAATAAACAACGAGGGTTGAAACACCGGAAGGAATAGGGAATCTCTTTCCTATGGTGGATTTAACGTAGAAATACGTTTACCACATGGTTAAGACCCCATGGCTGAGGTGACTGACAAATTCACACAATGTGTGAGATGAACAGAACTTCAAGTATAAACAAGTTGAAAAAGGGAACTGATCAATGGTGGTTTACGAAACACCAAGAGGTGTTCTCCTGATGAATTTGTTTCCACTAGAACAAAGGTTTTGGAGGTTCAACGGAAAGATCAACTTCCAAGTTCTCCTGGATGTTCTAGATACCGAAATCAAGCTTACGTAAGCCGTGAGTAGATCTTCAAGTGAAAGTAGAACTCCAGTTCGGAAAAACGGCGAGGAAAACTTGTTGAGAATGAGCCACACAAGAATTCTCACGGGGAGTGGTTGTTCTTACGAATTCAAGGGGATATGACGTTAGACCTTACGGCTAATTGTGTCAACCACAACATCAATCATGCCGTATTTTCAGAAGGACCTAATTCAATACCCTTGAGGAAACACCAACCATCATTGATGCTTGAGATTCAGCTCTGGTTAGTGGATTGATGAACAAGACTCAGTATGTTTGATCAGCAGAATTGCACCGGTTACAATTGAGATACATTTACTAGATTCTCAAGATATGGACTATGATGCCACGCTCAAGAAGATGAGCAGGATTGCAGAACTCATGTATTAGCAACTTGCAAAAGACGGTTGCACCTACATGACTACTTGCAAAAGAATACATCGGAGTCCTTGTTGGGGAGACGATACAAAGATAACGAAGTTTTTAGACTTCTTCTCTTTTGCGAACAATCAGTCCGGGGCTTAGTGTGGATGCAAACTTATTCAGGTAAATGGAGGTAACAACCAACCATCTCAAGAATACCCCACACGTGCATGACCGACTGGGATTATTCCCGAGGGAACAAGAGAACTCTACTCGCGTCCATAGCGACAACTTTCACCAAAAGCACATGGACGGGGTAAGTTACTTCGAACATCCAGAACACAACTTTGTGAGGACACAAAGATGGTTCTCGAAAGTTTCCAACATTAATGCCAAGTGTTCAACATGAACCTCTTGTAACTTGGAGAAAGCAAGAATGTCGTAGATGGGCTCAACAACAGCCGTATCAAGTTACTCCAAGAAGAGGGATTCCTATGACATATGAACAAGGCAGAATATTGGTCAGACCATAGGACATGAAGATGTACTTGGCAAAACACCATGAGTGAAAACACCGTCAAGATAGTCCTTGAATCTGGACTTGATTTGACGATAACCCAAATCAAATCAAGGTAGAATGACAGCATTTCCGCAAAGGAGATACTATCCTGCTTCAACAAGAGGAAAACTAGATATCCCTTAACAAAGGAACAAGTTAGGATGAGCTTTTGTCTTTCAGCTCTCCAAGTTAGTGGTTAAGCTCAACCAACTAGTCCAGGATATCCAATAGGGTTCCTTGGAGAAAGGAGTGGTTCAAACTACCCCTTGCTTAGACATTACGGTCAGGTAACAACCTGGTGATACTTCTAGAGAGACAACTAGAATATCACAACCTACCGGTATGTCTTAGAAATCGAAAGGAGGCATGCTTTTCAAAGCAACCGATATGATCTGGAGAGCTTTGGCGTGAACCTAACTATCTGAACAAGAAGCTGCATCAAAATGAACGGATTTGGTAACACGGTCAACTTTAGTTAAAGATCGGTTGACCAGTAGTGCTAAGAAGGATACAGATGTTTCTTAGATTTTCTTCAAAGCAATACAAATTGCTAGGAATATCTGGTACACAACTCAATGCACACCCAACATTCTCGAGCATTCAAGCTTGTAGGAATGGTGAGTGAAGATGTGTAGGAGCATCACTTCATCAGTAAGGCCATGAAACTCAACACGACCTCTTGATATAAAAGGGTGTGATACTCGAAGGTGGAACAGAACAGAAGCTAATGAAACTTCTTGAATCCGCGAATTACAAAAATTTGACCTGGTCCTGGATATGAACAAGGTTCTGGAGTTTGTTTCTCCTAACATCCCAAGGTGGAATGTTTAAACGGAACACGAGAGAAAAAGTATTGGAAACTCCGACACACCTATGAAATTTGGTGTCCGGAACAACGGAGGAAGATCTGAGAGCAACTAGAAGGTAGAAACATGCTCAGGAGAATTCCTAAGATCACGTTGGTTGCATAGAGTAATACTCATTTGTAGAACCCATGCTAAAGGAGAGGTATAAGTGAATAAAGAACAAGGATATGGGAACCATAAAGAACACTCTTGTTGTGATCCCTTTTGGTTCCAAGAGAAAGCCTACGGCTATTGGATCTGAGATTACCTAGCCATCCCGAGGTTCAGGATTTAGAACTTTGAAACATGTAGGAATGTGGAATCCACATGGACATGAGAGATTATGATGAAAAGGAAATCTCCCAGTTTAAGAGATAACGGAAAATGGAACACACACGACTCTAGAAACTTAACACTAGGTCAACTTGGGTGAAAGAAACGTCTTGCCATAGAAGGCACCTAAGTTTTGAATAATCAGAACATTTTCAAATCCAAACAGGTAAGGAGACCCAGAGTTAGAGCGATACCAGATACGGAGTAAAAAGAATCCTAAGAAGGTTTTCACAATCCATTTGGAGTTTTCAAATAGTTTTCATAAACTCTAGACTCAACATCGACCAAGCAGTAAGGTTTTCCTACAGGCAGTCCTGCTCTGATACCATGACTTGTCACGACCCCGGACCCAGAGATATACATACTGTTATGTGCTCCTAGCCATGGACTCACAAGGGCTTCAGGGTTACCAGCCCCGGCCGCAACAAACAACGGCAGGCAGACTGGATTCATCGGCCCGTAGTCCGGATCCCCAGTCTACTACTCCTTGTATCCATGCTAGTCATAACCAACTATGCATATCAAAGCGTCCACGAATCGAATGAAACTGAAGGAAACGGGACCAAAGCTATACAGAGATGCTATGTGTCCAGAAAGTGCAACAACAATTGAGGGTTACTGGGGTTACCTCGCCCCAGGCCGATCACATCGACAGGCGGGCTCGGACATGGATCATCGGCTCCACAACCCCTCGACTGCGACAACTATGCAGGCATAGCCAAAACCGTATAACGATGAGCTCGAAACCAACAACCGATCAAAGCAGTACTCTAAACATGAAGCTCTATTAAGCAAGTAATACTAGAGTATAGCTTACAAACAGAGGTCACACGACCCAACATTACATCAGACAACGGAAGGCGAATTATGTTGCTAGTCAACAAGAACCAAAAAGGCCTAAGAGGCCGCAACATATGGCGACGTCCCAGCCCATAGATTCCAGGCTGCTATCTGGGAACCCCGAACTACTCATCGATGTCCACGTTGAATCACCACCGATGGAGTTCTTCTCCTGAACCAAAATTAAGCAAACCTGAGTACGGGAGGTACTCAACAAGACTTAATTAACCTATTGCATATCTGTTATTTCGAAAAGGGTTTCATGAAGGCTGATTTGCGTAAAGCAATCTTTGTTTTGCAAGTTGAGGAGGGAATAGCACGTCTCATAGAATATTTTCAAAACAGATGAGAAAGCTAATCAACTACTGATATTATCATCTTCTTGTATTCCACCAAGTCTTTCTCATTCCCACACTAACTCATGCTACGAGGATCACCCCTCTCGGCATCTCCGAGGATGCATCCCTCAATCATGGTTGACAAGTTTTAGTCATTCCGTTGAAGTTATCTATGATCACAGAATCCGTTGCCAAGTCGTCCGTAACCGTGGACACGGCTTCTCGAGGAGATTTATCCCTGCAGGGGGTACACTTTACCCACACGTACCATCCGACTCTTAACGCCACATGTACGCTCCTTGGGAGCGCGGCAGAGGGTGGTTGGCTCCGACCTTTACCTTGCGTAACCCTATCCATGAGTCAACTCAAACAGGGCCACCCCATCAACAGGGAGTTGGCCACCTCCTGACGGCACCTGTTCTGTGAGTCGGGATCAAGATCCGTGTACGTCCATCACTTGTCCCGGTCACGCCCTAAGTTTTCTCCAAATCGTTTTCTGACTCACACGCAGATGGAAAGATCAAACTACGTGACTCATGGATGTGGGTAAACAAGTTAGTTAGTCAGGCGAGGTTCATTGGCTCGCTCGTGTGGTTGCACGCTCAGTCTTGGCTTCGAAGGCGAGAACTCGCTCCTAGGGGCATGAACAGGACAAAACGCCACAACCCATTGTGTCCTCACATCCATGCCAGTATTTAGTCAAGTTATCAAAGTTAATTCAGATCATAACAACATGACATAATAGATTCACGTATTGACCAGATTCATCAACCGGATGGATCAGATCACAACTAGGCATGGCTAAGCAAGACTCACAGGGTTCAGCGGAGCGCGCACAAACAAACCTATAGCTGCTAGGAGCAGTGGATCAGGATATCTAGGTTATGCAGTAAGTATAGGAGAACTCTATCTAAGACCATAAATACTTTGAACCGCATGCAATTTACGAGATCCAAAACACTTCGAAAACCATATATGAGCAGATAAGAGGTTATGCTTGCCTTGGTTATAAGAAAACCAGATAAAGTCTTCAGGAATAAGTGCTTGACTTGTCGGTTAAGATCAAGTATTCGTCATGAAGTTGTTGGCCTTCTCTTCGGAGTCACGTTCTATCGAGAGGGAATAACACCGAAACAAAGAAGAACAATCAACCATGGCATCGATGCAATGCGCAATATGTATGCATGAGCAAGTTAATGCACTGAAATAAAGCCCTAGACATGAAGATAGGGTTGCTAGAGTTCGTATGGCAATTATGCACTTTTACTGAAATTAACCCGAAATAGACCCCGGAGGGGGTTTTCGGGCGATTCGGAAAGGGTGTACCATTTTAATTTCTCAAATGGGTTTAAAAACATCATAACTAGGTTGCATTTGTCATTTTTAGCATTTTGGTATATAACTTTTAATTTTCTAATTTTCTTGAATAAAAACTTATTTTCTATTTTTTTAAATGATTAAACAACATTAAATAAATGGTCATTTTTGGACTTTCTAAAAAAATGTGTGAAAATGACATTTTTGGGTAGAGCTCATTTTTCTGATCATCTCCATATCTTTATTATATATTTCTGAATTATATTTTGGGAGATATTGATTTTACAATTTTAGAACATTTCTGAAATTATTAAACACAGGAGATATGACATCACTGTGACGTCATTGTGATGTCACTGTGCTCTGTACTCACGGATGATCTTCAAATTTGACGAAATTAGCGCGAAATTGAGGGAACAAACTATACCATCACGGAGAGGAGATCAAGGGGAGGTGAGGGTTACCAACCGGTGACCAAATGGTCACCGGGATGGCCGGCGGCGACCATCGACATGGCGGCGGGCGGCGGAGCTCGACGGGAGTTGGAACCAGAGGGCGGGGGAGTGGTTAGAGGGGATGGGGAGCCTCACCATGACGCGGTGGAGCTGGTGGAGGGGTCGGTGGGGGCAGGGACGGCCGGAGGCGGCCGGAATCGACCTCGACGGCCGGCGGCCATGGAGGAAACGGCGGCCCGATTGGAGCTCTACCGGGGCTCCCTGCTGCTGCTCGAGCTTGAGGAGGACCAGGAGGAGATGGCGGAGGCGGTGAGGTGCTCCACAGCGCTCGGGAGCGGCCGTATCAACGGCGGCAAGCGGCGGCCATGGCCGGAGCTAGGGTTTCGGCCGGGCTCGGTTCTGTGAGATGTAACGAGAGAGAGGGCTCGAGGGGGAGGAGAGGAGAAGGGAGGAACGGCACACTCGGGCCTCATCCACTCGAGGAGGGGCAAGCAGGACGTGGCAATGCGAGGCGGCATGGAGGACACGCAGGTGCCTGACTGCTGGAGGTAGAAGACAAACAGAATTTTCCACATAACCCCTTGGGTTTCGAAATTCTACAAAGGAGCCCTTTTCTTTAGAAAAACAGACATAAACCCATGTTTCCAGGGCCTTTTTGCAAGAACAAAATTTGGCAAAAATTATCTTTGGAAAGCTCATGAAATTTCCAACAACACCATGTGTTACTTTGGTGTAATTGAAATATTTTCCAACACAAATTTTTGGGAACCAAAAGAAGTACTTTTTGTGGGATTTTCTCAAACCATTTAAATTCAAGTTTTAAATTGGTTCAAACATGGTTTAAATTTTGTTTTCATGCATGGATGAGATGAACACGCACCACACACCCTAATGTATCAAAAATTGGGGTGTTACATTATCTTTCATGCATTATCTACTTCTGAAGTTTTCAAAAACTTGTTTACAAAAATCTATTTTATTGAGTGAATACTACTATTAATATTATATAGTATATTATCACTTTGCCATTAGTCAACTTGGTGTTACCAAGACTTTATCCACCATAAGGTATATAAATACCGCCGAAGATAATAATCTTGAGTCCCTAAGGGGACATTTTTTAAAAAGTGCTTTTGCAAACAAAACGGAGTTATGAAAAGCCCACAGTGAAAAGGCGGGACCTTGTTCACCGGGGGAGCTGAATAGTTGTTTTCAAAGGTTTTACAAAAGGCACATAACCTAGTCTTCGCTGGACAACCAAGAAGTACTGCCACTCTACCCCAACATGGGTACGGGGCCTCTCTGAATACTTGAGCTTGTTAGTCTGTGCTACATCCCAAGATGCTGTAGAGAGGATGATTCTCTGAACCGAAGTGTCGCCAGGAGGGAGGAACGGGACATACACAGTGAGGGATTAAGTTCTCCTCCGGGTGCGACTGCTGGGTCTCCTGACAAGGCAGGGTGGGACCTGGTGCCGAGGAGAATACCCCAACTAAAGGGATGAGCATATACTAGCTTGTGTCAGAGTGGACAGTTAGGATCATTCTTCTGGTGCTTGCATATCGCTGTGTCGATCCATGGGTGGTCCATGACAGACGTTTGGATCTAGTGGAATGTGTACACCTCTGCAGTGTAAAACTATTCAGAATAGTCGAGCCCTCGGATATGGGCAGTTGAAAGGCCATGTAGCTAGTATTGTGTCAAGTTTTCAAAAATATGTTTTTGAACAAAAGACTTGTACCTGGGAGGTACCGATGAAGAATCTGTACATGTTGTCCCAAGAAGTTTTGCAAAGAAAACTTTATTTATAAAAATGTTTATAAAACCTCTTGTACTTGCGATATCTACAAGAGAAAGAAACATTATATTATTTTCTTCTGAATTATCTTCTTCAACGAAGATGCAGATAACATGACTGCAACTATGGTGTCATCTGATATGTACATCATTGGTAGTGAGACCTAATTATAGCCTACCTATCCACCATATAAGCATGATGCATTTTGTAAGTGTATAAAGGATGACTTGCTGAGTAAATTCAAAAGTACTCATATGGTTTCGCCCCTGGGTATTTACTTGGCCAGACTTTGAGGAGATACTACCGGAGGAAGAATACGAGGAGGGATACTACTCTGACGATGATGCGAACTAGGCCCGGCTCCCGGTCAGCAGCCTGTCGGTGACGGCGTGACATAGGCTACCTACGTGTGTTTCCTTTCCGCTGTGTGTGTGAGTTGTGAGACTCTGTCTGCCCTGCGTGGCACTTAATAAAGACTTGGTCATGTGACCATTGGCTTGTAAGACTGTTGTTATTCGTGTAATGGATAACGTATCTGAGTACCACTTCGTATGTTGTTCACGACTGAATTTCTTGGGATCGTGAATATATGCATATGAGGGGTTCTGGACCTTCCGGTTTGGAGCCTCTACATTGTGCAAGATAAATATGTTGGTACAACTGAGGGTTACATTGACTACACTATTTGGGTTACAAAGACCCGTGTTGCTTACACGAGAGGGCCCTACTCGGGTCCTAACTCAAGTCAATTATTTCTTGTAGGACAATGCTTCCGGTAGGTCAAAGTGGATATTTGATAGTCGGTGTACAAGTCATATGACCGGAACCAAGGCAGTTACGATGGAGTTGAGACCAAATGTGAATCGAACAACCGTCACTTATGGAGATAAGTCAAAATCTGAGATAATGGGTTTCAGCAAGCTAGTTGTTGATCCTAACAACTTGCCATCAGCGATCATGGTTGCAGACAATATGTGGGACGACATAGACTATAGACTATTTTGGCTTACTCCAATACCTCAAAATATTGTTTTCAATTTGGTATGAGAACATTAAGAAACTATCATTTTGAGACAAGATGAGATGCTTTACCTGGCTATTTATATATAGGTTGGAAATGAGTTAAGTCATCTAGTTCCTGCCTTGTTCTCATGCATTGTATTCTTTTTTCATGACATGTATGAGTTAAGTCATTCAGGGATCATGAGCTAATAGTGGCAGAGTTCCCAAAAAAAGGCAAGTGTAGGGCTACATGTAGCCTGTTTTTTTAATTTTTTGAAAACGACATTTTAAAGTTTCGAAAAAAAATGTGAGAAAAATATAGATGTTCATAATGTAATATTATACAAGCATGATTTTTTTTTAACTCGAAACACCTTATATGTTAAGCCACACAAAAAAGACAAATCTAACAATTTTTCGAGATTCAAATTCTGGCACTGTTCACTACTTAAGACTTGCACTTTTATCATTTTTACACATATTAAAATACAATGTAGCGCAATTTTAAAAAATTCACTATGATAGAATACATCATTACCTACATCTAGGATTTTTTTCAGATTTTTTTGAAGGTTTAAAATATTGTTTTAATTTTTTTGAAAATAAAGAGCTACATGTAGCTCGTGCTACAAAATGCTGCTTCCGACGGTCCATGCTTTTGTACCAAGGATGTACAACATGTGTGATCCCGTCCCTACACAAATATATACGGCTCTTCTTTATTTTTCTGAAATCAAATGGGTGCGACGTGTGAAATTACTTACTCTTAGAAATATTAGTGCGATGTTATTTCAGTTTGTTTCCCTTTTTATGCCAGTATATTATTCAGAGTTTAGAATCACATTTTCGTTCGCATAGTTTACGACTATATTAATCTTCAAAAGGATTTTAATTTTCTAAATAAATTACTGGGGAAAACGCTAGCACAACATCGTATATCTCAGCCTAATTCCATGCGCATGATTACAAAGAATTAGGGTTGCTCCCGCGAAAAAGGCGTTACCAAAACCCTTAGCAAATTCATATGCAACTGTGACAAATCCTGGTTGAAACTCGGTCTCCACATTTTGGTACTGGATAGAGGTGACTGGCTTGATTCATACCGCGAGTTTGCAGAAACAAAGGTCACGATCCGAACAGTAACAGCTGCCGTTGCATTTGCAGCGATATAGTAAACACGCAATTCGAGGACAGACACGGGAAATTTTCTGTAACAAGCAGAGAGCTGAATAGGCCAAAGAATTCAGCTGACAATTCAATATTTAAACGTACAAATTTACACCCAAAAAGTCAGCGCCTATTTGCAATGAACAAAAAAGATGGCCACTCTGTTTCTCTTGCGAAAAAGAACACCACAACAATATTTTATGTATCATTTAGATATGGTCTAAAGTAGTACTAGTAGATAGGAGAACTTAGCTTCATTCATTTGATCAGTAACCCGCTTCCGATACTTCAGAAGAACAACACGATTTCTTTGTTCAGTTTTTTTCCCTAGAACATGCAAAAACTGGCGTGTCATTTTCATCAACATAGGGCAAAAATAATTTACAGAGAGGTGTTACAGAGCAGAACAAGCTCTGATGCCCTGATGCTTTGGGTATTCTTTGTATAGTTTTAATTTCTACCACAACACGTCCTTTCAATTAGATATACGTGACAACCTAGTGTACAAAACAATTACGGTACTAGTAGCAGCTACGCCGGTAGGAACCATGGCCGGAGTGGACAAAGTCGTCTCATGTTAGCAATAGTCGTCTCCTTGGACAAAGTCGGACCGGTGGACACTGAACACACTGTTAAAAGGGCACAAGAGCGCTTCCTCGCTATCTTTGAGGACTGTGGACAACTAATTGCCTAAATCCCAGAGCATTACGTGGTAACTCCACAACAGCATTTGTGAAGAAAACAAGGGTTGTTCCACCAACAAGGTGGAACCAACCCACCTTGCTCGGCCGGAGGGATGACCAAATTACTCTATGGTTTTAGAACGACGGTCTAAACTTCCTGACTTGCATGAACCACTTGTACACGGTAAGAGGCTACGATGCCTTATTAATGTAACCCTTTCAGCCTCCTCCTTTGAATATATGGCTTGGCTCAAGGAGCCGAAATCGGCGCCCTAAGCACACTAGTTTGGGCTCTTTGTTTGGTTGGATTTGGAGAAGACGGATTTACAGCGGCGTTTACGGTCACCAACGCTATCTAGGACACGATAAACTATAGACTATTTTGGCTTACTTCAATGGCTCAGAATATTGATTTCATGTTGGTATGACAACATTAAGAAATTACCACTTCAACGCAACACGAGATGTTTTTTCGGGCTATTTATATATAGGTTGGAAATGAGTTAAGTCATCTAATACCTGCTTTGTTGTCATGCATTTGTATTGGTTTTTCATGACATGTACTCCCTCCGTTTCAAAATAGATGATTTCTATTTATCAAAAAATCTATGTACTAAAACATGTCTACATACATGTATATTTAGACTAATGAAATTCATCTATTTTAGAAGGAGGGAGTATAAGTTAGGTCATTCAGGGACCATGAGTTAATAGTGGCACATTTTCTGCTTTTGCACCAAGGATGTATAGCTTGTGTGATTCCGTCAGTACACAAAACATATGCGACTCTACTTTGTTTTTATGAAATCAAAACAGTGCAACGTGTGAAATTATCTATTTTTAGAAATATTAGTGCGATCTTATTTCCAATTTTTATACCAGTATATTATTGTACTCCCCCGTCTCATATTAATTGTCTGAAAGTTGGACAAAAATAGATGTATCTAGACATATTTTAGTGTTAGATACATCTATTTTTATCCAACTTTGAAAACTTTGAGACAGTAAATATGAAACGGAGAGAATATATCATCTAGAATTTAGAATCACATTTTCGTTTGCATAGTTTACAACTACGTTAATCTTCAAAAGGATTTTGGTTTTCCAAATAAATTGTTGTGGGGAAACTCTAGAAGCACAATGTCGATGCAGACTGGGCACTAACCTTAGCTCAACATCTAATGTCTCAGCCTAATCCCGTGCCGCGCGCGTGATTACAAACAATTAGGTTTCCTCCCAAGAAAAAACGCATTGCAAATTCATATGCGATTTGTAGTTTGAAACTCGGTCTTCCACATTTTGGTACTGTGAGTCAGCAGGAACATAGGTCACGAGCCAAGAAGTAACAACTCCCGTTACATTTGCAGCGATATACTACTCCCCCGTCTCATATTAATTATCTTAAAATTGGATAAAAGTGGACGTATCTAACGCTAAAATATGTCTAGATACATCCATTTTTATCTAACTTTGAGACAATTAATATGAGACGGAGGGAGTAGTAAGAGCATCTCTAGCAGTACTCCTAAAAGGGCGAGAAGTGAATTTTTTGGCGCTTTTAGGGTTTGGGTTCAGTTTGGACTCCCTAGCAGCACCCAAAAACGTGGCCCGGAACGTGACCCGGGGGCCCGAAAATCCCCCCACCAGCCGCTATATGAACATGTTCCCGAGCCGTTTTCAGGTCGATCCCTCCTCGAACCCTAGACTCTTCCGCCGCAATTGCTCACCGTGTAGCTTACCTCTAGCGAGAGATTGGCTCCCTTCCATGCATGCTTTAGCCCCGCCACCGCCGCATTTGCGTGATGGAGCCGCAGAGCAACATCACCGCCGGCGCCAGTGGAGCAATTGGCTCCCCTCCACACCCCACACCGGCCACGCCCACCATCGGTGCGGCCGTGCCTCACATGGACGAGCACGGCCGCATCCACGACCTGCTGTCTGGCGAAGGCACCCCCCAACACATGGCCCGGGCACCGTCGTCGCATGTGCACCGGCCCAGGACAGCTCCGGCGAGGACGACAGCAGCGACGCCCCGCTGTCCTTCGTCGAGACCGAGGAGGATCTCCTCCAGCTCGGCATCCAGAGGAGCCTTGGCACCAGCGGCACCTAGACGCGTTCAACGCCAGGCAGCTGGAGCGCGGCCTTCATGCAGGTGAGGAGACGCAGGAAAAAGCGGCAGTAGGACGCCATTGCGACGTCGCAGGTGGAGCGGGTCGGCTCCAGCTCCAGCTGCTCCTCCTTCAACTGAAGGCGGTGCCGCAGACGAGGAAGATGAAGCCCTAGCGACTCCAGCTGCCGGGCATTTTGGCCCTAGTAGATGTAGGGTGCGGCGACGAACCCTAGTTCATCGCCGCTTATGTTTAATTACTTTTTATTTTGCAATTTCAGCGAGAAACCGCGAGTTTGTCCGTGTGTATTCCCGTCAAATCAATGAAATCAGCAATTTCATTTCGTCTTTACAGGTTCTGTTGCGATCCCCGCATCCGCGACTTGTAGAATTAGGGAAAACGCGAACTGAAATCGGCTTTTTCAGTTATCAGTTTAGGGGTACTGTTAGAGATGCTCTAAATAGGCAATTTTAGGGAAAACCCAGGAAATTTTCTTAAACAAGCATAGAGCTAAATAGGTCAAAGAATTCAACCGACAATTCAATATTTGAACGAACAAATTTACACCCAAAAAGTCGGTGCCTGTTTGCAATGAACAAATAATATGCGCACTTTGTTTCTCTTGCCAGAGAACACTAACATTTGACCCACAACAATACATATGTTTGAGCTGCTTCTGTCCACTAGCACATGCCATCACGTGACACATTCAACAGATGAGATTTGTCAAGGTATGTGGCTTCATATCTGGAGCTCATAGTTGCAGGTGAAGTACTCACGACGGCTAATGGAACATCTCATGGAACTAGTGTTATCGCGGTTTCTTCCTACATCTATGTCTTTAGGAACGTCTAAACCTGTGAACGCAACAATGTCATTGCTCACGAACTTAATTGCAAGACAAATTGAAGGATGCTGAACCTTTTTTTCCAAGAATAAGATAGCAAATGGTACCTCAGATCTCTGTTGATGCTTGTATGTTAGTTCCAGTGTTGTCATCCATTGCCATTGCCCTGTGAAAGAACCTGTCATGGCTTGTAAAGAGAGGGAGCAAGGGCAGGGGAAGGAGATCTTACTATTCTTTAGCTTCAAGTCTAAGCTGATCAATCTGATGTTGGAACGCGTAGACATAAACAAAAACTACTTCCAATATCTAGCCGACGTAGAAGGCCACAAGGATTACCACTAGACGCGCAGGTGCGGATTATCGATGAAGCACGTCGATGCAGTGTAGTCCCACGATCCGATCCAGCCGATCCAATCCCGCGATCGTCCAAGTGCTGAACGTAAGCACCTCTGCCGGTATCCACACGTACGAGGAGGAGCTCCGATGGCGGACTGCTAGGTCCGGTGCGGCAGCTGGACTGAGTGGGGCTAGGTTTCCCAACGCATGGGAGTGGAATAACGTGCCCGCTGGGCAACCTGCGCCCCTCTTTATATAGTGAGTGGTAGTGGGCTTCACAACGCTTGTGGCTCATTCCCTCTGTGAGTCCAACTCACGAATTCAGTCCATTTCTGGTTCGGGTCCAACCCGACCAATATACTTGCTCCCGCCCTTAAGTGTACGACCCTGCAGGCTCATGGCGACTTGGACACGATTTGAGTCCGACTCCCAATCAATCAATCGGTAGCGGCTCCTAGCAGAACGTGCCGACTCCCAAGTGCCATAGAGTCATGACGACATACCTTTCAATGTGACTTTCATCTGAGTCCCTTTTGCCTCACGATATACCTTGTCGAACTATAGGCGAATTATCTTCATCCCTTAAATAGCTCAAATCTCTTCTCCGTCCGTGATATATGATTCATCTGACTAACTCTTAGTCAATAGAATCAGTTAACACTTAACCGAGTCGCGCATGGCCATGCTTCTGGAATCATATCACTCGAGAGGGCCCAGAGAATATCTCTCCGGTCGGAGGGGCAAAATCCCATCTTGATTATCCACATCACGCAGCTTGCTTCTCATTCAACCCGAACTCTGCCTTTATAACTGCCTTGTCACGGAACAACGTTTGACAGTACCTAAGTCGGTGATCCACAACTCGAATTGTGAGACAACCTCAGGTCTAAGGATTACATTGATTGAGACATGCAAATGACGACTTGCTCGTTGCATCTCAATATGGGTTAGTCCGACTTGCTAAACTCTTTAGCTGAGTCTGTGAACGTTGGAATGGCATCGCCATGCCCATGACAAATGGAACCGAGTCATCAGCCAACACTCACATTAGTTTAGGGTGTGTGCCTAGCACAACCTTAATGACCAAGGACAATTTAGTATGAACAACATGAATACATAGTTCCACAACCGAATCACATATTCAATGACATATATCAGATGTTCAAAACAAGGACGACTTTACGAATACATTGGGAATTACATCATACATGATTGCCTCTAGGCCATATTCCCAACAGTCTCACACTTGCACTAGAGTCAATCATCTTGACATCATATGCCTAGGCATCGAATGCCCATACCTCTCATGTGCGCCACATGCTTTGGCTGTGGTAGCGCCTTTGTCAACGGATCTGCGATGTTTGCATCCGTCTGTACTTTGCATAACTTTATCACCTTGTTCGACAAACTGGCGAATGAGGTGGTAACGCATGAGTATATGTTTGTTCTTCTGGTGTTCTCTAGGTTTCTTGGCTTGTGCAATAGCACCATTGTTGTTACAATATACGTCCAAAGGATTGGACGCGCCCTGAACCACACCAAGATCCATCAGCAGGTTTCTGATCTAAACAGTTTCCTTTGCAGCCTCCGAGGCAGCAATATACCCAGCCTCTGTTAAAGATGCAGACACGGTATCTTGCTTGGAACTCTTCCAGCTCACAGCTCCTCCGTTCATTACGAACACGTATCCAGATTGCGAACGAGAATCATCTGAGTCGGTGAGATAACTCGCATCTGTGTAATCCTTTACACTGAATTCCTCATCACCTCCATAAACTAGGAACATTTCCTTAGTCCTTCTCAAGTACTTAAGGATGTTTTTAACCGCTTCCCAGTGGGTTTCTCCAGGGTCAGCCTGGTATCTGCTCGTTATACTTAGAGCATAGGAAACATCTGGCCTAGTACAAATCATGGCATACATGATGGATCCGACTGCCGAAGCATACGGGATCACACTCATACGACTTCACTCATCAGTCGTCGAAGGACACTAAGTCTTGCTAAGTTTTACACCATGGGACATTGGTAAGAACCCCTTCTTAGACTCTTCCATTTTGAATTTCTTCAAAACTATGTCCAAATATGTACTCTGACTCAATCCAATGAGCCGCCTTGATCTATCTCTATAGATCCTGATTCCCAGTATGTAAGTCGCCTCACCCAAATCCTTCATTGAGAAACTCCTTTCCAATGATTATTTGGTTTCTTGCAACATCATGACATTATTTCTCATCAGTAATATATCGTCCACATATAAGATTAGAAAATTTACTTTGCTCCCACTAAACTTCTTGTATAAACAAGAATCATGATCACTCTTGATGAAGGCAAACGATTTGACTACCTCATCAAAGCGAATGTTTCAACTCCGAGATGCTTGCTTCAACCCATAAATGGATTTCTGAAGTTTGCATACCTTGTCAGCGTTAGCTGGATCGACAAAACCTTCGGGCTGTATCATATACACGTCCTCAGTTAAATTTCCATTAAGGAAATCCATCTTGACATCCATCTGCCATATCTCATAGTCGAAATAGACTGCTATGGCTAACATGATCCGAACTGACTTAAGCATCACTACGGGCGAGAAGGTCTCGAAGTAGTCAACTCCTTGAACCTGTCGGAACCCCTTCATGACAAGTCGTGCTTTATAGATGGAAATATTTCCATCCATATCAGTTTTCTTCTTAAAGACTCATTTGCACTCGACGGGTCTTGCACCGTCAGGCAGATCAACCAAATTCCAAACTTGGTTTTCATCCATGGACTTTAACTCAGATCTCATGGCTCCAAGCCATGACTCGGAATCAGATCCCACCATCGCTTCCGAATAAGTTGTCGTCTCATTACTGTCTAACAGTAAAACATCACGAGCATTTTGTAATCTCGTAGATATCCGTGGTTTAGGTGCTGTTACCGGCGTAGGTACCATGATCGGCTCAGCCTCCAAAGCCTTTGCCGACTCGCCCCTAGAAGGTTCCTCTTGAATTTCTTCAAGTTGCACTGTGCTCCCACTGATTCCCCGATTGAGAAACTCTTTCTCAAGAAAGACACCGTTCCGAGCGACAAACACTTTGCCCTCTTCTCGGTTGTAGAAGTAGTACCCCAAGGTTTGACTCGGATACCCCACGAAAATACACTTATCCGACTTGGGCGTGAGCTTGTCCGACTGAAGTCGCTTGACAAATGCTTCACAACCCCAAATCTTAAGAAAAGACAAACTTGGCCTTTTGCCAGTCCACATCTCATGCGGTGTCTTCTCTACTGACTTTGATGGTACTCTGTTTAGTGTGAACGCTGCAGTTTCTAGAAAATAACCCCAAAATGATAAAGGTAGATATGTCCGACTCATCATTGATCGTACCATGTCCAACAAGGTCTGATTTCTCCGTTCCGATACACCGTTCCTCTGCCGTGTACCCGGCGGAGTGAGTTGAGGAACTATTCCACAACTCTTTAGATGTTCATCAAACTCATGGCTCATGTACTCGCCTCCACGGTCCGACCGTAGAAACTTTATTTTCTTGCCGAGTTGATTTTGTACCGCACTCTGGAATTCCTTAAATTTCTCAAAGTATTCTGACTTGTGTTTCATTAAATAGATATATCCATACCTACTCAAATCATCAGTGAAGGTAATGAAGTACTCATAACCACCTCTAGCTGTCGTGCTCATTGGACCACATACATCACTATGTATTAGTTCCAACAAGTCGGACGCCCTTTCACAACTCCTTGCAAAAGGTGTCTTGGTCATTTTGCCTAGTAGGCATGATTCGCATGTCTCGAACGACTCTAAGTCGAATGAAGTTAGAAGTCCATCATCATGGAGCTTTTGCATGCGCTTCCAACTTATATGACCAAGCCGACAGTGCCAAAAGTAAGTCATATTCAGATCATTTTGTTTCAACCTTTTCACATTTATGTTACAGACCGATTCACTATCAAGATTCAAAATAAATAACTCGTCTTGAACGGGTGCAAAGCCATGAAACATATCTTTCAAATATAAAGAACAACTATTATTCTTAATATTCGACCCATAACCTTGTCTCATCAAACATGATGCGGAAATAATGTTTCGACTAAGCACTGGAACATAATAACAATTATTCAGCTCCATTAAAAATCCTAAAGGTAAATGAAGTTGCATCGTGCCGACTTCCAACGCAGCGACTCTCGCCTTGTTGCCGACCCGAATATCAACCTCTCCTCTCGCCACGCTCCTAGTTCCTACCAGTCCCTGCAACGAGTTGCATATGTGAATAACTGATCCGGTATCATATACCCAAGAACTGTTAGGTGCATCAGCAAGATAAATGTCTATAAACATTGCACACAAGCGTACCTGAGTTGGAAGTCACACCTCCACTCTTGGCTCTGTCAGCCAAATACTTGGTGCAGATGCTCTTCCAGTGGTCATCCTACTTGCAATAGAAGCAATTGGCTCCGGCTGTAGGAGATGGCTTAGTCTTTGAGGAAGCGCTCTGGACAGGGCCATGGGCGCTGCCTCCTGACTTATCCTTCTTCTTCTTGGTCCAAGAACTCTTCTTGAACTTAGCCTTATTCTGCACCATCAACACTTGACTGGCGGCTTTCTTAAGATCAGCCTCTGCCGTTTTGAGCATCCCATGTAATTCAGTGATCTTCTTATCCATACCATGCATGTGGTAGTTCGAAATGAGCGGACCATACACACTAGGAAGAGAGTTCAGAATTATATCAGCAGCGAACTCTTCGTTAATTGGGAAGCCCAGCCTATCCAGAGACTGCACGTAACCAGTCATCTTGATTACATGCAGGCTCGGTGGATCACCGTCTTTGAGCTTACAGCCTAGCAAAGCTTGAGAGACTTGATACCTCTCGGTCTTTGCCTGAGCCTGGAACATATTTTTGAGGCTTTCGATCATATCGTAGGACTCAACATTCTTGAACTGCTGCTACAAGTCCGGTTCCATGTGTGCAAGCATAAGACAACTAATTTGCGTAGAGTCATCTCTAGTCTTACAGTAGGCATTCATGACAGCGACAATCGCATCATCATCAAGCTCATCTGGAAGTGGAGTTTCTAGAACATGTTCTTTCTTGTCATGCTTGAGGACTATCCTCAGATTACGATACCAGTTGGTGAAATTAGTTTCATTAAGCTTATCTTTCTCTAGGATTGACCTCAACGCAAAAGTGGACAACTGAGGAAGGTTGCTAGGTGCCATTGATCTACAACAGAAAATATGCAAAACACTTAAGACATGTATTCATAAAAGAGCAGGCATATTAAACGCTTTAATACTTATGATCCCACTAGAACCAACACCCCTCCGATGGTTGCTAAGTGATTCAAGATCCTAAATAAGCAAGCCGACTAGTGAGCTTTAGCATCACCACTAGCCGTCAAGTGATCTAGGTAGGCAACCTTGTCAATCGTATCCAATACGACTCCTGTTAGTCGGGTGGCATCACATGCCCCGGCTCCCAACCTACCCCGCCCCGAGCCCCACAACCGTTGTGATGGACTCGTCTAGCTTACCAAGTGCTTCCGCGGTAAGAGTCCGACTCAAACCCACCTAATCGGAAAGAATTGGTAGCACCTCAATTTTATGAGCCCACTACCAAGAATGTCCAACTTGTGATGGTGCAGCACTGGCGGGGCGACCGACTAGACCTTCTTTGAGGGATTAAAATCTACCAACTATCTAAATAGAGGTAAAAAGAGACATAACAATAACACAAATAAAGCAATTATAATGTGAAATGGTATGGCTCTCTTCATGGTGATCTCCAGCTCCACAAAGCTTGTAAGTCGACTCATGCCAACTCTTGTCACGTGCCATCTTACTCCATGTAGCCGACTTGTACGTCGACTTGCATGTCATCCGGGTACTCCAACAAGCTACACTAGCTAGTAAATGAAAAATTACATAGAGAATCCGACACGCAGGCCGTTATACAATAAAATGACAGCACCTAGGCTCCAGCCGGCTGACAAAAAACATGATACGCAGATCACGTATGGATTACACACATCACATGCACATACGCCATACCATTCATAACATCCTGCAAAAATAAGTTATGCATAGAAACGATATCTACCGGCGTTGTGAAACTCGTAACGACATCTAAGGCGCTACAACAGGGGGAAGCCAGCGGTCCAAACATGGATTTCTTCATCGGATAAAACAGTTTTACCCAAATCTAATATGTATTCCGGTTCGACCAAACTCTTTGATCTTCGATCACCGCAACTGGATTTATGTGTCACGGTATACCCCGATGGCGGAAACCGACCGGTAGGGGTAAGTTGTTTCACGACCTTAGCAGTATGATCACGGAAACCAGATCATCCATTAACCCCCGAGTACGATTGATCCAATGAACCTTGTACAAAACCGATCTATTTCATAGAACGACCACCAAAACAACAATTAGATCCAATCTAACGCTAAGTACATATCACATATGTGCAGATCACGGGCCTAAAATAAGAAGCTACCGCTCTGATACCACTGTTGGATCGCGTAGAGATAAACAAAAACTTTTCTATGCGGTACTTCCAAGATCTAGCCGAGGTAGAAGGCCACAAGGATTACCACTAGATGCGCAGGTGCGGATTATCGATGAAGCACGTCGATGCAGTATAGTCCCACGATCCGATCCAATCCCGCGATCGTCGAAGTGCTGAACGTAAGCACCTCTGTCGGTATCCACACGTACGAGGAGGAGCTCCGACGGTGGACTGCTAGGTCCGGTGCGGCGGCTGGACTGAGTGGGGCTAGGTTTCCCAACGCATGGGAGTGGAATAACGTGCCCGCTGGGAAACCTGCGCCCCTCTTTATATAGCGAGTGGTAGTGGGCTTCACAACGCTTGTGGCCCATTCCCTCTGTGAGTCCAACTCACGAATTCAGTCCATTTCTGGTTCGGGTCCAACCCGACCAATATACTTGCTCTCGCTCTTAAGTGTGCGACCCTGCAGGCTCATGGCGATTTGGACACGATTTGAGTCCGACTCCCAATCGATCAATCGGTAGCGGCTCCTAGCAGAATGTGCCGACTCCCAAGTTCCATAGAGTCATGACGACATACCTTTCAATGTGATTTTCATCTGAGTCCCTTTTGCCTCACGATATACCTTGTCGAACTATAGATGAATTATCGTAATCCCTTAAATAGCTCAAATCTCTTCTCGGTCCGTGATATATGATTCACCTGACTAACTCTTAGTCAATAGACTCAGTTAACACTTAACCGAGTCGCGCATGGCCATGCTTCTGGAATCATATCACTCGAGAGGGCCCAGAGAATATCTCTCCAGTCGGAGGGGCAAAATCCCATCTTGATTATCCACATCACGCAGCTTGCTTCTCATTCAACCCGAACTCTGCCTTTATAACTGCCTTGTCACGGAACAGTGTTTGACAGAACCTAAGTCGGTGATCCACAACTCGGATTGTGCGACAACCTCAGGTCTAAGGATTACATTGATTGAGACATGCAAATGACGACTTGCTCGTTGCATCTCAATATGGGTCAGTCCGACTTGCTAAACTATTTAGCTGAGTGTGTGAACGTTGGAATGGCATCGCCATGCCCATGACAAATGGAACCGAGTCATCAGCCAACACTCACATTAGTCTAGGGTGTGTGCCTAGCACAACCTTAATGACCAAGGACAATTTAGCATAAACAACATGAGTACATAGTTCTACAATCGAATCACATATTCAATGACATATATCAGATGTTCAAAACAAGGACGACTTTATGAATACATTGGGAATTACATCATACATGATTGCCTCTAGGGCATATTCCCAACATCTGATTCTACAGATCAACACAGGAAGCTTGAATATCTATATTTTTCTGACATAGTTCATGTCATTCTACTATCGATGCATGGAGTTGCCCACCAGTGTTTTGCTTATCCAAAATAGATTATCAGTTGCCTGCAAAGTACGGTCAGATTGGTACAAATTTTCAACAGGGATGAATGTTGAACCCAACAAGGAGTAGAAGGTATTGACAAATAGTTTTGAGTAAGGTTTCAGTGTAAACACTAGATAACAAGTAAATAATAATGAAGATAAATAGTTGCTGCAAGTGGCCTAATATTTTTCAGCTCAAAGGACAAGCCGGTGGTGTTTTTTATAATGACTAAAAATTTCTTGAGGACACACGGGAGGTTTCTTCTAGTTATTTTCATCACACGACGTTGATTAGTTTTTATCGTTTTGGTAAGTGTTATGTGGGTAGACCTATGATAGTGAACCGTCTTATCAAAGACTGATGCACACTTACGATTACACTACTTGCAAGCGTCCGCAAATACAAGAAAGTAATTAAGATATAAATCTAACCGTAGCAATAAACTCGTGGTATCTACTACTCCCTTACGTGAACTATTGCAAACTGTGGTTTAGGTTTCTATCGCTCCCACAACCCACCATAAACAATCCAACACGCAATGCATTCCTCTAGGAGGTGAAGTGCTATGTAGTCAACGTTCACATAATATCATTAGAGAAATAACAACATAACTTAAATATCAAACCGATAAATATTATTCAACAAAACATGACTACTAATAGCTAGACTTCTCCCATGTCCTCAAGACCTAAACGATCTACTCACAACACATCATATGGTACATGATCAGAGGTGATAAATGGATGAATAAGAATCTGGTCATCAAGTGCAAACACCGGTAAATCTCACAAGCATCAACTATAAACGAGTAATTTACATCGGTAGGGAGATCTAGTGGAAAGCAACAATATAGAACCCTAATTGTTACAGCGGGACGAAGGTGGATGGTGAGGATGATGGTGCTGATGGTGATGACGATGATGATGTTGATCTTGATAATGTATGGTGTGATAATGGTGACGATGGTCACGACTCCCCCCTCCGAGAGGGAATTTCCTCGGCGGAATCTCCCTGCGAGGAAGGTGTTTCTTCTCTTTGCCATTTCCGTCGTGAAAAGGTGGCGGAAAAATTATATGAAGTGGCTCCCCGATAATTTTAGGTCACAGAGGGTAAGTACCCCGGAGGAGAGCTGGAGGGGGGACCAAGGGCCCACCAGGCGCGGCCAATTGGGGGCATGCACCTGGGTATCACTTGGCTTCCCCTAGCTTCCCTCTGGCATCCCTTCGGGCTCCCCAGGTGATTTCTGACAAAACGTTGTTTTCTGATTTTTCTGAGGTCTGGGAGATATCCCCTCTAACATGTGCTTTTTCCAGCTGATTTCTGACTCTGATAAATAATTTCGTAAAACTGTAAAAACTAAGAAAACATCGAAATAACATAAGTATAGTGCTATAATATGGAAAATATCAATGAATTGGGCAAAATTAATATATAAAATAGTGATGCAAAATGGACGTATCAACTCCCCAAGCTTAGACTCCGCTTGTCCCCAAGCGAAAACTGAACTCGGAAAACATGACCATAGGTTTTATGATGTGAGGTGTCGATAATAAAGAATACGGACATCAAGCATCAGCAATTACTCAATAAACTCTAACAATTCTATACATCAATCTTTCCCATAATGCTTCTCAAGGAGAAGTAATGATTTAATCATATAAAGGTACAGTGAGTGCAAATTCATTGAACTATGGCAAACTGTGTTCTTGGTCATAGAACAACTATCATATCAATCTTATCTTTACGGAAGAGTCTATGTCAGAGCTATTAAGAAAATAACACATGCTTCAATTATCACAAAGTATTTTCATGAATAGAAAACTTTCAAGGATTATGTTCTTATAAAGGAGGTGAAAAAAACTGACACAAAGGAAGATGCTAGTTAGCAAAGCTTAACTTTCAACTTGTTTACCACGATGATAATAAAACATGGTTAAATATCATCGTGGACATATAAAAGAATGCATGTCAGTTCAATTTCATAAGTTTGCTAATAGAGAGTAGAAGACATAGGTGAAAATGACTTAATCATGTTAGTAAAGAAGGGACCTTCATAGAGGGAAGCAAGAATTACTCATGTGCTAGAGATTTTTATTTGAATAAAAGAGAGGTATTGAAAATGTAATTTTGAGAGGTGTGTGTGTTTATGTCAACGAATGGTAGTGAAAAACTTATCATAACCCATGTCAAGCAAATTGTTTAGACTTTTGAGAGCGGTTTCCATTTTTTTATTAAGGTTGGCACTCCCCCCCCCCCCGCCCACCTTTCCTTTCACAAACCAGGGCTAGCCGTATCCACGTGTACCCACCAACTTTCGTCAAACCATGAGGAAGTGTCTTTTTATATTATATTATTTGGCACCAACTCTCTTGCAAATTAAGACGAGCACTGATTCCATACTCATCGAGTGAAATAAGGGACAATAACTTTGCTTGCCATAAGACATGTAAACTTTAAACTACTTCCTCATGAGCTAAAACAGGGACACAAAACATGTTTAATATTTTGAAGGTTTTAAAGGTAGCACACGAGAAATTTACTTGGAGTGGCGGTTAAATACCACATATAGGAAGGTATGGTGGACACTTGTGGAAGTTTTTTGGTTCAGGTTTGGATGCACGAGTAGTGATCATACTCAGTATAGGGTTTTGGCTAGAAAAGGCTTGTAGCAAACATACGATGTTGAGAGATGCAAACAGATATATAAAACCATGCAATGATATAAATCATGAAGTATTGCAATTGTCTTCCTTGCCAGCATAACACATCAATTATAAGAACATAAACATGAAGGTTTTGTAGGCATAAAAGATCTATGGGGTACTATATCTGCATGTGAAATCTCTCTTCTTTGTTCTAAGTCTCTTAAGTGTTGCTGCTATGACCAATGCTATTTTTGTCAATACTCAATAAATTTCTGCTACTATTGTCAGGCCCATGGATACCAAGGTATCCTGGGCCGACCACTGCGAGCCCAGCCCAATCAGTACGGGAGGAGCCCATACTGTTCTGCCTCCAGAAGAGAACGGACCAATCCTGCTCTCGGCAAGGATGGCCCCTTGGCAAGGGGTCACTTCCTTCAGCACCTTTGTCGACCGATGGAGAGGAGCCCTGCCTCGCCTCTCGCTCCTCTCCAGAGGTGCCTTCACCCGCAAGGCGACAACCCATGTGAGGGTGACGAAAAAGCCTCTTCCCAAGTGGCGGAAGCTCCACAGGGCCGCAGAGTCGGTTTGGCCACAATTACCCTTCTCGTGTATAAAGCGTGGAGCATCGCTACGCGCACCAAAGCCATGTCCAAGGCTTTCCCCTTCGGTGCAAGAAGATCAGTCCACCACTACAAGACGGAGGGAGCGTCACCGGAGCCCCCACCTCCCTAACATGGACGGTGGAGCCTTCCTCGATGACCAGCAACAGCCT
Source organism: Alopecurus myosuroides (assembly GCA_028641055.1). Lineage (NCBI taxonomy): Eukaryota > Viridiplantae > Streptophyta > Magnoliopsida > Poales > Poaceae > Alopecurus > Alopecurus myosuroides. Next base: position 365,111,498 of record CM054058.1, on the reverse strand, counting down.
ATGCGGCAGAGTGCCGCAGTGTACCCCCTTGGCACCATGTGATAGCCCTTTCCCGCCCAATGAGCGGGAAAGAGGGCCAAGTGTCGGTATAACTAGGTTGCTCCCGCCTTCGTAGAGGGGAAGAAACAAATCGATCAAGGAATCAAGCCGCCTAGTATCTAGAGCACCAGAAGCTCACACTTGTATTGTACACCTCACAATGCAATCAACCAGACAAGCAGGAGTAGGGATTTACACCATCACGGTGGCCTGAACCTGGGTAAACTCTCCATGTCTCCATTGTTTCCCTTCGAGAGCTCCCCTCCCGAAGCCTTTCTATGTGCGTGAGAATGTGGTTAGCCCCCTGTGTTCGAACCTCTAGGAGCTACCCTATCTTTTACAGAACAACTTCTCCAAAAACTATACCCAACATGAGAGAACTACTAATCACAAGACAAGAATGCGAGAATGATTGCCATATATAAAACATATAGTGCAACTAATTAAGAACAAAACTTCATATCAATATTTCATCATAGGAAAACTCACGCCAACGGATACAAAACTTCACTTATAAAGGAGTGATAGCCCAGTTTGCAAACAACCATACTACATTATAACCTCCCTAACCATGATAAGTGACTCTAATAGTAAAAGTAAAGATAGTGATACCGGGGAAACTCCCACAAACTTGTAACAAGCCAAGGGAGTGCCTATTACCCATGGTGATTAAGTTGATTCTTTGATGATGCTTATTCAACTTCTTATTCCTCATCAAATTTCCAAGGTAATGGCTTCCCATCAACGAAATATGAAGTAGTTTCCAGGGTCCTGAAATTTGCACCAAAGCTCAGACGGTTGAATCTCAACACATACTCACAGTTTTGGTTTTGCTGATCATAAATCCGTGCTTGAAGACATGATGTCTCTTTCTGTAGTAGATTGAATTTCTCCCAAAGAGATCATGTTTCTTTGCGGTGATCATCGATGAGATATGAAATTATTTGATGATTCACTTCCACTCCATGTTCCACCATCTTCTTGTACTCAAACAATTCGTGCTCCAGTTCTTCAAGACTTGTCTTCTCATCTCCCTCCTTCTTCGATTCCTCTAGATATTGCTTGTGGAGGACGCCATTCTTCAACTGGAGAGTTTGGGGATGTATCCTCACCTCAACTAGGTAGGGTTTAATGACGTTGAAGAAGAACTTGTCCTTGGGAGAGCTTGGAGGAATCATGGCAAGTATGGTTTGGTGGATTTCTTCCTGGCAGAAACAGCTCAAAAACAAAACTTGTCAAAAACACAAGATATGATCCAGGGACGATATGGGAGATTATATAGCAAAACGTAATGGAATGAAAGGAAGCTAAAAAGTTGAAACAGAGTCTAAGTCGGGTATCAAGGACCGCAAGGGACCACCAGGCGCCGCCAAGAAGGAACTCGTGCCTCGGGCCCACCCGGTGGCCTCCGGCCCCGGCTCCGACTCTTTTTCATCCCCAAATTTTTCTTATTTTTCAAAAACAGTAAATATAAAATTTCTACAGTGTTTCGTGAAGGTTTTCTTACCAAAACTGATACCTATTCCAATTCTGACTCGGGTCTACTAAGGTATTAGGCTCTAATATGATCTTCCGGAGCGAGCACCCGAACAATATCAACTTCCACGTTGTATGGATCACCAAATAAAAAATGCTATCTTTGGCCATTCACAAATTATGGATTGGTGCCTTGGAAATTATTAATCTTGGTAGCACCATACCAATAAACTTCTTCCACAACAAATTGTCCCTCCCATTTAGAGAGTAATTTTCCTACATAAAATCTAAGACGAGACCTATACAATAATAATTTATCACCTGTGTTAAATTCTCTTTTGAGAATCCTTTTATCATGCCATCTTTTAACTTTCTATTTAAAAAATTGGCATTTTCATAAGCTTCACTTCTACATTCGTCTAAAGAACTCATATCTAACAATCTTTTCTCACCAGCTAATTTAAAATCACAATTAAGTTCTCTAATAGCACAATAAGCTTTGTTATCTAGCTCAAGGGGTAATTGACAAGCTTTTCCATAAACCATTTTATAATGACACATGCCCATGGGATTTTTATAAGCAATTCTATAAGCCCACAAAGTATCACTAAGTTTCTTAGACCAATTTTTCCTATAGTTGTTAACTGTATTTTGCAAAATTAATTTGATCTCCCTATTTGATAGTTCTACTTGGACACTAGTTTGAGAATTATAAGGTGAAGCAATTCTATGATTAACATCATATTTAGAAAGAGTTTTTTTAAAAGCACCATGAATGAAATGAGAACCTCCATCAGTCATAAGGGCACACCAAATCTAGGGAATATTATGTCTTTAAGCATTTTGATAGCGGTTTTATGATCAACACTTTTAGTTGGAATAGTTTCTACCCACGTAGTAACATAATCAACAGCAACAAGAATATGAGTGTAGCCATGTGAGGAGGGAAAAGGACCCATAAAGTCAAATCCCCAACAATCAAAAGGTTCAATAACTAGAGAATAGTTCATAGGCATTTCATTACATCTACTAATATTACCCACCCTTTTACATTCATCACAAGCAGAAATAAATTTATTGGCATCTTTAAAGAGTGTAGGGCAGAAAATTCTTATTGTAAAACCTTGTGTGCGGTTCTTTCACTGGCATGATGCCTTCCATACTGACTATTATGACATTTCCTCAATATATCTTCTTGCTCGTGCTCAGGTTTTGTAGCGTTCCCACATTTAAATAATGAAAGAGCACCTGTGTTATTGTGCTAGGTTCTGGATCAATCGCTAGCACCATGGTACAAAATGAAATAGCATGCAAATGCATCAAATTCTATTACATCGCATGATCCGGTCTTTACAAAATAATATTACAACTTGCATAGTCTTAGAAGACTAGCAGGATACAAACTATTGCAACAGAAAACATAGAACAACATTGAGCCCATGTTCTTCATGTGCCACACGCACATGTTGGTTGTAGACTCGAGATCCTAAACGAAATCCTCACTCGTCTTCAGAATCATCTGCAGGATGGAATATGCAGACACAAGGGGGTCAATACAATTTAATGTATTGGCAAGTAACACTATGATGGATATAAAATGGAAAGACTATATCTACATGCTTATTTGGCTAAGTGGAGTTTTGACTAAGTTTTGCATAAAGCCACTTTTTTCCTATCACTTTTGTAAAACAAACTTTTCTTTTCAAAGGGTGGCATCATTGGATTGAAATCCAAGCACCACCACTACTGTTCACTTGGTCAAATTTTACTTATTGAAAATGGTGTTGCGATTCTTCCGTCATTGCTTGTCCAGTTTCTCATAGTTGTCCATAACCGGAGACACGTCTAAGATCTTAGTTTGTTGACTCTGCAGAGTTTGTGCACTTTCACCCTTTGTCTTCAATTAGCCCAAACATCCTATACACCCGGAGTGCATCATGGAAAGGAGAGAATTGAAACGAGATCTTTCAGAAGAAGAAGTTCAACCCACCGGCAAGACCCGTTCCACCTATAATTATGCTACATCTGCTTGTCAAGCCTGGGCTGAACTCTCACAACTTAGTCGATCACGACAGAGCCCATATGTCAAAAAGCTGCACGGGAAGCTACTTGATTTAGAGGGACTTGGTAATCTCTTTGCTCCTGGGTGGCCATCCACAAGTGACAACCTCAAGTGGAATAACCCTTAGAAAAGGGCCCTGAGGCAACACTCAACATAAACCAGTCTTTCCACTTCCATCCAGGTGGTTCATTTATTAGTTATACTTAGAAATTTTTCACAACATCTAGTAAAACAATTTTGTAACATTGCATAGCATCTACTAAGTTCTAAGGCTATCAAAATAACAAGAGAAAAAGAGATGGCTACACACTACTAGGATAATAGCATAGCATAATATAACTTAGTAAAATTTCCTATCATGCATACTACTCAAAAATCAACTAATGCATATAGAAAATAATGGGTAGTTGATGGTGTGTTACTTGCCTTGTTGAATTCTGTGAAGAAATCACACTCTCGTCACAAAATATCGTTGCTCTCTGTACAATCTATACATTGAAGACACAATAACAAAATAAATAAGCATACTAGCAAACAAACATACAAGTGAAGAGAACATACAAAGCAACAACATAGCCAAAAGGAGTTTAACCAAGTTGGATAGGACAAGGTCAAGGTCTGAGTTTGAAGGATTCAATCTTTCTTAGTTCAATAATTGTTAAGGGGTTAAGAGTTCACTAAGGATGGTTTAGATTGAGTTTGTAGAAATCAAACCTTATTGAAAACATATTTATCTAAGAAGTTCCAAGAGTTTACGAAGGTGATCTCACTATCTTAACTAAAGTAAAAATAGAGAAAAATAAGATAGAGTCTTGGTATTTTCCCTTTGGGTCAATGGTTGCTCAAAAACAACTTGTTATTCTTCAACTTGTATAGATTTTCTCCAAGACTTCACATACTTGTTTTCTTGAAGTTCATCTTCATGATTTGCATTGTAGTCTTGTTCCTTGGATGGATTCTTCTCTCGGTCTTGATATATTATTCATGGCTTTCTCACTTTTTGGTCCAAGGTGGTATGGGCACAAAATACCACTAAGTCAAATAGAAAGGGAAGGAAATAAAAGAAAGATAGAAAGAGATAGGAAGATGTTTTCTTCTTGATTTCTTCATACACTTATACTTCCTTGAGTTGCTTCTAGTTGTTGTGGAGTCTAAGTCCTTTCTTCAATTTCTTCAATGATCTTCCTTGTAGCTCTTCATGTTACCACCAAGTTGGAAATGGAGTGCCTTCTTGTGCTTGAGTCTTGATTTCCATTTTGCTGACTTGATGAATTCTTGAAGAAAGAATGGGGGAGTGAAAGTGTAGATAGAAAATAATGGTACTATTGTTTTTGGGTTCACTAGTTGGCAATTTATAAGTTTTAACCCCACTAAGGACTTAGTCTTGGTCCAATATAGCCACAACATCAAAGATAAAAGGATGGAAACAAATCCTAGGGCATGATAATATGGGTGGATCACTATGTTGGGTTTTTGGTCAAAAACACATGATCATGGTCCAAGAGTGTCCAAAATGTTTAGGCACTAATGTATTTGGTTCAAGGTTACCAAATGGAACAATTTTGCAAAAGGAACTATATTAAAATTATTTATAGAATTAAATTTATCTCAAAAATATTCAAATAGAAAACTTAATTCTAAATTCAAATTTAATTTGTTCAAAAATTATTTTGGGACAGAGGGTATGAAATTACACGTCCTAAGATTTCCAAATATATTTTGTTTGGAATTTTTGGATTTGTAGAATTTGAATTATGCCAAAATTCATCAAACAAGCATATTTGTATTTGAACCAATTTAAGTTTCTCAATTTTGAATTTGAACAGTGCTAAATGATTCTACAAGTTGTGTTGATTTCATAAAGTCTAAGTTTGCTAAAATTGGAGTTGTGGTTGAAAAGTTATGATGAATCTAATATTCAGGGGTGTTTCTGCAAAAATGCCAGACTGATTCTACGGGGAGAAATTCAAATAAAAAGGCTGGCCACGTGGATGGATTTGATTGGTAAAAGGTTGTGACTGGGCTGCTGACTACACACGCTGACTGGGCGCTGACGTGGATAAGTCACTGGATCTGGATCGTTGGATCCAGATCCAACGGTAGCATACCGATTCGGCCAGATCTAATCTGGGCCGTTCACGAGATCTAATGGCAGAGAGAGGAAGAGGGAGCTCACCAGAGGGATCTTCACCGAAGATGGCGACGCGGTGGCGCGGGCGATCAATAATCTTCACGTCGGCGACATTCCGGTTGTCCTCGGGCTCGGGGAAGGCCACAGAGATGCTCAACACAGCACATCAAGAAGGATGGCGGTGACGGTGTTGTCTCTGGTGGCTTCTAGTGATGGCGCGGTGCGAGAGGAGGTGGCGTGGCTTTGGTGATCCTCAGGTGAGCTTGCCGCGCTCGAATCTGCAGCAATAAAAATCGAGCAGAGTGTCACGAGGGAGCGCACGGGCGTGGGGAGTCAAACGGGACAAAGGAGAGCGGCGGGGACTCACACGGTTGGCCGGAAATGGCGGTGCACGGCGGCGGCAGAGGGTGACTCCAGCGATAAATCATGAAGGCCTGGGGGCGAGATTGGAGAGAGTAGGAGAGGGGAAATGCGGAGGAGGTCGAGGGCTACATATAGGCGCGCAGAGGGAAAGAAATCACGACCTTAATGGCCTGAAATCAGCGGAGGAAGTCACAACCATGACTGGCGTGATTGTCTTCAGGAGGAGGAAGGCGACGGTGACGTTGGCTTTTTAGTCTTGACATATCTGATGACGCCCTATGGTTACTTATTGGAGATTTTAATTTCTATCGCTACTCTGATAGTAGGAACAAACCAGGTGCTAACACTGATGATATGGAGACTTTCAATGAAATTATTAGTTATCATGGTCTTATTGAACTTCCCATCAAAGGCAGAAATCACACTTGGAGTAATATGCAATTGGATCCTCTGCTTACTCAACTAGATTGGTTTTTCACCTCTGTTGCTTCGACCACAAAATATCCCAACTCAATGGTCACTCCATTAGCAAGACCCACTTCTGACCACCTCCCTTGTGTGTTATCCATTGGTACTACCATCCCCAAAGCTCAAATTTTTAGATTTGAGAACTATTGGATTAGGATGCCTGGTTTTTTTGACACGGTTAAAACATTTGGGATATCCATTGCCCAGGGGATAGTGCCAAGAATATTTCGTCTAAACTGAAATTACTGAGAAAAGGATTAAGGAAATGGCAACAGAGCATCTCGACACTTAACCTTTTAATCTCCAGCTGTAATAGAACTATTCTTTTATTGTATTCATTCGAGGATGCTAGGCCACTTCATATATGTGAATGGAATTTTCGCAATGTGATCAAAGAACAACTGGCCCATCTTCTTCGATGCAAAACGGATTATTGGAAGAACAGATGTACGGCCCATTGGGCTAAGAATGGCAGTGAAAACACAGCGTTTTTTAATTCTATGGACACGATCAGTTATAGATACAACAACATTGCATCTCTCGTAAAGGAGGATGGATCCATTACTTTTGATCATCATGAGAAGGCTGCATTGTTGCGCGGCACTTTTCAAGAGAGATTAGGGATATCTTTGGGTATCGATCATGACTTTGATTTTAGTCAGTACCTGCCACAACATGTGGGCCTAGAATGCCTATCCCGTCCATTCACTAGGGATGAAATTGATGCTATGGTCCAAACCTTTCCTATTGATAAGGCTCCTGGACCTGACGGTTTCAATGGATAATTTATCAAAAGCTGTTGGCACATTATCAAAGAGGATTACTATCGATTATTTGATGAGTTCTGGCATGGATCTGTTAACTTGCAGAGTATCAATGATGCATTCCTCACTATGATCCCCAAGATTAGTGCACCTATCCATGCAAATGATTACAGGCCCATTTCACTCCTGAACTCCTCATTTAAGCTATTGACCAAGATTCTAGCTAATCGTCTACAAGATCACATTTTGTCTATTGTTCACAAGAATCAGTATGGATTTCTTAAGAACCGCAATATTCAGGACTACATTGCATGGGCTTATGAATACATCCACCAGATCAAGGCATCTGGCTCTGAGGCGGTTATCAATAAACTAGATTTCAGTAAAGCATTTGATGTCATTGAGCATGATGCTCTCATACGCATTCTCCTGGCAGTGGATTAGATGACAGATGGATTAGCTGGATCCAGGCTATTTTCAACACTGGAACTTCTGCTGTGCTGTTCAATGGTGTACCTGGCAAGAAATTTGCATGTAAACAAGGAGTTCGTCAAGGTGATCCTCTTTCTCCCATTTTATTCGTGGAGGGGGCTGATCTACTCCAATCTATGGTTAACAGATTGATGAACGAAGGGGAGCTCACTGCACCCCTTCCCATACCAGATTCAGACTACCCTATTGTGCAATATGCAGATGACACATTATTGATCACCCAGGCATGCTCTAGACAACTCTCCATTCTCAAAAATCTTCTCAATGTCTTTGCTAAGGCCACTGGTCTGACGGTTAACTATTCCAAATCATGCATAATGCCACTCAATATTAACCAAGCTCACCTGATGGACTTGGCCAATGAGTTCGGGTGTTCAACTGGTGTCATGCCTTTCACCTACTTAGGCCTCCCACTTGGTACCACCAGACCTACGATATCTGATCTGGCCCCACTTGCAGATCGTATGGAGAGGAGATTAAATGCGTGCTCTAGATTTCTTGATTATGGTGGTCGCTTAGTTCTGATTCAATCTGTCCTATCATCTCTCCCCACCCATTATTTGGGCTAACTTAAGCTCCCTAAAACAATTATTCGTTCATTTGATCGAATCAGGCGCCACTGCCTATGGGCTAAGGATGGAGGACCTGAGATCCCACACTCATTGGCTGCTTGGGAAATGGTTTGTAAGCCTAAGAAGCATGGGGGCCTTGGGATCATGAATCTAGAACTACAAAATAATGCTCTCCTACTCAGATACTTACACAAATTTTATAACCATTACGATAATCCCTGGCTTAAGCTTGTGTGGAATTTATATGACAATTTTCTCCACCACATGCTCAAGCTATAAGGGGTTCGTTCTGGTGGAGGGATATATTCAAGCTCATTCCACTTTATCGCAGCATTGCTCGATTCCATATTGGAAATGGTGTTAACACTCTATTCTGGAAAGATTTCTGGAGGGGTGACACAACACTATGTGACCGTTGGCCTAGACTATTCTCTTTCGTCCTTAATAAGGATTCATCTGTTGCCCGTATGTGCGACTCACATAGCATGCATGAATCCTTTGCACTACCTTTATCGGTTCAAGCTTTCGAGGAATACCATATCTTATCACAGGAAATTAATCAGCTCGCGATTGACTCATCTAGCCATGATCAAGTTCACTATTGTTGGGGCAATGGACTTTACAGCTCTGCACGATTTTATAAATTTATTTTTGCTCATGCCCAGTGTCATCCCCTCATCAAGGCTATATGGGCCTCCAAATGCCTCCCTAAACTGAAAGTGTTCTTATGGCTTATGTTCAATGATCGCCTGAACACTAAAGATCTTATGTGCCGTCGGCATTGGCAACTGGATGAGGGATATTCCTGTGCCCTATGCGACAGTGAATCATATGAGTCTATTGATCATCTTTTCTTTGATTGCAAATTTGCAAGGGATTGCTGGATGACACTTGGCATTCACTGGGATCTATCCAAACCCATCCTGGATAGGATCACTTCTGCTATGACACTTTTTGCTGGGCCTTGCTTCATGGAGATCTTGGCATGTGCTACATGGAACATATGTGAAGGCTAGGAATGATCTCATTTTTCAGTCTAAGGAGGCTACTTATATTTACTAGCATGTTAGGTTTTGTTCTGATGTCATGATCCATAAGTACAGAGTTAAGGAGACCATTAGGGAATCTCTCATTACTTGGGTTAGGAATCTTGTTACATAAGATGTATTGTAGGATAAATTTTTTACCCCCTTGATCTAGCTCATTGTAACAACTTTGTAATTTTGGTGGCTTTTGCCCCTTTAAATTTTGAAAATCTAACTGTAGGGATTTTTTCCTACGGTACAATCTTCAAAAACGTCTTGGTGGATCCCACCTGGAAGAGAGAGATGGGGAGGGGTGCGGGCTCGGCTGCTATTGGGTTGCGCTGCTGGGCTGGACCGCTTGGTCTGCTGCTGCGCGTGAGCGGGATATAGAGACGGGGAGGGGTTTTTGGGTTGGGTTGGTTTCCTCTTTTTTCTTTTGTTCTTTTTTTCTTCAGTTTTTCTGTTTTCTTTAATAAACAGAACTATTTATTTATAACTCCAAATGAGCTCATTACCTCTAAAATTTTATAGAAGTTAACTCTTTTAAATGAAAACATTTATGTGTTGTTTTAAACCTTATTAAAACTTTGTATTTTCAAAATAGGATTCAACCTCTAATATGAAATAATGGTATTTCCGAAAAGCAATATAATTTAATTAGAAAAATAGCCAATTAATATTGGGTGACCTATACCTTTGAAAAATATTGTTTACCAAGTTATTTTCCTATTTTCCTGCATGGAAAGATTTTGTCAAAACCTTTTATTACTTAATACTTGATTTAGTGATTTAAGAAATGATGTAGTTGAATTTGGCTTTGAAGATATTTTATAGATAAAACAATTTAAGATGAAATATTACCAATTGATAGAAGATGAAAACAATATGGAAAACAATTGGTTTATGTGAAACCATTTTATATTCTTATGGTTTGCAAATTGGGTAAATAGTTTCTTTGCATAATTGTCTATTTTGAGGGTTTAGGGTTTTAGGAAAACATAGGTATTTTGGATTATAAAATCAATTAGCATTGGAAAACAAATAATATAACCTTTGTGTTTGAGTTTTATTTGTTTTTGGTGGCTTGCTTTAATAGAAAACAAAAAGATTTTTTTTAGTTTTTTTTAGTTTCTCCAAAAACCAGGGATGCTACAGGTATGCATCTTCTTAAAGTTCCATCGACACCTTCTTTATATAAATGTGGGTCATCCCAGAAGTAATGCCTGAAATCATAAAATAATTTATTATTTTGTTGATAAGTAAAGCTTGGAGGCAAAAACTTAGAAACAATAAATTTAGCACAATCAGCATAACAATGATTTTCACGTGAGTTAACCTTAATAACAACTAATTGGTCATCAAGAAAACTATCATTAATAGGAATAGGATCATCAGGAATGTTTTCCATTCTAGATAAATTGTCAGCAACACGATTATCAGCTCATTTCCTATCAACAATATGCAAATTAAACACTTGTACAAGAGTACCCATCTAATAAGCCTAGGCTTAGCATCTTTATTTTCCATTAGATATTTAATAGCAGCATGATCAGTATGAATAGTGACTTTAGAATCAACAATGTACTGCCTAAATTTATCACAAGCAAAAACAACAACTAAGAACCCTTTCTCAGTGGTAGCATAATCTCTTTGAGCACTATCCAAGATCTTACTAGCATAGTGGATAACATTCAATTTCTTATCTACTCTTTGTCCAAAAACAGCTCCTACAACATAATCAGTAGCATCACACATAATTTCAAAAGGCAAATTCCAATTAGGTGGTTCAACAACAGGTGTAGTTATTAAATCTTTCTTAAGAACTTCAAAGGCATCTTTACAATTATCATAAAAAACAAAAGGAAAATTATTTTTTAAGAAGATTGGTAAGAGTTCTTGAAGTCTTAGAAAAGTATTTAATAAATCTTCTATAGAAACCAGCATGACCAAGAAAACTACGTATACCTTTGATTTCCCTAGGATAGGGAATATTTCACTGCAAAACTTTGTTAAGATTATGGAGGCAACTATCAAAAGAAGTATAATAAACATAGAAGTCTTCCATGAATACCTCCACAATTTCCTCGCAAAAACCATGAAAAATAGCAGACATGCAACTTTTAAAAGTAGCATGTGCATTACATAAACCAAAAGTCATGCATCTATAAGCTTAAGTACCATAAGGACAAGTGAAAGTGGTTTTCTCTTGGTCTTGTTTTCTAACATGGATTTGAGGGAAACCATAATAACGATCCAAATAGAAAAGGTGAATATTTTTAGACAACCTTCCTAGCCTTTGATCAATAAAAGGCAAAGGATAATTATCCTTCTTAGTAGCTTTATTTAATTTTCTAAAATCAGTGCACATTATATAGTTCTTTCAGGAATACGTTCATTTTTTATCATTAGCAACAACATTCATATCTCCTTTCTTGGGAACACAATGGACATGACTAACCCATCTACTATCAGCAATAAGATAAATGATATGTGCTTCAATAAGCTTTAATATTTCACTTCTCACCACTTCTTTCATCTTTGAATTTACTCGTTGTTGCTGACCAACCATAGGCTTGGCATTAGGATCAAGATTAATTGTATGCTGATATAGAACATGACTAATGCCTTAAGATCCAAAGTATAACCAATAGCTTTGCGATGCTTTCAGAATGTTTCCAATAAATGTTATTCTTCGTACTATAAAAGGTTAGCATTGACAATAACTATATATTTTATTTTCATCTAAAATAAGCATATTTAAGTGTGTCAGGAAGAACTTTAAGATCAAACACCGGGTATCCTTTAGGTGGTAAAGGTGGCCTTAAAGATTCTACGGGAAAATTGTGTTTGATAATAGCAGGTTGATCAAGGAAAATGTCCTCCAATTCATTTCTTTCCTGCATATACATGTCATTCTCATGTTCTTCCATGAATTTCTCCAAAGGATCATCAGGTGGAATAGCAATAGAGGCAATTATTTCAATAGCTAGATCTTCCTTAGGTAACTCATTACCATGACATTGTCTAGCAGTCTTACTAGAATTAAATTCATAGTGTTCATCACCAAATTTTACATACACTTTCTCTTTCTTACAATCAATAACAACACCACATGTATTGAGGAAAGGTCTACCAGATATAATAGGAAAAGATTTAACTTTAACTGAACCAAGTATTAAAAAGTCAGCGGGGCATTTTACCTTACCACAAAGAACTTCAACATCTCTTACAATACTGACGAGGACGTGATCACACGCTCATTGGGAGACCCCAAGCGGAAAGTATGATACAGTCTAGAGTAAGTTTTCCCCTAGTAAAGAACCAAAGTTATCAAACCATTAGGACTTCGTAGTCTTGAAGAAGGTTACTTTATCAATAGCACCAGAAAAGTACTTACGTGTAGTTGGCAGGAGCATGGAACCTGCACACAAACACAAACTCTCTCTTTCCCCCAACTTTCCGGAAGGTTTTCAATCTTCCGGTCTTGCTAAAAGCATGAGAATTAAACGTATAGAGTCTTGGAAAACAATCAAAGTAAAAAAACAGAACAACAAGGAAACAATGATGAAAGTGCTTAAAAGAAGGTTTGCAATATGAGGAAAATAGGACCGGGGGCCATAGGTTCACTAGTGGTGTCTCTCCAACAAAAACATGTTGGGTGAACAAACTACACCTAGGCAATTGACAAATCGCGAACATATAGTAATACTATTATGACGAGACAAAGTTCATGGGATCTAACATTGTAGGCATTACGTCAAGACATATGGACCACTATCCAGCATGCATCCATATCTAAATATCCACCTCAAGAAAGCTATCCAACATATCCCTTGGTATTAAGTTGCATTAATGAAGTGATTGCTTTGTGTGCAAGAGACAAATGCATTAAGATAAATACATAATGATGGGGGGATAGTAACCCGGTAGGCTCACTTCAAGATATAACCCGGCCCGGGGTGTGCTAAGCGCTATCCGGCTGGGGGTAAAGAGATTGCCGGAAGGCCCAAAGGCTTGCGAGATTCGTAACCCGGATTGTGGGCTGCGATAAGGAGAGTTAGGGTTTTGTATGTGGAGTTCGAATAGGACTCGAGATGTGCCTTGGAAGGCAAGTTAGGGGTGCACGGGTGCTTTATAAACCGACCCCTAGGTTTAGTTTGCCAGAGATTCAAGTCATAGTTGTAACACCCGTTATCGAGTATCCAGCATAATTCATATCGAGATTCGGCGAGTTATTTTCCGGTTCTTAGATTGCTTTCCGCCATGTCTTCTTTCGATCTAAACCCTCTCCCGAATACCTGTGTCGACTTGCCCCAAGATCAGTTACCCCCGGTAACAACTGCCGTGATTATCCCACGACAGTTGGCGCCCACCGTGGGGCCTGCGTCCAAAGGTGTTTACATCACGGGAGAAGCTCGGAAGAGCATGAAGAACCTCATCGTCGGAGAAATCTACGTCAACAGCAAAGGAGAGAAGATGGTAGACGATTCTGGCTGGGGGCCAGAGTCGGATCGCCTCGAAACCGGATCCATCGTGACAGTCGGCAGCGTCAACGTCTTCGTCGGTGTGGTATGTACTTCCAGTTCGAATTGTGATAATATTGGATCTGATTCTGTGTCAGGAGAAGACATGTATGTCCAATCGGAAAAAGAAGAGTCGATTGGAACAACGGGTCAGATAGAGAGGGAGGATGATACTGAGTCTATACGGGATTTGTCGGAGGATCGATATGAAAGGGAAAACAGCGAGGAAGAACAGTACGAATCTACACCGGGCATCATGCGCCGGGTTGCAGTCTATGCGGCTCCCGCGACCAATCTCAATCAAGAAAACGCGGCCGCGGCGCCAGCCGGGGCGGCTCAGGCAGTGGCCCAGCAGCAAGGTGCAGTTGACCCGGTCTTGGTCCAGGTCGATGGAGAGTCAGCATCTGTCACCAGTCGCCCAGCAGACGAGGAGCGGCACGCAAATATGTTTGGATTCCAAGCAAACCGGACACCGGGGGCGGGCCCCTCAAACCCGCGTCACCCGGCTCTGTTTGATAATAATTTGATTTTGGACCCCACAGTCTTGGCCACAGTTATTACCCCAGAAAACGCGGCAGAGCGTGTAAGAGACCTGGACGTGGCTCGTCGTGCATTGGAGCAGCAAAGAAGGCAAGTGGAAGTAGAAAGGCAGGGGATGGTCGCGCGGCAGCGCGAATTGGATGACCGAGAGACCCGGCTCCGGGAGGAAACGACAAGGATGCACCAAAGGCACCGAACTATGCTGCCGGCAACAGGAGGGGTTATTAACCCAACTGCCCTGGTGTTCACGCCTCAAGATCAGCCGATTCCACCGACGAACCAAGGGACCATACCGCGACCGTCAACGGGAGCACATCCGGTAAACGCCCCAGCCGGGTTACCTTTGCCACAGACGGGGGTGACAGCCGGCAATACCATGCCGCCACCACCATCACGATTCCGCACACCAGCAGGCCATTACAACAATCCCATGGACAACGTGTACGCAGCAACGCTCGCATTAAACCAGATTCCTGTGGGAGACTCGCCTCATGCGGAAGGGACCCGACGAGCAATCGATCTGCTACACACCGCGGTAGCACAGCAAGCCAATTATCCGGATCATAGAAGCGGAATGCATGGGACGCCGTACGCCAGTCAGCAACAGGGCAATGTCCAAGCAAGTGCGGCACGACGAAGGGAAGAGCAGCAGCAAATGCCGCCTCCACCGCGTATCCAGACAGTACCAGTAGTATCAGCAGCGCAGGCGGTGGTGGACAGTTCCAGGGCCAGAAGAGCCGGGGCCGGATCCGCTGGGCACGAATTGCCGGTGGCGCCGCACCTCGAGGCACCCCCAGCCGGGTCACGCGCCTCCCGAGTAAGACCACCCCCAACCACCCTGGCGGGACCCAAGTGCCTCTCGGACGATATCAGAGCAGAACCTTACCCGGAGAAGTTCAAAGAACCGGGGAAAGTAGTAAATTATGAGCCAACAATGGATCCAGAAACGTGGCTGAGCAGCTACGAGATGGCGATGTCAATTCGCAACGCATCCGAGAACCTCCAAGCCAAATTCATGTACTTAATGATGTCAGAAGGAGCAGCAAAGTTATGGTTCGCCAATTTACCGGAAAAGTCGATCAAATCGTGGGAGGAGTTAAAGACCGCGTTTATCAAGCACTTCCATGGAACATGCAGAAAGTTATTTACTATTGATGATTTGGAAAGATGCGTTCAGAAGAAAGGAGAGTCAGCACGCAGCTGGGTGCGCCGGGTTATGGAGATACTCCACTCATCTACAGATATCCAGCCTAAGGACGCACTACAAGCTATGGCAAAAACATGTAAGTATGTTCCTTTAGTACAAAAGCTAACTCGCATGAAATCTAGTAGGAACGCAGCGGAGGTTACGATGGGAGAGCTAATGGATGCGTGCAACAAACACGCGGCAACGGATACCACAGAGGAGGAAGTTGATGACAAGAAAGCAAAAGCAAACACAAGCAGCAGTGGGAAAACCGGCAATGTATCGGCGCCAAGCAATAATGGAAACAGCCAGAACAAACGACCGTTTGAAGGGAATTCCGAGTTTGTAGCCAACACGGAGGCCGGGTCTTCGAGACCTAGATCCGAAGGAAATTTTAATACTGGAAATCACAATGGGGGACACTACCAAGGACCGCCAAGACCAAGCAACAGCTGGGACATATTTAGGATGGCATGCCCGAAGCATAGCAGGAACGGCAAGCCGGCCAATCATTCACTGGAGCAATGTGCCGACTTACAAAGGTGGAAGAACGAGGAAGTGAACAGAGCCATGCGAGGTGCAGGCCGAGGAGGAGGCCCGGGCCTAGGTGGAAATTTGGGCAACGGGCCGCCCCCAGCTGGCAACCCGCCAGCTGGAAATCAAGGTAACAATCAAGGAGGAGCGGGAGGTTTTCAAGCTAACCCCAAACAGCTGGGTCAGTATCAAGTGCACACTACGGGAGGCTCTAACAAGGATAAGAAGATACTGAAACAAGCAGTTAATTCGGTCTCCTCCGCTGTTCCAAGATATCTGAGGTGGTCAGAACAAGAGGTAACATGGAGCAGGAAGGATCACCCGGACAGAGTTGACCACCCGGGAGTCTTAGCTTTGGTAGTGGCACCACAGGTCAACGGCTACGAACTGAAAAAAGTCTTGATGGATGGAGGAAGCAGTATCAATATCCTGTACTGGGAAACTTTTCTGCGTATGGGCTTAAAGGAATCGCAGCTGCAAAAGAGTACAACAGTTTTTCACGGGATAGTGCCGGGTCACTCGGCATGCCCTGAAGGAAAGGTGGCACTGGAAGTAGCTTTTGGAGAGTCAAAGGACAACTACCGAGTCGAGTGGCTTACCTTCGAGGTAGTAAAGTTGCGCAGTCCTTATCATGCATTGTTTGGAAGGCCGGCTTATGCCAAGTTCATGGCGAGACCGTGTTATGTGTACCTACAGCTGAAAATCCCGGGTCCCAAGAAGACCATTACAATACACGGAAATCGAGATATAGCAGCTGAATGTGATGAGGGAGACGCGGCA
The DNA here is from genome assembly GCA_028641055.1 of Alopecurus myosuroides. Taxonomy (NCBI): domain Eukaryota; kingdom Viridiplantae; phylum Streptophyta; class Magnoliopsida; order Poales; family Poaceae; genus Alopecurus; species Alopecurus myosuroides. The sequence goes on along the minus strand of CM054058.1, from coordinate 365,094,543 downwards.
ATGGCCGAGCAAGCCTGCAGGAAGGAAGAGCTCAAACATTACCGTTCTCAGGTAGACCTAGAAGAGAGGACAACGTCAAAAAAGCCAACTCCTGAGGGGGACAAAGCAAAAGTTAGGGCAGAACAAAACCCTAAGATGGTAGGCTTCATCAGGAGCGATACTTTCAAAACTCCTAGCAGGGAAGAAGAAGACGTACCGCCATCCGCAGCTGATCACGCTTCAAGGACGGTATACCCGGATTGGCTAGCAAATCCGGTACTCATTATGAAAGGGCATAGCAAGTGGAGAATGTGCATTGGCCGTACCAACGCGAGGCCGACCCTCGAGAATAACTAAAGTAGTGTAATGAGGCGGCCTGCTGATTCAAAAAAGAAATTTTTATCAATAAAAGAAGATGGTCTCGAGTCTTATCATGGTCTTTGCTTCAGTTACAAGTAAGTAATGCTTGTTATTATCAATACGTCAATATCATCAAAATACGTCACGTGCATATAGGTCTTCGGGAAATTGGTGTGCTTAAATAAGTAATCACAAACCCGGAGACCCGGCCTCGATGCCTATGAGTTATGAGGGCTGATTACTCGAAAAAACGGGTACGGCTGCAATCTTATAACCGGACAAAGGAGCCAAATTTCTTGATTATTCTTACTTAAGCTCGATGTGACTCGCGCTAAAGTGGCATGATCTGTTCACTTACGATTACAATCAAACTATGCAGCCCAATGGGACTTGCTTGACCCTGTTTTTCGTATAGATGTAACAGCATGGTATCCACGCGAAAGCCGGCTTACAGTACAAGATAATCAAAAGGGTCGTCAAAACCACAAGTCCATGCAGAGTATAAGGCTCAAATAGCCGGAAACTCAACAAGTATTAAGCATGACTTCAGTATTTATGTGAACAGCTATTGGTTTTCAGCTTGGTAAGGAGCAGTTTGTCATCTGAGAAAGGCCACGCCCCCTTAGCTCGCACTTTGGGTCATGGGGACTGGGGACTTCGAGACAGAAACAAACTACTCAACTACTAAAGCTCATAAACCTTAGTTTCCGAGTCTTGGGGACTTAAAGAAAAGTCCGTCTATCAAAACCTATGATACTCGGTTAGCCGAGTCTCAAAAGGGAATCAAAAGCAAGAGTTCAAAGTATCGAGAATAAGCATACATTTAACACAAGGATTGAGATTATCAAAAGCCGGGAAAGGCAAAGAGTTATCACAAGTTAACAAGCGCAAAGTCATAACATCAGTATCAAAGTTGCACAGGCGCATTGCTAAACATCATATCAGTCTCGAGAAACGCAAAACACTAGGTATCATCCTACTCGGCATCCCGGGAGTGGTTCTCCGAGTCTTCGTCTTGAACTTGCTCCTTGGCTTTGCCAGCAGTTTTACTTGGACTCTTCACGTCAGGACGGACAGGTGGAGGAACGGCTGGGGTTGAGGTAGACGGCTTTACGCCTAGTTCGGTCTCTCTCTTCGCAGCCTCTTCTTTCCTCCTGGCCAGGTCAGTCGACCACTTTTCCAGCATATCAAAAGGAGGGGGTGCCTCCACCAGAATAACCTTGCCCTCAGAATCATATGAGCTCATAATTGTGTTTAGATCCATTTTATCTGCCAAAGTTGTGGCCGAGTGACGTACCGAAGATTGTATAGCTTTGAAGTCCTGGGGTTTAAACTTAGACCCGTCAGCCTTGAATTCCGGGAACCCGGATACTACCTTGGCCGGGTCAAGCTTAGGAAAATAAGCTTTCGCCAGCGTCAAAGCCCGGGTCATCCCGATCCGGCAAGACGAGCGCTTCAGTATTTCAATCCATCCAGGCACTGTGGACAAGGCCTGCATGAGATTTTCTTCGCCCGGGTATACCTCCGAAGGCCACTTTATAGCATCCAGCAAAAGTTTTGTGCCGGCAAAAAATGTCCGGAGCACAGTCTTCAGAGTTTTAGCCTGAGTAACGGTGTTCTCCTCCGGAGCAGCAAGGTTAGCACCTGCAATCGAAACACATAAAAGCATATCAGTGATATTGGTTATTACAGCGGCAAGATAGAAATACGCAAGTTATTCGCAAATAGCAAACTTACTTAGCAAGATACGGTAGTGTCCGTAATTTGAGTTGACAGGTTATTCAGCGAGGATTGGGCAGCATTGTATTTGTTCTTGTATTTGGAGACATCTTTTTTCAAAGTCTTTATCTCCGCTTCAAGGGTTTCCCTGCGCTTTGTTTCCGCAAGCAGGAGCTGCTCAGTTTTAAGTAATGTTTCATCCGACTGAGTTATCTCCGCCTGCAAAGAATGAGTGCAACTGTAAGCCGGATATCGCGAGAATATTGCCTTTTGAGAAAATAGCTACAGAAGGTTATTATGCGAAGTACCGAGAATAATTACAGAAAATTATACTCGGAACTTGGGGACTGGATGTGTAGTAAGAAGTATCAAGTAAGATTACCTGATGTGCTGCAGCCATACGCTCTAGGATATTTCCTTCCGAAGCTTTCATGGCGAGAAGAGCGCTCATCAGCTGGTTAAAATCAGGGTTATCCGAGTTAGATGACTCGGGTACCTGGAAAGTGGGAAAAGGAGCTTTTCTTGTAACAGGAGGTGGCACCCGGGTCATCCGAATGTCGGAGTCTGGTCCCCCTCCCGCGCTCGAAGCTGCTCCTTTCTCCTTCTCGCTTGCGTGCGAAGCAATTGGATACCCGGTATCATGCCTAGCTGGCTCCGGTGGCGACGCTTGCTCGTCGCCGGTTGTGGTGAAGGCATCATCAGCCGGCTCGTTCTCGACCCGGACCTTAGCCTCAGTGTCCTCCTGGTCGCTAGTAACAACCGTGGCTCTGAAGAAGGTGCGAAGGTACAATTAGTCTTTGGTTATGAAAGAGGTGGTAAGAGCTCGGTATAATGTCAGGAGAAGGCGTTTACCCGGTGTTCACCGGGAAGTCCGAAGGAAAGCCGCTGCTAGACCCGAAAGATACTGAAAAAATGCCAAGCAAGGTTTGAGATCATGTTGCAAAGGAACGTCCAGAAAGAGTTTCTATTTACGATATAAATACCAGAGTGTCGAGCCGGGGGCGATGAAGTGCCCGGGTTAAGGGCCTCGTTGCCTGGATGGTTCCGGGTTACTCGGCGCCTAGTCGCGGGTGGCTCCTTCATTTATGATCAAAAGGGGTGAAGGTGGGGTTAGCCCCGAAATGACGTTATGAGAACAAAAATTAAAGTGCAAGGGAGCGGAATAAAAACCTGGAGGGCGATTCTCTGGGATTTCCTTTTGGATCCGGCTTTGGTGGCCGGCTCCAGCTCGTCCTCCTCGCTGGCGGACTCTTCCCAGCCATCTGATTCTTCTTCCTCGTCTTGGTCCTCTCGTTCTGAAAGGTATTGAAGATATAGCATAAGGAAAAAGAGGAGACAGGATATAATGTACGCAAGGGGGTTAAATACGCACCTTCATCCGAATTAACGGCGTCATCTTCCTCCTCCGCGTCTCCAGAATTGGGAGGAGTGTCGATTGTCCAAAAGCCATTATCGGCCTGAGGTGAAAATGCCAGGGTAATGGTTAATATCGAGTCATGAAAAGCGGATAAAGGTAAGCTTGTTAAAATCCAAAATCAAGAGGCAGAAAGCTTACAGCGGGGGCGGGGTTCTCGAGTGTAAAAGGTTCTAACCCGGCTATGCTCCGGATTACCTCGAGCTTCTCCGTTAAAAAACCCTTGATCGTTTTGTTCATGTCATTAGGGGCAAGGGTGTTGGCAGAGTATCGGATCGGGTCCGTGGTTTGACCCGAATATTCACACATCAGCTTCTCACGAATGGAGTTTGGCTGGATGCGGAAGTTAACCCAGGTCTTCACCAAGTTTAGCCCGATGAGGCCTCGGGCTGATAAGATGGGGATCTTAGCCAACGAAGGCAAGATCGCCTCCCTGTCCGAGTCAGAGGCGAAGGCATTGAAAGATTCGGAAATGTCAAGCTGACCCTCCGAGTAACCCGGCAGCTTCTTCTCACCGGGTGGGGAGGTGTCCTGGCAGTAGAAGTATGAGAGCTGCCAGTGCTTTACATGAGAATTGAGAGTGAGGGGAGGCATCAAGGAATTCTTGCGGCGCTGGATAGAAACCCCGCCGCAGGTAAGAAGTGCGCCGTCACCGCTTTCGCGGCACGGCTTGCACTGAAAGAGTTCAACAAAGAGAGCCAGACTTGGCGGAGTGCACAAGTAAGACTCGGAAAGAACGATAAAGTGGGTGATGTTCAGAACGGAGTTTGGGCCTATATCGAAAATACGGAGATTGTAGTGATCTAGGACGTCACGAAAGAAAGGGTGACCCGGGGGCCTGAAGCCTCGGGTCACGTGTTCGACAAAACATATTACCTCATCCGTTGCTGGAGAGGGCCGGGTTTCGTTGCCGGGTACTCTCCAGAGGATAGATTCCTGGGGAGGAAGGATTCCAAGCTCCACTAACTCCTCCAGTTTGGCCTTGGTGACGGAGGATCTCCCCCAATTGGCTGAAATGGAGTTAGTGGGCTTAGTTTTAGCCGGCTGTTTCCCCTGCCTCTTGGGTGCCATGGGGTTGACCTGTTAAAACGTCAAAGGAAAGAAAGTGAGAAGCGAAAGCTCGAAAATTAATGAATAGTCAATTACCGGTAACCTAAAAATAATCCGGGTATTGCCTTGCCGGATCAAGTGCGATCTGTCCGGGTATTGTGTATCGTTACGGAAGCTGTGAAGTTTTTCCGTAAAGTAAGTGTCTGGGGAAGGTAGAAGGGTACCCTTATGTCTACTATCAGCAAGTGAGCCGGAGAAGTGAGATTTTCCGGATGATAAGAACAAGGGCGGAAATTTTTGATGGCCCGAGCCCAGATGGGAGATCCCATTTCTGTATTTAAGGCCAGTCTAATGATACTTAGTGGTAGGGGAGTAAGATAAGCTGCGCATCCTATCTATGGGAGCGGTTATGGTAAAAACTAGCAAGTCAATTCGGCAGGGCCCGAGAAACTGCAGGCGACTCGATTCAGATCTGATCTAAGGAAAAGCTAAGAGATTGCAAGGTTGGGCTGGAGGATATCAAGAGATTACCGGAGGAGGTTGAAGTAGGGATTTGCGGAGGCAGATGGCGCAAGATTGATGCCCTTTCGCGATTTCCGGCCGGCGAATCGGGGGCTTGATGGTGGATTTGGGAGCTGGAGTGGGCTGCACGGTGGCGGAGCGCAAGCGACGGCGGATGGGCTCCGGCGATGTGCGTATGGCTTCCGTGGTGGCACTCCGTGAACTCGAGCTTGAGGAGAAGAGGAGTGGGGGAAATGAGCCGTTAGGGTTGAGTTTGCTCCTCGGGGGCCTATTTATGATAGCCCGGGTGGAAAAGCTTAACCTAACGGGCGGAACCCGGGAGGTGCGGAGTGATATGTGGCTATTTTGAAATTTGAAAGACGCGCCTTATGCATCGATCGATATAATCCCGAGAAAAAGGGAAGTGAAATCTCTTTCCCGGTGTCAGCAATAGTTGTCGAGGAAAATGTGAAATCATTGAGTTCCTTATTGAGGCTCAAGTTCGGAAGGTTGAAGGAGAGCCTTTGAGAGAGAGCCGGGTTGTAACCTGACTCCCTTGGTGTTAATCCCAGCCATTCGTCAACATCTTGTATCTTGGTCTTCATGTGTTTTTGTATCCAATGTTTCTGCAGGGAATAGCCAGCACTTCGAAGAGTAACTCTTGGAAGCCCAGGCTATTCTGGGGACTACTGATGGGGGGATAGTAACCCGGTAGGCTCACTTCAAGATATAACCCGGCCCGGGGTGTGCTAAGCGCTATCCGGCTGGGGGTAAAGAGATTGCCGGAAGGCCCAAAGGCTTGCGAGATTCGTAACCCGGATTGTGGGCTGCGATAAGGAGAGTTAGGGTTTTGTATGTGGAGTTCGAATAGGACTCGAGATGTGCCTTGGAAGGCAAGTTAGGGGTGCACGGGTGCTTTATAAACCGACCCCTAGGTTTAGTTTGCCAGAGATTCAAGTCATAGTTGTAACACCCGTTATCGAGTATCCAGCATAATTCATATCGAGATTCGGCGAGTTATTTTCCGGTTCTTAGATTGCTTTCCGCCATGTCTTCTTTCGAGCTAAACCCTCTCCCGAATACCTGTGTCGACTTGCCCCAAGATCAGTTACCCCCGGTAACATCTGCCGTGATTATCCCACGACACATAATGTAAGAAGTGGTTCCCATTCGTAGACAAGAGCACCGATGTTTTCTCCCTAGTGTCAACAACACATCCCCCCCCCCCACGCGTGTTTCTGTCACTCGAGCGTAGGCAACAAGGGGGCATCAACCCACTATCTAGCATATAAACCCTCTCTTGGAGGTGAAAACAAATACGTGGCCAATGTAATCATAAACATTGGAGAGCATTGTAAGACAATATTAAAACTCTCTAAAAATATAAGTGAAACATCTCAGATTGACATGAACAAAATAATCATAATCTCATGGTTCATCGGATCCCAGCAAACACAACATGGATAATTACATAATGATGGTATCAATCATGTGAGGAAGCTCACGAGACTCTAAAACTGGAGCATATGGGAGAGAACAACCATCTAGCTTCTGCAATGGACCCGTAGTCCTGCGATGAACTACTCGCGCATCTATCCGGAGGCGATCATGGCGACGTAGGGGCCCCCGGGTGACTATACCCCTCTCCGGAAGGGTGTTGGAGCAGGACTCCAGAAGCCCTAGATTGGACTTTTGAGGTGATGGCGCCTCTCTCTATGTTTCGTGGAAAATAACTCTGTCCTGATGGTTTTAGGGTTAAAGGCAATTTATAAGTGAAAGGGTGGTGAGAGGTGTTGCTTCACCTTAATTGTGCCTTGAGGCGCTAGAAATCCTTTGCTATGGATGGTGTGTTGGGAACCCCAAGAGGAGGGTGTGATGAGTGCAGCAGTAAGAATTTCCCTCAGTTAAGAACCAAGGTTATCAATCCAGTAGGAGAAAGAGGAGCTTCGGAAGGTTGATGCCACTGACGGTGGTGATGGCGCCTCACCGGTGTCAGTAACAACGCGGAACCTGCACACAACACAACCAAAATACTTTGTCCCAACGGCACAGTGAGGTTGTCAATCTCACCGGTCTTGCTGAAAACAAAGATTAGAAGTATAGTTTGGAAAATAGTGTATGCTTGCAGTAAGTAAAGAAATCAGGGAATTGAAGTGGTTTGTTTAACAGTGTAGGAAAATGGACCGGGATTCATAGGTTCACTAGTGGTGTCTCTCCATAAAAGATAGCATGCTGAGTGAACAAATTACAACTAGGCAACTGACAAATAGAGGTTGCACCGTAGTGCACATTCATGACATGATGACTACTATGATATTTAGTGCGGGAATTACAATAATATACATAGACCATGATCCAACTGCATCTATGACTAATAATCCACCCTCAGGTTATCATCCGAACTCCCTTGGTATTAAGTTGCAAGCAACAGATAATCGCATTAAGCAATGTGTGTAATGTAAGCAATGATTGTGCATGCGGGCACTCACACCGTTGTTTTCTCCCTAGTGGCAACAATACATCCTCCCCGTCACGTTTCTGTCACTCGAGCACGAGAGAAAAGGAGGCATGAACCCAACTATCGAGCATAAATACTCCCTCTTGGAGTCACTAGCAACTACTTGGCCAGAGCAACCACTAGCAACAGAAAGCATGCAAGATCACAAATAACATATGCAATAAAGACTATAATCGATTTGGCATAAGTTCAATATTCATCGGATCCCAGCAAACACAACACATAGAATTACATAAGAACAATCTTGATCATGTTAGGCAGCTCACGAGATCTAAACATTGAGGCATAGGAGGAGAAGACAACCATCTAACTACTGCTATGGACCTGTAGTCACTCCGGAGGCAGGCATGGTGATGTTGAGGCCTCCGGTGATGATCTTCTCTCTGGCAGGGTGCCGGGAGACAGCTTCAGAACCCCCCCTGATCTAGGGTTGACGATGATAGCGGCTGCGGAACTTTTCGGGGATTTTTTATCAGGTGCTTAGGGTTTTCCTTCGGAGGGGAATAAATAGGCAAAAGGGCGGTGTCGGTGGGCCACCAGGGTGGCCACACCACCCCCAGGCGCGGCCAAGGGGTGGCCCGCGCCTGGCTATGGTGTGGGCCCCCTAGTGCCCGTCTTTGGCTCCTCTCCGGTCTTCTGGATGCTTCCGGGGAAAATTTGGAACTTCGGGATTCGTGGGGTCCAATTCCGAGAATATTTCCAGAACAACTTTTCTGAAACCAAAAACAGCAGAAAACAGGGAACTGGCAGTTGGCATCTTGTTAATAGGTTAGTCCCTGAAAACGTGTAAAATGCTATAAAGAAGGGAGAAAACATGTAGCAATTGACATAATATCATCATGGAACAACATAAATTATAAATAAGTTTGAGACGTATCAAGAGGCGTTGGGCACCCAGACGCGGCCTAGGGGGCGTGTCTGGCACATGCCTAGTGGCCCCCTGGCTCCCCTCCATCTCTCCTTAGGACACCGTCTTCGTTCCGGGTAAAAATTGATCTCCGTGGATTTTCATCCCTTTCCGAGAATATTTCCTAAAGAACTTGTCTGAAATAGAAAAACAACAGAAAAGAGCAACTGGCCTGGGGCATTTTGTTAATAGGATATTTTCTGAAAACATCCAGAAAACAAAAAAAACATGTGGAAAACATAAGGTATTGGGTCGAAAACAAGCATGGAGCATCAAAAATTATAGATACGTCTGCAACATATCAGCATCCCCAAGCTTAACTCCTGCTCGTCCTCGAGTCGGTAAGTGGTAACAAAATAATATTTGAGGTGACATGAAGCCAACACAAATCTTGATCAACATTATGTAAAAGCATTGCAAAGCTGAGATCAAAGTACTTTAACAAAGGCATGATAAATATTATTTCAACTAATGTTAACTTAGATACCATGTAGCACATGAAAAGAAACACAAATAAAAGAAAATGAAACATTTAAAGTGATATGGTTGTTTCAATCATAAAGGAAAACATAATAAAGTGGTATCCAGCTAGTCCTTCTTGTGGTATCAAAACATAAATGCCAGGACATCTTCAAAGTTTAAATGGTGACTAGATACAAATAATTTGAGAGCAAGCAATACCACAAGTATGAATCAATCAATAATAAATTTTGGGACTATGCACATTATACTCAGAATGACAACTATGTTGTCTTAGCTGGTGCATAAAGTAAGAAGATGAAGAATCAACATAAAAGTAAAATAAAGGCCATTCGCAAACGGAAGCAGGGATTATTCATGTGCTAGAGATTTTTATTTGATAAAATAGGTATATTGAAAACAATTTTGACAGATGTTTATGTCTATGTTAATTAATGGTAATGAAAAACTTATCATAATCCATGTCAAGCAAAGTGTTTAGACTTTTGAGAGCGGTTTCCGTTGTTTTATTAGTTTGGCACCCCCCCCACCACCACCACCACCTTTCTTTCACAAACCAAAGCTAGATGTGTTCACGGGTACCCAGCAGCTTTCATCAAACCATGGGGAAGTGCCTTTTTGTTATTATTTGGCACCAGCTCTCTGCAAATTTAAATGAGCACAGATTCCATACTCATCGAGTGAAAGAAGGAAAAAGAAATTTTCTTGACACAAACCATAATAAACTTTAAATAACTTCCTCATGAACGAAAACAAGAACACAAAACAGGTTATAATTTTGAAGGTTTAAAGGTAGCACACGAAAAATTCATTTGGAGTGGCGGTTAAATACCACATATAGGTAGATATGGTGGACACATTTGGCGTACTTTGGTTTTTGAGAGTTGGATCCATGAGTAGATGTCGCACCCGGACTTCTAGAGGATACTCGTAGTTCCGTTGAACAGTAGTTGATTGGATTACGGGGCTTACCGGCACCCGCATCTCTTACGAGTAGGCCAACACACGTATGTGTGACAACCAACCCCTACTGTTCATCGTCTACGTAAACCATCCCATAGAAATCAGGATACTACCATTGACGTACTTCATACCATACACACATGGTACGTCAACGGCGTTGAACAAAATGATAACACAACAGATCTCTAAGACACAAATAAATAGAAATAAGTTGCAAATAGCTCTCACTAGAGCAGAGATAGCAAATACAATCATCCAGAGGACACATGTCCCAACATATCATCATTACATCACAGCGGAAGCATTCAAAGGGTCTGAGTACAGACAAATCCAAATAGGCTTAAGAAGCCGGGAATGAAAAGGAAAACGGAGCCCATCCACGATGTCTCGGATCCTGCCCAGGTCCGCTATCTACTCGTCAGCAGCCTCGTCAAACTCCACGTAGTAGCCGTCACGGGGATCCTCGTAAGCGTAGTCTGCGGAAACCACAGCCCCAAAGGGGTCAGTACAAAAACGTACTGGCAAGCAAGACTCACAGTTCACCAAAGTGTAACCCGTCAACACAAGCACCGATGCTTTGGGTTCAACGGAAGGAAGGGTGATACAAAAGATGCGGCAGCTGGCTGCACTAACCAACTACAGAACATGATACAACTTCCGGCTAATAGAAAGAAGATAAGATAGCGTATCGTAACCAACTATAACTAACTCCAAACAAACCCATCCTGGATCTCGCCCCTTATCCAAAGAAGCAATCCGAGGATAACTCACACAGTTAGATTAATGATGGGTCAAGCTATTGTGTCAATAGGTCTATTACTAGTCAAGTTATCATTAGTTAGGTGTAAGTTGTTCTGAGTACTTGTTAGCCAGTACTTTCACCAAGTCAACCATAACCGTGGAAAACACGGCTTCTCGAGAAGATTTATCCCTGCAGGGGTGCACCAATTTGGCCGTACACGTAAGAATATCCCGCCAGACGGGAATCAAACCCACCAAGCGAGGCACTCTACACAACTCAACTCTTCTTCGCATCAAGCCCAAAGCACCACGTGCTGTGCGTGCGCGGCTAATCGAGCCCCACGAAGAAAAGGGGACCCTCATAGCACTCTAAGACCACGCCGCCCTAAATGCCGACTACAAAAATTCCACCCTGGCCTCGGGTTCGTACCTGCATATGCGTGCATCAAATGGAAAGCCCGAACTAGGTGTGGCGATTTGGACGAGATGCGAATCGAATCAAATTGAGGGGGGCGCCCATACACGCTTCCCACATGCGGATAGTGCGCTCATCATGGATCAGTAGACAAGACCCTTTTCCTAATTAGGGTCGACACTAGCAGGCCTCAAAACCACGCCGGGCCTCCTGCCGGTGCCTTATCAGCAAATTATTATTACCTCAAAATTAACAGGTTGTTGTTTAACATCGAGCCCCAGAACATAATAGAAATATAATAACAGAAAGTAACGGGTAACAGACTCGAGCAAAACAACCCTAAGCATGCTAGAAAGACACGGGCAACAAACAATGGGGTTATAGGTGTAGAGGTGAGGCTATATCAGGGTTAAAGGATAGCATGTGATAGGTTCGTAACAGAAACAACTATTCATAGGGCTAGCAGAATAGACAACGGAAAGTATCGGTATCCAATGTTGAAAGGAACACAATGGTTCATGTGAGTGAATACTTGCCTGCAAACTCAGCAGCCTGGTACTGAGCTAGATCCTCAGAAGGGGTGTCGTAAGTATCGTCTGTCTCAACGTCGTCGTCTATCCGAGAAGAAGCAAACAAACAACGCAAAGAGATAAACAATCAATAACATGGCATAATGCACAATCATGGGATGATGCATGATCATTTAATTGATGCATAGAAATAACCTAGTTGACATGGTAACATAACATGTTTAAATGGACCCATATGCAATTTGAGTTGCATATGAAAAGCCAATGAATTATGGTTGAAACAATTGTTTTACAACTAGCCAATAGGTGAAAGTGGATTAGTATGATGCATGGATGAGGAAAACAGAAAAATAACAACAATAGAAACAATTTAAGATAAGGTTTACCAAGTTTAGAAATTTATTTATTAAGTTAGGGAATTTTGGTTACTTAGAGGTGTTACACAAGTATTTGTTGTTTTCACCAATTTAAATTGTTCAAAATAAATAACAAAATTCATATTTGGAAAGTACACAATTTTTTTGGTGGATTACATGTTTCAATTATTGAAAATGGAATTACAATGATTTAATTATGAACTAAACAAGTTTAAACAAGATTTAAATGAATTTAAAACAAGTATGAATTTATTTGAATTTTTTATTTGTTCAAAACAGTAATTTAAATTCATATTTGAAAAGTTTATACTTTTCTAGTTTGAAAACATATTTTATATGTTCAAAAATAATTTTATTTGAGCAAGTTATGAATTTAGCAAATTTAAATGATTTAAACAAGGTTTAAATTGTTTAAGCAATTTTAATTATTCAAAACATGAAACAAAATTTATATTTGAAAAGTTGGTTCAAAATGGCATGGAAAACATATTTTATTTGTGTTAGTTGAATTAAGTATGAATTAGTTATGCAATTAATCAAATTTTAAATGAATTGTTTGAATTTGAAATTTGAATGCATTTGAATTATTCAAAACAGAAAACAAATGTTATAAACAGGTAGAGAATTTAATTTGGTTAAACAAACATATTTTATTTTCATTATTTGGATTTATAAAATAAAAGTTATTAACATTTTAGTTACAGGGACCAAACTGTAAGAAAAAAGACTTAATTTTAAAAGGTAAACTGTGCAGAAAACAATTTTCACTGCGCAGTGGCCTAACCAGGGCCACTGCCAGCGGGCCCTGGCCAGCGTGGCAGCTCACGTGGCAGCCACTGCCACAGACAGGTGGGCCACGGGTGAGGGAAATAAATCCCAAAAAGATGCGCAGCGGGGGCTCGAACCCAGGCCGCGGCGCTCGCGCGAGCCGAGCCCTGCCACTGCGCTGCTGACGGATTCTTGTCAGGTAAGCACACGCAGACAAGGTAATGTTCAGATAAGTTAACTGAATTTTGTTTTCTGCAGGTTCGTTAACTGAATTCTTCGACAGAGGGCAACGGCCGGCGACGAGCTGCCGGGCTCGTGCTGCCGTGATGCTGGTGCGCGTGTGGTGCTCGTGCTGGGGTGTTGGTGTCCGCGCAAGCAAGAGAGAAAGAGAGGAGGGGGTAGCCGTTGCTCACCGCCGGCTGGAGTGGAAGCAGCGGCTCGGGGCAGAACTCCGGTGGCGACAGCGACGAGGTTGGCGGCGGCGCTCCGGTGGGTCTCCGCCAACGAGAAGAAGCCGAGGAGGAAGAGGGGAGTACGGGGGTTCAGTTCCCGTACTTACCCTAGTCGGAGATGCATCGCTTCGCCGGCGATCGACGGAGGTAGGTGGTGGTGGCGTTCGGGTGAGATTCAGAGAGGGGGGAATTCCGGCAGAGAGAGAGAGATCGGCGGCGAGGAGGGAGGTAGATGGGGGCTAGGGTTAGGGCAGCAGCTCGGGGGTCTAGGAGGTAGTTTATAGGGGAGGTAGGGGCGCTGCTGGCCGTTGCTGCGTTACTGTCGTCGACGTGGACAGCAGCATCGAGCTGCCGTACTGCGAGAAGACGATGGCGAAGGGGTAAGTGGCAGTGGGCTGGTTTGGGTGGGCTGGGCCTGCCCACTGCCTGCCCTCCCCTCTCTTTCTATTTTTTTTGTTTAGTTATTATTATTTTTTTGCTGAAATAGAAATAGGAAGAAAAGAGAGGTTGTGGGGTTTAGAAAAATTAGGGATAAAATTTTATGTTGCTTGTTTATTGAAACAGCACAAAGTGCCACTTTTGCTTTTACAAAAATTTGAATTTTGGTACTGTTTGCAAGTTGTTTAAAATTTGATTGGATTTTAATAGTAATTGAAATAATGGAGCTTAAGCAATTAAGTTTTTAAATTCAAGTTTAATTGGAACAAGGGAAATGAATTGTTTTGTAAGTTTCATAATTCCAAATCGGGTGCTGTTTGTAATTTGCAATTGAAATTTGAATGAATTTAAGATTAAGTGATTTATTGAAAACAAGATTTAAATAGTTTGAGCCTTATATTTTAAATGGAAACAAATGATTAGCATTGTGTTGTAATCATCATTAATTCCAAAAGGTTGCTGTTTGGAAAAATGTGATTTGAATTTTGAATGCAATTTGGATTAAGTGGATTATTAAAGAACAAATAACTAGTTGAGCTTTTTATTTTTCATGGAAACAAATGGAAGTTTAATTTGAACCTTTTATTTGGAAAGTTGTAACATAACAAGTATGACCAAGCATTTGAAATATTGGTTTGAATTTCAATTGTGAAAACAAAGGAAAACAGATGCAAACAAAAGGAAAACAAATGCAATGATTAAGATGCCATGATGCCAAACAATAATTAAACAAGAATCAAACATTCTAGGGTGGTTTTCATACTTGGGATGTTACAAAACGCCCCCCCTGAAGGAATCGTGCCCCGAGATTCCTACTGAGAAATGAAAAGGTCAGGATACTTCTTGCGAAGATCCTCTTCGGTCTCCCACGTTGCCTCTTTATCGGAATGATGCGACCATTGCACTTTCAAGAACTTGGTGCTCTTGTTGCGAGTCTTACGCTCGGTCTCATCGAGAATTCGAACAGGGTGCTCCTCATAAGATAGATCATCTTGCAGTTCAATGGAATCATGATCAACTGCACGATCTGGATCTTTGAAACACCTCTTGAGCTGTGACACGTGAAACACATCGTGCACCTTGGATAGTTTTTCTGGAAGTTCAAGACGATAGGCATTTTCCGCACGCCTTGAGAGAATGTTGAAAGGACCAATGTATCTTGGTGCAAGCTTTCCTTTCACACCAAAACGATGAGTGCCTCTGAGGGGAGTTACACGGAGATATGCCTTGTCACCAGGTGCATAGATCATATCCCTGTGCTTGCTGTCATAGTAGCTTTTCTGACGAGACTGAGCAATCTTGAGATTGTCACGAATGATGCGAACTTTCTCTTCGGCTTCCTTAACAATGTCAGGGCCTAAGAGTGAACGTTCACCAGCTCCAGACCAATTGATTGGACTCCTGCATCTGCGTCCATAGAGAGCTTCAAATGGTGCCATGCCTAGGCTTGCCTGGAAGCTGTTGTTGTAGGAGAATTCAGCATATGGAACGCAATCCTCCCATTTCATGCCAAAGGAGAGACCACATGCTCTGAGCATATCCTCGAGAATCTGATTGACTCTTTCGACTTGCCCTTGAGACTGAGGATGGTAGGTTGTGCTGAACAGAAGTTTGGTGCCCAATGCTTCTTGAAAGCTTTTCCAGAAATGAGAAGTGAATATGCTTCCACGGTCTGAGCTTATTTCCAACGGAACACCATGAAGAGGAACAATCTTTGCTGTGTAGAGCTCTGCTAACTGGCTAGCTGAGATTGTTTCTTTGACAGCAAAGAAGTGAGCTACTTTAGTGAGACGATCGATGACAACGAAGATTGCATCGTTGCCCCTCTTGGACTTTGGAAAACCAGTGACGAAGTCCATTTCAATCATGTCTCACTTCCACTCAGGGATTTTCAGAGGTTGTAGAAGACCGGCTGTTTTCTGATGGACTGCCTTAACACGTTGACAAATGTCGCATTCAGAAACGTATTGAGCAATTTCACGTTTCATGCCAGGCCACCAATACAGTGTCTTAAGATCCTGGTACATCTTTGTACTTCCAGGGTGGATGGAGAGAGGAGTTTCATGAGCCTCCTTGAGAATGACATCTTTGAGACTTTGAACTTGAGGAACTGCAATGCGTCCTTCGAAGAACACAGTTCCCTTGTCATCAATTGAGAAGGACTTGAATTTCTCCTTGCCTTCTTTGATGTGTTCTACCATCTTCTTGATTTCAGCATCACGAAGTTGTTCAGAACGAATCTTGTCCTCGAGAGTTGGACTGGCTGTCAAGTTAGCAAGATAGCCTTGAGGAACAAGACCAAGGTTCAGCTTCTAGAATTCTTCATGAAGTGGAGGTTGGCTTTCCATGATCATGAGATTATTGCAATACGACTTGCGACTGAGAGCATCGGCCATAACATTAGCCTTGCCTGGAGTGTAAGAAATGGTGAGATCAAAGTCTTTAATCTTTTCAATCCATCTCCTTTGCCTAAGGTTTAGATCTGGTTGAGTGAAGATGTATTTCAGACTCTTGTGATCGGAAAAGATTTCAGTGCGATTACCCAACAAGTATTGCCTCCATTTCTTGAGGGCAAACACAACTGCTGCAAGTTCTAGGTCATGTGTGGGATAATTTTGCTCGTGTGCATTTAACTGATGTGAAGCATAAGCCACAACTTGACGTTCTTGCATAAGAACTGCACCTAGACCTTGGAGAGACGCATCGCAGAATATCTGGAAAGGTTTGGTAGTATCTGGGCCAACCAGAACTGGGGTAGAAGTGAGTTTAGTCTTCAGGAGATTGAAACTTTCATCACATTGTGGAGACCAAACGAACTTCTTGTCCTTCTTTGTGAGATCAGTGAGAGGTTTGGCAATCTTGGAGAAGTTTTGGACGAAACGACGGCAATAGCTAGCCAAGCCAAGAAAACTTCTTACTTGCTTCACCGTTTTAGGAGGTTTCCAATCAACAATTGCTTTAACCTTTTCTGGATCAATGGCTATGCCCTTGGCTGAGATGACATGACCAAGGTAAGCAACTTCTGGAATCTAGAACTCACATTTGGAGAACTTAGCATATAAACGATGCTCGCAAAGTCTCATGAGAGTGAGACGAAGATGTTCTTCATGCTCTTCCTCGGATTTTGAGTAGACAAGGATGTCATCGAGATATACCACAACGAACTTGTCGAGGTATTCATAGAAAACAGAATTCATGAGTCGAGAGAATGTCGCCGGTGCATTGGTGAGACCAAAGGACATGACGGTGTATTCATATAGACCGTACCGAGTGGTGAAAGCTGTTTTTGGAATATCTTCCTTTCTGATCTTTATTTGATGGTAACCCATTCTCAAGTCCAACTTGGAGAATATTGAGGCTCCAGCAAGTTGATCAAAAAGATCATCGATACGAGGAATTGGATACTTGTTTTTGATGGTTTTCTCGTTAAGAGGACGATAGTCAACAACGAGTCTCTTTGTTTGATCCTTCTTCGCAACGAACAGAGTTGGGCAACCCCAAGCCGAGGAACTAGGTTGAATGTAACCTTTTTCCATGTACATATCGATTTGCTCCTTTAACAGTTTCAGTTCAGGAGGAGCTATCTTGTATGGATGCTTAGAGATTGGAGCAGTACCTGGTTCAAGCTCGATCACGAACTCAACTGCTCTGTCCGGAGGCATCCCTGGCAACTCTTCTGGAAAGACGTCAGGGAATTCACAAACCACCGGAACATTTTCAAGTAGAGGTAGAGGTTTTGCATCGAGGGTGTAAAGCTGAACAGAACTTGATTCATTTGGAGAATAGACTATCTGGCCAGAAGGGTGGAACAGAGTTATTGACTTCTGAGCAGAGTCAATCGTAGCTTTATTGGCCTTCAACCAATCCATGCCAAGAACGACGTCAATGTCAGAATTGCCAAGCAGAATGAGAGAAGCAAGGAATATGTGGCCTCCAATTAGAATCTGATTTTCATGACTGATCTTGGAAGTTTGCATAGTTGCTCCAGGGGAGTTTACTACTAGCGGGGAACCCAAACCAAAAAAGGGGAGCTTAATTGCTGTCGCAAAGATCTTTGACACGAAAGAATGCGATGCCCCGGTATCAAACAACACTTTAGCTGGAAAAGAGTTTACGGGGAATGTACCGAGAACGACGTCAGCAGCTTCCTCAGCTTTGTCGACCTTGACATGATTCACCCTCGCGGTCCTCCCGACAGGCCTGTTGTTGGAGTTGAAGGCTTTAGCCGGGGAAGCACGCACCATTGCCTGGTTTGTGTTGGGACGGGGTGGTGGTGGAGGTAGCTGCCTCTGAGTGCACTTGTTAGCGTAGTGCCCCGTCTGCTTGCACTTGTAGCAAGTGACGACACGAGGAGGATCTGGCCTTGGATGCCCCATTGAAACCCTCTGACCATGCATCTGAGCTGGGTTGGTTGGGCGGGGAGCGAAGCCTGGAGAAGCTTGGGCATATGGAGCCCTAGTGACAGCACCATTTGGCACCCAGATGCGGCGCTTCTGCGGAGGGGTGGTCATGTTGGAGGAGGAACCACCCTGACGTGAGTGCTTTCGAGACTCCTCGAACGCCTTGCGCCCATTTTCTTCATTGAGCGCGGTGTTAACAAGCTCCTCGAAGTTGTTGGCCTTGATGTTGGTGAGGGCGTACTTGAGTTCCGGGTTAAAACCTCTGCGGAACCTTGCCATCTTCTTAGCCTCAGTGGACACCTCATCACCAGCGTAACGAGCGAGGCGATTGAACTCACTCTGATAGCCAATGACGTCCAGCTTGCCCTGCTTGAGTGAGCAAAACTCTTCACGCATCCTTTCCATGAGACCATCTGGAATGTGGTGCTTCAGGAAAGCTTCCTTGAAACAACCCCAGGTGATTGGGTAGCCAGCTCTCATGGTCTGGTAGTTTACTAACCAAGTAGTTGCCTGACCCTTCAGGAGATAGGAGGCATACTTGACCTTGTCTTCCTCAGCAACGTGAGCAATCTCCAGAGCCCTAGCTATCTCACGGATCCAGTCATCAGCATCCAGAGGCTCGCGTGTTGCCACGAAAGCTCTTGGGCCCAGACTGAGAAACTCCTTGATGCTGACTCGTGGAGCATTCTGGTTGTTGTGCTGGTTAATCTGAAACTGGGCCATCTGTGCCATGACTTGGGTCATCTGAGTCAACAGCTCCGTGATTGGCGGTGGCTCAGGCGGGTTGTTCCTTGTTGGCGGCATCCTGAATGGAAATGCATTTTAGCACAACAACAGAAAAGGATAGACTTGGAAACCGAAAGAGAGATTATTCCGACGCATGAATAGATAACCAACATCATCACATGTTCAAATACATCAGCATATCCAACACACCATAAATGGTTCGAAAGCCAAAGGATAACTAAACGTAGCTAAGAATGGATACATCGGTACTCCCATGCTCATCACGCAGGACGGCGGTGAGTACGGCGAAAGGTACAGTGAGGAGCACGCCCACGAAAGTAGGTAGAACGACGATCCACATAGATCTGACGTGGTCTGAGAGCGACTCTAGGTGTGGTGAAGTACATAGCGTCGACCCCCTGTGCTCCAAAGCGTGGAATCCCAGTGTAACCAGCACCGAGGTTGAGGAGTGGACCTCTGATCGGCTCATAACCTCCAGCATCTGGCAGACGATGACCAACTGGCTGATCGAAACATGCAAAGCGCTCATCTCCAACAAACTCTGTGGTGTACGTCGCCAGACGAGTCAAAGCAAGGTAGAGCTGCTCTCTGACTGAAGCCAACTCCTGAGATAGTGTGCTGGCAAGTGCGTCACTGTGCCTCACAAACTGAGCGGTGGTGTGCAGCCTGGAGTTATCATGCTCGTAGACATCCAAGTTGTCGTAGAGAGTGAAGTGAGCTCCCTCCGAAGTGATGTAACCACGGGGGATGTGGCGACAGATAGAATCGTCAAATCCCCAGTAGTCAGCACGAAGGACGGTGAGACTCACATAAGCTGCCTGCTGCACAGCCATATCCACTGTGGAACCTACTGCCTCGTAGCGGTGGACAACGCTCATGCCATCATCTGACAGAATGTAGACGATAGCCTGGTAGTAGGTCTGGTCAAACTCTCGCTGCTGCTCGTAGACCTGGTACTCTGGTGCCCAACGGAACCCTAGATAAGTGACCATGTCCCTCAGCATCTCCGGATAACCGGCAGTGCTCTCGCAACGAGTCATCCGAACCACCTGCGGGTAGAACCTGAGATCCATCTGCAGATGATCGGGGAAGTTTTGATTAGACGCCGGTAGAAGAACTGAAGTGGAAAGCAACAACAAGGTTTCAACGGACGAAAAAGATGTTGAGGAGAACAGGATATCGAAGCAACATCGGGAAACACGAGACCAAAAACTCCTGAGGTACTACGGAAAACCCATCCGGGCTTCTAAAGGATCAATATCTACTGCTTAAGGAATAGAGGATTTGCTTCCGGGGCTTACATGCCTCCGTTCTCAATCGTGAGTAGGCAACATGATAGATCATGTCACAACCACCTCCATTCCTATGGTCTAGTAGATATAACTATCCTAGAGAAACCAGGATTCGTGAAAACCTAACTTGAAAGTTTAGGTGAGAAGAGAAAACAACGTTGCACTTCCTTACCAGAAAAAGGGGAGGGTGGGTGGGGAAAGAAGAAAAATGACAGAATTCCTACTCTCACGTTTCATTTTTCCTATATAGCTACAAAATAGTTTCTAGACTCAACTGCGACCAGTAAAAGGGATCCTACAGGCAGACAGGCTCTGATACCATTTGTTGCACCCGGACTTCTAGAGGATACTCGTAGTTCCGTTGAACAGTAGTTGATTGGATTACGGGGCTTACCGGCACCCGCATCTCTTACGAGTACGCCAACACACGTATGTGTGACAACCAACCCCTACTGTTCATCGTCTACCATCCCATAGAAATCAGGATACTACCATTGACGTACTTCATACCATACACACATGGTACGTCAACAGCGTTGAACAAAATGATAACACAACAGATCTCTAAGACACAAATAAATAGAAATAAGTTGCAAATAGCTCTCACTAGAGCAGAGATAGCAAATACAATCATCCAGAGGACACATGTCCCAACATATCATCATTACATCACAGCGGAAGCATTCAAAGGGTCTGAGTACAGAAAAATCCAAATAGGCTTAAGAAGCCGGGAATGAAAAGGAAAACGGAGCCCATCCACGATGTCTCGGATCTTGCCCAGGTCCGCTATCTACTCGTCAGCAGCCTCGTCAATCTCCACGTAGTAGCCGTCACGGGGATCCTCGTAAGCGTAGTCTGCGGAAACCACAGCCCCAAAGGGGTCAGTACAAAAACGTACTGGCAAGCAAGACTCACAGTTCACCAAAGTGTAACCCGTCAACACAAGCACCGATGCTTTGGGTTCAACGGAAGGAAGGGTGATACAAAAGATGCGGCAGCTGGCTGAACTAACCAACTACAGAACATGATACAACTTCCGGCTAATAGAAAGAAGATAAGATAGCGTATCGTAACCAACTATAACTAACTCCAAACAAACCCATCCTGGATCTCGCCCCTTATCCAAAGAAACAATCCGAGGATAACTCACACAGTTGGATTAATGATGGGTCAAGCTATTGTGTCAATAGGTCTATTACTAGTCAAGTTATCATTAGTTAGGTGTAAGTTGTTCTGAGTACTTGTTAGCCAGTACTTTCACCAAGTCAACCATAACCGTGGAAAACACGGCTTCTCGAGAAGATTTATCCCTGCAGGGGTGCACCAATTTGGCCGTACACGTAAGAATATCCCGCCAGACGGGAATCAAACCCACCAAGAGAGGCACTCTACACAACTCAACTCTTCTTCGCATCAAGCCCAAAGCACCACGTGCTGTGCGTGCGCGGCTAATCGAGCCCCACGAAGAAAAGGGGACCCTCATAGCACTCTAAGACCACGCCGCCCTAAATGCCGACTACAAAAATTCCACCCTGGCCTCGGGTTCGTACCTGCATATGCGTGCATCAAATGGAAAGCCCGAACTAGGTGTGGCGATTTGGACGAGATGCGAATCGAATCAAATTGAGGGGGGCGCCCATACACGCTTCCCACATGCGGATAGTGCGCTCATCATGGATCAGTAGACAAGACCCTTTTCCTAATTAGGGTCGACACTAGCAGGCCTCAAAACCACGCCGGGCCTCCTGCCAGTGCCTTATCAGCAAATTATTATTACCTCAAAATTAACAGGTTGTTGTTTAACATCGAGCCCCAGAACATAATAGAAATATAATAACAGAAAGTAACGGGTAACAGACTCGAGCAAAACAACCCTAAGCATGCTAGTAAGACACGCGCAACAAACAATGGGGTTATAGGTGTGGAGGTGAGGCTATATCAGGGTTAAAGGATAGCATGTGATAGGTTCGTAACAGAAACAACTATTCATAGGGCTAGCAGAATAGACAACGGAAAGTATCGGTATCCAATGTTGAAAGGAACACAATGGTTCATGTGAGTGAATACTTGCTTGCAAACTCAGCAGCCTGGTACTGAGCTAGATCCTCAGAAGGGGTGTCGTAAGTATCGTCTGTCTCAACGTCGTCGTCTATCCGAGAAGAAGCAAACAAACAACGCAAAGAGATAAACAATCAATAACATGGCATAATGCACAATCATGGGATGATGCATGATCATTTAATTGATGCATAGAAATAACCTAGTTGACATGGTAACATAACATGTTTAAATGGACCCATATGCAATTTGAGTTGCATATGAAAAGCCCATGAATTATGGTTGAAACAATTGTTTTACAACTAGCCAATAGGTGAAAGTGGATTAGTATGATGCATGGATGAGAAAAACAGAAAAATAACAACAATAGAAACAATTTAAGATAAGGTTTACCAAGTTTAGAAATTTATTTATTAAGTTAGGGAATTTTGGTTACTTAGAGGTGTTACACAAGTATTTGTTGTTTTCACCAATTTAAATTGTTCAAAATAAATAACAAAATTCATATTTGGAAAGTACACAAAATTTTTGGTGGATTACATGTTTCAATTATTGAAAATGGAATTACAATGATTTAATTATGAACTAAACAAGTTTAAACAAGATTTAAATGAATTTAAAACAAGTATGAATTTATTTGAATTTTTTATTTGTTCAAAACTGTAATTCAAATTCATATTTGAAAAGTTTATACTTTTCTAGTTTGAAAACATATTTTATATGTTCAAAAATAATTTGATTTGAGCAAGTTATGAATTTAGCAAATTTAAATGATTTAAACAAGGTTTAAATTGTTTAAGCAATTTTAATTATTCAAAACATGAAACAAAATTTATATTTGAAAAGGTGGTTCAAAATGGCATGGAAAACATATTTTATTTGTGTTAGTTGAATTAAGTATGAATTAGTTATGCAATTAATCAAATTTTAAATGAATTGTTTGAATTTGAAATTTGAATGCATTTGAATTATTCAAAACAGAAAACAAATGTTATAAACAGGTAGAGAATTTTATTTGGTTCAACAAACATATTTTATTTTTATTATTTGGATTTATAAAATAAAAGTTATTAGCATTTTAGTTACAGGGACCAAACTGTAAGAAAAAGGACTTGATTTTAAAAGGTAAACTGTGCAGAAAACAATTTTCACTGCGCAGTGGCCTAACCAGGGCCACTGCCAGCGGGCCCTGGCCAGCGTGGCATCTCACGTGGCAGCCACTGCCACAAACAGGTGGGCCACGGGTGAGGGAAATAAATCCCAAAAAGATGCGCAGCGGGGGCTCGAACCCAGGCCGCGGCGCTCGCGCGAGCCGAGCCCTGCCACTGCGCTGCTGACGGATTCTTGTCAGGTAAGCACACGCAGACAAGGTAATGTTCAAATAAGTTAACTGAATTTTGTTTTCTGCAGGTTCGTTAACTGAATTCTTCGACAGAGGGCAACGGCCGGCGACGAGCTGCCGGGCTCGTGCTGCCGTGCTGCTGGTGCGCGTGTGGTGCTCGTGCTGGGGTGTTGGTGTTCGCGCAAGCAAGAGAGAAAGAGAGGAGGGGGTTGCCGTTGCTCACCGCCGGCTGGAGTGGAAGCAGCGGCTCGGGGCAGAACTCCGGTGGCGACAACGACGAGGTTGGCGGCGGCGCTCCGGTGGGTCTCCGCCAACGAGAAGAAGCCGAGGAGGAAGAGGGGAGTACGGGGGTTCAGTTCCCGTACTTACCCTAGTCGGCGATGCATCGCTTCGCCGGCGATCGACGGAGGTAGGTGGTGGTGGCGTTCGGGTGAGATTCAGAGAGGGGGGAATTCCGGCAGAGAGAGAGAGATCGACGGCGAGGAGGGAGGTAGATGGGGGCTAGGGTTAGGGCAGCAGCTCGGGGGTCTAGGAGGTAGTTTATAGGGGAGGTAGGGGCGCTGCTGGCCGTTGCTGCGTTACTGTCGTCGACGTGGACAGCAGCATCGAGCTGCCGTACTGCGAGAAGACGATGGCGAAGGGGTAAGTGGCAGTGGGCTGGTTTGGGTGGGCTGGGCCTGCCCACTGCCTGCCCTCCCCTCTCTTCCTATTTTTTTTTGTTCTGTTATTATTTTTTTTGCTGAAATAGAAATAGGAAGAAAAGAGAGGTTGTGGGGTTTAGAAAAATTAGGGATAAAATTTTATGTTCCTTGTTTATTGAAACAGCACAAAGTGCCACTTTTGCTTTTACAAAGATTTGAATTTTGGTACTGTTTGCAAGTTGTTTGAAATTTGATTGGATTTTAATAGTAATTGAAATAATGGAGCTTAAGCAATTAAGTTTTTAAATTCAAGTTTAATTGGAACAAGGGAAATGAATTGTTTTGTAAGTTTCATAATTCCAAATTGGGTGTTGTTTGTAATTTGCAATTGAAATTTGAATGAATTTAAGATTAAGTGATTTATTGAAAACAAGATTTAAATAGTTTGAGCCTTATATTTTAAATGGAAACAAATGATTAGCATTGTGTTGTAATCATCATTAATTCCAAAAGGTTGCTGTTTGGAAAAAATGTGATTTGAATTTTGAATGCAATTTGGATTAAGTGGATTATTAAAGAACAAATAACTAGTTGAGCTTTTTATTTTTCATGGAAACAAATGGAAGTTTAATTTGAACCTTTTATTTGGAAAGTTGTAACATAACAAGTATGAGCAAGCATTTGAAATATTGGTTTGAATTTCAATTGTGAAAACAAAGGAAAACAGATGCAAACAAAAGGAAAACAAATGCAATGATTAAGATGCCATGATGCCAAACAATAATTAAACAAGAATCAAACATTCTAGGGTGGTTTTCATACTTGGGATGTTACAGTAGAGCTCATATTCATTATAGATTTAGGCTAGCAAAAGACTGGGAGCGACCAACCAAGAGAGCAATAACGCCCATAATCATGCATACGATAAAACATCATTAATCAAAGCATGAAGTGATATTTAATGTCAAATCCTAAATGACCATCAAGGCTATAAGTTAGTTTTTTTAGTCATAACATGGTGTGAGAATGCGCCAAGTCAATCCTGATAAAGCATTCAAAGGAGAAGTACCACAATACCATGCTTCAGTATGAGAGAACAACACATGATTAAATTCAATGGCACATTAAGCACTCTCAGATATTTGCACACAACTAATATAAAATCAAACATGACATGCCAAAGACTAATACACAATCAAAACAAGCTTCCTATTGCACCACTATAAGCATGAAACAATTTACTCTTCTCTGACACCAATCAACTTATTCGAAACAACTCTCATAGAAAATAATCATGAAAGACCAGAGATCTAATCAAATATAACTGAAGCAAACCAACAAGCTCTAAACAAATTTTTAGTAAAAAACAAGATTTAACGCAATACTAGCAAAAACTGAACATTCGCATAACAATAAGAGTCAAAACTAGAGTGTTCTAGGAAATCAAAACATAGTGTATCTCTCCCAAAATAAAAGTGATAGGATCAACCAAAAGCTTAAGCGAAGAAAACAAAACAAACTTAAAGAAAAATAAAAATATGCTCCAAGAATAACACATATCATGTGAAGGAATAAAAATATAAACCTTGTATTTTTGTTGATGAAGAAGGGGATGCCTTGGGCATCCCCGAACTTTGACGCTCGTACTTCTTGGATATGTCTTGGTATTACATGGGGATCCCCGAGCTTGAGCTTTTGTCCATCCTTCATCTCATCACATCATTCCTTTCTCCATACACGTGAAAACTTCCTCCACCTAAAACTTCCTCACAATCTTCATTAGCAACGTTAGTGTAATAAAAAAAAAAATTCACTTAGTTCAGCTCCAACACAAGTCTCACACTTAGATTAAAACATTAGCTACTGTAACAACTTATTTTAAAGCTCTCCCTCTCAAAACAACACCAGAAGAAAGAGATTAAGACGCAAATGCAAATATTGGCAGAAATCTGTCAAAACAGAACAGTTCGTAAAGATGATTTTTTGTCGAAAATCTTCTGTTGCTAAAATAAAAAGTGGGAAACTAACAAAAGTTATACAACAACCTGGGTCATGTGTCTATTGTTTTTCAAAACAATCCGATTTTCTGGCTGGTAGATATGATTTTTTGGTAACATCCCAGAAATCTGTTTCAAAACAGCAACTTCCCCAAATCGCACTACCTCTCAAGTAGGGGTTACACTTGGAAAAAAGAAATAAAATGATAAGGAGCGGTTTCTACAGAGTTATCAACTTCAAAAACAGAAAAACAACAAAAGAAAACAGAAGAAAACAAAAGGATAACAAAGGAAAACAAAAGTGAGTTGCCTCCCACAAGCGTTTTTCTTTAACGCATTTTAGCTAGGCATGAAAAACGAATCAAGTATTATCAACATAGCCATCATCAAGATCATCAAAAATCTCTTTAATAGTGCATGTAGTTCTTCTAGGAGGGTTTTTAGAAATAATTTATTTAAAACACTAGTTGAATCAAGAATAATGCTTTTAGCTTTACTCACACTAGGTTCCTCCTCTACAACTTTAGAAACTCCCCCTTCTTTAGATAAATTACTTATTTGGTGGGGGATTCTTTTGGAAATACATGAATTTAGGCTTATTTACCATTGTATCTTCTACCTTTTTAGTTTTAAGAGAGGATAAGTTAGACCCCAAAGTTTCTATAACTTCTTCAATTTTATCTATTCTAGACGGCTCATTTTCATTAGCTTTTGTAGTTTCAAGGACTTTCACCCTTTTGGAAAGACTCTTTATAGCACAATCTAGTTTGTCAATATTCTCAATTAATTTTTTGTTTAGCTCATTTAATATTAATTATATTATCCTTAATAGAATCCAACCTATTTAGCACATGTTCCATAGTGATATCAATTTAATCTCAGCAACAGGCGGATATCCTACTAAGCTTTCAATAACATTAAGAGCTTCCAAAGTGTGTGATCCTAAAAAAAATCCACCCATTAAAGGGTTGACTATATACCTATACCAATTGGTGACACCCAATAAAAATTTCTAAGAAGAATAATGGTGGCTTGAATTTTAGTGGATCTGTTTTGAGCATCATTAATTATATACCAAGCATATTTTAAACCTTTCCCACCTCTTTGTTTGAAGGTGAGGACCTTGGCCTCGGGAGACATAACAAAAGGAGTAGATCTAGAGATACTAACAAAATAAATTAACAACACAAAAAAAATACTAGAAACTAGAGAACTAATTTTTTGGGGTTTTTGATAAAGAGAAAACAAGACTAAACAGAAGTAAACAGGCAAGAACAAAACAAAAGAAAGAGAGTGGAAGTGTGAGACTCTCCTTGCAGCAAGCTACAAATCCCCGACAGCAGCGCTAGAAAAAGTGTCACTGATGAAGGACTTCTTACTTCTGATGACTTTGAAATCCTCAGCAACAACACTAGAAAACGTACTTGATGAAGACGTGATGACACGCTCGTTCGGAGACCCCAAGCGGAAGGTATGATGCAGTCTAGAGTAAGTTTTCCCCTAGTAAAGATCTATAGTTATCGAACCAGTAGGACTTCGTAGTCTTGAAGAAGGTTGCTTTATCAATGGCGCAAGAAAAGTACTGACGTATAGTTGACAGGAGCGTGGAACCTGCACACAAACACAAACTCTATCTAGCCCCAACTTTCCAGAAGGTTGTCAATCTTCCGGTCTTGCTGAAAACAGGAGAATTAAACCTATAGAGTTTTGGAAAGCAATAGAAGTAAAAACGGAACAACGAGGAAAAAATGATGAAAGTGCTTAAAAGAAGGTTTGCAATATGAGGAAAAGTAGGACCGGGGGCCATAGGTTCACTAGTAGTGTCTCTCTAAAGAAAACAAACATGTTGGGTGAACAAATTACAACTGGGAAATCGATAAATCATGAACGTATAACAATACTATTATGACGAGATAAAGTTCACGGGTGATGCGCGTGTAACACAAGTTCGTCGGGAGAGCCCAAGAGAAAGGTATGAAGAGCACAGTAGCAAATTTCCCTCAGAAAGAAACCAAGGTTGAATCGACCAGTAGGAGTAAGAAGCAACTTCCGAATGTTGATGCAGCTGATATGACAGGGCGCACTACCGGTTTAGCAGCAACGTGGAACCCACATAGCACAATCAAATCACTTTGCCCCAACGAAGCGGCGAGGTTGTCAATCTCACCGGTTTTGCTGAACACAAATAGGTTAAATGTATGGTGTGGAAAACAGTATGAGAACAATATGAAAACAGTAGCTGCAGTGTGAAAATAGTGGAAACAATGTGTGTATTATCAGTTGGAGAAAATGGACCGGGGTCCACAGTTCACTAGTGGTGTCTCTCAATAAAGAGGTAATTGCACCCCAAGTCCCAGAACTTGTCCAAGACGTGCATCCTAGTCCCACAACTTGTGGAGTGTTAAACCGCCGTCCAACAACTTGACTTTGATGTGTTAAGACATCGGTTTGGTCCTAATTGGCCACGGTGGAACGTGACTGGGCAAGTAAGTTTGCGCATAAGTCCCTCGGATAAGCATATTTCGCATGAATTTGTCCTCCCGCACTGATGGCTCGTTCTGTTTTTAGTAAAGTCCCTGTTTCACATCGAGAAGGTCGTGGAACAGAGTATACGAGGGAAACTGCCCCTCCGTACCGGCGGCGCTGGTCGATTCCTTCACGATGCCGCCGGACCCTTACCTACGCGATTGGAATGGAGACCCGCCGGAGTACGGTACGCGCGCGGATTCTTCTCCCCCTCCGGTTCTGCTCTGTTTTCCTCCCAGGTTTTGGTAGGGTTTTAGCAGCCATGATCGCTCGCTAATTTGGCCATGAGCGCGGCGAAGGTGTCGCCGATGTTGACCACGAAGGCGTCCCTCCGGGGCCGCACGGCGCGCCACGCGCCGCCGGTGAACACCTCAAGCCCGCCGACGTCGTCCTGGTGGAGCAGCGTCAGCGACGTCGGGTCGTGGTGCGCGCCCTTGCCCAGCGTCATGTGAGGTGCGGGCACGACCGGTAGTGGTTCCGATTTGACATATGAAATTGGTTCAGTAGATTGGTTCAGTAGAAGCCGTGCAGCGTGCCGCGGCCGAGGCCCAGGGACGTCGCTAGGACGTCCGTGACGATCAGACTGGTTCTGTAGATTGGTGCCATGTGCTGAAGGAACCGTTTTTCTGTAGTTAAACCATGATTTATACGCTATATACTGTAGTATTTCACGGAAAGTTGGAGTCTTTTGCCCAGAAAAGATTAAATAGATGTTGTTTAGCATGAATCTGATCGTCATATTATCCGAAATTTGTTAAATTTGCAGTTTGTATGTACTGAAATTGTCACATATCTGGTATGCGATGCTAATTCGTATGTATTTTTAATGTAGGAGACGATAGTGATATGTTCTCTGTAGAGATTGAGCATAATGGATTTTTCTGTGGGATTGCTTCTGATTTGACATATGAAAGCCCATCTGTTGCTGTCTTCGACAACTGCTCGGCTGAAACTTGGTCTATATTGTGGATTGATGAGTTACTTAAGGTCCTTGGATATGAGAGGGATGAAAAAATGCATCTGTACTGGAATTTGCCAGGGAAGGCAGTTACGGATGGTGTAGTGCCAATTGAAAACGACTCACAAATTGTCCAGATGATTGAAGCCTCAAGAACTCACAAGACACTGGTCATTATGGTAGACCACACCAATTTCCTTAGAAATTTCAGAGAGGATGCAATCATATCTGATCCTAGTTTGCCTGTTGTGATAAGCCCCTTGAAATCGCCAAATTCAATGCCATATCAAATAGAAGCTTCCTATTCTGCAGTTGTCATAGTTCCAACAGAGAAGGAGTCAGAGGAATTTGAGTCACACGTGTTGCAATCTGAAGATAGCGACAGTGATTTCAAGGACAGTGAGTACGATCCAGAATCTGGGGATGATGACCTCTTTCTTGACAATGTTGACACTCAAGTGAACGATCACAATGAGCATGAATTTGTCGAGGATTTCGAAGATGAAGCAGCGTTAGAAGATGATGATCTTGATCTGGGGGAAGAAGAAACACATCAATTAAAGCACAAATTCAAGGCTTTTAATCCTGCCATTGACATGCAAAATCCTATTTTCAGGCTAGGTTTGGTATTCAGTGATGTAGACGAGCTTAGATGTGCATTGACAGCTTACAGTATAAAGAACAGGGTTAAAGTGAAAAAGATCAAGAATGACCTGAGAAGGCTTGAGGCAGTTTGCAGGCCTGGATGTCCATGGAAACTTAGAGCATGCAAGGATAGTAGAAGTGGTGGATTCATAGTCAAAATGTATCAAGACAAGCACAAATGTGTGAAGGTCTGGGAACTAAAGGCACTGACAGCAAAATTCTTGACAAAAAGCTTTATTCAAGAATTCAGAGATAACCATAAAATGGACCTGCAAACATTTGCTGCAAAGGTTCAAAGGCAATTTAACATGTGCCCTAATAGGTTTAAGCTAGGAAGGGCTAGGAAAGCTGCTCTACTACAGATACATGGCGACGAGGCTGCTCAGTTTAATCAACTTTGGGATTATGGGGAAGAGCTAAGGAGATCTAATCCAGGTTCCAAATTTTACCTTTCAACAAATGAATCTAAACCAGCAGGAAGTGATGTACCACAGGAGCACCTAGCAACGCTTTATTGGTCATATGATGCTTGTAAGCGAGGCTTTTTGAAAGGTTGCAGGCCGCTCATATGTTTAGATGGGTGTCATATCAAGACAAGGTACAAGGGTCAACTTTTGACTGCTGTGGGAGTTGACCCCAATGATTGTATATATCCCATTGCAATGGGTTATGTTGAGGTTGAATGTACAAGCTCATGGGAATGGTTTCTCACAACTCTCCGAGACGATTTAAATATCAGCAACACATCTCCATGGACTATTATGAGTGACAAGCAAAAGGTAAAAATAAATCTCGCAATCTCCATGACTATGTAGATGCTTCCGTTCATTGTTGATGCATCAGATGTATCTAGCAGTACGATAAGTTGACAATTAACATGTGTGGATGCTTATGATGCAGGGTCTTATCAATGCAGTTCAAAAAATCTTTCCTGATGCCGAGCATAGGTTTTGTGTTCGTCACATGCTCCAAAATTTCCAAAAAGCAGGGCACAGAGGAGAGACCCTCAAAAACGATGTATGGGCAATTGCAAGGTCAACTAATCACCCAAAGTGTAAGCAAAATTTGGATAAATTGGAAGCAGACAGTGTAGAAGCATTTAAGTGGATCGAGGAACTTAATCCAAACACATGGATAAAAGCCTTTTTCAGTGACTTTCCCAAGTGTGACTTGCTGCTCAATAATCATTCCGAAGTTTTCAATAGGTAAAAACCACTACCCTGACATGTTGCAACCAGCTACTATTTCTCTTGCAGTTTCCATGAATTTCCCTAAGAACTACTATTTTTCTTGCAACAGCTACATACTTGATGGTAGAGAGATGCCCATCCTATCTATGCTGGAGTACATTTTTTATAAACTTGTGCAAAGGATAGAAGGTAAACAAAGAGAGGCAGAAACATGGGATGGGAGAATTTGTCCAAAAATAAAAAAGAAGCTGGACAAGTTTACTGAATGGAGTGCAACTTGTTCTGTCCTCCCTGCTGGCAATAAATTGTTCAGGGTAGGAACTGGTGAGATGGGGAAGACTTACCTAGTGGATTTCAACACAAAATCATGTGATTGCAATAGGTGGCAATTGACAGGCATACTATGCCATCATGTCATAGCATGTTGCAGAAATGATAGGATAGACCCTGAGCTGCTAGTTCATAGTTGCTACACTATTGAAACCTACAAGCAAGCCTACGGTCACAACTTGATTCCACTCAGAGGAAGGCCTCACTGGAAAAAAACCAATGGAAGCCAAGTTCACCCACCTCTGTATACTAAAGTCATGGGGAGGCCTAAGAAAAACAGGAAAAAGGCACCAGAGGAGAAGGTGAAGAAAGGTGTCACAATATTAACCAAACATGGTGTCACTATGCATTGTTCAATTTGTAAGAAGCCTGGCCACAACAAAAAAGGCCACCAGAAGTATGTGGAAACGATGCAACAAAGGCAACAAAAGGAGCAAGACACTATTATTTCAGAAGATGAGGAATACGATGATCCTTCAATTATGCAGGTTTGTTGTGTTTATCCCTGCTATTTTACTGGCTTGTAAAAAATCCAACATATGCTTGTACCTTTCCATGAATTTTAGTGTCTTGTACAGAATCCAAAACTAGTGCCCTATATAAATTCCAGTAAATGTTTGACGCCTCTAATTTTTTCTTACAACATAATTAGTTCACAATTTCTGACATTATAACAATTGTGTGTGCAGCATTTGTTCCCACAACATCCTATACCAAGTTTGGATCCAACACAACTAGTGGACAGCATGGTGTACAGGATGGGTAGAGAGGTGAAACTTCTTTCACTTGAATTGTAAAAAATTATTTCAAGTGGCTATCTCATTTACATTGTTGTGGTGTTGTCAACTGAAAAATTGTGCAGGATAGAGAACAAATCCCACTACAGACAGACTTTGGTGCTTTACCCGAGAGTGCATTTATCGCTGCTGCTAGGGAGAGCATTCCCCAACCCACCGCGAGGTTAACAACTGCCACTACAAGAGGCAGAGGTGGTATGAGAGGTAGAGGTAGGGGAGAAATCCTACCACTGTACAACAGCAGCCAGTTGCTCCACAAGCTCCAGGTAGAAGTAACATAAGAGGAAAAGAGACATCTGAAGCTACCACTTCTTCTCAACCTGCACAAGCCTCAGGGAGACGCAACACAACAAGGAAAAGGGCAACTGAAGCTAGCACTTCCTCACACACTGCAGAAGCTCCAAGAGGGGGTGGAGCAAGGAGAGTTTCATACAATACTGGACCAGGCAGTGCATATCATCTCCTCTTTGGTGATGATCGCCAGCAACCGGTTCCTGATCTTAATGTTGAAGCAATGCCTGACTTGAATGCGGAGAATGCGCCAAATCCCGATGTTTGAGTTGCATGTCATGTGATGTATGCGGCGTATTCTATTTTAGTGAACTTCTAATGTAATGTCCAGTGCAAAACATAGCAAACTGGATAATATTTTGGCTATATAATGCAACTTATTTACCTACTGTTTTATCTCTATTTTTAGGCATTGGAAATCTATCTCAATATCTAGTTTTATGTCAGTTTTTTGTCTATGCAATGCCAGGTACAGATTTCTGAAATAATTGTACATGTTATACATGATTCCCTGCAATATGCCACAACCATACAGTACAAAATCTCAGAATATGCCACAACCATACAGTAACTCAATTTATTCATAAAAACATACAGTACATTCAAACTCCAGTACATAGCATGTAGCTCTACTTCTTATCTCTAAAACTACACTACACACTCACATCAACCCTCTAGTGACAAAGCCAAGTAGGCATAGAGCATTACAAGACCAAAAACTAGAATCACAACCCCAGCGTCCTTTTTGTCTCTGCCTCTCATCTCTTCCTCGTGAGATTTCAACAGAATTCTCCTCTCCTGCTTCAGTTTCTTAATGATATATTCATGTCCATCAATCTTCTTCAGCAAACCAATTGTATACTCATCTTTGTCAACATAATATCTGTGTTGCTGGCCATCATCCATCGGTTGCTGCACAACAAGAAAAAAGATCACACAATTGAGCAGAGAAACAGAGCATAGCAGAGCAAAAAAATCACAAATCGGCCAGCACCAACGGAAGAACAGAGCAGAGTACGAATCGGGCATCACCAACGCAATGACGGAGGAGAGTATCAGAGCAGCTCCAAATATTCCTGAACCGCAGCTTCTTTATCCCAGTAAACGACCCCTGTCAATTTTGCCCAGCCACCGCTGTCGACGTCTCCATTGCTACCGGCGGCGCTGGTGAGCACGAGGCGGGCGTCGCGGGAGCCCTCAAAGTCCACGTCGGGGCCGCGGAAGGAGCTGTTCCCGGGCTTGGCGAAGACGCTGTCGTAGGTGTCGACGTTGAGCACCTCCCGGCTGCCGGGCGCCTTGGCCCAGAGGTGGTCGCCGGCCTGCGCCATCCTGATGAGCTCGTCCATGGACCGCGTCGCCATCTCGGCCATCATGGGGCGCTCCATCTCCGACACGGGGGCCGGGAGCTGGAACGAGGAGGAGCTCCCGCCGCTGAACGGGTCCAGGTCCAGCGACGGGCCGAGCGACGCCGGGCTGACGAGCCCGCCGACGGAGAGCTCGAGCGAGGACATGGAGAGCGGCTGGTGCATGGACGGGAGCTGCACTCCAGCCGCAGCTCGCACGCGCTACGCCGTCGCCGCCCCACGCACGCCGTCGGCTGGTTAGGGATTTCAGAGTGGGGAATTTGGTATCAGGGGAGGGATTCGATTTCAATCGGTATAACAAATCCAGGGGGGTTCTGCAAAATGATGCGTGTGCTGCTTGACACGTAGACGTCCCAGCTGTCGTCCTCTGATTCGCTGTGTACCATTGTGCAGTCCGCATGTAAGTTGTTGGACGGCGGTTTAACACTCCACAAGTTGTGGGACTAGGATGCACGTCTTGGACAAGTTCTGGGACTTGGGGTGCAATTACCTCCTCAATAAAAGATAAATAACATGTGTGGTGAACAAATTTAAGCTGGGCAATTGACATAAATGAAGTCTGCACCGTAGTGCATATGCAAGACATAAATATTACTATGTGATTCACGCGGGCATTAAAACAAGATACATAGACCGTCAACCAAGTGCATCTATGACAAATAATCCACCCTCTGAATATCATCCGAACAAACATTGGGTATTAAGTTGCAAGCAACAGATAATCGCAGTAAGCAAAGTGGGTAATGTAAACAATGTAAACGAAGTAAACATCGTTGTTTTATCCCTAATGGCAACAACACATCCTCCATCTGTCACGTTTCTGTCACTCGAGCACAGATGCAAAGGAGGCATGAACCCACTATCGAGCATAAATACTCCCTCTTGGAGTCACTAGCATATACTTGGCCAAAGTATCTACTAATAACGGAGAGCATGCAAGATTATAAAGAACATATGGATGAAGATAAGATGATAGATTGATAATCAAGATACATAGCATTCAACATTCATCGGATCCCAGCAAACACAACATGTAGCATTACGTAAATATGATCTCGATCATGTAGGGCAGCTCACGAGATCTAAACATGAGGCATAAAGAGGAGAAGCCAACCATCTAGCTACTGCTATGGACCCGTAGTCCAGGGATGAACTACGCATGCATCACTTCGGAGGAGGGCATGGTGGTGTAGACCCCTCCGGTGATGAATTTCCCTACCAGCATGGTGCCGGGGAGACCTCCAGAACCCTCCCGATCTTGGGATGACGATGATGGCCTCCTCGGGTGTTTCTCGGGAAAAGGTGGTATATCTTTAGGGTTCACGTATCAGGGGGATTATATAGGGGAAAGGGCGATGGCGGTGGACGCCCGAGGGGCCCACACCACCCCTAGGCGTTGTCAGGGGGTGCGCCGACCTATGGTGTGGCCCCCCCCCCCCTAGACTACAAATCCATAAGCTTGATTTGATTTTTGGATTATTAAAAATGATCGTTTGCTTGTTGTTTTTGTGGAATAAAAATAAGGCAGAAAGTTGCATTTTTAGAAAACAGAGAAAAACATATAGTACCCCTTTTCCCACTATGTTTTCATGGCCTGAAACTATTTCAAATTTGTTTTCAAAAGATGTTTCTGAAATTTTACAACCTGTTTAACAAACTCCAACTTGGAAAACAAATTTTGGAATCCATTTGGTCTCTGAAAACAATCCAAACTTTTTGCTCTTTTCACTGTTTTCCAACACTTAGAAAAATTCCTAAGTGTTAACTGAATTTTTTGAAATTTTGAACAGTGGCAGATACACTTTTGGAAAGATGTTTTGTTTGTCTTTTCTTGCAAGATTTGAAGTGTGACTTTGTATAGTGTGTTGACTAGGATGTGTACTCGACCAAGAACCTTTCTCTTTGTTTCTAGATATTTTGTGGAGAGAGATGAGGTGGCTAGATATTTTGTGGAGACAGTAACTAGATTTATCAAGGCAATCAGTAACATTATAAGTAGAGCACAAGTTTTTAGCAGAGTCATGCAATCAGTAACATTATAAGTGGATACGGTAACTAGATTTGCTCCCATAAGTGTATCCCTTTTTGTGACAAGCGGTGTTCCTTATAATATTTTTGTTGTTCATTCGTGAACCCACCTTGCCAATAAGATCTAGTTTCAAAGACATCAAACATTGCTAGCAAGCATGATAAAGCAAGTAACATGCAAAACAATAACAGAGTAAAAAGATTGGAAGTGAGAGACTCCCCTTGCAGAAATTATCTTCCTACCTAGCAACGGCGCCAGAAATTATGCTTGATGCGCGTGTAACACACGTTCGTTGGGAGACCCCAAGAGGATGGTATGAAGAGCACAGTAGCAAGTTTCCCTCAGAAAGAAACCAAGGTTGAATGGACCAGTAGGAGAAAGAAGCAACTTTTAAAAATTGATGCAGCTGAGATGGCAGGGCGCACTACTGGTTCAGCAGCAACGTGGAACCTACACAACAGAATCAAATCACTTTGCCCCAATGAAGCAGTGAGGTTGTCCATCTCACCGGTTTTGCTGAACACAAAGAGGTTAAACGTATGGTGTGGAAAACAGTATGAGAACAATATGAAAACAGTAGCAGCAGTGTGAAAACAGTGGAAACAATGTGTGTATTATCAGTATGAGAAAATGGACCGGGGTCCACAGTTCACTAGTGGCGTCTCTCCATAAAAGATAAATAACATGTGTGGTGAACAAATTACAGCTGGGCAATCGACGGAAATGAAGGCTGCACCGTAGTGCATATGCAAGACATAAATATTACTATGTGATTCATGCGGGCATTACAACAAGATACATAGACCGTCATCCAACTGCATCTATGACTAATAATCCACCCTTCGAATATCATTCGAACAAACGTTGGGTATTAAGTTGCAAGCAAAATATAATCGTAGTAAGCAAAGTGTGTAATGTAAACAATGTAAACAAAGTAAACATCGTTGGTTTCTCCCTAATGGCAATAGCACATCCTCCATCCATCACGTTTCTGTCACTCGAGCACAGATACAAAGGAGACATGAACCCACTATCGAGCATAAATACTCCCTCTTGGAGTCACTAGCATCTGCTTGGCCAGAGTATCTACTAATAACGGAGAGCATGCAAGATCATAAATAACATATGCATGAAGATAACATGATAGATTGATAATAAAGAGACATAGCATTCAACATTCATCGGATCCCAGCAAACACAACATGTAGCATTACATAAAGATGATCTCGATCATGTAGGGCAGCTCACGAGATCTAAACATGAGGCATACAGTGGAGAAGACAACCATCTAGCTACTGCTATGGACCCGTAGTCCAGGGATGAACTACCCACGCATCACTTCGGAGGAGGGCATGGTGGTGTAGACCCCTCCGATGATGAATTTCCCTCCCGGCAGGGTGCCGGGGAGACCTCCAGAACCCTCCCGATCTCAGAATGATGATGACGGCGGCCTCGGGTGTTTCTCGGGAAAAGGTGGTATATATTTAGGGTTCATGTATCGGAGGGATTATATAGGCGAAAGGGCGATGGCGGTGGACGCCCGAGGGTCCCACACCACCCCTAGGCGCGGTCAGGGGGCGCCTCCCTATGGTGTGGCCCTCTTCGGGCCTCTTCGGGACTCCATGGAACCTTCGGGAATTCTAAGACTTCCGGGCTTCGAATTTTCCAATTCCCCAAATATTTTCAGAACAACTTTGTGAAACTAAAAACAACAGAAAAGAGTGAACTGGCTCTATGGCATCTGTTCAATAGGTTAGTCCCGGAAATCGATAAAAATGACATGAAGTGTACAACAAACTTGTAGGAAATAACATGAAAACAACATGGAACATCAGAAATTAAGGATACGTTTATGACGTATCAATGGGTTCTAACATTGTAGGCATTACGTCAAGGCATATGGACCGCTATCCAACATGCATCAATATCTAAATATCCACCTCAAGAATGCTATCCAGCAAATCCCTTAGTATTAAGTTGCAGCAACGAAGTGATTGCTATGTGTACAACAAACAAATGCATTAAGATCAATACTTAATGTAAGTAGTGGCTCCCATCCGTAGATAAGGTAACCTCTGTTTTCTCCCTAGTGGCAACATCACATCCCCCCCCCCCAACACACACACATTTCTGTCACTCGAGCGCATGCAACAACGAGGCATGAACCCACTATCTAGCATATAAACCTTCTCTTGGAGGTGAAGACAACTACGTGGCAAGGTAATCATAAACATCGGAGAGCATTTCAATACAAGATTAAAACTCTCTAAAAATATAAGTGAAACATCTCAGATTGACATAAAAAATAAGCATAATCTCATGGTTCATCGGATCCCAACAAACACAACATGCACACTTACATAACAGTGGTCTTTATCATGTGAGGCGGCTCACGAGACTCTAAGCATGGAGGAATAGGGAGAGAACAACCAGCTAGCTACTTCTATGGACCCGTAGTCCCAAGATGAACTACTCACGCATCTATCCGGAGGCAATCATGGCGATGTAGAGGCCTCTAGTGACGATCTTCCTCTCCAGCAGGGTGCCGGAGCAGGACTCCAGAAGACCTAGATTATACTTTTGAGGTGACGGCACCTCTCTTTATGTTTCGTGGGAAATAACTCCGTCCCTGATGGTTTCAGGGTTAAAGGCAATTTATAAGCGAAGGGGGGGGCGAGAGGCGGTGCTCGGGGCACCTAGGCGCCCACCAGGCGCGGCCTAGGGGGGCATGCCTGGCATATGCCGGGTGGCCCCCTGGATCCCTTCCGTCTCTTCTTTTGACACCGTCTTTGTTCCGGGTAAAAATTGATTTCCGTGGATTTTCAGCCCTTTCCCAGAAAATTTCCTTAAGAACTTTTCTGAAATAGAAAAATAGCAGAAAAAAGAAACTAGCCTAGGGCATCTTGTTAATGAGTTGGTGTGTGAAAACATCCAGAAAACGAAAGAAAACGTGTCAAAAACAAAAGGTATTGGGTAGAAAGCAATCATGGAGCATAAAAAATTATAGATATGTTTGCAATGTATCAAATACACACTGGCGAAGTAGTCTTTATGTTGGCAAGATGGATAGTAACATCAATATCTTCAATTTCACGCGGAGCAATTTCATTCATTATTTCTTGATAAAGATAAAAGGGTATGGCGCTTGCACGTGATCCCAAATCGCAATGTCCACAATAATTATGTTCATGTATTTTGACAGAAACAACAGGTATGCCAACAACAGATCTATGATTCTTATTAGGTGCCAGTAGATTAGAGGCAACCTCACAGAAATATATATCACAACCATTAACATTCTAAGCAACAAGATATTTAACCAGAGAAACCGTAGGTTCCACAATTATTTGACCTTCAGGTTCAATAACTTCCTTACAACTTTTGTTCACAATATTATTGGAAAAATAATGTTCTTTTACTCTGGCAGGAAAAGGCGGTTTCTCAAAGTGAACAACAGGTAAAACAAGATCAACGGTATTAACAATATTTCACTACTAGAGAATTGTTTCTCTTTAATGTTATCCTTATAAGCTTCATGATAATTTTTACACTTCACTTTAGGAATACTAACATGTGAGGCAAAGGTTTTGCAAAGTTCGACAATTACTTGATAATCAAGTCATATTTAGCACTAAGCATATTAAAAATTTCAGTTTCATCAAACGATTTAATGCGATCGTATTCATAGTTTATACCTCGCTCTTTACCTTTGTCCATCTCCCAATCTTCAGTATTGCATTGAATTCTTTCAATAAGATCCCATATTGCATCAATCTTCTTGTTCGTGAAGGAACCATTAGAAGAGGCATCAAGAAGGTCCTTGTCATGGCGTGAAAGTCTTGCATAGAAATTATTAATAATAGTCTTCTTGGGAAGATTATGATTGGGGCATTTAAGCATTGTTTTCAGCCTCCCCCAAGCTTGAGCAATACTTTCTCCGTCACGAGGCCAAAAATTACAAATAAAATTCCGATCTTGATGTATTTCATGAAGAGGATAAATTTTGAAATAAAAGAGAGATATAAGCTCCTTCAAATCCAGCAAATGTGGATCATCTAATAACCTATACCATTCTCATGCTCTTTCTTCCAGTGATATGGAAAATAATCTCCTCATGATTAAATCTTTTAGCACACCTGCAATCTTAAACAACTCACACAAATCTTTAATATAAAGCAAGTACTCACCGGGATGGATAGTTCCATCACCGGCATAGCGGTTATCCATAACACGATCAACAATTCCAATAGGTATTTCAAAACAGGAAATTTCAATAGGTGAGGAACTTATCTCTACCACACGAGTGGTGGAGGAGCCATTCCCGAACATATAACCAGCAGTGAAGGATATCATGATTTAGCCAAGTAAATGGATACAGATAAAACACCAATTACAGTAAAAGGTTTCCTTACCAATTCCACTTACTAATAGAGTTACACTCCCCGGCAACGATGCCAGAAAATAGTATTGATGACCCACAAGTGTAGGGGATTGATCGTAGCTTTTTTGATAAATAATAGTGCCAAACCCAACGAGGGGGAGAAGGTATTGATAAATAGTTTTGAGCAAGGTTTCATTGTAAACACTAGAGAATAAATGTTTAGGGATTTTTGTAATAGTAATAAAGCGATAACAAGTAAATAACAATGAAGATAAATATTTTCTGCAAGTGGCCCAATCCTTTTTAGCTCAAAGGATAAGTCGGTGGTGTTTCTTATAATCACTAAAATGTTCCTGAGGACACACGGGGGGTTTTGTCTAGTTGTTTTCGTCACACGTCGTTGATTAATATTTGTCGTTTCGGTAAGTGTTATGTGGGTAGAGCTATGCTAGTGCACCGTCCTATCCAAGACTAATGCACACTTACGATTACACTATTTGCAAGCGTCCGGAAATACAAGAAAGTAATATAAATCTAATTGTAGCAATAAACTTGTGGTATCTACTACTCCCTTATGTGAAGTATTGGAGATTGGGTTTAGGTTTCTGTCACTCCGGCAAGCCACCATAAGCAATCCAACACACAATGCATTCCTCTAGGACCCATAAAGGAAAAGTGCTATGTAGTCGACATTTACATAACACCACTAGAAAAATAATAACATAACTTAAATATCAAACCGGTAAATATTACTCAACGAGACATGACTACGAATAGCTAGATTTATCCCATCTCCTGAAGAACTAAACGATCTATTGACAACACATCATATGGTACATGATCAGAGGTGATAAATGGATGAATAAAAATCTGATCATAAAGTACAAACACCGATAAATCTCACAAGTATCAACTACAAACGAGTAATTTACACCGGTAGGGAGATCTAGTGGAAAACAACGATATAGAACCCTAATTTTTACAGCGGGGCGGAGGTGGATGGTGAGTATGATGGTGCTGATGGTGATGACGATGAAGATGTTGATCTTGATGATGCATGGTGTGATGACGGTGACGGTGGTGCCGATTTCCCCTCTGGGAGGGAATTTCCCTCGCAGAATCTCCCCGCCAGGAAGGTGTTTCTTCTCTCTGTCGTTTCCGTCGCGAAGAGGCCACGGAAAAATTCTACGAAGTGCCTCCCCGATAATTTTAGACCCCCGGGGGCCCACCAGGAACGGCCAAGGGAGGGCCGCGTCTGGGGGTCACTTGGCTGCTCCTGCTCCCCTCTGGCAGCCCTTAGGCCTCCGCCGGTGATTTCTGATGAAACGTTGTTTTCTGATTTTTCCCGATTTTTATGACGTTCGGAAGATATCCCCTCTAACAGGTGCTTTCTCCAGCTGATTTCTGACTATGATAAATAATTCTGTAAAACTGTAAAACACACAGAAAACAACGAAATAATATAAGTATAGTGCTCTAATATGGAATGAATAAGGGAAAATCAACATATAAAATAGTGATGCAAAATGGACGTATCAATCAATGAGTTGCTACCTGATGAAATTTCCCTTCATCAGGAAACCAAGCTTCTTTGCATTGGTAATATTGTTTTTGTGCCTTAGCTTGTTGAATTGATTTAGCGAGGGAAGTTTGTTTGTATCCTTCGACAATAACCTGTTTCTTGTGTAATTTTGTTGCGTAGCATAACTGGGATTTATAGCAACATTAGCCTACTCTATTTTTCTGGACAACCACATTTCATTCTTCATATAAGTTGGCTTATGGGCCATAAGTGACGCTGAATGTAATCTGATAGTGCAAATATAAAAATGTTGATATAATAGTCATGAATCTACATCTTCTCCCATAAATTCAGGAATGTCCGATCTATTTTTCTGTTGGTGTTCTTGTTGCTCTTCCTCATATGGGCTTTCTTCTATATTTGGTGCCATTTTTCTGTTGCCACATGTTGCCCCTGATTTACATTCTTGCCTGCAACATGTGTGTACACCTATCCAAAGTGAGTGTGTATGTAAGGCATTTTAGGAGTTCCATCAAGATTGAGTTCCTTGCCCTGTGCACAGTTTAGCAGTTCCCATGGCTTGCTTGTGCTATTGCCCTTGTGTAACTGACGGTGCGGACTTGTTGTTTGCATTTAGAGGTGTGTATGGGTGGTTTTCAGAATTTCCTTCCAAAGTATCAGAACTCTCAACTGAATGTTTCCCTGCAAACAGTTTCTCCAAATATGTTTGTATGTTCACAAAATTCTATTGGATACTAGCAAAAATTTGTGTTGATAGCACTTCTAAATGCCAAGAATTCCTTTCTATCCTCTTCTCTGACTCTCTGCAGTGTTTGCACGTCGAGTATCAATGATTTCATCTCAAGCAAACCCGTGTCTTCAGAATTTTTGTTATCCATGGTCAATTCAAGAGATTTTACTTTCCAACGGTGTTGTTGAAAAATTCCTAATCACATATATCAATAAGGAAGGAGAGGATTTTATGTAATTGCTTACAACCGGACCCCGTTGATGTCGATCTTGTCATCGCCTTCACCATATCCTTTGCCTCCTCACCACCGGGGTTGCACGGATCAGGGTGGGTGGTGAGATTTTATAGCTGAGGAAGTGTTCCATAGATATCGTCCTCGTTCCCCTTGATTTGCAACCAAAGTTGCTCACCACCGCCGCCGAGCCGCCACCGCACCTTTGCCGGGATAAAAAACTGCAAAGGAGGATTTTACAAGAGATCCTAAGTCCTCAGAGCTCGAGATCTAAATCACCGCCGATCAAAGATTAGCTCTTGATACCAATTGTTATTATCGGGATAGACTATCGATCGATTCACACAGAAAAATAACAAGAACTCGAGAATTTAGCTACGGTTCAGTTTTGGAATTATGATCATAGAGTCGATTACAGAGACGCCCTTGGCAACCTCGAACAGAGGCGGCTACAAAGGGGGAAACCCTAACAAGGTAGATAACAACTACTCCTCCGCGACGATTACATATAGAGGGATCGGGGATAAGACAACAATCTAGTGGGTAGCTAGCAGAGAGTGAGCTGAGCTGTAAAGAGGGGTTGTAGGATTTCAAACGGTGACCGTTGGATGTATCTGGAGCGTTGATTGGCAATCGTACATCTAAGCTTCAATCACTCTTGCACGAAGGGGTATGTGTCTTAACTGAAGATTGTTATCTGGATATTGTGCCTGACGCGCCACACACCACACCGGCATGTACCTTTTGAACCGATTCTCTAGATCCATTGGTCCATTAAATAAGGTTCTCAATAATCTAAGAGAGCGTTACATGCG
This sequence comes from Alopecurus myosuroides, assembly GCA_028641055.1. NCBI lineage: Eukaryota > Viridiplantae > Streptophyta > Magnoliopsida > Poales > Poaceae > Alopecurus > Alopecurus myosuroides. Next base: position 365,050,623 of record CM054058.1, on the reverse strand, counting down.
TAATCGTGAAACAAATAAAACTCTTAAAAAATGGGATTCTTTTAAGGACTTCCCCTTCTTCCACCAACGTTCCGGAGAAAAAACGGCCGGCAATATCATGTACTTAGGTCACTAACCATGACAAAAAGAAAAGTTCTTCCATTAAAGAAAGAGTGGTTTATGGTGAATATCATGTACCGGCGCATATCTGATAAAAATGTCATTTTCAATATTATTCAGATATGGTCTACAAACGTAGTAGATGGTACAACTTACGTCCTTGTATTTGAGTTGCACACTTTCCATAATTCAGAAGAAAAATCTACTACTAGCAGCTACGCCGGTAGAGGTCGCTTCTAGAGTGGCACAAAAGCACTTCCTGGCTACCTGTCACCAAAGGTTTAGGAGCATTGCCTAGGGCCTCCACAACACGACTGTGCACAATAGAAGGTTTGTTCCCCAGTAAGATGGTTTGCAGTGACGATCTAAACTTCCACACTTGCATGCACCACATGTACACGGTAGCAGGCTATGATGTCTACCCGTTCGAAAATACTCCTATGGATATATGGGAGTGTTTAGCATAAAACCACCACTTTAGGCTGGTGCCAACGCGGGCGGTAGTGGGGGCGCTACCGCCCGGCGCGGGGCGAGAGCGGGGCGAGAGGGAGGCGAGAGCGCAGCGGCGGGCTATGGTTCCACCGTCCGGCGGTAGCGGGCGGTACCGCCCGCCTGTCGCCCGCGTTGGAGGCGAGAGGGAGGCGAGAGCGGTGCTAGTGGGGGCGGTAGGGAGGAGAGAGAAGTGAGAGCTGGCACTACAGCCCGTGCATTGGCACCGTGGGGTGAGAGTGAGGGTAAAAGATGACATGGCACCGCTATCACGGGCGGTGCACTACCACCAGCCTTAGTGCAACAATATCGAAAAACACCACTTTAGCGTGAGACTGCAAAAAAATACCACTATATTACTAAGTTTTTTCAAATAGGTCCAAATCACGATTAAACACGGATTGACACCGATTCCAACATGTAGGTCCCACCACTTACGCTGACGTGGCATTTCAGCTTCTCTGTTTTTTTTTGAAAGGCAATCCAAAACAGATCGGGATCAACCCGAGAGCTCACGCACGCAGCGGCAGAATCCCGCTCATGCACGCAGCAGCAATGGAGGTGGGCCGGCGACGAGGACGGTGCGGCCGAGGGCTACTGGAGGCGGGTCGACCGGTGGCTGCACGGCCGGCGACGAGGGCAGCCGGAGGCGGGGCGGCCGGAGACGAGGCGAGCGGAGCAGGGGCGGAGCCAGGATTTAGGTATAGGGGGCGAAGCGCCGGAGGGTCAAAAAATTATTCCGTGTTCGAGCAGGTACTCGACATTTTCCCTGCATATAACCTTTAGTATCTGTCGAATCATTAATAGTGCAACTTCTACATACTGAGTATAGGTGCAATTGTTGGGTTTTCTGCTAGCACTTGCGACATCTTGACTAGAAATTTTATAAGAGGCAGCATTGCATACACATGTTTAAGGGCAAATGATCAATTAAATATGTAGAATGATCAGGGTACCTCTAGATTTACAGAACGAGTGGCATAATTTAGAGGTTGACATTCTGAATGATGGTGAGGCGAAGAAACAGTCAGTCCGATCAATACTTCAACACAGAGGTTGACACAACGACATCGCGGGAAAGTTTTCTAGCGGATGGCTCTTGGTATAGTTTTCGAGCAGCCAAGAACGCCATGGCGACATGGCAGATCAATCTGATCTTGGGGAAGAGTACGGCGGCTCGGCCGCCAGAAAAACAAGAAGTTCAGCTAAGAAGAAACGTGCCTAAACTAGGCTGGGCCTCACTACGTATATAGTCATGGACTTTAAGCACTGATTAGCACGTATATGAGATAATTCGCAAGTATACACATTACCCACACTAGTAATACGTACTCTAAATCATTAGGGGGGCCGAACCTTGACGGGGTCTAGCCCCTGTCTCCGCCCCTGGACTAGAGGTGGCGCGGCCGGAGACAGGTGCGGCCGGGGACGGCGAGACCGAAGACGAGGGCAGCCGGAGGCGGCGCGACTGGAGACGAGGACCGCTTGTCGGCTAGCTAGCTCGCCTGCTAGCTAGCTTTGCCGCACGCACGGGCGACTGCGTGCCTGCTAGCTAGCTTTGCCGCTCGCACGGCAGCAGCATGCTAGCTCGCTCGCCCCACACACGATACATGAGAAGCTAGCTCTGGCCATGTCCTCTATTTTTTTAAAATAATCTTTGCAGAAAAGCCATGTCAGCGCCTCTACAATTATTTTTTCATTGGCCAGCGCTATGCGCAGGTCGTCCTACATTTGCCAAATCTAGGTCTCCTCGTGAGTCGTCTGATCGTCATCCAACGCGCACAAATCAGCACAACGCACTTTTGCACTTTAGCCCTTATATTTTTCGGATATAGAACTCACACTTCACATCAGTCCCACTTAAGCGAAAAGGTATATTGTGTTACCCCTGATCATCTCGGTAGTTACAGCAAAACTGTCATTGCAACAAATTCACTGGTATCGCAACAAAAATTATCGCCCCCTGTAAAAAAAAGTATTGCAACAAATTTTCCAAATCTATTTCGAAAAATAAGTAATGTTACAAATAACAGTTAAACAATATGTTATTACGTTGCAACAAAAAAAATTAAACAATTCAATAAAAATCACCACCTATTGCAACAACAAAAAATTGCATCAATTAAAAGTTGTTAAGCAACAAAATAAATTTGTTGCCGTTTCAGTTGCAACAAAAATCATCACCTATTTCAACAAAAAATTAAATCGATAGCAACAATAAAATCACATGTTTACAATATGTGAAGGAGCGCATAAACATATAATTCCAAATGAATTCTAAAATAAATATATGCATTTTCTAGAAAGTCATCCAGAAAAATATTACAACATCTCATTTGTATTTTCTCAACAAAAGACGTGTGAAATTGTTACAAATTTTAAACACGTACGCAACCTTGTCCAAAATGTCGAGGAACATTTAGCATATAATGGTTGCACGTAGTATGACGCGAAAATTGGGCTAAAAACTAAATTGTTGCTTGTTGGGCCCGTATATGCTGTAACGGGCCGGTCTACAGTGTGAAGCAACCAGAAACACGCAGCGAGCGAGCGGGAGTAGCAGGGGACCTACGCTACCCAGCGTAGGCCCCCTAAAACAATTGTTTTCCTTTTTAATTTGGCTGAAATGCCACATCAGCGTAAGTGGTGGAACCTACCTGTCGAAATCGGTGTCAACCTGTGTTTAATCGTGATTTGTCCCTATTTAGGAAAAAACTTAGTACTAGAGTGATAGTTTTTTGCAATGCCACACTAAAGTTGTGGTTTTCCAAAAAAAAAAATTGCATTAAAGTGGTGTTTTTTGTTTTTGCTAAACACTGGATATATATGGTAGTATGAGTGGTGCACATGCATGATTAAATCATGTATGTGCAGATGCATGTATGATCTAGCTCAATGGATATTTGGTTCATGGTTCACATTTAGCGTGTCACATGCGCATAGAAAATTTAATTACAAAGAAAATCTAATTCCGGGACTCGACGAGAGAAGCCATCGGCCTCTTCTTTGTAGCACGACGATGGCGCCGTCCGAGTACTCCCTCCGTCTCAAAATAATTGTCTCAACTTTGTCTAGATATAGATGCATCTATACACTAAAGCATGTCTAGATACATCAATATTTAGACAAAGTTATGACAATTATTTTGAGACGGAGGGAGTATAATATTTGTTGGTGCGACAGTGGCACACACGTTTTGTGCTTGGATGTTGGCTAACAAAACTACACCTAGACTGAAGGAGGAAGACGAATTTTCCCTCGCATATTGGCTAACAAAACTACACCTAGACTGAAGGACCAAGACGGATTTTCCCTCGTATATGTATATGGACTAAAAAGTGTAGTAGTAGGAGGTGTAGTTTTGTTAGCCAAGATCGAAGCGCTTGGTGGGTTCAGCTTGCATATAAATCGCCGGTATCGCTGAGCCCCTCTCGCCCCTTGTCCATTCCCATCCGTGTTGCTCCTTGAGTCTACTATTTGGCTCAAAGACTATAGACTATAGACTATTTTGGCTTACTCCAATACCTCAGAATACTGATTTCAATTTGGTATGAGAACATAAAGAAACTATCATTTTGAGACAAACAACACGAGACGCTTTTCCTGACTATTTATATATAGGTTGGAAATGAGTTAAGGCATCTAGTTCCTGTCTTGTTGTCATGCACTGGTATTGGTTTTTCATGACATATATGAGTTAAGTCATTCACGGATCATGAGTTAATAGTGGCATTCCTGCTTTTGCACCAAGGATGTACAGCTTGTGTGTTCCCGTCCCTACACAAATATATGCAGCTCTTCTTTATTTTTCTGAAATCGAAACAGTGCGACATATGAAATTAGTTATTCTAAATCTTCAAAGGGATTTTGATTTTCCGAATAAATTACTGGTGGAAAAACGCTAGCAGTACAATGTCGATACAGACTAACCTTAGCACAACATTGTATATCTCAGCCTAATCTCATGCCACATGATTACAAACAATCAGGGTTCATCCCAAGAATAAACGCATTGCCAAAACCGTTAGCAAATGCATATGCGACCGTGACAAATTCTGGTTGAAACTCCGTCTTCCACATTTTGGTACCGGATAGAAGGGTACTAGCTTGATTCATAATGCGAGTTTGCCAGACCAAAAGGTCACGGTCCGAACAGTAACAGCTCCCGTTACATTGTGGTGATATAGTAAATAGGCAATTTGAAGGCAGACGCTGGAAATTTTATGAAACAAGCAAAGAGCTAAATAGTCCAAAGAATTCAGCTGTCAATTCAATATTTAAACGTAGAAGCGCCTGTTGGCAATGAACAAATAAGATGGGCACTCTATTTCTCTTGCCAAAGAACACTAACATTTGACCCCACAACAATACATGTGTTTGAGGTGTCGACCAGCACATACCATCACGTGACACATTCAACAGATGAGATCTGTCAAGGTATCTGGCTTCGTATCTGGAGCTCATAGTTGCAGGTCAAATAAGCACGGCGGCTAATGGAACCTCTAGCTGATATCTCATGGAACTAGTGTCATCGCGGTTTCTTCCTACATCTGTGTCTTTAGGAACGTCTAAACCTGTGAACGCAACAATGGCATTGCTCCTGAACTTAATTGCAAGAAAAATTGAAGGATACTGGACCTTTTTTTTTCAAGAATAAAATAGCAAATAGTACCTCAGATCTCCGCTGATGCTTGTATGTTAGTTTTGCTGCTGTCATCCATTAGCATTCCCCTATGAAAGAATTTGTCATGGCTCGTGAAGAGAGGGAGAGAGAGGGAGCAAGGGCAGGGGAGGGAGATCTTACTGTTCTTTAGCTTCAAATTTAAGCTGATCAATCAACACATGTAGCTTGAATAGCTATATTTTTCTGGCACGGTTCCTGCCATTCCACTGTCAACGCATGGAGTTGCCCACCAGTGTTTTGCTGATCCAAAATAGATTATCAGCCGCCTACCAAGTACTGTCAGATTGGTACAAATTTAGGACAGGAGATCCTTAATTTGCTACCTGATGAAATTTCCTCTCACGGTGGACGGTTTCTATCTTTTCGTTGTATACCACAGCCATTTTTTGCATCCTACAAAGTATAAGGTTAGCACATACTGCTGGAGTTATAACTGGCATATCAACTTTTTAGAGGCAATGCATGCATGCAAAATAATAAAGCGTAGTCAAACTGTAATCTTCTGCAGGAATTGCATCATCCCATCAACAGATCAATTGTGCTTTATTGTGATAATGTCTCTGTTGTTTATTTATCTGTTAACCCTGTGCAGCATCGGTACCAAACACATAGAAATCGACATACATTTCGTGCCGGACAAAGTTCAAGTCGGCGAAGTTCGAGTGCTCCATGTTCCGACAGCATCTCAATATGCAGACATTTTTACTAAAGGACTTTCAGCTTCCTTTGTGGTGATTTTTACAATGCCCATATTCATTTCTGGGTATTGTAAAAGTGTTGTCCTTTGTTTATTTTCGTTCCAGTCTCACCATCCGAGCACTTGCCGCTGACACTGCAGGAGGTGTTAGACCGAAGACACTACAACAATGCAGTACCGAGTCCACCGCCACTAAACGTATGCATCCTTGTAGCTAGGATCTCTAACAGAATTCAGTTAGAGTGTCTACCTATGTTGACTCTCTCTCTCTCTCTCTATATATATATATATATCCCCGTGTACCTCTTCTATAAGTAGTATGTACCAGGTTAAATGAATATCAAACAATTGCAGTGTGTTCCATGCACACGAAATATTTTTTTCCCAGTTTTCAAACCTAGTGTACAAAACTACTACTTCCTCCGATCCAGAATAACTGTCGGGAGTTGTATACTTTTGTTGTACTATAGTTGTGCACTCTCCACGACACTTCTATCGGGCCGGAGGTAGTAGCAGCTACACCGACGGAAGTGGAGACTGAACACACTGTCAATAAGGCACAAAAGCACTTCCCGCTTTCTTTGAGGATGATCTTGTGGACAACTAATTGCCTAGATCCCAGACCATTACGTGGTGGCTCCACAACAGGATTGTGAAGAAAACAAGGGTTGTTCCGCCAACAAGGTGGATCAAACCCAACTTTCTCAGCCAGAGGGATGACCAAATCACACTTTGGTTTTACAACGGCGATCTAAACTTCCTGACTTGCATGAACCACTTGTACACGGTAAGAGGCTACGATGCCTTATTAACACTAGTTGAATGCACATGTGTTGCTACAGAAGCACAATAGAACATATAAATTTATTAATCTAAAGTTATTTTTTTCACTTCGTCCATCTAGCTAATGTTGCTCCTATCATCTATGGTCGTTGTGGTTTATTATTCTAGAAATGTCAATGTCGTGCATCCACAAGCACAAATGGGGCAAATTTTCAAAATAGGGTTCTAAAATATAACAGATAAGTGAATGCGCGATACATCATTTTTTCATATACATCTTTAATGCAAAGTCTCACTTCCACACAAGGATATAGCACATGTGAATAATGATCGCAAGTAATAATTATGACCTCGTAAACTTCATGCTAAAAAGGATTCTACTGCACTACAAGAAATAATATGTTATTTTGTGGTGATCCAAATTCACATAAAGATAAAGAAAAGCCGCCTCTACTTCGCTTCGGCCCTAAACCGGGGGTGGTACGGTACAAGTTGTTGACGAATTGGATCCGGATTCTACCTTGTTTAGGGTTTTCCCTTTATATATCTCATGTAAGCCATCGGTTCGGTAAATCGCAAGTTGTAAATCCCGGCGTTTGTAACACACCCGAAAATAGTGAAGTTTTACTGGCTGGCGCCCGTGGTTTTTTCTCTTCCTCATTGGAAGGGTTTTCCAAGTTAAAAATCCCATGTCTCTGTGTGTCGATCTCTTTTATTCATCGTTTCTTTGTACTATCGTTTATAACATAATATAGACAATTCGTAGGGTTGTATGATGAGGTATATCCCGTTGTGTAACCCTTCGGGCCCTCATCCTCCATCCCTATATCTACACCCTTCAAATGTCTATACAATGAGATTGGAGATCGATCAGATTGTGTGATTAACTACACAAGTGAACATTCTAAGAATTTTACCGTAACATATTTTCCTTCACTATCGTTACAGACATCGTTTTTTAAAGACTTCACCAAATCTATTAAAATGGTCTTTGGGTACTATGCCAAACGATGGAGTACTGGGAGTTAAATGAACCACGAGATATGATGTCATATTGATATTATTTACAAATAATAAAATCTAGACATAGTGCAATGACAATGTCTGTATCTCCTTATTTTTGGATTGCAACAAACAAAATCTAAGCAAATATGATGTATAAACATGAAATTCAAACTACCTCGACAACCCCTAGTTCTCGTGGAAGCCACTGTCGCGTATGACCGAGCATGTTCAAAAGAACCTCGCATGCTGGACTGGAAGTGTCCACTGTACGTGTAGTTGTATGCATAGTCGCTCGTGGATGCCCTCTCGTTCGTCGGTCATTATTATTACTACACCCTTCTTTTTTTATAGTGGAGTTTTAAGAAAATCAACTACAAATTTTAAGCAATTTTAGCACTAGCTCAATTAAAAAAGGTTAGCTATAACACCATATATATGGTGTTTCGTGAGTCTTTAGATATAGAAGAGATTTTAAAATGAAAAAAAAAATCCAGAACAGAAAGAGATTCAGTTAGTTAATCTAGTAGAGTACTAGAGTCATATCTCCATCTCCGTTGGCACTTGTCATGCCCAGAGGTAGCATAGCAGCCCAGATCTGCATAACCGTTTGAAAGAGATCTTATTACATCATGTCATGTAGTACACATGGGGTTGAGAGTTCAGACTTGGCATATACGCCTCATTATATCTTCCCTTAATCTTCATGGTAAAACAACATGGGTCAGATGTGACCAAAGCTCATTCCCTATATATGCGTTATGCGGCAAAACACGTGCACGTACTAAAGGGGGAAACACTTGTGTCAGATGTGCCTCTCATGGTATGTTATTTTATTGTTACCATGGCACACATAATGATTATACTTCCTGCAATTAACTAACACACACGTGCTTGTGAAGGTCCTAAGAAAACATGTTAATTTGGGCAGGATCAATTGTTGCAGGGATTCATCATTGGACATGGGGCGGAGGCCATGGCCATGCGCTGGGCAGCGAAGAATGGAGCATGGAGTCACCTCTCGACCAGGTGATGGGCGGCGACGTTCTTTGCAATGCGGCCTTCAGAGCTGCTCCTAGTAGCGGCCTAAACGAACCTAGGAGGAAGCGGACTCGTCCGTCATGATTGCTTAATTTTCGTAGACAATCCCTTAACATGAGTATTAAAAATTAGATGGATAATTGGGTTAATTGAGATGGATATTGTTTGTTAGTGCAACCATGCGGTGTGTTAGTTAGTTCATGTGTGTATACGAGGAGAGAGAAGTGGAGTGGCATTTATTCTGTAGTTTCTTAGATGTGTGACACCGTCTAACCACCATTGTAACCTTAATAGTAAAGACAACCCTTTCAGCCTCCTCCTTTGGATATATGATTTGGATCAAAAAGCCCACATCGGCACCCTAGGCACACTAGTTTGGTCTCTTTGTTTGGTTGGATTTGCGAGAAGACGGATTTATAGCTTGACGTCGGCGTTTACGGCCACAATCACTATTTGGGACATGATAGAGTGTAGACTATTTTGGCTTACTCCAATGGCTCACAATATTGGTTTCAAGTTGGTACGAGAACATTAAGAAATTAGCACTTTGAGGTAATAAGAGATGTTCTTCTGGCTATTTATATATATGCTGGAAATGAGTTCATGACATGTAAGTCATCTGGTTCATGACATGTATGAGTTAAGTCATTCACGGATCATGAGTTAATAGTGGTTTAGTTCCTGCTTTTGCGCTAAGGATGTATAGCTTGTGTGATTCTGTCCGTACACAAGTATATGGCTCTTCTTTATTTCTATGTGAAATCAAAATATTGTGACATGTGAAATTACTTATTCTTGGGGGAAACAGTCAACTCGTATTTTTAGAAATAGTAGTGCGCTCAGAGTTTCGAATCTTATTTTCGTTCACATAGTTTTACAACTACATTAATCTTCAAAAAGATTTTGATTTTCCAAATAAATTACTGGGAAAAAACGCTATAAGCACAATGTCGATGCAGACTAGCCACTAACCTTAGCACAGCATTGTATGTCTCGGCCTAATCCCATGCGGCATGATTACAAACAATTAGGGCCAGCTTGGTTGATTGGAAAATTGTAAATACCGGGGTGTGAAATTACGGACCTCCAGACTTCCGTTTTCTTTTCCCCTGCAACTTGAACTAAGCTCCGAGATATACGGGGGTGGGGAAATACGGGAGTGTAACAAAACGCGTTCCCAAGCAGGGCCTTAGGGCATCTCCAGTCGTTCCGCCCCCCCCCCCCCCCCCCAGGGCCCAAAACGCCGCCGTTTTGGGGCCGCCGCGGCGCTAAACGGCGCTATTCTGAAACCTGGGGGGCAGGCTTCCCAGTCGCTCCCCGATCCCAATATTCGGCCCAAACAAACGCAATTTGAAAACTAGGCGAATTTTATTGAATTTTGCGAAGTGCGTACATATTCGGCGCGAATTTAAAAACTAGAACGGGAATTTAAACTAAACTAAACCTACTGATGAAGGCCGAGGCTCGCGGCGATGGCCTGGCTATAGTCGACGTCGTCGCCGTCGTCGTCGTCGTCGTCGGGGCCGTCGCCGGGGCGCTTGCTCGGCCCCTGTCCGGCGTCGCCGCAGCCATCCCACCTGCTCGCCGCGAGGGCTTTCTGGATCTCGTCCTCGTCGTCGGAGTCTGGGTCCAGGACGATGTAGACGTTCTCCTGCGGCGGCGGGGGGGAGGGACGCGGAGGCCGGCCGCGTTGGCGGCGGCCTCCTTGTCGCGCGCCGCCTTGAGCTTCTCGGCCTCCGCTAGCAGGCGGCGCTCGAGCTCCAGCTCCGCCGCGGTGTTCTCCCGCAGGCTCCACGTCGCGGCGGCGTCGTCGTCGAGCGGCTGGAGCGTGTCCAAAGACAGCTGCTCCGCGACCTTCTGGTCGGGCCACTCGTCCTCGTCGTCGCCGGCGTCCTCGGTCTTCGGGCGAACCACGCGTTCGAAGCGTGGCTCGCCGATGCAGAGGGCGCCGCCGCTACGCCTGCGGGCAGGCGCGCCGGAGTTCAGAAAGGGGGGGACAGAGAGGGACTGGGCGCCGGAGGAGCTCGACGTCGCCGACGAAGAGGAGGCTCCCGTCCGGCGCGCTTCCCACGGCTGGGTATGCCGGGGAGGCATCTCCAGGCGCGACTCGTTGCCGGCGTGGATGTGGTCGAGGACCCCCTCGATGGTTCTGTTGGGGACACTCCACCAGCGGATGGCGCGGCGGAACTCGGGGTCCGTGTTGGGGAGGGGAGGCATGGCACCCCGCCGCCGCTGAGCGCCCAGTGGATCTGCCCAGCGCCGGAGCTCGGGAGGCGCACGTCCGGCGGGCACGGGTAGCCCGCGCGGTACAGCGCCATCGCCTCGCTCCGGCGAAGGTTGCGGCGTGGGAAGCCGTTGGCCGCTGCGCCATCCTTGTAGCTGGCAATTGCGTGGAGAACGGGGGAGAGGAGAGGAGAGCGCTGAGGGGAAGAAGAGGAGAGCGCCGGTGGAAGAATGGCGAGCGCGGCGAGCGGCGGGGGGATTTTATAGGCGGCCGGGCATTTACTGCGCGCGCGTCCCCTCGCTGCCGCCCGCCACGCCATTACGCCGGCAGCCTTTGAACGGGCGCATGCACTGGGCGGCCGCCACGCCATAAACGCCGGCAGCCTTTGACCGACGCGCGCGCCGAGAAGATGATCACGGGGCGGTTCTGTTCCCGCGCTTTCTCGTCGCGTCACTGACAGAGCTGGCCCGCGCGCGCGGCCGCGCAGTTTCGCCCCCCCCCCCCCCCAGGCCGAACCCAGCGGGCTGGGTTTGGTCTGGGTGCCGCGGCACGAAATAGCGCCGAAACAGCGCTATTTGGGCTTCTGGGGGGGCGAGTGGTGAAGAAACGGCGCTATTCACCGCTTCCGGCGCGAAAAAGGCCCCCTGGTGGGCTCTGGGGGACGGCTGGAGATGCCCTTAGGTTGTAAACTGTGCTCCTAATGTTGCAAGGCCAAGGAGGAAGTCTGAACTTGCATCTCATAGTATTCCCTATGCTTTTGTTTGCTGCAAGCACTTGCATCCTTCACTACCTAGTTTGCGGGCTGAAAACCTGACCCATGCCGCATGATTAGAAACAATTAGGGTTCCTCCCAAAAAAAAATGCATTACCAAATCCTGTTAGCACATTCATATGTGACTGAAATCCTACCAAAACAGTTAGCAAATTCATATGCGACTGACAAATCCTAGTCGAAACTCGATCGTCCACATTTTTGATACTGCGGGTCTGCAGGAACATAGGTCACGAACTGAACAGTAACAGCTCCCGTTACATTTGCAGCAATATTGTAAACGGGCAATTTCAGCGCAGATGCGGGAAATTTTCTGAAACAAGCAGAGCTAAATAGGCCAAAGAATTCAGCTGACAATTCAATATTCAAACGTACAAATTTACACCCAAAATATCAGCGCCTTTTTGCAATGAACAAATAAGATGGGCACTCTGTTTCTCTTGCCAGAGGACCCCACAACAATACATGCGTTTGAGCTGCTTCTCTACCAGGTGTGCACCAGCACATGCCATCACCTGACACATTCAACAGATGAGATTTGTCAAGGTATCTGGCTTCGTATCTGGAACTCATAGTTGCAGGTCAAGTAAGCACGGCGGCTAATGGAACCTCTAGCTGATATCTCATGGAACTAGTGTCATCGCGGTTTCTTCCTACATCTGAGTCCTTAGGAACGTCTAAACCTGTGAACGCAACGATGTCATGGCTCCTGAACTTAATTGCAAGACAAATTGAAGGATACTAGAACCTTTTTTTCCAAGAATAAAATAGCAAATGGTACCTCAGATTTCTGCTGATGCTTGTATGTTAGTTTCAGTGCTGTCATCCATTGGCATTCCCCTGTGAAAGAATTTGTCATGGCTCGTAAAGAGAGGGAGAGAGAAGGAGCAAGGGCAGGGGAGGGAGATCTTACTGTTCTTTAGCTTCGAGTTTAAGCTGATCAATCTGATTCTGCAGATCAACACAGGCAGCTTGAATAGCTATATTTTTCTGACACAGTTCCTGCCATTCTACTGTCAACGCATGGAGTTGCCCACCAGTGTTTTGCTGATCCAAAATAGATTATCAGCTGCCTGCAAAGTACGGTCAGATTTGTACAAAATTTAGGACAAGAGATCAACTATTTGTTACCTGATGAAATTTCCTCTCACGGTTGACGGTTTCTATCTTTTCGTTGTATTCCACAGCCATTTTTTGCATCCTACACAGTATAAGGTTAGCACATACTGCTGGAGTTATAACTGGCATATCAACTTTTTAGAGGCCATGCATGCATGCAAAATAAAGCATAGTCAAGAAAGTGCTTCAGAATCCCATGGATGTCTATGCTGCACTAACACTGATGCATCGCACATGTGACCAGCAACAGAAATATTGGTTTTTAGTAACCTTTGACACAGGACAATACTGATAACACAGACACCAAACTTGAACCGTGTCAAATGAAATTCGAGGAAAATAGGACCAGATGAACAGCAGTGAAATCAAATTGATACAGCACTGTCAAGGACATATACCGCAATTACCTAGACAAAACCGATTCCATTTTTCTGTTCTGGAGCTTCCAAACCTCAACACCGTGCTTCAGCATAAGCTCCAGATTCTCAATCCTGTAACACTAACTTCATTTCAAAACTAAGAAGCATGTTTCAAATCAATAGCAGACAATACATGATAAGAACCATATGCACAAGGTGAAACAAAAAGACATAACCTACTAAATAAAAATGCCTACCTCAACTGAAGCTAAGACATTCAAAGCCTTACATATCACAACCAAAACCATAAACTAAACTTGGGAGTATGCATTGTCAGCAATATGGTTGTTACAGTATGTCAAACTCTATACAGCTAGGAGCACTGTGCTACCTTCCATTCATCTACCAATGATTACTATAGTATGTATGTAAGAATTAGCTCTTGCATCGGAACAATATTTTGCCTGCCATTCTAAACAGAGTGCAGAACACTTTGTTAAAGAGTCTACCCTTTTGGATTTGGTTTTCATGACCATATAAATTAAAAAAATATATTGTTTCGTGGCATAGAAATTTTACAAGCTAGTATTATGTTAATGAAAAAACATTGGCAATTCTTAGATAATGGTCAGCAGGGCATGATCCTGTATCATTCTGATGCAGCTAAACAATCTACTGCTTGAACTCTTTCTAATTCAGTGCCCAGCTGTTTAGCTTATTAGTAAATGCAATTTTCTATAGGGAAAAAGGTCCATCAATATCCTAAACATAGCACTAAAACACTATGTAAGTGCCTTTGCAATGGTATATTCATATGGCTCAAAAAAACACAACGTTCGTATTCATAACTGAAACTGTTATAAACAAGCTGCCTTGGTGGCCACTCAGAGCTGTCAATGTGTATCTCTATTATAGAAATGTCAAGCCACACCACATGATTTCTCAAATGCAGTAACCAAACTTACCTAATAATTTGATGCTGCAGCTGGCTTTGAGCATTCCGTAAAGCCTGCCTCCAAGCAGCAACATCATTACGCTTGTTAGCTGGAGGTGGCTCCAAACCATAGCGGGACATCTCTATGGTAGCAGGTGGCTTGCCTGCTCTAACACGTTCATACTCTTTGGCAAGCATAGGATGATCCTAAAACAAAAATGCTAAGTGAGAACATGATATCTTTTACCTCCATAGATGAAAATCTAAATAAATTAAAATATGTAACTCTCCCCAATTATACATTATTATTGTCATAAAATGCCGCGAGAAAGTACTGACCATTTAATATATTTTGGATAATGTCTATACAAAATCATCTTCTCTGGAACAATTTTACAATTTACGCACACCTGTCTGTGCTAAGTAGCATCAGATAAGCAATTTATGATGGGCATGCAGCTTTAATTATGCATAACAAGTCAGCTTATTCAACTGCTAACAGAGATCAGGTGCGGAAAATGATGAAATAGTTGTTGTTATGAACTCCTAACGGCCTAGCTACAAAACTAATTGTTAGATGTGTTCCGAGACACATCCAAAAAATAAATAGAAAATGAGGTCCAAAATAGACATAGTTTGGAGTTTTAGTTTACAAATGCTTCCTTCTAACAACATTTCCACCAAATTTGTGTTTTAGTTGCTTACTTGATTGGGAGATTCAGGCACACAATTAATAGAGGACAAACTATGTTAAAAAATATGGCAGGAACACTTGTAGTTTGAGCCTGTTAGAAGTAGGGGGCCCATGGCAGTTACCATTTTCTGGTGCTCAGCTGAAACTGATGTTTTTGGCTTTTCAGTCTGCTGTCTTGATGGTGGTAGAAAACGGCTCATTTTGAGGCGAATGGAAAAAATAAAAAAAATATGGCATAAACTCCCCATGTTCTATGAGTGTGGAACTAAAAACATCTCTTTAGAAAGTAAGAGAACTCTTTGAATCAAGGTTAGAATTGTCCTTTCAATCTAGTTGCAATTCAGCTAGTACTTCGTTAATGTATACCCCAAGCACCGAATTCACTACCTCTAGTCATAATATTGAATGTCTAAGACAGTGTGTTAATCTCAGTGCAGATTACATAATTTTAGCTTCGCGCAGACAGAACAAGGAATAAGATGATGGATCAGCTTTTGCCTGGTTTGCGCCTATTTACAATATAATAATATATATAGCGCCAAGGCCAATAAGCAACCAATATTTTCCTTCAGTGTACATTATTCCCTAAAACGGCATCAATTTTACTGGATGTACTTCTTGTGGTGCATCTGTGGTAAATTTACTCTCTAATTGCTTCAGCAAAGTTAAAGGCACATGAAAATCAGGGGCTGCTCTCCATACCAGCTTACTAGTGGAAGATGCAACCTTGGGAAATAATAATGTTCTAAGCAGGGTTAATCTTTTCCTGCAAGCATTATGATGCGGAAGACATGACCTTAGTAACTAAAGCATTGCAGCCTACAGTAATCCCTGATCTAAGCATCTAATCCATAAGGTTTTGTCGCACATGTAGTAATATATTGGAGTTAGATTGTGCAAACTGCTAGTTAGACTTATTGTTAGATCAATTACAGATAGCATATGTGTTTCATCTTAACATAGAATTGCATACGCTGAGAGATTAAAAGAAAGTATACAATATTTATATTTCATTTTTGTTGTAATGCAAGGAAATTGGCAGCAACACTGAACGATGTTGCATTATTGACTACTAGTTCGATATGCACAGATGAACCCTCAAACTTGTAGAGAGCTAGATTGGTTTTGAATTGCAAAATCTATATTGTTATAATTTCATACCAAAACTATATTATAGTATTAACAAAATTTTCTGGTATATTGTTTATCGATTAAATTCTTTGCCCCCCCCCCCCCCCCCCCCCTGTCTACGTTGATCTCCAATTACACATCTGACAATGAAATCTTATTTCAGACCAGTTCTTCCTACAACCAGCTCCTAATTGCACAGTTCATCCACGAAAAAGCCAATTCCCAGGTAAAGTATAATGTTGAAGAAATTGTAGAACAACGCTAAACCTAAAACACGATCGAAATTCCAAAAGCTAAAACGAAAAGTAAACCAACAAATAAAATCTCAGTGAGCCCAGCCATAAACCTTGGGCTCCAAATGTTTCCTCCTTAGAAACCTAGACGCAGACCAGGGAGAAAACACGGGCGACGAACAGCTAACTGGGTCCTAAAAAGATACAAAGAGCTCGGGCACCCACCTGGAATCTAGCGGAGGGTACGGGGGGGAGGTCGCGGAGGAAGTCGGCGGGCTTCCGGTGCGCTCGACGCATCTCCTCCTCGACGAGGCGGTCGACCTCGCGCTTCACCGCCGGATCGCCGTAGTCGCCGTCGATGTAGGGCAGCGCGTCCACAGTCTCCGCGTCCGGCGGCGCGCGCCACGGCACCCCCGCCGCCTCAGACGGTGGCGCCTCAAGCATGAGCACCTCCCTCGTCGCCGAAGAGGCCATCACGGCGGTCGCGAGCGCGTAGGTCGCGCAGAAACAGGCGAGAGAGGGCGCGGGGTAGGTTAGGGTGTCGCGCCGCGCGGAGCAGTGGGGTGGAGCTGTGGAGGAAGAAGCTCAGGGCGCATAGACCGTTTGCGTTTAGGGCTGTCTAGTCCAGTAATGTTGTACCTGGATTGGCTGGCCCATATGATTTGATCCGTTCACCCATCCATGCAGGCCTTGGGCCTCACATGGGTGTGAGCAGTGAGCAATGAGCCTGTTAATTTCCGTGCCTACTGTCAATAAACAGTCCGAAATCACTAGAAAAAAGTCTTCTTTCCGGAAGTTCCTCTCGCACGCGCTGTGGACGCGACATTTGTCGCGCTCTCTTTTCTTCTAGCCTCCACGGAGTGTCCACATGCATGACAAGTGTCGCCACCAGAGAGTTTTGATGGTTTTCCTTTTCCCACGCGCGGACGGAGGATGGATTAACACGCATTTATTTCGAGATCCATTTCTTCAAAATGAAATATCTCGCGAACCGTTTTTTGAAATTACGAACCGCTCGCGTCGAGATTTTCAAAACTAGATCCCATGTTGATAGGTTTCGAGAAACTTTTTTTTTACACTCAGAATCAACACGTATGTACGTCCAGTTACACTAAACGAAGTATGTCTCAAGTGCATGTGCTGACTTACACCCACGTGCACCACGGGTGTACGCCCAGACAGTTATACACTCAGTTGCAGGCGGATGTACACACGTGCGGATGTACACCCAGTCGCTTGTACACGCAGTGAAAAACCGACGTACACTCAGACGGGTGTACACCCAGTGAAGAACCGACGTACACCCAGCCGGATGTACACCCAGGTACACCGTGCGTATACTTTTCAGAACAATTTTTGTATACTTCCAGTAGCTTTTTTTATACTTTTATGTATACTTTTAGAAGAACGTTTGTATACTTTCAGTAGCAAATTTTTTATACTTTCACAGAAACAACGTTTCTATACTTTTTTATACCTTTTAGATACAACACGTCTGTACTTTTTAGATGAAACGCCGTAGGCGTTTTGTTCGAGGCGAAGCCGAGCGGTAGTACGAGGCAACGCCGAGCCGTAGCACGCACTACGACCAATCCACGCTTCGACTAATGTGCACAACGACCTATGTACCCCTTCAAGATTTTTATAAATGGTTATCGAGGCGAAGACGAGCCGTAAAAAAATATCGAGGCGAAGCCGAGCATCGTGCTACTAGATATACATGGTGTATATGGTGTACACACGTGCGTGCTACCGAAAGTATAAAGCATAAACAACAGGGTGTACAAAGTCCGAAAAAAAAAGTTTATCGAAACCTATCAACGTGAGATCTAGTTTTGAAGATCTCGACGCGAGAAATTCAAATATGAAAACGGTTAATAATTTCGAATTACGGTTCTGAAGATATTTTATTTTGAAAAAAACGGATTTACAAAGAAATGCGTGTACCCCCTCCGTCTGTTCCCTCGCCTGCGAGCGCGCCACGTGTCGCCCTCGTGTGCGCTCGTTTTGCCCTTTCGTTTGCTTCCGAGAGGGAGGCCTTTCCCTAATCGCACCCCTAAACAGTCTCTTTCAACTCCGTCAAACCCAATTTACTCACCGTTGCGAAGATTTTTCGGAGTGCCCGTCTGAAGACGGATTGTAGTGGGTCAATCCATCTAGGGAGAAAATCTCGGTTTTTGTTCTTTTTATGTTCTGTTTTTTCTGTTCAATAAAAAATTCAAATTTATTTTGTTTTTTCTGTGTTTCTTTTTTGTTTATTTTTTTCAAATTTATTTGTTTAAATTTATTTTTGTTCATGGTTTTTTACTAAAAAATGGTTAAATGGGTCGGCCCAGAAGCGTTGTCTCGCACGTGGCGGGGCGAAGTGCCGCCTGCGGGCGGCAAATAGGAGCCCCCTCCCACTCCGGAGACGGAGATGGTGGCCACAGCGCCATAGCCGCACGCATGGACCATGGAAGTTGGTCGATAAGAAAAAATTCATCTACAGTACATGTACTTGACTCGGTGTCTCACTCGACTTCGCTCTACCCAAAATATGGTACCAAGGCTTGCTAAATACGGCCACTCCGCAGATTTGCTACCGTATTGCGTTGGTGTGGCATACGGTCGAGGACACCTGAGCGACACTTGTGCGTTACGTGGACGGACAACATGGGAAGAGCGAGTGTCGTGGTTAATATGCCCAAAGCCCTTCTGTTTCGACCAATTCATTCTACGTCCCACCCATGTCTTGTCTCTTTCGACGGAGAGCTCGACGCAGAGGCGATCACGTACGCGGAGTGGTCGATGTGCCCCACGTCGTCGATCAACCGGCAGCGTGATGGCTTCTTCTTCGCATGGAGAGGCTCCACCACACGTGTCGTCGTCTTTGCTTGTCGCGGGAGGGGTTATCAAGGTCCCGTTGGCACCAGAGCGGCGGCGGGAGAAAGATTCACCACCGGGCGGAGCTGCTGCACGGCGTCGATCAACAGGTAGCCTCAAAGCGTCGTCGTCACATGGAGAGACGCCTCCCCAGTCTCCATCGTCTGCGTCGGTTGGGAGAGGTGTGCGTCGTGTGCCTACCGCACCTCAGCGTCGGCGAGATGAAGCTTCACATCCTCTCTATGGTACGGTTTTGGCCGTCTTTTCTATTGAATTTGGGCTATGTCTTGTCAATTTAGGTTGCAAGTGCGGGGTTTAGGGGAGTTCGCACCGTTTCAGTACATGGAACATATCGTCAGGGTTAGGGATTCTGGCTATGAGTCAAAATTGGGGGGGGGGGGGTTAGTAGGGTTTATGAAAGAGATAATAATTGTGACAAATTTAGGTTGTGTAGTTCACAGTACTCAGCTATCGCAGTGATTCATTGCAGTTCAGTTGTATTGATATGCATTAAATTCAGAAATGCTTATCTGTTTATTTCATTGACAGCTAAATTTAGGTTGTGTGTTTATTTCACTAACAGTTCAGTTGTATTGGTCTGAAACACGGCTAGCAAATGTCAATCTTGTATAAAATAGTGGTAACAAATGCAGCCTTTATTATCTGAATGTTAGTAAAGATGCATCATGGATAACTGATGTTAGACCTTTTTTGTTTGCAATGTAGGCAAAGGCAGCAGTTATTTTTCTATTCAGGTCAATCATGGTGGTTATATTGTGGGCAATGGCAAGTTTAGGGAGTATTCTCATGGTCACACCCTACACTATGATTACTTTGATATAAACAGTTGGAAAGAAAGTAGTGTTGAGAATCTGGTATAAGAGATTGGTTATGAGTGTGGGGACAAAATGAGAATATATTGGTGTGTGCTTGGTGTAGCTATTTGGAGGAATGGTCTTAGACAGATCAAGAGTGGAGATAACACAATGACAGATAACATGGTGTCTTGTGTTAAAAATGGAGAACATCGCCAGCAGGTTTTTCTGGATCATGATTACAGCCTCAGGTCATTTGCCTCACATGTTCTAATGAGGATTTTCCTTTGGTTAGATATGGAAGTATCAAGATTGATTATGATGATGTTGTTGCTTTTCCAGTGGCCACATTGCCTGCAATGATCATTCCTATTAGACCACTATAGATAGTGCTACGAAATGGGGAGCAACATTCAGATGGTGAACAACTGTCAGATCAACCTCAGGTTGGACTGATTTACCTTTGCCCTTATCAAGCAGCGGAATCATCTGAATTAGAGGGGTACATTCCATATCCACCTAGAGCAGGAGAGATGGGGTTTCATTACTATGAGTTCAGAGCGAGGAGAGATAGCAGGGTTTTGGACGTGGATGCAGCAGATGTTGTACATGTAGAAAATGCAGAGAATGGTGCAGGCTCATCTATTGATTCATATTACAGACCTGAGATATGTGACTCTGACTTTGGAATTGGTGATGAAGATGATGACTTGTTTGATCAGTTTGTAGATAAGGGCAAAGGTAAATCAGTCCAACCTGAGGTTGAGGATAATGGTGAAGTTGAAAGATTTGTATTTGCCAGATTCATACGAAGATCAAGTGAAGCTAAATTTCAAATCTTTCAGAGAATAGGACTTGAGCTCTCCAGAATTTCATATAGGACAAACATTTAAATCAGTTGAACTTCTCAGGAAAGCTATTAGAGAGTATAGTTGCAATGAGAGAGTGGAGATCAGGCTACCTACCTATGACCAGAAGAGAGTGAAAGAAGTGTGCCATGGTGAAGATGGTATCTGCAGTTGGTATTTGTGGGCTTCATATGACAGCAGGAGCAATTGTTTCATGGTAAAGAAATACCACTCTGAGCATAGTTGTACAAAGATATGGAGAGTGACTGCATTCACAGCTCCATTTGTTGCTGGCAAGTACATTGATTCATTCAGAGCAGATGAGAACATGATCATGAAGAATTTCAGGAGAGTAGTGCAAAAACACTGGAATATGACCGCAACTAACAGCGAGCTTAGGAGGGCAAAGAGGTTGGTCAAGAAAATAATTGAAGGAGATGAGATTGAGCAGTATAGTAGCATGTGGGATTATGCTCAAGAAGTTAGGAGATCAGACCCTGGGAGCACTTTCTACCTGTTTGTTCAGCAAGAAATATTTGCAAAGGCCTATCTATCTTTGGCTTCTTGTAAGATAGGTTTCATGGAAGCTTGCAGGTATGTCATATGTCTAGATGGATGTCATCTTAAAACAAAATATGGAGGTTGTTTACTGACAGCGGTAGGGATGGATCCCAATGATTGCATCTATCCAGTTGTAGTAGCAGTACTGGAGGTTGAGAATACAAAAACTTGAAGATGGTTTATGTCACCACTAAAGAGAGACTTGGGAATCATTAACATAAATCCATGCACCATTATGTTAGTCAAGCAAAAGGTAATTTGAAATTGATTTCAGTCTCTTCTGTGTCATTATGTCACTCTCTTATCTGACCATGGACCATTATGTCACTCTCTTAGTTGTGCGAGGCTTAATCAGAGGGGTGAGAGAGTTCTTTCCCGATGTATAACACAATTTTTGTGTCATGCATATGTGGCAAAAATTCCAACAAAATTACAAGTCATATGTACTAAAGAACCAGCTCTGGAAATGTGCTAGAAGCACAACAGTTGTTGGGTGGGAAGCACACATGGAAGCTATGAAGGTCTTGAGCAAACATGCATAAGTGGCTTGATGAACTACCACCAAACACTTGGGTTAGGGGGTTTCAAAGTGATTTTCCTAAGTGTGATATCCTTCTGAACAACAACTGTGAAGTGTTTAACAAGTAAGTCAATTTTAATTGTGTATGTTATATGTCTATGTAACTATGAAGTTTTTGCATTTAATTGACTACAATATGTGCATTTTATAGGTATATCCTTGATTCTAGGGAGATGCATATTAGATCCATGATTGATAGAGGCAAGACCTAGTTGATGACAAGGTTCTACAACAAGAGAGAAGAGGCCAATACTTGGACCGGGAAAACATGTCCAAAAATTAAGAAGAGGCTAGAAAAAAATGTGGAGCTATCAAACACATGCAGGGTTTCAGGAGCAGGTGATGGAGTATTCCAGGTTCATAACCATAGCAAAATCTACATTTTGGATTTCAAGGAAGAAAGTTGCACATGTAAGAGATGGGACCTGAGTGGTATCCCCTGCCACCATGTTGTTGTTGTTGCAGAGCTGGAAGAAAAAAACTGCAGAGATAGTACTGGGTGGGAAAGAGTGCAAGGTTGTCTAATCAAGCCACATGTATATGAGAAAAGATTAGGCATGCCTACCAACAAGAGCAGGAGAAAGCAACCATATGAAGTTCAAACCAAAGATGGGACCAAAAGAATGACAAGGCATGGACTGATAATTAAATGCTCATACTGCCACGAGGAAGGCCATAATAGGAAAGGATGCTCCAAGTTGAAAGTTGTCATGGATAATCCAGGAGGTGAGCTCGTGGTTATTCAAAATGAACCACTGGTTCTGCAAGATGGTAATCAAGAAGATGAGACTGTGATAACTCAAGAAGATAATCCAAGAGGTAAGCCTGTAGTGGTTTAGCAAGATGGTAATCAAGAAGGTGAGCCTGTGATAACCCAAGATGGTAATCAAAAAGCTGAGCATGTTATTAATCAGGTTTGATATCTAACAATGTGATTTCTTGAAATGCAAATTATGGAGCAATTTACCTACTCAGAGCTTCATATTTCAGGTACACTTTGGAATTACCATGCTTGAGAGGATGGAGCAAAGAAGGCCACCTCCTAGAGTTATTTGCACTAAGCCAACACCAAATTCAGCCTTCATAAGCAATGTTGCAAACACAGGTGCTGCTACAACCTCCACACCTGCAACTATAAATGCTAACCTATTGCATAAGTTGGCAAAGATGAAGAGATAAAATATAGAGAGCAAGCAGCAAGGAGAGATACTGTACTGGAAGCCATGAATGAGAAAATTGAAAAACAAGCAGTTGAAGCTAAAGCCAAAAGAATAGAAGCAATTGAGAAAAGAGAACATAAGGCTGCAAAGATGAGACAAGAAGCTCAAGAGAGGAGATCACACCTGCAACAAGAAAAGGAGAAAACATGCTCAAGAAGAAGCAAGATGCAGAAGCTAAGAAAGCACAGTTGGAGCAGGCAAAAACTCCTCAGAATGGTGAGGCAAGCAGAACAGGAAAAACAGAAGAGAGCACAGCAAGCATAAGAAATGCCACTAGAAAAGAGCACATCAAGCATAAGAAATGGCATAGATGAGAGCACAGATGGAGGAGGCAAAGAAATTGAGGCATTCTCAGCAAGTACAAGAAATGGCACTGAAGAGAGCACAGATGGAGGAGGCAAAGAAGCCGAGGCAGGCTAAGAAAGTGATACGTTGCAAACGTATCTATAATTTTTGATGCTCCATGCTTGTTTCATATCCAATGACCTTATGTTTCCTACATGTTTTCTATCGTTTTACGGATGTTTTCATAGACTAACCAATTAACTAGATGCCCCACGCTAGTTGTTATTTTCTATTGTTTTTCTATTTCAGGAAAGTTCTTAAGGAAATATTCGCAGAAAGGGATGAACATCCACGGAGATCTTTTTTACCTGAATTGGAGACGGAGTCCAAAAAAGAGCCAGAGGGGGTCAGGGGCCCCCTAGGGGGTGCCAGGTGTGGCCCCACCCTAGGTTGTGCCTGGTGGGCCCCTGGCACCCCTGGCCAGCGCCTCTTGGTGCATCTTTGCCCATAAATTACGTTCAACCATAAAAACGTCGGGGACAGAGTTGTTTTCCGCGAAACAGATAGAGAGGCATCGTCACCTCAAAAGTCCAATCTAGGGCTTCTAGAGTCCTGCTCCGGCACCCTGTCGAAGAGGGGAATCGTCATCGGAGGCCTCTACATCGCCATGATCGTCGCCAAACATATGTGTGAGTGGTTCAGCACGGGACTACGGGTCCATAACAATAGTTAGATGGTTGTTCTCTCCCCTATGCCTTCATGTTTAGAGTCTCGTGAGCTGACTCACATGATCGAGACCACCTTTATGTAATTTTGCACGTTGTGTTTGCGTTTGCTGGGATCGGATGAACCATGATATTATGATTATTTTGTTCATGTCAATCTGAGATGCTTCACTTATATTCGTAGAGAGTTTCAATCTTGTCTTGCAATGCTCTTCGGTGTTTACGATTACCTTGGCAACGTAGTTTTTTTCACCTCCAAGAGAGGGTTTATATGCTAGATGGTAGGTTCATGCCTCCCTTACATCTGTGCTCGAGTGATAGAAACGTGACGGATGGGGATGTGTTGTTGCTACTAGGGAGAAAATAGTGATTCTTGATACGTCCGTTTTGCTTCACTATTTATATTGTAATTTCCTGTTATTCGTTGATATATTTCATATTATGATGCATTACTTAGGTTATTTCATCTTATTTTGCCTGTTTGATAATTAATGGAGAATAAGCATCAGGACCAAAAATCTGATGGAAAAAAGCACCATCAAGATACCCTATTTCAAAAGATCAGAAGAAGAAGGGGGGCATCGGAGAAGTCTTAGAAGTCCAGAAGAGGGAGTCAGCCACGAGGAGACTCAGAGGGGGGTCACCAGGGGGCCAAACCACTAGGGGGCCCCTTGGCCGCGCCTGGGGTGGTGTGGCCACCATGGCCCACCTCTGGCCGCCTCCCTTCGCGTACTTGACCCCCCCCCCCGGAACCCTAAGCCTCACAGAACCATCGAGGAAATATCCCGCCGCCTCCTCAGGGCGGAAAACAAAAGAGAGAGAAAAGCTCTCTGGTAGGGAGAAATCTGTCGGGGAAATTCTTCCCCGAAGAGGGGAAATCATCGCCATCGTCACCGTCATCGCTCCGGGCATCATCAAGATCATCACCGTCATCATCATCATCACCAGCACCATCACCCTCACCATCCATCTCCATCCCACTGTAACGATTAGGGTTCTATATTGTTGCTCTTCACTAGATCTCTCTCCCGGTGTGGATTACTTGTTAGTAGTTGATGCTTGTGAGATTTATCGGTGATTTCACTTTATGACCAGATTGTTATTAATCATTATATCACATCTGATTATGATCCATATGATGTCTTGTGAGTAGTTCATTTAGTTCTTGAGGACATGGGAGAAGTCAAGATGTTAGTAGCGGAATTATGTTGAAATAGTATCTAGTGGTTTGATATTTAAGTTGTGGTGTTGTTCTTCTAGTGGTGTCATGTGAACTTCAAATACATGACACTTCACCTTTATGGGCCTAGGAGTACGCATTGTGTATTTGTCTACTAATTGTGGGGTTGCCGGAGTGACAGAAACCTAAACCCCCCGTTAGGAAACCAATGCACGAGGGAGTGTAGGATCCCAGAGTTTAAGGTTGTGGTTAGATTTATCTTAATTACTTTCTTGTATTTGCGGATGCTTACGAGGGGTATAATCACAAGTATGTATTAGTCCTAGTTGGGCGGTGCATTAGCATAGGTTCACCCACACAAAAACTATCAAAACAATAAATATTAATCAATTGTATGAAGCGAAAGCGCTTGACGAAGTTCCCATGTGTCCTCGAGAACGTTTGGTAATCATAAGTAGAACAACCGACTTGTCCTTTGCTCTAAAAAGGATTGCGCCACTCTCTACAATTATATTTACTGTCTTTCATTTACTCGCACTTTATTTCTCTGCTATATCAAAAACCACTAAAAATCTATTTGGTAGTGTTTCCAGTGAATCCTCTATCCAGCCTGCTTGTCAACACCTTCTGCTCCTCGTTGGGTTTGACACTCTTATTTATTGAAATTACTACGATACACCCCCTATACTTGTGGTTCATTAATTATCTTGTCTACGGACAAAATACCACTTCTTACATTATGTATTTGATTTCAATGAATTTGTCTGTTGCACACAAAGCAATCACTTCATTGCTGCAACTTAGTACCAGAGAGATTTGCTGGATTCATGCTAGATAGCGGTTCATATGCCTTGACATAATGCTTACAATGTTAGAACCTGTGAACTATATATCGTCATAATAGTATTGTTATATGTTCATGATCTGTCAATTTCCTATTTTACTCATATTTGCAACCTCCTTTAAAGCACTTTCATAATTGTTTCCTTGTTGTTCCGTTTTTACTTTTATTATTTTTGAAGACTCTATACGTTTAATTTTCTAGTTTTCAGCAAGATCGGGAGATTGCAACCTTCCGGAAAGTTGGGACAAGAGAGAGTTTGTGTTTGTGTGAAGGTTCTAGGCTTGTTGACGTGCCAGAGAACAAACAACCTTCTCCAATAATACGAAGTCCAAATGGTTCGATAAACCCTGGTTCCTTAACTGGGGAAACATTTCCGCTAGACTACATCATACCTTTCGCTTGGGGTCTCCCAACGAGCGTGTGATCACGTCAGCATCAAGTACTTTTTATGGCACCATTGCCGGGGACTTCTAGCTTTCTACAAGGGGAGTATCACACTTTCTCTCTCTTTCTTTTGTTTTGTTCTTTCTTAGGTTACTTTTGTTTAATCTTGTTTTCTCTTTATCAAAAACCCAAAAAAAATAGTTCTCTAGTTTTTAGTCTTTTATTTGTGTTGTTAGTTTATTTTGTATTATCCTGCAAGCATGGCTACCAACGATACTACCAAGATTTGTTACTTTACTAGTACCAATAATAATGATTTCAAATGCACACCAATTGCTCCAACCACTCTACAACAAATTCCTTTCAAATTAAACCTGCTTTATTGAATCTTGTCATGAAAGATCAATTTTCTCGTATTGGAGAAGATGCTGCCTCTCACTTAAATAAATTTTTGAGTTATGTGACATAAAAAAAATAGAAAGAGGTAGATGGTGATATTGTGAAAATAATATTGTTCCCTTTCTCATTAAGAGGAATAGCTAAGGAATGGTTATGTCTTTGCCTAAAAATAACATTGATTCTTGGACTAAATGCAAATATGCTTTTATTGGGAAGTATTATCCACTGCAAAAATTATACAACTGAGGAGTAACATTATGAACTTTAGAAAAAAAAATAATGAACATGTTTCCCAAGCTTGGGAAAGAATGATAACTATGGTTAATAATTGTCCCACACACAGACTAACTATGTGGATGGTTGTCCAAACTTTTTATGCAGGATTAAATTTGTATTCAAGTAATTTGTTGGATTAATCTGCGGGAGGAACCTTTATGAACCTCACTTTAGGTGCATCAAAGAATTTATTGCATGATCTAATGAAAAACTATTCCCAGTGGCACACAGAAAGGGCTCCAACGGGTAAAAAGGTAAATTCTGTTGAGGAGGTCTCTTCTTTGAATGATAAAATTGATATGCTTACTTCTTTGCTAGCTAAACAAGTGCCTATAGATCCTAATAATGTTCCCTTGAACTCTCTTGTTGCTAATGAGAAGGATCAAATTGATGTGAATTTTATTGCTAGAAACAATTTCAACAACAGTGCTTACAAGAATAACTTTGGTGGTAACAACTATAGGCCATATCCTAATAATAAGGGTAATTCATATGGGAATTATTATGGCAAAGCTTACAAAAATCCTAAAAGTTCCACCTCTGATATTTAGAACATGCTTAAATAATTTATCACTACACAAAAAGATTTCAATAAAACATTTGATGAAAGGCTTGCAAAAATAGATAATCTTGTGCTAAAAGTTGATAGTCTTGCTCATTATGTAGAAATTTTAAAAATTAGGACTACACCTCTTGAAGCCAAGAAAAATGAACCTATAAATGATATACAAGTTGAAATAAATTAGAACATGAGAATGTTAGCTCAAATACGTACTAGAAGAGAGAGAAGCTGAAATTGATGAACAACTGCTATAAGTGAGACTATTAAAATGTATACCATCCAACCCTTTGAAGAAGTGAAAACTTTAAGTAATAATGAGTATCCTAATGCTTCTAAACATGTTTATGTAAAAACAAATGGGATTGGAGAGTTAATTACTTGAAGTAGAAGGAGTCCCTAAATTTTGGAGATTAAAAAAAATTCTAGTGAGAAAATTGTTGCAAGTGGTATTGAGGATAATATGGTTTTAGGAGAAAAAATTTCCACCATGTTTGAGGATGATAAACTTGAATTTGGTAATTTCACCATCTATGATGTTATTAAGTTCTTTAAAAAATTATCTAAAGATCCTAATGCTAGTAAGATAAATATTGCTTTCACTAAACATATCACTAATGCTCTCATTGAAGCTAAGGAAGAAAGGCTCAAACTTGAAGCCTCTATTCCTAGAAAATTACAAGATGGTTGGGAGCCCACTATTAGAATAAGAATGAATGATTTTGATTTCAATGTTTTGTGTGACCTTGGTGCAAGTTCTTCTATTATGCCTAAAAGTTTATATGATATTCTTCATTTGAAACCTTTGGATGAGTGTATTTTGGGAGTGCATCTTATAGACTCCACTGTTAAAATACCTTCGTGAAGGATTTATGATGTTCTTATTATTGCTAATGATAATTATGTCCCCGTTTATTTTCTTGTTTTGGATATTGATTGCAATGCTTCTTGTCCTATCATTTTGGGGAGACCTTTTCTTTACATTGTTGGTGCCATTATTGATATGAAAGAGGGAATTATAAGATTTCAGTTTCCCCTTAGAAAGGGCATGGAACATTTCCCTAGATAGAGAATGAAGTTGACTTTTGAGTCCCTTCATAGGAATACCCATGCTTCTATAGATAAAGGTTGATTCGTTCTTCATGCCTAGCTAAAAGGCGTTAAAGAAAAGCGCTTGTGGGAGGCAACCCACTTTGTTTTCCTTTGTTTTCTTATTGTTTTGTTCTGTTTTCGTTTGTTATTTTTGTTTCTTGGAATTTGTTACCTCTGTAATAACCTCTCCTTATCATTTTTATTTCGTTTTTGTTCCAATAGTAACCAATAATAGAGAGGTAGTGCAATTTGGGGAAATTGCTATTCCGAAACAGTTTTATGAGCTGACACCAAAAAAATTATATCTCTCAGCCAACGTCAGATTGCTTTGAAAAAATAGACACATGCCCTAGGTTATTATCTAACTTTCATTAGTTTCCCACTTTTTGATTTGACCAACAGAAGATTTTCGGAAAAAAAATCATCTTTACCGACTGTCCTGTTTTGAGATTTCTGCTAATATTTGCATTTGCCTCTTAATCTTTTTATTTTGTGCTCTTTTGGGGGGAAGATCCTTAAAATTAGTTGTGACAATAGCTAATGTTTTAAGTTGAGTGTTATACTTGTGTTTATATTGAACCTAGTGGATTTATTATTTTGATTACACTAACGTTGCTAATGAAGATCATGAGAAGTTTTAGCTGGAGGAAGTTTTCGAGTGGAGGGAGAGAAGAATGATATGATGAGATGAAGGATGGAAAAAATCTCAAGCTTGGGGATTCCCTTGTATCCCCAAGACATATCCAAGAAGTACAAGCGTCAAAGCTTGGGAATGCCCAAGGCATCCTCTTTTTCATCAACAAAAATATCAGGTTTCTTTCAAAACACTATATTTTTATTGCTTCACATGATATGTGTTATTCTTGGAGTGTCATTTTATTTTTCTTTCAGTTTTTTTTAATTTCTGTAGTTTATGGTTGGATCATAGCACTTTTATTTTGGAGAGAAACACGCTCTGTTTTCATTGCCTAGAACACTCTAGTTTTCACTCTTATTGTTTTGTGAGTGTTCAATTTTTGCTAGTACTGCGTTTAGCTCTTGTTTTTCACTCTAATTTTGTTAAAAGCTTGTTGGTTTTCTTAAGTTATATATGATTAGCTCTCTGTTCTTTGATGCTTATTTTCTTTGAGAGTTGTTTCAAATAAGTTGATTGGTGTTGGTGAAGAGTAAATTATTTCATGCTTATAGTGGTGCAATAGGAAGATTGTTTTGGCTGTGGCATGTCATGTTAGATGTTATTTTAATTGTGTACTTAGTAGTATATGATGTATCACTACTATTCTCTCCGAGAGTGTTTAATGTGACATTGAAATTAAATCATGTGTTGTTTCCTCGTATTGAAGCATGGTATTGTGGTATTTCTCCTTTGAATGATTTTTCTAGATTGACTTGACGCATGCTCACACCATGTTAAGACTAAAAATAAAGTCACCTCTAGCCTTGATGATCATTTAGTTTTTGACTTGTAATATCACTTCATGCTTCGATTAATGAGGTTTTGTCGCTATGCATGATTATGGCCGTTGTTGCTCTCTTAATTGGTCACTCCCGATCTTTTGCTAGCCTTCACTTGTACTGAGTACGATCTCTACTCGTGCATCCAACTCCCCAAAACCAAAGTTTTACAAATTTGTCCACCATATATACCTATATGTGGTATTTCACCGCCACTCCAAGTAAATTTCTCGTGTGCTACCTTTAAAACCTTCAAAATTATTAACCTGTTTTTGTGACCCTGTTTTAGCTCATGAGGAAGTATTAAATGATTCATTATGTTTTCATGTTTGATGGCTTCACACTTGACTAGCCTGAATAATGTGTGATACGTCATAAACGTATCCATAA
Source organism: Alopecurus myosuroides (assembly GCA_028641055.1). Classification (NCBI taxonomy): domain Eukaryota; kingdom Viridiplantae; phylum Streptophyta; class Magnoliopsida; order Poales; family Poaceae; genus Alopecurus; species Alopecurus myosuroides. The sequence continues at coordinate 365,019,887 of CM054058.1, read as the reverse complement.
TTTTTGATGTTCCATGTTGTTTTCATACTATATGCTACATGTTTCCTTTAAACTTATGCCCTTTTTATCGATTTTCTGGGACTAACCTATTGACAAGATGCTATAGAGCCAATTCATGTTTTCTGCTGTTTTTAGTTTCAGAAAAGTTGTTCTGGAAATATTCTCGGAATTGGACGATTCGAATCCCAGAAGTCTTAGAATTCCTGGAGGATCCACGGAGTCCAAAAGAGTCCCGGAGAGGGGCAGAGGGGTGCCCACACCATGGGTGGGCACGGGTCTCCCCGGCTGTGCCCAAGGGTGGTGTGGCCCCCTGGCTGCCCACCGACATCTCCCTTTTGCCTATATATTCTCCCTGATGCATAAACCCTAAATATATCGGCCCCCTTCCACGAAAAGTTCCGTAGCTCCGCCGCCGCCGTCGACAAGTTTCGGGGGACAGAAATCTCTGTTCCGGCACCCTGCCGGGACGAGGAAGTTCCTCCGGATCCATCTCCATCAACTCCACCGCCTTCTTCATTGTCGTTGCTATCTCCCATGATGAGCAGGGAGTAGTTCTCCCCCGGGGCTGAGGGCTCTACCAATAGCTATGTATTTCATCTCTCTCTCCCATGGTGTGATCTTTATGTGATCATGAGCTTTGTAATCTAGTTGAATAAGTAGATGTTACTCTTCATCTGTTATGCTACTCAAGTGGTTTTGTTATGAGATCTCCGTAAACACTTTGATCACGTTGTAAAGGTGACAGTGTGTGCATCATGTGGTTTAGCATGATATTTGTATCTGTGTTGGATGACCCTATGAAATTGTGGCGTTTGTTTAGTACTAATTTGGGCCGCTCATAGTGACAACGTGGGGTTCCCTAGAGAGGGAATACATACTTGAGGGGTGTTGTTACATCCCTACACATGGATTGGTGTTCGTTATCCGACCGGAGACTGGTTCGGAGTAGCATACTGAAGAGATGATATTTATGCATTCAATTATGTTATCATTGTAGAGAGTGTTCACTAGTAAAAGTATGATCCCTAGGCCTTGTTTCTAAGTATTGAAACAACATTTTCATTCAGTTCTTCTACATGTTTGCTTGCTGCCATTTTTATTTCAGATTGTTATTATCACTTATAACCATCCATACTACTTGTATTTCACTATCTCTTCACTGAACTAGTGCACCTATACAACTGACAATTGTATTAGGTGTGTTGGGGACACAGGAGACTTCTCATATTGTAATTGCAGGATTGCTTGAGAGGGATATCTTTGACCTCTACCTCCCCGAGTTCGATAAACCTTGGGTGGTCCACTTAAGGGAAACATGCTGATGTTCTACAAACCTCTGCAGTTGGAGGCCCAACACTGTCTACAAGAATAGAAGCGTGCGTAGACATCAAGATCTTTTCTGGCGCTGTTGCCGGGGAGGTAAGGTAAAAGTTACTCACATCCTCTGTGAGTGCTCGAAGTTATTTCCTTTAGATTCTGCAATTATATCTTTTTGTTTCTTGTTTTTATTTTCACTAGTTAGGCGTATTTTTACTTGTTCCTTGTTTTTATTTTTACTAGTTACGCTTAATGGAAAACAACAAAAATATGAGAGAGTTTTATTTGCATGCTAGTAGCAATGTTATTAGCATTAATTCTTTGGATACCATTATTTCTAATGCTATGCAAAAGTCTAAGCTTGGGGAAGCTAGTTTTTATAATCTTTTTAGTTCCCAGCTTTAGAGGAGAAAATTTTCTCTAATGATACTTTATATCCCATATGTGATAAATATAATGATGCTTGTGATATTTTAAGTCCTCCTGCTGAAAGTATTCCTTTTAAAGTACCTATGAAAATTGTTGAACTTGTCATGAATAACTGCTATTTTGGAGATGGAACTGTCCATCCTAGTGGCCATTTACTCTTTATATATGAATTATGCAGGTTGTTCAAGTGTGCAGGTATTTAAATGGACCAAGTTAAGAGGAGGCTATTCGCTTTGCCACTTAGGGACAGAGAAAGGGAGTGGTATGAGTTACTAGATGATCCTAATCATTTGGAGTGGAAGGAGCTTGAATCTCTATTTTATTCTAAATTTTATTCTTCTCATGAACTGTATTTAGATAGGAATTACATTTATAATTTTTGTCCTCGTGATGGAGAAAGCATTGCTCAAGCTTGGGGAAGATTGAAAACATTAATACTCAAATGTCCTAACCATGAGCTTCCTATGGAAATAATTGTTACTAATTTTTATGCAAGGCTTTCAGGACATTATAGGGATTATCTAGATGCATGTTCAGAGGGTTCTTTCTCAATTAAGAAGGTTGAAGCTAAATGGGATCTTCTTGAAACAATTCAAACCAATAATGAAGGTTGGAATAACGACAAAGGTGAAGAATCAGGTATAAACTATGAGTATGATTGCATTAAGTCTTTCGCTGAAACTGCTGATTTTCAAGAGCTTAGTGCTAAATATGGTCTGAATCCTTAAATGATTGTTGGTTGGTATATATCCTTTTCCTATTATATTAATGTTCCTAAAGAAAATGGGGAAATATATCATGAACCTTTTAAAGACATTTGCATGAAAAATGAAATTGTTATTAATAATTGCAATGAACATGCTCAAACTTCTGAAAGTACTATTTCTTATAAGCATGTTAATTTTTGTGGAGCACTTAGACCTTGTGAAAAGAATCAAATTGAAGAATAATAGTGTATCCATCATAGGAATGAAAAGACTAGAAAGTGGGCCAGGGCTTTAGATGACCTTGGTAAAAAAGTTTGTGCCCTCTATCCTTTTATTTGTGAACTTTGCTGTAAAGTGGGTCATTTCAATTTTCAATGCTCAGGCTGTAATAGTAACCATTCGAATCCCATGAGTACTACAAGTTTGTATTGTGATGACAATATTACTCTTAATCGGCATGATGAACTTACGTTATTTTTGGGGTGTGAAGAGTTATCAAGAAAAACTTCTTTGGTAGATATGAGTGCTCTTGATATGAATAGTGTCATGCATGGTTGTCATATTTATTGTGTTAATAATTGCCACACAAATACTTGCATACAAAATATTGTAAAAAAGGATACTTTACCAAAATATGGCAAGACTAATATTTGTTTTCTATTGTTTCTGACAATAAACCAGGGTATGTGGAGAAGCTTCCTTTCAAGCCTCTCCCTCCTATAGAGAGGAAGAAGAAGAAGAAGAAGAAGAAGAAGAGGAGTGTAATGTCCCAGCGTTTAGGAACTCACGGGGGGTAGAATATAATTTGTGCATCTGCATGCATGTGTTTGAAAAACCTGAGTAATTTTCTCGCAAAGTTAAAACCCCGGAGTGACTGAGGTTCCACCCAGAAAATGATGCTTTGGTAGCAGTTGTTACTATTAGTAGATGGAACTTTGACTTGACCTCTGGGTGATAATTGAATTTGAAACATTAGTGTGTGAATTATTAAAATGATTTGAATAATTTGAGTTGAGGTCAATTTGAAATTGAGTTTGAATTTTAATTAAATTTAAATCAAATTGAAAGGATGAGTTCATATCTTAAGTTTAAAATCATTGGATTTCAATTACTATATTAAATAGGAAATACTTTTAAAATATCAACAAGATTAATTAATGAAAACATATATGCTTTATTAATAATAATACCAAGATTACAAAGTTGTTACAAAGGAGAAAAAGAAATAAAGATTACAGTAGCTTTGCAACTAAGCTAATACAAAAATTAAACCTAGGACTAAACCTAGCTACACCAGTGTAGCTAATTCTTCAAACCTGCAAAAACAAACATGAAATCAAAATACAAAGTGTTAGTGGGGGGGTTAGTACCCTCAGGATTCAGTGAGGTGCACTGATTGATCATCATTGGGTTTTAAATCCATAAGAGGTATCTGTTCTGATTAATTTGCCTCAGACCAGCATCATAGGCATGCTCCTGGAATTACAACTGGCAACATCAAATTTAAATCACCAGGCAAGGGATAAGGACAATGAGTAACCAGTGCGGCAAGGGGATGAGACCAACCAGGTACAGGAAAATATCCACACACTAGGTGGCAGCACCTAACTTACTGCCGAAGTAGCACACAGCTTAGTCATTCACAAGCACACAGCACACTCAGACCACCACTTTGGTGCTGTCAAAACCCAACCTGGAGTATAAAACCCCCATCAACCGTAGGGGATGAGGTCACACCTCATAGTTCCTGCTCAAGCACAAAACACCAGGAAAAGATAACATCCAATCAAGCAAGCCATTAGTTACTGGAGCAAGTGTTTGCAATCTTGCAAGCAAGCAAACAAGGCCAAGGTACCAGGGAGCGCAAGGAGGAAATCAAGCAATCCACAAGCACCAAAATCCACCAACCACTTGATCTATAACCAAGGTGAATCCCTGAGTACCATCTAAGCCAAATCTTTGGCTAAGTTGCACATAGGAAAGGTTGGGGTGCTAGAACCCTCAGATTGGCATAGTAGTGCTATGCTAAGCTCATCACTGGGCATTATTATCAAGAAAAGTATCTGTTCCTAGATTAATAAGGGCCTCAGGCTATGCATCATTGGCTTGGGGCAAAAGAATCAAGTAACAGTATCTGTTCTTAATTCATGAGGATCAAAGAAGCAAAAGAATCAAGTAATAGTATCTGTTCTTAACTCATGAGGATCAAAGAAGTAAAAGAAATCATAAATACTATCTGTTCTTATCAGTTGAGGCCAATAGCTAAGATAGAGAAGTGTATAGCACTGGATGTGGGACAGAATAGGAAATAGAAGCACTAGTTGTTCCACACACACACTCACACATGGTTGCTGGGTACCAGATCCAAGGATCTGATACCACAGAACCAAGGAAAGCATGGAAGAAAATCAATAAACAGATACCAACATAGAGGGCATATCCTCTGAAGAAATTCAGAGTAACACCTCTCATTTATTTAGCACATCCACAGCACCCTAAAAATCTTATGCTTAGCATTAAGAAATATTAACCAACAGCTAGTATCAGGAATCCATCAATTGGAGCCAAACCTAATGGTCCAGCAACAGATTCACCACCACAGCCATCTCACAGCACCAACCACCAGAGTAACAATTTAGGGCATGATAAAATTTCCATCCAACACAGAGCCTAGCTAGTAATTCATTCAGCACGCATCCAGTAAGCATTTGGATACCATCCAATGCTATTAATCGAACACTAGGGCACAGGAAGCATCACAGGTAGTCACAGCACGAATCAGCTCGATGGCTGATTCCAGAGCAAGAAGGAAGAAGGCATCCGTGAGAGGGAGAGGAAGAGTAGAGGGCAGTGAGAGAGGGAATCACTTACAGATGGTCACCATCGTGGTGACCATATCCGGTAGGAGAGCGAAGCACGGCGGCGGAGCCGCGGTTGCCCGTAGACCGTCCCGGCGGCGGCGTCCCCGGAGACGTAGCCACAGAAGCACAGCAGCAGCATCTCAACTCCAGCAACCACGACATGGCGCCACGGCCACCGGAGCGGTGGAGAAGCACCCAGAGACCTAACCCTAGGGTTAGGGTTCGTAGATCCCCACGGGAGCATCACGGGGAGAGGAACAGATCGAGGAGGAGACGCGGGAGCAAGCAGGGAGGAGTTAGGAAGGCGCTAGGTCACGGCGGCGGTGGCATACGGGGAAGGCCGGAGGAAATCGCCGGAGGCGATGGATCGCGTCGCCTCGGCGTCGCCATCTGCGTCGCCTCGCAAGGAGAGGAGAGGAGAGGATAAGGTGCGGGGCGGGGGCGAGTGCGGTGCGGCTGGTCTGGTCCAGCCTGACCAGACCAGGGGGTTGGGCTTAACCCTAACCCCGGGGACCACCTGTCAGCCCTAGGGGCAGACAGGTAATTTGGCTGAATTTTAATAAAAAAATTAGAAAATAAAATAAAATAAAACATAAACATATCTAAATTTCAAATTTAGAGTACTAAATAAATCAGTACAAATTTAATTTAAACACCAAAACAAATAGAGCATTACTAGTTGATTATTTGAAAACAATTAATATATTCTAACAATTGTTAAAATAAATAATTCAACTAATGGTCATATCCATTGAAATTTCATTAGTTAGTAATTTTAAAAATATGTTATTACTCCGGTTTACGAGAAAAACAACTTGGATTAAAGAATTAATATGGTCTTCCCAAAAATTGCATACATCTCATCGTTATGCATAATAGCATCATTTGCTTCTTTAAACATTGTCTTTACCGGACAATGATGGAATTTTGTAGAACAAGGAAGTCAGGATCCACCTCGAGCTTCAGACTTCATTACTTATCCGTATCCAGGCAAGTTCATCACTTGCTCATGTCCATTGAATTATGTCATAACAACTATTTTCAAAATCCCTATCGTATTTGATGGGGGGATAGTAACCCGGTAGACCAACTCCAAGGTGTAACCCGGCCCAAACGACAATTGGACAAGATCCGGCTAAGGGTAAAGGAAACTTCTGGAAGGCCCAAGGTTTGTAGGCCTCGCAACCCGGATTGTGGGTTGCGGTAAGGAAAGTTTGGGTTTGCAAGTACAAGTTCGAGTAGGACTCAATATGTACCTTGGGGGCTAAGCCAGGGGGAGGGACGGTGCTTTATAAACCGGCCCCTAGGTTTAGTTCGCCAGAGATTCAAGTCATAGTTGTATCACCAATTATCGAGTATCCAGTATAGTTCATATTCGAGATCCGGCGAGTTATTTTCCGGTTCCTAGATCGCTTTCCACCATGTCTTCCTTTGAGCTAAACCCTCTCCCGAATACCTGTGTCGACTTGCCCCAAGATCAGTTACCCCAGGTAACATCTGCCGTGATTATCCCACGACAGTTGGCGCCCACCGTGGGGCCTACGTCCAAAGGTGTTTACATCACGGGAGAAGCTCGGAAGAGCATGAAGAACCTCATCGTCGGTGAGATCTACGTCGACGGCCAAGGAGAGAAGATGGTGGACGATTCCGGCTGGGGGGCAGAGTCGGATCACCTCGAAGCCGGATCCGTCGTGACAATCGGCCGCATCAACGTCTTCATCGGTATGGTATGTACTTCCGGCTCGAATCCTGACAATCTTGGATCTGATTCTGTGTCAGGAGAAGCTACCTACATTCAATCGGAAAGAGAAGAATCGATCGGAACAACAGGTCAGATAAAAGAACTCGCCGAGAAGTGGGAACAGTCGGAAGAGTTGGTATGGACCCCGCGCGATCGGGTAGAGAGAGAAGGTGATACCGAGTCTATCCGGGATCTATGGGAGGATCGACATGAGGAGGAAAACAGCGAAGAAGAACGGCATGAATTCGTGCCAAGCATCACGCGCCGGGTTGCGGTCTACACGGCTCCCGCGGCCAACGTAAATCAAGAGAGCGTGACCGCGGCCGCAGTCGGGACGGCTCAGGCATTGAATCAACAGCGGGGTACAGCTGACCCGGTTCTGATCCGGGTTGAGGGAGAGTCGGCATCGGTTACCAGTCGCGCACCGGAGGAGGAGATGCGGGCAAACATGTTCGGATTCCAAGCAAACCGGACACCAGGGGCGGGTCCTTCAAACCCGCGTCACCCGGCCCTGTTCGATAACAATTTGATTTTAGATCCAACCGTCCTCGCTACAGTGATCACTCCAGAGAATGCGGCGGAGCGGGTCAGAGATCTGGATGTGGCCCGTCGCGCATTGGAGCAGCAAAGAAGGCAAGTGGAAGCAGAGAGACAGGGGATGGCCACACGGCAGCGCGAGCTGGATGCGTTAGAGACTCGGCTCCGGGAGGAAACGTCTAGAGCGCATCAGAGGCACCAGACCAGGCTACCAGCAGCGGGCGGGGTTATTAATCCGGCAGCTCTGTTTATCACACCCCAGGATCAACCAATCCTAGCGGTAAACCAGGGAACCGCACCCCCACCAGCGACGGCAGTTAATACAGCGGGAATACAGCCGGCAAATGAGCAGGCCGGGTTACTCCCGCCGCAGGCTAGAATTGCACCCGGCAATGAGTTACCACCACCATCACGATTTCGCACACCAGCAGGTCATTACAACAATCCCATGGACAACGTATATGCAGCGACACTCGCCTTGAATCAGATCCCTGTGAGAGAATCGCCCCATGCGGAAGTAACCCGGCGAGCGATCGATCTACTACACACCGCGGTGGCACAGCAAGCCAACTATCCAGACCATAGAAGCGGGATGCATGGGACGCCATACCCCAGTCAGCAACAGGGCAATATTCAAACGAATTCAGCACGGCGGAGGGAAGAGCAACAGCAAATGCCACCCCCACCTCATATCCAGACAGTACCAGCAGCATCGGCGGCGCAGGCGATTGTGGACAGCTCCAGGGCCAGAAGGGCCGGGGCCGGGTCTGTAGCACATGAGTTACCGGTGGCGCCGCACCCCGTGGCACCCCCAGCCGGGTCACATGTTTCCCGAGTAAGACCAGCCCCAATCACCCTGGCGGGACCAAAGTGTCTCTCGGACGACATCAGAGCGGAACCTTACCCGGAAAAGTTCAAAGAGCCGGGGAAAGTAGTAAATTATGAGCCAACAATGGATCCAGAAAACATGGCTGAGCAGTTACGAGATGGCAATGTCAATTCGCAATGCATCCGAGAATCTTCAAGCCAAGTTCATGTACTTAATGATGTCAGAGGGAGCAGCAAAGTTATGGTTCACCAATCTGCCGGAAAAGTCGATCAAATCCTGGGAAGAATTAAAAACCGCGTTTGTCAAGCACTTCCATGGAACGTGCAGAAAGCTGTTTACTATTGACGATTTAGAACGATGCGTTCAGAAGAAGGGCGAGTCAGCGCGCAGCTGGGTACGCCGGGTTATGGAGATACTCCACTCATCCACAGATATTCAGCCCAAGGACGCGCTACAAGCTATGGCGAAAACATGTAAGTACGTTCCTTTAGTGCAAAAGTTAACTCGCATGAAATCCAGTAGGAATGCAGCGGAGGTAACAATGGGAGAATTAATGGATGCGTGCAACAAACACGCCGCAACGGACACCACAGAGGAGGAAATTGATGACAAGAAAGCAAAAACAAACACAAGTAGCAGTGGGAGAACCGGCAATGGATCGGCGCCAAGTAATAATGGAAATAGCCAGAACAAACGCCCGTTTGAAGGGAATTCCGAGTTTGTAGCTAACACGGAGGCCGGGTCTTCAAGACCCAGATCTGAAGGGAATTTTAATACTGGAAATCACAGTGGGGGACATTACCAAGGACCTCCAAGACCAAGTAACAGTTGGGACATATTTAGGATGGCATGCCCGAAGCATAGCAGGAACGGCAAGCCGGCTAATCACTCCTTGGAGCAATGCGCCGACTTACAGAGATGGAAGAATGAGGAAGTAAATAGAGCCATGCGAGGAGCGGGTCGGGGAGGAGGCCCGGGTCCAGGTGGAAATTTGGGCAACGGTCCACCCCCAGCCGGTAACCCGGCAGCAGGAAATCCAGGCAATAATCAAGGGGGAGCAGGAGGTTTTCAAGCTAACCCCAAACAGTTGGGTCAATATCACGTGCACACTACTGGAGGCTCTAACAAGGATAAAAAGATATTGAAACAGGCGGTCAATTCAGTCTCTTCCGCCGTTCCAAGGTATTTGAGGTGGTCAGAACAGGAGGTAACTTGGAGCAGAAGGGATCACCCGGACAGAGTTGATCACCCGGGAGTTTTAGCATTGGTAGTGGCACCACAGGTCAATGGGTACGAGCTGAAAAAAGTCTTGATGGATGGAGGAAGTAGTATCAATATCCTATACTGGGAAACTTTTCTGCGCATGGGCCTAAAGGAATCTCAGTTGCAAAAGAGTACAACAGTTTTTCACGGGATAGTGCCGGGTCATTCGGCGTGCCCCGAAGGAAAAGTGGCGTTGGAGGTAGCTTTTGGGGAGTCAAAGGACAATTATCGAGTCGAGTGGCTTACTTTTGAGGTGGTTAAGTTGCGCAGTCCCTATCATGCATTGTTTGGAAGGCCGGCTTATGCTAAGTTCATGGCAAGACCGTGTTATGTGTATCTACAGCTGAAAATCCCGGGTCCTAAGAAGACCATTACCATACACGGGAATCGAGACATAGCAGCCGAATGTGATGAAGGAGATGCGGCAATGGCTGAGGAAGCCTGCAGGAAAGAAGAGCTCAAGCATTACCGATCGCAGGTGGACCTAGAGGAAAGGACAATATCAAAAAGGCCGACTTCTGAAGGGAGTAAAGCAAAAACTAGGACAGAACAAGATCCTAAGATGGTGGGCTTCGTCAGGAGCGATCCTTCCAAGCTGACTGACAGGGAAGAGGAAGCCATACCGCCATCTATAGCTAATCGTGCCACAAGGACGACATACCCGGATTGGCTAACAAACCCGGTACTCATCATGAAAGGAACTAGCGAATGGAGAATGTGCATCGGCCATGCCAACGCGAGGCCGATTCTCAGGAATAACTAAAGCAGTGTAACGGACAGCAGGTTTCATACGCGCTCTTTTTCTACCCAGGGTACCTAAGGGGACTGGAAGGTTTTTAATGAGGCGGCCTGCTGACTCAAACTTTTCATGTCAATAAAAGAGATGGTTTTCAAGTCTTATCATGGTCTTTGCTTCAGTTGCAAGTAAGTAATGTTTGTTATTATCAATACATCAGTATCATCAAAATACGTTGCACGTACATAGGTCTTTGGGAATTGAGCTGCTTAAATAGTAGTCACAAATCCGGAGACCCGGCCTCGATGCCTATGAGTTATGAGGGCCGATTACTCGCAAGACGAGTACGGCTGCAATCTTATAACCGGACGAAGGAGCCAAATTTCTTGGTTATTCTTACTTAAGCTCGATGTGACTCGCAACAAAGTGGCATGATCTGTTCACTTACGATTACAATCAAACTATGCAGCCCAATGGGACCTGCTTGACTCTGTTTTTCGTATAGATGTAACAACATGGTATCCACGCGAAAGCCGGCTTACAGTACAAGATAATCAAAAGGGTCATCTAAACCACAAGTCCATGCAGAGTACAAGGCCAAAATAGCCGGAAACTCAACAAGTATTAAGCATGACTTCAGTATTTACGTGAATGGCTATTGGTTGTCAGCTTGGTAAAGAGCAGTTTGCCATCTGAGAAAGGCCACGCCCCCTTGGCTCGTACTTTGGGTCATGGGGACTGGGGACTTCGAAACAGAAACAAACTGTTTAGTTACTAAAGCTCGAAAACCTTGGCTACCGAGTCTTGGGGACTTAAAGAAAAGTCCGCTTATCAAAACCCACGATACTCGGTCAACCGAGTCTCGAAAGGGGAATCGAAAATAAACAATCAAGTATAGAGACTAAGCTTAAAACAAGGATCGAGGTTATCAAAAGCCGGGAAAGGCACAAAGTTATCAAGCACAAAGTCGCAGTATCAGTATCAATGGTGCACAGGCGCACCGCCAAAATCATATCAGTTTTGAAAACACGAAATACTAGACATTATCCTACTCGGCATCCTGGGAATGGTCTCCCGAGTCTGCGTCCTGGACCTGCTCCTTGGCCTTTCCAGCAGCTTTACCCGGACTCTTTGTATCAGGACGGACAGGTGGAGGAACAGCTGGTGTAGAGGAAGACGGCCTTAAGCCTAACTCGGCTTCTCTCTTCGCAGCCTCCTCTTTCCTCCTGGCCAGGTCAGCCGCCCATCTTTCCAGCATATCAAAGGGAGGGGGTGCCTCTGCTAGAATAGTCTTGCCGTCAGAATCGTACGCGCTCATGATTGTGTCCAGGTCTATCTTATCGGCCAAGGCAGTAGCCGGGTGGCGTACGTCGGATTGTATAACTTTGAAGTCCTTGGGCGTAAACTTGGCCCCGTCAGCCTTGAATTCTGGAAACCCGGATATTACCTTTGCCGGGTCAAGCTTAGGAAAATAAGCTTTCGCCAGAGTGAAGGCCCGGGTCATGCCGATTCGGCACGACGAACGCTTCCATATTTCAATCCATCCAGGCACGGTTGAAAAGGCTTGCATAAGGTTCTCTTCGCCTGGATATACCTCGGAAGGCCATTTCACGGCATCCAGTAAAAGCTTTGTGCCGGCAAAAAACGTCCGGAGAACAGTCTTCAACGTTTTAGTCTGAGCAACGGCATTGTCTTCTGGAGCAGCAAGGTTAGCACCTGCAATTGAAACAAAAGAAATCATATCAATAAAATCGACTATCATAGCAATAAGGTAGAAGTATGCAAGTTAGTCGCAAGCAAAAACTTACTTAGCAAAATGCGATAAGTATCCGCGACCTGGTTCGACAAGTTCTTCAGCGTAGTTTGGGCATCATTGTACTTCTTTTTGTATTTGGAGACGTTCTTTTTCAAAGTCTTCATCTCCGCCTCAAGGGTTTCTCGGCGCTTCACTTCAGCAAGCAGGAGCTGCTCGGTCTTGAGTAACACCTCATCTGACCGAGTAATCTCCGCCTGCGAAGAATGAGTGAAAATGTAAGTCGGATATCATGACAAGCCGAGTATTATATGAAGTACCGAGCGTAATTACAGCAAGTTATGCTCGGAACTTGGGGACTGGGTGTATAGTAAGAAATACCAAATAAAGTTACCTGATGTGCTGCGGCCATACGCTCTAGGATGTTTCCCTCTGAAGCCTTCATGGCGAGGAGAGCGCTCATCAGCTGGTTAAAATCATCGTTACCCGAGTTAGAGGGCTCGGGTGCCTGGGAAGTTGGAAAAGGAGTTTTTCTTGTAACAGGAGGCGGCACCCGGGTCATCCGAATGTCGGAGTCTGGTCCCCCTCCCGCGTTCGAGGCTGCGCCCTTTTCCTTCTCGCTCGCATGCGAGGCTACTGGATACCCGGTGTCTTGGCTAGCCAGTTCTGTTGGCGACGCTTGCTCATCGCCAGCTGTGGTGAAAGCACCGTCAGTCGGTTTATTTTCAACCCGGTCCTCAACCTCCGTGTCTTCCTGGTCACTAACAACGGCCGTGGCTCTGTAGAAAGTGCGAAGGTACGGTTAATCCATGATTATGAAAAAGGCGATAAAAGTTCGGTATAGCATCAGGAAAAGGACTTTACCCGAGGTTCACCGGGAAGTCCGAGGGAAAGCCGCTGCTAGACCCGGAAGATACTGAAAAATACCAAGCAAGGTGTCAGATTACTTTGTGAGGGAATGTTTGGGAAAAATTCTTGTGTACAGTAAGTACCAGTATGTCGAGCTGGAGACGGTGAAGTACCCGGGTTAAGAGTCTCATTACCCGGATGGTTGCGGGTTACTCTACGCTTAGTTGCGGGTGGCTCCTTCATTTGTAGTCAAAAGGGTGATGACAGGGTTAGCTCAGGAATGACGTCATGGGAGCCAAAATTAAGCACAAGGAAACGAAATAAAACCTGGAAGACGATTCCTTGGGGTTTTCTTTTGGATCCGGCTTTGATTGCTGGCTCCGGTTCATCTTCCTCGCTGGCGGACTCCACCTTGCCGTCCGATTCTTCCTCCTCGTCTTGGTCTTCTTGTTCTGAAAATTATCAAAGTTATAATATATTAAAAAAAAAGAAGCAGGGCGTAACGCATGCAAGGGGATTAAGTATGCACCTTCGTCCGAATTAACGGCATCATCTTCCACCTCCGGGTTTCCGGAGTTAGGAGGAGTACCGACTTTCCAGAAGTTACTATCGGCCTGAGGTGAAGATACCAGAGTAAGGGTTAATATTGAATCAAGAGAAGCGGATAAACGTGAACTTGTTAGAATCCAAGGTCGAGAGGTAGGAGACTTACTGAGGGGGCCGGGTTCTCGAGGGTGAAGGGTTCTAATCCGGCTATGTTCCGGATTACCTCGAGCCTCTCTGTCAAAAAGCCCTTAATGGTTTTGTTTGTATCGCTGGGAGCGAAAGTGCTGGTAGAGTATCGGATCGGGTCTGTGGTTTGACCCGAGTATTCGCACATCAGTTTCTCGCGGATGGAGTTGGGTTGAATGCGGAAGTCGACCCAAGTCTTTACTAGGTTGAGCCCGATGAGGCCTTGGGCTGATAAGATGGAGATCTTAGCCAACGAAGGCAAAATTGCCTCCCTGTCCGAGTCAGGGGCAAAGGCATTAAAAGTCTCGGAGATATCAAGCTGACCCTCCGAGTAACCCGGCAACTTCTTTTCGCCGGGTGGGGAGGTGTCCTGGCAGTAGAAGTACGAGAGCTGCCAGTGCTTTACGTGGGAGTTGAGGGTGAGAGGAGGCATCAGGGAGTTCTTGCGGCGTTGGATAGAAACCCCGCCGCAAGTAAGAAGTGCGCCGTCGCCGCTTTCGCGGCACGGTTTGCACTGAAAGAGTTCAACAAAGAGAGCCAGACTTGGCGGAATGCACAAGTAAGGCTCGGAAAGAACGATAAAGTGAGTGATGTTTAAAACGGAGTTGGGTCCTATGTCGAAAATGCGGAGGTTGTAGTGGTTTAAGACGTCGCGAAAGAAAGGGTTAGGGTTAGGGTTCACAGAAGCACAGCAGCAGCATCTCAACTCCAGCAACCACGACATGGCGCCACGGCCACCGGAGCGGTGGAGAAGCACCCAGAGACCTAACCCTAGGGTTAGGGTTCGTAGATCCCCACGGGAGCATCACGGGGAGAGGAACAGATCGAGGAGGAGACGCGGGAGCAAGCAGGGAGGAGTTAGGAAGGCGCTAGGTCACGGCGGCGGTGGCATACGGGGAAGGCCGGAGGAAATCGCCGGAGGCGATGGATCGCGTCGCCTCGGCGTCGCCATCTGCGTCGCCTCGCAAGGAGAGGAGAGGAGAGGATAAGGTGCGGGGCGGGGGCGAGTGCGGTGCGGCTGGTCTGGTCCAGCCTGACCAGACCAGGGGGTTGGGCTTAACCCTAACCCCGGGGACCACCTGTCAGCCCTAGGGGCAGACAGGTAATTTGGCTGAATTTTAATAAAAAAATTAGAAAATAAAATAAAATAAAACATAAACATATCTAAATTTCAAATTTAGAGTACTAAATAAATCAGTACAAATTTAATTTAAACACCAAAACAAATAGAGCATTACTAGTTGATTATTTGAAAACAATTAATATATTCTAACAATTGTTAAAATAAATAATTCAACTAATGGTCATATCCATTGAAATTTCATTAGTTAGTAATTTTAAAAATATGTTATTACTCCGGTTTACGAGAAAAACAACTTGGATTAAAGAATTAATATGGTCTTCCCAAAAATTGCATACATCTCATCGTTATGCATAATAGCATCATTTGCTTCTTTAAACATTGTCTTTACCGGACAATGATGGAATTTTGTAGAACAAGGAAGTCAGGATCCACCTCGAGCTTCAGACTTCATTACTTATCCGTATCCAGGCAAGTTCATCACTTGCTCATGTCCATTGAATTATGTCATAACAACTATTTTCAAAATCCCTATCGTATTTGATGGGGGGATAGTAACCCGGTAGACCAACTCCAAGGTGTAACCCGGCCCAAACGACAATTGGACAAGATCCGGCTAAGGGTAAAGGAAACTTCTGGAAGGCCCAAGGTTTGTAGGCCTCGCAACCCGGATTGTGGGTTGCGGTAAGGAAAGTTTGGGTTTGCAAGTACAAGTTCGAGTAGGACTCAATATGTACCTTGGGGGCTAAGCCAGGGGGAGGGACGGTGCTTTATAAACCGGCCCCTAGGTTTAGTTCGCCAGAGATTCAAGTCATAGTTGTATCACCAATTATCGAGTATCCAGTATAGTTCATATTCGAGATCCGGCGAGTTATTTTCCGGTTCCTAGATCGCTTTCCACCATGTCTTCCTTTGAGCTAAACCCTCTCCCGAATACCTGTGTCGACTTGCCCCAAGATCAGTTACCCCAGGTAACATCTGCCGTGATTATCCCACGACAGTTGGCGCCCACCGTGGGGCCTACGTCCAAAGGTGTTTACATCACGGGAGAAGCTCGGAAGAGCATGAAGAACCTCATCGTCGGTGAGATCTACGTCGACGGCCAAGGAGAGAAGATGGTGGACGATTCCGGCTGGGGGGCAGAGTCGGATCACCTCGAAGCCGGATCCGTCGTGACAATCGGCCGCATCAACGTCTTCATCGGTATGGTATGTACTTCCGGCTCGAATCCTGACAATCTTGGATCTGATTCTGTGTCAGGAGAAGCTACCTACATTCAATCGGAAAGAGAAGAATCGATCGGAACAACAGGTCAGATAAAAGAACTCGCCGAGAAGTGGGAACAGTCGGAAGAGTTGGTATGGACCCCGCGCGATCGGGTAGAGAGAGAAGGTGATACCGAGTCTATCCGGGATCTATGGGAGGATCGACATGAGGAGGAAAACAGCGAAGAAGAACGGCATGAATTCGTGCCAAGCATCACGCGCCGGGTTGCGGTCTACACGGCTCCCGCGGCCAACGTAAATCAAGAGAGCGTGACCGCGGCCGCAGTCGGGACGGCTCAGGCATTGAATCAACAGCGGGGTACAGCTGACCCGGTTCTGATCCGGGTTGAGGGAGAGTCGGCATCGGTTACCAGTCGCGCACCGGAGGAGGAGATGCGGGCAAACATGTTCGGATTCCAAGCAAACCGGACACCAGGGGCGGGTCCTTCAAACCCGCGTCACCCGGCCCTGTTCGATAACAATTTGATTTTAGATCCAACCGTCCTCGCTACAGTGATCACTCCAGAGAATGCGGCGGAGCGGGTCAGAGATCTGGATGTGGCCCGTCGCGCATTGGAGCAGCAAAGAAGGCAAGTGGAAGCAGAGAGACAGGGGATGGCCACACGGCAGCGCGAGCTGGATGCGTTAGAGACTCGGCTCCGGGAGGAAACGTCTAGAGCGCATCAGAGGCACCAGACCAGGCTACCAGCAGCGGGCGGGGTTATTAATCCGGCAGCTCTGTTTATCACACCCCAGGATCAACCAATCCTAGCGGTAAACCAGGGAACCGCACCCCCACCAGCGACGGCAGTTAATACAGCGGGAATACAGCCGGCAAATGAGCAGGCCGGGTTACTCCCGCCGCAGGCTAGAATTGCACCCGGCAATGAGTTACCACCACCATCACGATTTCGCACACCAGCAGGTCATTACAACAATCCCATGGACAACGTATATGCAGCGACACTCGCCTTGAATCAGATCCCTGTGAGAGAATCGCCCCATGCGGAAGTAACCCGGCGAGCGATCGATCTACTACACACCGCGGTGGCACAGCAAGCCAACTATCCAGACCATAGAAGCGGGATGCATGGGACGCCATACCCCAGTCAGCAACAGGGCAATATTCAAACGAATTCAGCACGGCGGAGGGAAGAGCAACAGCAAATGCCACCCCCACCTCATATCCAGACAGTACCAGCAGCATCGGCGGCGCAGGCGATTGTGGACAGCTCCAGGGCCAGAAGGGCCGGGGCCGGGTCTGTAGCACATGAGTTACCGGTGGCGCCGCACCCCGTGGCACCCCCAGCCGGGTCACATGTTTCCCGAGTAAGACCAGCCCCAATCACCCTGGCGGGACCAAAGTGTCTCTCGGACGACATCAGAGCGGAACCTTACCCGGAAAAGTTCAAAGAGCCGGGGAAAGTAGTAAATTATGAGCCAACAATGGATCCAGAAAACATGGCTGAGCAGTTACGAGATGGCAATGTCAATTCGCAATGCATCCGAGAATCTTCAAGCCAAGTTCATGTACTTAATGATGTCAGAGGGAGCAGCAAAGTTATGGTTCACCAATCTGCCGGAAAAGTCGATCAAATCCTGGGAAGAATTAAAAACCGCGTTTGTCAAGCACTTCCATGGAACGTGCAGAAAGCTGTTTACTATTGACGATTTAGAACGATGCGTTCAGAAGAAGGGCGAGTCAGCGCGCAGCTGGGTACGCCGGGTTATGGAGATACTCCACTCATCCACAGATATTCAGCCCAAGGACGCGCTACAAGCTATGGCGAAAACATGTAAGTACGTTCCTTTAGTGCAAAAGTTAACTCGCATGAAATCCAGTAGGAATGCAGCGGAGGTAACAATGGGAGAATTAATGGATGCGTGCAACAAACACGCCGCAACGGACACCACAGAGGAGGAAATTGATGACAAGAAAGCAAAAACAAACACAAGTAGCAGTGGGAGAACCGGCAATGGATCGGCGCCAAGTAATAATGGAAATAGCCAGAACAAACGCCCGTTTGAAGGGAATTCCGAGTTTGTAGCTAACACGGAGGCCGGGTCTTCAAGACCCAGATCTGAAGGGAATTTTAATACTGGAAATCACAGTGGGGGACATTACCAAGGACCTCCAAGACCAAGTAACAGTTGGGACATATTTAGGATGGCATGCCCGAAGCATAGCAGGAACGGCAAGCCGGCTAATCACTCCTTGGAGCAATGCGCCGACTTACAGAGATGGAAGAATGAGGAAGTAAATAGAGCCATGCGAGGAGCGGGTCGGGGAGGAGGCCCGGGTCCAGGTGGAAATTTGGGCAACGGTCCACCCCCAGCCGGTAACCCGGCAGCAGGAAATCCAGGCAATAATCAAGGGGGAGCAGGAGGTTTTCAAGCTAACCCCAAACAGTTGGGTCAATATCACGTGCACACTACTGGAGGCTCTAACAAGGATAAAAAGATATTGAAACAGGCGGTCAATTCAGTCTCTTCCGCCGTTCCAAGGTATTTGAGGTGGTCAGAACAGGAGGTAACTTGGAGCAGAAGGGATCACCCGGACAGAGTTGATCACCCGGGAGTTTTAGCATTGGTAGTGGCACCACAGGTCAATGGGTACGAGCTGAAAAAAGTCTTGATGGATGGAGGAAGTAGTATCAATATCCTATACTGGGAAACTTTTCTGCGCATGGGCCTAAAGGAATCTCAGTTGCAAAAGAGTACAACAGTTTTTCACGGGATAGTGCCGGGTCATTCGGCGTGCCCCGAAGGAAAAGTGGCGTTGGAGGTAGCTTTTGGGGAGTCAAAGGACAATTATCGAGTCGAGTGGCTTACTTTTGAGGTGGTTAAGTTGCGCAGTCCCTATCATGCATTGTTTGGAAGGCCGGCTTATGCTAAGTTCATGGCAAGACCGTGTTATGTGTATCTACAGCTGAAAATCCCGGGTCCTAAGAAGACCATTACCATACACGGGAATCGAGACATAGCAGCCGAATGTGATGAAGGAGATGCGGCAATGGCTGAGGAAGCCTGCAGGAAAGAAGAGCTCAAGCATTACCGATCGCAGGTGGACCTAGAGGAAAGGACAATATCAAAAAGGCCGACTTCTGAAGGGAGTAAAGCAAAAACTAGGACAGAACAAGATCCTAAGATGGTGGGCTTCGTCAGGAGCGATCCTTCCAAGCTGACTGACAGGGAAGAGGAAGCCATACCGCCATCTATAGCTAATCGTGCCACAAGGACGACATACCCGGATTGGCTAACAAACCCGGTACTCATCATGAAAGGAACTAGCGAATGGAGAATGTGCATCGGCCATGCCAACGCGAGGCCGATTCTCAGGAATAACTAAAGCAGTGTAACGGACAGCAGGTTTCATACGCGCTCTTTTTCTACCCAGGGTACCTAAGGGGACTGGAAGGTTTTTAATGAGGCGGCCTGCTGACTCAAACTTTTCATGTCAATAAAAGAGATGGTTTTCAAGTCTTATCATGGTCTTTGCTTCAGTTGCAAGTAAGTAATGTTTGTTATTATCAATACATCAGTATCATCAAAATACGTTGCACGTACATAGGTCTTTGGGAATTGAGCTGCTTAAATAGTAGTCACAAATCCGGAGACCCGGCCTCGATGCCTATGAGTTATGAGGGCCGATTACTCGCAAGACGAGTACGGCTGCAATCTTATAACCGGACGAAGGAGCCAAATTTCTTGGTTATTCTTACTTAAGCTCGATGTGACTCGCAACAAAGTGGCATGATCTGTTCACTTACGATTACAATCAAACTATGCAGCCCAATGGGACCTGCTTGACTCTGTTTTTCGTATAGATGTAACAACATGGTATCCACGCAAAAGCCGGCTTACAGTACAAGATAATCAAAAGGGTCATCTAAACCACAAGTCCATGCAGAGTACAAGGCCAAAATAGCCGGAAACTCAACAAGTATTAAGCATGACTTCAGTATTTACGTGAATGGCTATTGGTTGTCAGCTTGGTAAAGAGCAGTTTGCCATCTGAGAAAGGCCACGCCCCCTTGGCTCGTACTTTGGGTCATGGGGACTGGGGACTTCGAAACAGAAACAAACTGTTTAGTTACTAAAGCTCGAAAACCTTGGCTACCGAGTCTTGGGGACTTAAAGAAAAGTCCGCTTATCAAAACCCACGATACTCGGTCAACCGAGTCTCGAAAGGGGAATCGAAAATAAACAATCAAGTATAGAGACTAAGCTTAAAACAAGGATCGAGGTTATCAAAAGCCGGGAAAGGCACAAAGTTATCAAGCACAAAGTCGCAGTATCAGTATCAATGGTGCACAGGCGCACCGCCAAAATCATATCAGTTTTGAAAACACGAAATACTAGACATTATCCTACTCGGCATCCTGGGAATGGTCTCCCGAGTCTGCGTCCTGGACCTGCTCCTTGGCCTTTCCAGCAGCTTTACCCGGACTCTTTGTATCAGGACGGACAGGTGGAGGAACAGCTGGTGTAGAGGAAGACGGCCTTAAGCCTAACTCGGCTTCTCTCTTCGCAGCCTCCTCTTTCCTCCTGGCCAGGTCAGCCGCCCATCTTTCCAGCATATCAAAGGGAGGGGGTGCCTCTGCTAGAATAGTCTTGCCGTCAGAATCGTACGCGCTCATGATTGTGTCCAGGTCTATCTTATCGGCCAAGGCAGTAGCCGGGTGGCGTACGTCGGATTGTATAACTTTGAAGTCCTTGGGCGTAAACTTGGCCCCGTCAGCCTTGAATTCTGGAAACCCGGATATTACCTTTGCCGGGTCAAGCTTAGGAAAATAAGCTTTCGCCAGAGTGAAGGCCCGGGTCATGCCGATTCGGCACGACGAACGCTTCCATATTTCAATCCATCCAGGCACGGTTGAAAAGGCTTGCATAAGGTTCTCTTCGCCTGGATATACCTCGGAAGGCCATTTCACGGCATCCAGTAAAAGCTTTGTGCCGGCAAAAAACGTCCGGAGAACAGTCTTCAACGTTTTAGTCTGAGCAACGACATTGTCTTCTGGAGCAGCAAGGTTAGCACCTGCAATTGAAACAAAAGAAATCATATCAATAAAATCGACTATCATAGCAATAAGGTAGAAGTATGCAAGTTAGTCGCAAGCAAAAACTTACTTAGCAAAATGCGATAAGTATCCGCGACCTGGTTCGACAAGTTCTTCAGCGTAGTTTGGGCATCATTGTACTTCTTTTTGTATTTGGAGACGTTCTTTTTCAAAGTCTTCATCTCCGCCTCAAGGGTTTCTCGGCGCTTCACTTCAGCAAGCAGGAGCTGCTCGGTCTTGAGTAACACCTCATCTGACCGAGTAATCTCCGCCTGCGAAGAATGAGTGAAAATGTAAGTCGGATATCATGACAAGCCGAGTATTATATGAAGTACCGAGCGTAATTACAGCAAGTTATGCTCGGAACTTGGGGACTGGGTGTATAGTAAGAAATACCAAATAAAGTTACCTGATGTGCTGCGGCCATACGCTCTAGGATGTTTCCCTCTGAAGCCTTCATGGCGAGGAGAGCGCTCATCAGCTGGTTAAAATCATCGTTACCCGAGTTAGAGGGCTCGGGTGCCTGGGAAGTTGGAAAAGGAGTTTTTCTTGTAACAGGAGGCGGCACCCGGGTCATCCGAATGTCGGAGTCTGGTCCCCCTCCCGCGTTCGAGGCTGCGCCCTTTTCCTTCTCGCTCGCATGCGAGGCTACTGGATACCCGGTGTCTTGGCTAGCCAGTTCTGTTGGCGACGCTTGCTCATCGCCAGCTGTGGTGAAAGCACCGTCAGTCGGTTTATTTTCAACCCGGTCCTCAACCTCCGTGTCTTCCTGGTCACTAACAACGGCCGTGGCTCTGTAGAAAGTGCGAAGGTACGGTTAATCCATGATTATGAAAAAGGCGATAAAAGTTCGGTATAGCATCAGGAAAAGGACTTTACCCGAGGTTCACCGGGAAGTCCGAGGGAAAGCCGCTGCTAGACCCGGAAGATACTGAAAAATACCAAGCAAGGTGTCAGATTACTTTGTGAGGGAATGTTTGGGAAAAATTCTTGTGTACAGTAAGTACCAGTATGTCGAGCTGGAGACGGTGAAGTACCCGGGTTAAGAGTCTCATTACCCGGATGGTTGCGGGTTACTCTACGCTTAGTTGCGGGTGGCTCCTTCATTTGTAGTCAAAAGGGTGATGACAGGGTTAGCTCAGGAATGACGTCATGGGAGCCAAAATTAAGCACAAGGAAACGAAATAAAACCTGGAAGACGATTCCTTGGGGTTTTCTTTTGGATCCGGCTTTGATTGCTGGCTCCGGTTCATCTTCCTCGCTGGCGGACTCCACCTTGCCGTCCGATTCTTCCTCCTCGTCTTGGTCTTCTTGTTCTGAAAATTATCAAAGTTATAATATATTAAAAAAAAAGAAGCAGGGCGTAACGCATGCAAGGGGATTAAGTATGCACCTTCGTCCGAATTAACGGCATCATCTTCCACCTCCGGGTTTCCGGAGTTAGGAGGAGTACCGACTTTCCAGAAGTTACTATCGGCCTGAGGTGAAGATACCAGAGTAAGGGTTAATATTGAATCAAGAGAAGCGGATAAACGTGAACTTGTTAGAATCCAAGGTCGAGAGGTAGGAGACTTACTGAGGGGGCCGGGTTCTCGAGGGTGAAGGGTTCTAATCCGGCTATGTTCCGGATTACCTCGAGCCTCTCTGTCAAAAAGCCCTTAATGGTTTTGTTTGTATCGCTGGGAGCGAAAGTGCTGGTAGAGTATCGGATCGGGTCTGTGGTTTGACCCGAGTATTCGCACATCAGTTTCTCGCGGATGGAGTTGGGTTGAATGCGGAAGTCGACCCAAGTCTTTACTAGGTTGAGCCCGATGAGGCCTTGGGCTGATAAGATGGAGATCTTAGCCAACGAAGGCAAAATTGCCTCCCTGTCCGAGTCAGGGGCAAAGGCATTAAAAGTCTCGGAGATATCAAGCTGACCCTCCGAGTAACCCGGCAACTTCTTTTCGCCGGGTGGGGAGGTGTCCTGGCAGTAGAAGTACGAGAGCTGCCAGTGCTTTACGTGGGAGTTGAGGGTGAGAGGAGGCATCAGGGAGTTCTTGCGGCGTTGGATAGAAACCCCGCCGCAAGTAAGAAGTGCGCCGTCGCCGCTTTCGCGGCACGGTTTGCACTGAAAGAGTTCAACAAAGAGAGCCAGACTTGGCGGAATGCACAAGTAAGGCTCGGAAAGAACGATAAAGTGAGTGATGTTTAAAACGGAGTTGGGTCCTATGTCGAAAATGCGGAGGTTGTAGTGGTTTAAGACGTCGCGAAAGAAAGGGTGACCCGGAGGCCTGAAGCCCCGGGTCACATGCTCAACAAAACATTTTACCTCGTTTCCTGCTGGAGAAGGTCGGGTTTCATTACCCGGTACTCTCCAGTGGATAGATTCCTGAGGTGGAAGGACCCCTAGCTCAACCAGTTCCTCTAGCTTGGCCCTGGTGACGGAGGATTTCCCCCAGTTGGCAGATATAGAGTTCGTGGTCTTGGCCTTAACCGGCTGCTTTCCCTGCCTCTTGGGCGCCATAGGGTTAACCTGAAAAAGCGTCAAGGGAAAGGATGTGAGAAATAAAACTCGGAAACGGTCAGTTGACTGAGCGTTGGCAAGCGGTGTCAAGGTAACCCGGAAGTTAGACATGATCCGGGTATTACTTTGCTAAGGCAAGGTACGAATTTTCCGGGTGTCGCACATTATTGCAAAACTTGTAGGATTTTATGCATGGATAAGTGTTTGAGGAGAGTAAGCGGTCGCCCGCACATCTATTGTGGGCAAGTAAGCCGGAAAGGAAAGATTTTCCGGATAATATGAGCAAAGGCGGAAAATTTAGGTGACCCGAGCTTAGATTGGGAATTCCATTTCTAAAATTATGGCCAGTTTAATAATTACAAGTGGTAGGAGAGTGAATTAGACTATGTATCTTGTCTATTTGAATGAGCTAGAGTGGACCCTAGTGATTTAATTCGGCACGATCCGAGAAATCGCGGGCGGCTCGATTTAGATCTAACTTAAGGGAAAATTGAGAAATTTCGAGGATGAGTTAGAGGATGTGAAGGACTTACCGAGGGGGATTCAAGCGCAGCTTTCCGGAGGCAGATGGCGCAAGTTTGGTGCCCTTTCGCGGTTTCTGGCGGGCAAATTGGAGGTTTGGCGGCGGATCTGGGCGGCAGAGCGAATCGCGCGGTGGCGGAGCGCAAACGGTGGCGAATGGGCTCCGGTGATACGCGCGGGGCTTCCGTGGTGGTGCGCTGAGAGTCCGAACTCGAAAGGAGGAAGGAAGAGGAATGGGGGAAATAGGCCGTTGGAGTTAGGGTTGCGCTCAAGGGTTTATTTATAATGGTTTGGGTGGTAAAGCCTAGCTCAACGGGCGGAACCCGGGAAATACGGAGTAACGGCTGCTTATTTTGAAATTTGTGGGACGTACTTTAAAGCATGAAGGGAGAAGTTCGGATGAAAAGGAAAGGGAGATCTCCTCTTTGGTATCAGAATTAATTATCGAGAAAAGTGTGAAATCGTGGAGTTTTCTATTAAGACCCATACCTGGAAAATTAGGGAAGGCCTTTGAAGGAGAGCCGGGTTACTGCCTGGACCCCATGAAGTTGGTCCCAGCCATTCGTCAAAGTGTTGTGACTCGGCCTCCATGTGCTTGTGCGTTTGATATTTCTGCAGGGAATAGCCAGCGCTTCGAAGAATGAATCTCGGAAGCCCAAGCTATTCTGGGGACTACTGATGGGGGGATAGTAACCCGGTAGACCAACTCCAAGGTGTAACCCGGCCCAAACGACAATTGGACAAGATCCGGCTAAGGGTAAAGGAAACTTCTGGAAGGCCCAAGGTTTGTAGGCCTCGCAACCCGGATTGTGGGTTGCGGTAAGGAAAGTTAGGGTTTGCAAGTAGAAGTTCGAGTAGGACTCAATATGTACCTTGGGGGTTAAGCCAGGGGGAGGGACGGTGCTTTATAAACCGGCCCCTAGGTTTAGTTCGCCAGAGATTCAAGTCATAGTTGTATCACCAATTATCGAGTATCCAGTATAGTTCATATTCGAGATCCGCCGAGTTATTTTCCGGTTCCTAGATCGCTTTCCACCATGTCTTCCTTTGAGCTAAACCCTCTCCCGAATACCTGTGTCGACTTGCCCCAAGATCAGTTACCCCAGGTAACATCTGCCGTGATTATCCCACGACAGTATTACCACCTACTCCAAAAAGAATGCATGATCCTATTTTTATAATAATATGACTAATTGAATGACTACCCGAGTGGTAGTGTTCTGTTTGGTGGGCGGATGGAACCATGGTAAGATGAATAGGTCAAAGGAAGGTTCCATCTGCATGGGAAAGTATTACCTAGGAGTTAACAACAAATGCCGTCAGGATTCTTGCGCCGTAAATTCGCGTTGACCATGGATCTTCTATGGGGGGAGTAAGTCAGCCGTGATACTTTTCTCGTTCGCATGTCAACGGACTGCCAGAGACGTACGCTGTAGGTCTTGCGGGACTACATGCACATGGGTGGGAGCCCTTATGTCCCACGGGCTCTGGGGTCTATGAGTGTCTGCCAGGGGCGCGTAGATCTCCATCGTGAGGGGTGGAATCAGGCGTTCAACCTGCTGGCAGAAATGGGTGGGCATGCGTTGTGCGGAGAAGCACAGTTTGGCTTGGACCAACAACCGGGCCCCACACCTGAGTGGGAGTGGACAGGATCGCGCGCCTGGTTGTGCAACATGGTCTTGGTCGTCCATGGGTAAAGTAACGCACCTCTGCAGAGTGTAAAAGGATGTGGCATGTTACCCCTTGTTCCGGGAAGGAGCTGCGAACGCCGCAGGAAAGGCAACTCCATGAAAGTTCTAATCCTGTGAAGAATGGCGGGCATAGTTTTCATTATTAAAATCAATCTCTTGAAGAAAGATTTGACAAAACTTGCATCTGTCTAGACTCCTTAGAGTCGAGGACCGTAGTTAGTGCATACATTACTTCTGTACTTACAGGAACTTGCTGAGTAACGCTCGTTACTCATTCAATCCCGTTTGACCCCTGCTTAGGTTATGAGAACCTAGAATAAGCATCTTTCAACATACTTGGAGGCCAGGAGGATATCTTCTACGAAGAACCGGACCTCTCCGGTGGAGTAGAAGGAGTTGACTATCTCATCCAGTACGGAGCAGACCTCAACGGGGAGGAGTCTGACTAGGTTTAGCCTAGTCTAGAAAACTACTTATTCACGGTTGAATCGAGCAGCCTTTGACTCACGTATTGGCTGTTGAGTTCCCGTGCTATCAACTGTTTACTTTTCAGTGAGCGTTCTAACTTCAATAATGGGTGACCTCCATGTGAGCTCAATCTGTTGTCAGTACTCTATGTTTGTAATATATTTGGTGTATGTTAATCAGACCCGCAATGTTTCTGCTGTACCACCCTGAGGGATGTAATATTTGCGGAACGGTGTTCTGTGAGTGTTATATCAATGACTGGCGTACTACAACATGCAGTGGTATGCTGGGTCACCACAGCTGGTATCAGAGCAATTGCTTTGACCTTAGGTTGGAAACCTAGTAAAGGGATATACCCTGTCGGGTTTTAGAACGTACCAATAAAGAATTCACTGGAAGTATGATAGGTATTCACTTGAGAATACACTGGTTATATTTCCAGTATGTTGAATCTTTATGAGGATCTAATCATAATATTTATGTTATTTGTGATCAGTGATCATGAACGGCGGAGGTTCCGGAAGAACGGAGTGGGTAAAGCATGAGAGGCTGGATCAATACCATGGGGAGTTGACCGAGCAACTGCGAGCCTTGCTTCGAGCGTTCGGATGCGACACCAACATTAAAGTCAACACTTATACATTTAAAGATGGGGAAGTAGTCCTGAAGTATAGGGTATTAAATTTAATACCTAGAGAATTAACCCCACATGTGTCCACACCTAGTGGTGAGGGTAGGAATCAGATGGCAGCCTACCAGCAAGCCTTAGTGGAAGCTTTAGCTACCATCCGAGAGTTTAAGGCTAACCAGTTATCAGGCACTAGTCTCACAGCTATTCCACACGACCACTTAAGCACAGAGTTGGCGCTTGATCATTCTGTGCTAATTAAAACCAAGCCTAAGCTAGCCACAAGTCTTTTAGATCGATACAGGAAATTGGTGGGATCCTTCTATAAAACACATAAGGTCATCGTTGATGACAAGGATGGGATGTTGAAGGATTTAACCAAGCCGTCTAGTCATGAGCAGAAGGGGAAACAGAAGGCTCAGGAGAGCAGTGAACCTTATTATACCCCAGGACCTGAGGCAGCTAGGAAATCCCAGTATGACAGACCGTCCAGGTATTCTACCACACCATAACACATACACTACCCTGTTATACCACCTAGTGAGCCAGAGCCATATGATCCGTTCGATATATCGGATACACCCAGGGATATTAACCCAAACACTTTTGGTGGGGTCCCAGACTCCGATTCTTTTATGGAGAATTGTGATGGCTGGAGGTATGACTGGTATCCTGGAACCAGCCAGCATCCGATTCCTTGTGACAACATGTCAGAGGAGGAGGAGCAGGATAGTGTGGGGATAGTGGCAGCCGAGGAGGCGGAGATAGTCGCCATAAATATCTCATCTGACGAGGAGGAGCCGGATGAAGTCCAGCCGATGCAGGAGGAACCGTTTGATCACAGCCACTGCACGAGTACCACCTGTTTTGCAGAAGGTGAAGTTTCACAGGACACTAGTACCAACGAGTTTGTGTCCTATCTTGACAACTATCTGGATAATGACTGGCTCTCTTTGAGCGATAACCAGTCCATGGATACATCTGACACGGATTACGTGCCAACCGGGAGGTCATACTATCCGGAGGCGGTGCGCAGGACTCCACGTTACACCGGGTGGACTCCTGGTATGTACTCCGAGTAGTACAATGACGTTCAAGGAGAGGATGTAAGGGCTCGAATTACATAGTAGTTTGGAATTTCGAGCCGTGTACTTAAATAAGGGTCGGAATGTTTAAGTGACCCAGTGGTGTTTCTTACGGTTGTACTCTAAGTATTCACTGCGGTGAAGGCTTGTATCAACTTATAAGTACATGTAATATATGTGTAGTATGTTTTTTGTATCTGGATTTGGATTTTGCTTCCCTTGTGTGATTAGTGTTGCATGTGAAGTGAGGCTCAGAAAGCATAAGCATGATGTAATTATGAGTTTTTTTGCTTCATATTGCAGGACTAAAGGGTTATGGAAAGTGGCGAGCCCAGTGTGGCTGACGCTCAGCGTCAGGAGAGAGAGAACAAGGCTAAAGCTGATGAAGATGCCGCAAGAGCCGAGTTACCACCACCACCACTCAGGCCACTGGCGGAGCAAAGCTTTATGGAGTACATGCGATTTGTACAGGAGAACCAAAACAAGTTTATGCAGGAAATGCTTAACCAGGTGGGACCTGGGCGAGCAGCGGAACCTAGAAACCTCACACTGTCAGATTTCCTTAAGACCAAACCAGCACCGTTTGCTACGGCCAAGGATCCCATGGAAGCTGAAGACTGGTTGGTTGACACAGAAAGGAATCTAAAGGCTATTAAGGCCAGTGATGAAGAGAAGGTGCGCTTCGCTACACACCTTCTAAATGGTCCCGCAGCAGCTTGGTGGGATAATCAAATCATTATGAAGCCACCAGGGAGGGAATTTACCTGGAATGAGTTCAAGGAGAAATTCAGGGAATATCATGTCCCTGATAGTGTCATGGAAATCATGAGAAGGCAATTTGAGGATCTTCAGCAGGGGACGCACCAGATGATATGGTACGTAAATGAATTCAGCAGACTGTCTCGTTATGTTGCTGATGAAGTGGATACAGATAAAAAGAGAATCAAGAGATTCTTAAGAGGGATGGATCCTTATGCAGCCATGCAATTAAGGACTTCCAAACCAGCTAACTTCCAAGAGCTGATGAACTCTGCAGTCACTTGGGAGAATGACTATAAGTTGGTTCAGTTAAACCGATAGAAGAAGGCCAAGTTTGAGCCCAAGAAGTTCCAACCCAGTAGACCAACTACAAACTTGAGCTTCAAACCTAGAATAAGGACGGGAGGAGCTCCGCCCAATCGTGGACCATTCAACCCCAGAAATCAGATAGTCTGTCATGGTTGTGGACTTCCGGGACATATCAAGAGTGAGTGCAAGAAGCCCAGGGTTGTTTGCTTTGGTTGTGGAAAAGAAGGACACTATAAGACAGAGTGTCCTAACAAGACAAACGGAGGGGGGTTCAACAAGGGTGGAGCAAAGCCTGGAGGAGCCAGCGGATTCTCTACTGGAAGTGGTAGCAGCGGGAAGAACGGAAATGGCAAAAGAGCTAGAACCTTCGGGAAACTGAACTGCACATCCCTGGAGGAGGATGACAACTCAGATACCGCCGTACTAGGTACGCTCAGTCTTCTTACCCAATTTGGCAAAGTTTTATTCGATACCGGTGCCACCACATCATTCATCTCTAGTTATTTTGTGGATAAGTATGGGGTAAGGTGTTCACGTTTAGAATGTCCTCTTACCGTTATGACGGCGGGAGGTACGCTCTTAGTTACGCGTGCTAGGCCAGATCAAGTCATCATGATCTGTGGTTGCACATACTACGCGGATCTGTTTGTTATTCCTTTGAAGAACATTGATGTTGTTCTTGGAATGGACTGGATGACGGAGAATGGAGCTTTGATTGATTGTGAGGAGAAGACAGTTTCTCTTAGAAGACCTGGAGGAGGAAGAGTCACTTATCAAGCGGATAAACATACTCATGTAGAGGCAGAACTCCAACTCAACTCACTCAATGAAGCTAAATTAGAAGATATACCAGTAGTCAATGAATTTCCAGATGTTTTTCCAGCAGAATTGCCAGGAATGCCACCAGATAGGGAGATAGAGTTTACCATTGACTTGATACCAGGTACATCACCCATTGCTCAGGCACCATACAAGATGGGTCCTAAAGAGTTAAAAGAACTTAAGGAACAGTTAGATGAGCTGGAAAGTAAGGGATTCATCAGAGAAAGTGTTTCACCATGGGGATCACCCGTGATATTTGTGGACAAGAGAGATGGAGGCAGAAGAATGTGTGGTGATTTTAGAAACCTGAATAATGTCACTATCAAGAACAAGTATCCATTACCAAGAATACAAGATCTATTTGATCAAGTTTACGGAGCTGGAGTGTTCTCCAAGATTGATCTCAGGCCAGGGTACCATCAGATCAAGATCAAACCAGAAGATGTACCCAAAACAGCTTTTGTTTCAAGGTACGGACATCATGAATATTTGGTTGTTCCTTTTGGGCTGACCAATGCACCTGCTATTTTCATGAATTTGATGAACAAGATCTTCATGCCATACTTGGATAAGTTCGTGATTGTGTTCATCGATGATATCTTGATATATTCAAAGAACAAAGAAGATCATGCCAAGCATTTAAGAATAGCGTTACAAGTTCTAAGGGAACATCAACTCTATGCAAAATTCAGCAAGTGTGAGTTGTGGTTAGACCAAGTGGAATTTCTTGGACATGTTATCAGCAAAGAAGGTATTGCAGTAAATCCAGACAAAGTAAAGTCAGTCTTAGATTGGAAGGCACCAACCACTGTCAAGGAAGTTCGAGGATTCCTTGGAATGGCCGGGTATTACAGAAGATTCATTGAAGGATTCTCTAAAATAGCTGGGCCAATGACCAATTTGTTAAGGAAGAATACTCCTTTCATATGGTCAGATAAGTGTGAAGCCAGTTTTCAAGAGTTAAAGAAACGACTAACAACAGCTCCAATCTTAGCAGTACCAGAACCGGGCAAAGATTACACTGTTTATTGTGATGCATCCAAGAATGGATTGGGATGTGTGCTCATGCAAGATCGTAAGGTAATAGCTTATGGTTCAAGACAGCTCAAACCACATGAAGTAAATTACCCAACGCATGACTTAGAATTGGCAGCGGTAGTGTTTGCTTTGAAGAGATGGAGGTCATTTCTCTATGGATCAAAGTGCGAGCTTTACACAGATCATAAGAGTCTCAAATATTTCTTCACTCAGAAAGAGTTAAATATGAGGCAGAGGAGATGGTTAGAATTGATCAAAGACTATGATCTTACCATCAATTACACACCAGGGAAAGCTAATGTGGTAGCCGATGCTTTAAGTCGGAAGAGTACTGACAGTCCACCAATTCAATATGAGTTACCAAAAGAGTTGCAAAGAGAAATTGAACAAGCAGAGATTGAGGTACTTGAGGTACAATCTTTGGGAGGCTTGTATACCATGCGGGTCATGGAAGAAAGAACAAGTGATCTTAGAAATGAGATAATTCGGCGGCAAGACGAAGATCCATTCATAAAAGAAGAACTCCAAAGAATTGGGGAAGGAAGACCTTCCGAATTCCACTTAGGAGAACATGGTTCGTTATGGTTCAACAAAAGGCTTTGTGTACCTGACATTCCGGAGATTAAGAAATTGATACTTCGGGAGGCACATGAGACGCCGTACTCTATTCATCCTGGAAGTACCAAGATGTATATGGATCTCAGAGATATATTTTGGTGGAACAACATGAAAAGAGAGATTGCCAAGTATGTTTCTGAATGTCACACATGTCAAAGAGTAAAGGCTGAACATCAAAGTCCGGCAGGACCATTACAACCTTTGGAGATTCCTGAATGGAAGTGGGAGGAAATTGGTATGGATTTTATTACAGGATTACCAATGACTAAAACCCAAAAAGACATGATCTGGGTCATTGTAGACAGGTTGACCAAAAGTGCTCATTTCTTAGCAGTCAATCAAAAGGATCATGCCGAGAAACTGGTAAATATATATGTCAAGGAAATAGTCAGCAAACATGGAGTACCAAAAAGAATAGTTTCAGATCGAGGATCTGTGTTTACTTCGGTATTCTGGAGAAAACTTCAGGAAGCTTTAGGATCTCAACTAGATTACATTACTGCTTATCATCCTCAAACCGGAGGGCAAACTGAAAGAACTAATCAGATTCTTGAAGACATGCTTCGGGCATGTGTCCTTGATTTTGGAGGATCATGGGATGAACATTTACCATTAGCAGAATTCTCCTACAACAATAGTTATGAAAGCAGTCTTAAGGCAGCACCTTTTGAAGTACTGTATGGCCGAAAGTGTAGGTCACCAATTTGTTGGTTCGAGACCGGAGAAAAGTCTGAATTTGAACCAGATTACATCAAAGATCAGCAGCGAGTTGTGGATATCATCAGAGACCGTTTGAAAATAGCTCAAAGCCGTCAAAAGAGTTATGCAGATCAGAAGAGAAGGACATGGGAACCGGAAGTCGGGGATTTGGTATATCTCCGAGTTAGTCCAATGAAAGGGCTTATGAGGTTCGGTGTTAAGGGAAAACTAAGTCCTCGGTATATAGGACCTTACAAGATCTTAGCTCAGAACAGGAATGTAGCGTATACCCTACAGCTACCTGATCGGTTAAAACAAGTTCACAATGT
Source organism: Alopecurus myosuroides (assembly GCA_028641055.1). Classification (NCBI taxonomy): domain Eukaryota; kingdom Viridiplantae; phylum Streptophyta; class Magnoliopsida; order Poales; family Poaceae; genus Alopecurus; species Alopecurus myosuroides. Next base: position 364,987,253 of record CM054058.1, on the reverse strand, counting down.
TTTCCACGTATCCCAACTCCGAAAGTGTTTGAAGGAGCCGGAAGATTCGGTTAATCAAGAGGAGTTAGAATTGGAATCAGATCTCACATATGTCGAGGAACCAGAAAAGATTCTAGCCGAAGATTGGAAGAGACTCCGAAACCGAGCAATCAAGTACTGTAAGGTACAGTGGAAACATCATCCTGAGCGAGAAGCTACCTGGGAGAAAGAAGAGGAACTACGACAGAACTACCCCGAGCTATTCAGGTATTATAGTTACAACTTCGGGACGAAGTTCTCGTTAAGGAGGGAAGACTGTAATGTCCCAGCGTTTAGGAACTCACGGGGGGTAGAATATAATTTGTGCATCTGCATGCATGTGTTTGAAAAACCTGAGTAATTTTCTCGCAAAGTTAAAACCCCGGAGTGACTGAGGTTCCACCCAGAAAATGATGCTTTGGTAGCAGTTGTTACTATTAGTAGATGGAACTTTGACTTGACCTCTGGGTGATAATTGAATTTGAAACATTAGTGTGTGAATTATTAAAATGATTTGAATAATTTGAGTTGAGGTCAATTTGAAATTGAGTTTGAATTTTAATTAAATTTAAATCAAATTGAAAGGATGAGTTCATATCTTAAGTTTAAAATCATTGGATTTCAATTACTATATTAAATAGGAAATACTTTTAAAATATCAACAAGATTAATTAATGAAAACATATATGCTTTATTAATAATAATACCAAGATTACAAAGTTGTTACAAAGGAGAAAAAGAAATAAAGATTACAGTAGCTTTGCAACTAAGCTAATACAAAAATTAAACCTAGGACTAAACCTAGCTACACCAGTGTAGCTAATTCTTCAAACCTGCAAAAACAAACATGAAATCAAAATACAAAGTGTTAGTGGGGGGGGGGGTTAGTACCCTCAGGATTCAGTGAGGTGCACTGATTGATCATCATTGGGTTTTAAATCCATAAGAGGTATCTGTTCTGATTAATTTGCCTCAGACCAGCATCATAGGCATGCTCCTGGAATTACAACTGGCAACATCAAATTTAAATCACCAGGCAAGGGATAAGGACAGTGAGTAACCAGTGCGGCAAGGGGATGAGACCAACCAGGTACAGGAAAATATCCACACACTAGGTGGCAGCACCTAACTTACTGCCGAAGTAGCACACAGCTTAGTCATTCACAAGCACACAGCACACTCAGACCACCACTTTGGTGCTGTCAAAACCCAACCTGGAGTATAAACCCCCCATCAACCGTAGGGGATGAGGTCACACCTCATAGTTCCTGCTCAAGCACAAAACACCAGGAAAAGATAACATCCAATCAAGCAAGCCATTAGTTACTGGAGCAAGTGTTTGCAATCTTGCAAGCAAGCAAACAAGGCCAAGGTACCGGGGAGCGCAAGGAGGAAATCAAGCAATCCACAAGCACCAAAATCCACCAACCACTTGATCTATAACCAAGGTGAATCCCTGAGTACCATCTAAGCCAAATCTTTGGCTAAGTTGCACATAGGAAAGGTTGGGGTGCTAGAACCCTCAGATTGGCATAGTAGTGCTATGCTAAGCTCATCACTGGGCATTATTATCAAGCAAAGTATCTGTTCCTAGATTAATAAGGGCCTCAGGCTATGCATCATTGGCTTGGGGCAAAAGAATCAAGTAATAGTATCTGTTCTTAATTCATGAGGATCAAAGAAGCAAAAGAATCAAGTAATAGTATCTGTTCTTAACTCATGAGGATCAAAGAAGTAAAAGAAATCATAAATAGTATCTATTCTTATCAGTTGAGGCCAATAGCTAAGACAGAGAAGTGTATAGCACTGGATGTGGGACAGAATAGGAAATAGAAGCACTAGTTGTTCCACACACACACTCACACATGGTTGCTGGGTACCAGATCCAAGGATCTGATACCACAGAACCAAGGAAAGCATGGAAGAAAATCAATAAACAGATACCAACATAGAGGGCATATCCTCTGAAGAAATTCAGAGTAACACCTCTCATTTATTTAGCACATCCACAGCACCCTAAAAATCTTATGCTTAGCATTAAGAAATATTAACCAACAGCTAGTATCAGGAATCCATCAATTGGAGCCAAACCTAATGGTACCAGCAACAGATTCACCACCACAGCCATCTCACAGCACCAACCACCAGAGTAACAATTTAGGGCATGATAAAATTTCCATCCAACATAGAGCCTAGCTAGTAATTCATTCAGCACGCATCCAGTAAGCATTTGGATACCATCCAATGCTATTAATCGAACACTAGGGCACAGGAAGCATCACAGGTAGTCACAGCACGAATCAGCTCGATGGCTGATTCCAGAGCAAGAAGGAAGAAGGCATCCGTGAGAGGGAGAGGAAGAGTAGAGGGCAGTGAGAGAGGGAATCACTTACAGATGGTCACCATCGTGGTGACCATATCCGGTAGGAGAGCGAAGCACGGCGGCGGAGCCGCGGTTGCCCGTAGACCGTCCCGGCGGCGGCGTCCCCGGAGACGTAGCCACAGAAGCACAGCAGCAGCGTCTCAACTCCAGCAACCACGACATGGCGCCACGGCCACCGGAGCGGTGGAGAAGCACCCAGAGACCTAACCCTAGGGTTAGGGTTCGTAGATCCCCACGGGAGCATCACGGGGAGAGGAACAGATCGAGGAGGAGACGCGGGAGCAAGCAGGGAGGAGTTAGGAAGGCGCTAGGTCACGGCGGCGGTGGCATACGGGGAAGGCCGGAGAAATCGCCGGAGGCGATGGATCGCGTCGCCTCGGCGTCGCCATCTGCGTCGCCTCGCAAGGAGAGGAGAGGAGAGGATAAGGTGCGGGGCGGGGGCGAGTGCGGTGCGGCTGGTCTGGTCCAGCCTGACCAGACCAGGGGGTTGGGCTTAACCCTAACCCCGGGGACCACCTGTCAGCCCTAGGGGCAGACAGGTAATTTGGCTGAATTTTAATAAAAAAATTAGAAAATAAAATAAAATAAAACATAAACATATCTAAATTTCAAATTTAGAGTACTAAATAAATCAGTACAAATTTAATTTAAACACCAAAACAAATAGAGCATTACTAGTTGATTATTTGAAAACAATTAATATATTCTAACAATTGTTAAAATAAATAATTCAACTAATGGTCATATCCATTGAAATTTCATTAGTTAGTAATTTTAAAAATATGTTATTACTCCGGTTTACGAGAAAAACAACTTGGATTAAAGAATTAATATGGTCTTCCCAAAAATTGCATACATCTCATCGTTATGCATAATAGCATCATTTGCTTCTTTAAACATTGTCTTTACCGGACAATGATGGAATTTTGTAGAACAAGGAAGTCAGGATCCACCTCGAGCTTCAGACTTCATTACTTATCCGTATCCAGGCAAGTTCATCACTTGCTCATGTCCATTGAATTATGTCATAACAACTATTTTCAAAATCCCTATCGTATTACCACCTACTCCAAAAAGAATGCATGATCCTATTTTTATAATAATATGACTAATTGAATGACTACCCGAGTGGTAGTGTTCTGTTTGGTGGGCGGATGGAACCATGGTAAGATGAATAGGTCAAAGGAAGGTTCCATCTGCATGGGAAAGTATTACCTAGGAGTTAACAACAAATGCCGTCAGGATTCTTGCGCCGTAAATTCGCGTTGACCATGGATCTTCTATGGGGGGAGTAAGTCAGCCGTGATACTTTTCTCGTTCGCATGTCAACGGACTGCCAGAGACGTACGCTGTAGGTCTTGCGGGACTACATGCACATGGGTGGGAGCCCTTACGTCCCACGGGCTCTGGGGTCTATGAGTGTCTGCCAGGGGCGCGTAGATCTCCATCGTGAGGGGTGGAATCAGGCGTTCAACCTGCTGGCAGAAATGGGTGGGCATGCGTTGTGCGGAGAAGCACGGTTTGGCTTGGACCAACAACCGGGCCCCACACCTGAGTGGGAGTGGACAGGATCGCGCGCCTGGTTGTGCAACATGGTCTTGGTCGTCCATGGGTAAAGTAACGCACCTCTGCAGAGTGTAAAAGGATGTGGCATGTTACCCCTTGTTCCGGGAAGGAGCTGCGAACGCCGCAGGAAAGGCAACTCCATGAAAGTTCTAATCCTGTGAAGAATGGCGGGCATAGTTTTCATTATTAAAATCAATCTCTTGAAGAAAGATTTGACAAAACTTGCATCTGTCTAGACTCCTTAGAGTCGAGGACCGTAGTTAGTGCATACATTACTTCTGTACTTACAGGAACTTGCTGAGTAACGCTCGTTACTCATTCAATCCCGTTTGACCCCTGCTTAGGTTATGAGAACCTAGAATAAGCATCTTTCAACATACTTGGAGGCCAGGAGGATATCTTCTACGAAGAACCGGACCTCTCCGGTGGAGTAGAAGGAGTTGACTATCTCATCCAGTACGGAGCAGACCTCAACGGGGAGGAGTCTGACTAGGTTTAGCCTAGTCTAGAAAACTACTTATTCACGGTTGAATCGAGCAGCCTTTGACTCACGTATTGGCTGTTGAGTTCCCGTGCTATCAACTGTTTACTTTTCAGTGAGCGTTCTAACTTCAATAATGGGTGACCTCCATGTGAGCTCAATCTGTTGTCAGTACTCTATGTTTGTAATATATTTGGTGTATGTTAATCAGACCCGCAATGTTTCTGCTGTACCACCCTGAGGGATGTAATATTTGCGGAACGGTGTTCTGTGAGTGTTATATCAACGACTGGCGTACTACAACATGCAGTGGTATACTGGGTCACCACAAGGAGGAGGAGTAAAAGGAGAGAGGTAACAGTATCTCCCCCTAAGCATGTTGCTCCAATTATATTTTTTGACGAGTCTGAACTCGATGGTTTTCCTATGCCTATTATTTATGAAAGTGATCATGACTGGGAGAAACACACTACTTTTGATATTGAAAATCTCTTTGGTACCAATTCTGAAAATGATGATAAATGATGTACTATTAGTACCATCCATTCTCCTTCCAATGATGATATAGAAATCTCTGAGCATGTGGATGATGTGTTTGAAAATCCTTTTGCTACCGATTATTATATGCTTGATACATCCATTTCTAGTAAAAATGATGATATGTTTACAAATGAATGCACTTTGGAAGATAACTATTCTATTGCTTATGATGATACTATGCTTCTAGTCTTTGATAGCTATTATAAAAGATGCTATAACATAGGCTATGATTACAATTATTCTCATGAAACTTTTCATAGTTATGGAGGGATTACCGAAAACCATCTCCCTAATATACAACTTGTCTATCATGTTGGAGTTCTTTATGATGATTACAATGATGAACATGCTATTTTCAGTCCACCTACTATTGAGGAGAAAACTAGTTATGATTACAACATGCCTCTTATATTTTATGATTATGGTGATGAGAATAATAATGATAGCTATTTTGTTGAATTTGCTCCCACTACTATTAATGAGAATGACTATGCTTATGTGGAGAGTATTAATTCTTTTATGCATGTGGCTCATGATAAGAATGTTTTATGTGATAGTTATATTGTTAATTTTATGCATTATGCTACTGAAAGTTATTATGAGAGAGTGAAACATAGCCTTATGCATCTCAACAATATCAAGTTTCCCATCTTTATGTTGAAATTTTTGAATTTGCACTTATTTTGCTTTCCTGTGCTTGTTGCTTTGTGCTTTCATGACTTGTTTTTCTACAAGATTCTTTTTCATAGGAAGTGGGTGATACGTCTCCAACGTATCTATAATTTCTGATGCTCCATGATCATATTATGTCAATTGCTACTTGTTTTCTCCCTTATTTATAGCATTTTTATACGTTTTCTGGGACTAACCTATTAACAAGATGCCAAGTGCCAGTTCCATGTTTTCTGCTGGTTTTGGCTTCAGAAAAGTTGTTCTGGAAACATTCTCGGAATTGGACCCCACAAAGCCCAAAGTGCCTATTTTCCCCGGAAGCATCCAGAACACCGAAGAGGATTCGAAGACGGGCATCAGGGGCCACACCATAGGGTGGCGCGGGTCCCCCTAGCCGCGCCACCTATGGGTCTGGGCCCCTGGAGCTCCACCGCCTTTGCCCTTTCGCCTATTTAATCCCCTCGGATGGAAAACCCTAAGCACCTGATAAAAAAAACGAAAAGTTCCGCAACCGCTATCACCGTCAACCCTAGATCAGGGGGGTTCTAAAGCTGTTTCCGGCACCCTGTCGGAGAGGAGATCATCACCGGAGGCTTCTACATCACCATGCCTGCCTCCGGAGTGATGCGTGAGTAGTTCATCCTTGGACTACGGGTTCGTAGCTATAGCTAGATGGTTGTCTTCTCCTCATATGCCTCCATGTTTAGATCTCGTGAGCTGCCTATCATGATCGAGATTGATCTTATGTAATTCTATATGTTGTGTTTGCTGGGATCCGATGAATATTGACCTTATGCCAAGTTGATTATAGTCTTTATTTGCATATGCTATTTGTGATCTTGCATGTTTTCCGTTGCTAGTGGTTGCTCTGGCCAAGTAGTTGCTAGTGACTCCAAGAGGGAGTATTTAGCTCGATAGTGGGTTCATGCCTCCTCACCACCTTGCTCGAGTGAGAAAAACATGAAGGGGGGATGTGTAGTTTCCATTAGGGAGAAAACAACGGTGAGAGTGCCCGCGTGCATAATCATTGCTTACATTACACACTTTGTTTAATGCAGTTATCTGTTGCTTCCAACTTAATACCTAAGGGGGGTCAGATGATAACCCGAGGGTGGATTATTAGTCATAGATGCAGATGGATGTCGGTCTATGTATATTGTTGTAATGCCCGCACTAAATATCATAGTAGTCTACATGTCATATTGTGCACTACGGTGCAGCCTCTATTTGTCAAATACCCAGCTGTAATTTGTTCACCCAACATGCTATCTTTTATGGAGAGACACCACTAGTGAACCTATGAACCCCGGTCCATTTTCCACACTGTTAAACAAACCACAACAATTTCATGCTTTCTTTACTTACTGCAAGCATACATCATTTTCCACACTATACGTCTAATCTTTGTTTTCAGCAAGACCGGTGAGATTGGGAACCTCACTGTACCATTGGGGCAAAGTATTTTGGTTGTGTTGTGTGCAGGTTCCACGTTGTTGCTGACACCGGTGAAGCGCCATCAACACCGTCAGTGGCATCAACCTTCCGAAGGTCCTCTTTCTCCTACTGGATTGATAACCTTGGTTCTTAACTAAGGGGAAAACTCCTACCGATGTGCTCATCACACCCTCCTCTTAGGGTATCCCAACGAGTGCAAGATTTGCACCATCAAGGACTTTTTCTGGCACCGTTGTCGGGGAGAAGGAAGTCTTATGGCAAGGGGAGTCTCTCACTCTCAACCTCTTTATTTTGTTTATTGTCTTGTTTTTATTTTTGTCTTGTTTTTCTTCTCTATATTAAAACACACACAAAATAGTTTACTTCATAGCTGTTATTTATTTGCTTGCTTTTATTCTGCTAAAATGAGTTCTTCTGAGAATACTAAGTTGTGTGATTTCACTAGCACAAACAACAATGATTTTATTTGTAGACCTATTGCTCCACCTGCTCCTACTGCTGCTTTCTATGAGATTAAACCTGCTTTATTAAATCTTGTGATGAAAGAGTAATTTTCTGGTATTAGTACTGATGTTGATGTTGCCCACCTTAATAATTTTGTTGAACTATGTGAGATGCAAAAATATGAAGATGTGGATGGATATATTATTAAACTGAAATTATTTCCTTTCTCTTTGAGAGGAAGAGCTAAAGAATTGTTGCTATCTTTGCCTAGAAATAGTATTGATTCATGGACTAAGTGTAAAGATGCTTTCATTGGAAAATATTATCCTCCTACTAAGATTATATCCCTGAGAAGCGACATAATGAATTTTAAACAATTTGATAATGAACATGTTGCTAAAGATGGGAAAGAATGAAAACTATGGTGAAGAATTGTCCCACTCATAGATTGACTACTTGGATGATTATACAAACTTTTTATGCAGGACTGAATTTCTCCTCAAGGAACCTATTGGATTCAGCTACTGGAGGTACCTTTATGTCCATCACTTTGTACAATGCAACAAAGCTTCTTGATGATATGATGATAAATTATTCAGAGTGGCACACTGAGAGAGCTCCACAAGGTAAGAAGGTAAATTATGTTGCGAAAACCTCCTATTTAAGTGAAAGGCTTGATGATATTATGTCTATGTTTGTTAATGGTAAAACTCAAGTTGATCCTAATAATGTTCCTTTAGTCTCTCTGGTTGCTCAAGAAGAGCATGTTGATGTGAACTTTATTAGAAATAATAATTATAACAACAATGCTTATAGAAATAATTTTGGTGGAAACAATTATAAGCCGTATCCTCCTAATAATGGTTATGGTAATTATTATAGAAACTCCTACAATAGCAATAAAAGCTCTACCTCTGATCTTGAAAACATGCTTAGAGAATTTATTAGCACACAAACTGCTTTTAATAAATCTGTTGAGGAAAAGCTTGGTAAAATAGATGTTCTTGCCTCTAAAGTAGATAGCCTTGCTATTGATGTTGATTTTCTAAAACTAAAGGTTTTGCCACAATATGTTAAACAAAGTAAAACTTTGAATTCCATCCAAGTTTCAATTGATGATAATGTTAGGTTGATGGCTGAATTACGTGCTAGGTGGGAAAGAGAAGATGAATTGGCTAAAATGAATAATATTGCTAGAGTTTGCACTATCACGACCACTAGTAAAACTGAAGATCCAAGTGTTATTAAACCTCCTACTATCAATGTCAAAGTAGTTGGTGTTAATAAAGTCCCTACTCCTTTGGTGAAACGTGCTAAATTGCCTCAAACTGCTGAATTTGCTTCTGATAAAAGTGCTGAAATTTTTAGAGATGTGGGAGATAATGGTTCCATTACTTTTGATGATAATAATATTGATTTTGATGATTGAAATATCTCTGAAGTTATTATATTTCTACAAATTCTTGCTAGAATTCCCAATGCCAGTGCCATGAAATTGGCCTTTACTAAACATATTACCAATGCTCTCATGAAAGTTAGGGAGGAAAAGTTGAAACTTGAGACATCTATCCCTAGAAAATTAGATGATGGTTGGGATCCTATCATTAAGATAAAAGTAAATGATTTTTATTTCAATGATTTGTGTGATCTTGGTGCTAGCAACTCTGTTATGCATCAAAAGCTTTATAATATGCTTGATTTACCACCGTTGGAACACTGTTATTTGGATGTTCATCTTGCTGATAATGCTAAGAAGAAACCTCTTGGTAGAATTGATGATGTTCTTATTATGGTTAATAATAACCTTTCCCCTGTTGATTTTGTTGTTATGAACATTGAATGCAATGCTTCTTGTCGTATTGTTTTGGGAAGACCTTTTCTTAGAACTGTTGGTGCTATTATTGATATGAAAGAGGGGAGTATTAAATATCAATTCGCCCTCAAGAAAGGTTTGTAACACTTTCCTAGAAAGAAGAAGAAGTTACCTTTTGACTCTATTAATAGATAAAGATATGAAGTTTATGCTTCTTCACTTGAAAATACTTGAGTTGCTCATTTATGCCTAGCTGAAAGGCGTTAAAGAAAAGCGCTACCGGGAGACAACCCGTTTTATTTCGCTGTTTTCAACCCGTTTTCTTTCGTTTTCTTTGGCATTCTTTGCACCTGGGTGTTTTCTATTTTCTTAGCAACCCATCTGTTTTTTTTTTTTTTGAGTTTTTGTTGAGCCAAGTAAAGCCTCTAGTAGAAAGTTGAGACTATATTTCGGATTTCTGCGCAGGAAACAGATTTCTGCCGTCCACTGTTAATTCCGTAAAAAAGCACAGAAAATTCAAAATGACCTGAGTTTTTTTGTGCTTAATCCTGAGTTATATACGCAAGTTTTCTTAGTTTAAGACTTTTTCATTTGAGAAACATAAGATTTTTGAAAAAAATCAATCTTTACCTGCTGTTCTGTTTTGGCAGATTTCTGCCATTTATTGCATTTGCATCTTAATCTCTTTCTTTTGGTGTTCTTTTGAGAAAAAGAGTTTTAAAAGAAGTTATGACAGTATATAATGTGTTTTTGAGTGTTAGACTTGTGTTGAAACTTAACCATGTGAATTTATTATTTCAATTGCACTAACGTTGCTAATGAAGATTGTGAGAATTTTGGTGTGAAGGAAGTTCTCAAGGGTCAAGAGAAGAGGATGATATGATGTGACCAAGAAGAGTGAAAATCCTAAGCTTGGGGATGGCCCGGTGGTAAATCCAAGCAAATTCCAAGAAGACTCAAGCTTATAAGCTTTGGGATGCCCAAGGCATCCCCTTCTTCATCAACAAATTATCAGGTCACTTCTAGTGAAACTATATTTTTATTCAGTCCCATCTTATGTGCTTTACTTGAAGCGCCTTTTATTTTTGTTTTCAGTTTTTGTATCTTTCAGTTTGTTCTTAATTTTTACTTAAGCTCGTTTGGACCCTAGCATTCTTTTATTGGAGAGTGATACGCTCCGCTTTTTCATGAGAATACGTTGTATTCTTAATCTCTGTCTAGCTTCTGCATTTATTTACCTCCTGTTTTACATGCATCTCTTATTAAAGATGTTAGTTTTAGTAGTGTTATGTGAGTACTCTCATGTTTTATTTTTGTATCATAAAGAGTATTTTTGTTAAAGCATGTTTTGTATGGTGCTTGTTGGGAGAAAGAAAACTGTTGCTTGAAGTAGAATTTATAACAATGCTAGTAGAAGCTTGTATAGACTGTGGCTAGAACTTTTTCATGCCATGATAAATGTTATTTTAGTTTTAAAACCTTGTGGTTATTGAGTAGAATGAATAGCCTCAAATATATGAGAGTGTTTAATATGTCTTCAAAGATTCATGAGTTGTTCTTGTCATAGTAAAGCATCAATATATGATATTCTCTTTCGAATGTTTTATTTGGTTGACTTGGCGCATGCTCACACCATGTTTATGACTACAAACCAGTCACGAATAGCCTCCATGACCACTTAGTTTTTGAACTTTTGATACTGCTTATGTTTTAATTAATGATGCTTATGTCGCTATGCATGATTATGGCTCTTATACTCTCTTGATTTGTCGCTCCCAGTTTTTTGCATCCAAACTCCTTTAAATCAAATTTTTTCCCATTGTGTCCAACATACCTACCTACATGTGGTATTTAACTCCATTCCAAGTAAATTTCTCATGTGTTACCTTTAAAACCTTCAAAATTACTCCTGCTTTACGTTCCTGTTTTTTCTCATGAGGACGTAAATAGAGAATCTTTATCTCACTTGTTGATTGGATTTCACACCCTGGACTACTGGCTTCATCCGCTTATCCAAATGATAGAAGAGCTGGCAACGGGGTGCCCACCCCAAATTAATGCAAACAAATTATTTTCACTATTTTTGCCCCCGATTTATCAGTCAAAGCATAACTGTGTAAACAAAATAGAAAGAGGGATGACCTTCTACACCAGTTGCGTCCTTCACCATGGGAGCCGCTCTTGTGAATCTAGTTGGCTTGTGACGTACTGTATTTTCTGTTTATCATTCGTTGACATTAGCATACATCTCCCAAAATATAAACACTCCTCCATGGTATGTGATTGTTGGCAGGCACCCGAGGATTCGGTTAGCCATGGTTTGTGAAAGATGGATGGGAGGAGTGTCAAACTTTTAATACCTCTGTTTAATAAAATAAAAGCTCTAGCACATGAGTGATCCCTGCTTCCCTCCACGAAGGGCCTTTCTTTTACTTTTATGTTGAGTCTCCATCTTCTAACTTTATGCACAGTTGAGAGAGCATTTTTTCCATTCTCAGTTCTATGTGCATTTGTCCCATAAACATCAATAATTACTTCATAATGTGATATTATTTGTTCTTAAATTATTTGTTGTAGTCTTCCTCATGAACTTTGAACGTGTCCTGGCATTTATGTTTTGCCCCACTCGTAAGGACTAGCGAAATATCACTTTGCCATGCTTTCTCTATACCTGAAACAAACGTCTGCCTTTGTTTGCATTATTTTTCATGATCCTTTATTTGAGTTACTCTTCCTGATGCAAAGTAATTGCTATGCTTTATTATTAAAGTTCTATTTATCATGTTTGTGTTTGAAGTTCTATGATCTCAGCATGCATATGCTTTTACGTTAGATTGATCAAGTTTATGTTAGTAGCATGTCACCTCAGAAATTATTGTTTCATTGTTTACCTACTCGAGGACGAGTAGGAACTAAGCTTGGGGATGCTTGATACGTCTCCAATGTATCTATAATTTCTGATGCTTCATGATCATATTATGTCAATTGCTACTTGTTTTCTCCCTTATTTATAGCATTTTATACGTTTTCCGGGAGTAACCTATTAACAAGATGCCAAGTGCCAGTTCCCTGTTTTCTGTTGTTTTTTGTTTCAGAAAAGTTATTCTGGAAACATTCTCGGAATTGGACCCCACAAAGCCCGAAGTGCCTATTTTTCCCGGAAGCATCCAGAACACCGAAGAGGAGTCGAAGACGGGCATCAGGGGGGCCACACCATAGGGTGGCGCGGGTCCCCCTGGCCGCGCCACCTATGGGTGTGGGGGCCCTGGAGCTCCACCGCCTTTGCCCTTTCGCCTATTTAATCCCCAGGATGGAAAACCCTAAGCACCTGATAAAAAAATCCTGAAAAGTTCCGCAGCCGCCGTCACCGTCAACCCTAGATCAGGGGGGTTCTGAAACTGTTTCCGGCACCCTGTCGGAGAGGAGATCATCACCAGAGGCTTCTACATAACCATGCATGCCTCCGGAGTGATGCGTGAGTAGTTCATCCTTGGACTACGGGTTTGTAGCTGTAGCTAGATGGTTTTCTTCTCCTCATATGCCTCCATGTTTAGATATCGTGAGCTGCCTATCATGATCGAGATTGATCTTATGTAATTCTATATGTTGTGTTTGCTGGGATCCGATGAATATTGACCTTATGCCAAGTTGATTATAGTCTTTATTTGCATATGCTATTTGTAACCATGCATGCTTTCTGTTGCTAGTGGTTGCTCTGGCCAAGTAGTTTCTAGTGACTCCAAGAGGGAGTATTTATGCTCGATAGTGGGTTCATGCCTCCTCACCACCTTGCTCGAGTGACAGAAACATGAAGGGGATGTGTTGTTGCCATTATGGAGAAAACAACGGTGAGAGTTCCCGCGTGCATAATCATTGCTTACATTACACATTTTGTTTAATGCAGTTATCTGTTGCTTGCAACTTAATACCTAAGAGGGTTCGGATGATAACCTGAGGGTGGATTATTAGTCATAGATGCAGATGGATGCCGGTATATGTATATTGTTGTAATGCCCGCACTAACTATCATAGTAGTCTTCATGTCATATTGTGCACTACGTTGCAACCTCTATTTGTCAATTTCCCAGCTGTAAATTGTTCACCCAACATGCTATCTTTTATGGGGAGACACCACTAGTGAACGTATGAACCCCGGTCCATTTTCCACATTGTTAAACAAACCACAACAATTTCCTGCTTTCTTTACTTACTGCAAGCATACATCATTTTCCACACTATACGTCTAATCTTTATTTTCAGCAAGACCGGTGAGATTGACAACCTCACTGTACCGTTGGGGCAAAGTATTTTGGTTGTGTTTTGTACAGGTTCCACGTTGTTGCTGGCATCGGTGAAGCGCCATCACCACCGTCAGTGGCATCAACCTTCCGAAGGTCCTCTTTCTCCTACTGGATTGATAACCTTGGTTCTTAACTAAGGGGAAAAGTCCTACCGCTGTGCTCATCACGCCCTCCTCTTGGGGTATCCCAACGAGTGCAAGATCTACACCATCAGTGGGCTAGACTTAATTATTTTTTACATTTTCTTCTTGATGCTCTATTTTTCTTCAATTCATATCTCTCATGTTAAAGCATAATTGTGTAAACAAAAGAGAAAGAGGGATGACCTTAGGACCCCAGTTGCGTCATTCAATGGGAGCCGCTCTTGTAAAGTCTAGTTGGCTTGTGACGTACTGTATTTTCTGTTTACCATTCATTGACATAAGCATACACCTCTCTAAAAAATGTTTTTAATACCTCTGTTTAATAAAATAAAAAGCTCTAGCACATGAGTTAATCCCTGCTTCCCTCTGCGAAGGTCCTTTCTTTTACTTTTATGTTGAGTCTCCATCTTCTAACTTTATGCACGGTTGAGAGAACGTAGTTGCCATTCTGAGTTTAATGCGCATTGGTCCCAGAAACTATTATTAATTGATTCATGATGTGTTATTACTTGCTCTCAAATTATTTGTTCTAGTCATCCATGTAACATCCCAAGTATGAAAACAACCTTAGAATGTTTTGCTTCTTGTTAATTTATGTTAATGCATCATGTCATCATAAGCATTGCATGTGGCATGTCTTTCAATTTGAAATTCAATTCAATTTCAAACCAATTGGTTCATACTTGGTATGTTCCAATGTTTTCAAAATAAATCACTAACAGAAACAAATCAATTGCTTCCATAAACTTGAATTTTCACATAATTGACTTGGGTAATTTTTAAATAATTCAATTATTGCAAAATTCAAGCAAATTCATTTAAAATTCAAACAGCAACAAATATTTAAAATTTTGAAAAACAAAATTTGGTGCAACTGGGCATTTTCAATAAGGAACTTATAAAAATTTATCACCAAAATTGTTGGATCCCAAAAACCCCTTATTTTTCCTTCTCTTTTCTTTTCTACAAAAAAAGAAAAAGAAAAAAGGAAATAAAATAAAACAACTATGGGGGAGGCAGGCCACAAAGGCCCACCTACAACACCGATCCAGGCCCAAGCCCCCCTAGCTTCTTCTTCCTCGTACGGACAGGGAGCAGGTAAGCTCCTGTGGACAGGGAGCCCTCCACGACACCCCACCTGCTCCCCTCCCTTTCCCCTCCATAAAACCATCACCGAGGGCAACCCTAACCTAGCCCTCTCCTCTTCCTTCTCTCCGCCGCCACCCCCCTTCCTCTCCCTGTCCTGGTTCGTGTTTTTCTGAACCTTGAAACGCATCCACCATGGCTTGAAGGTCCTTGGCGCCGTCGTTCTAGCCCACGTCGGAGCCCGGCAACTACGGGAACGGAAACCCCTTGTCTTCCTCTCCCTCCTCGCTTCCAGGGAGGAGCCTGGGCGACCTGGGATCATCGCCACCGAGGCCTGCCTTGCCGCCCGTCGCCACCGTCTCCTCTACCTCGAGCCTCTGCTTCCCCTTCAACCGGTGGTGAGCACCACCTCTTCTCCTCCCTCCTCTCTCTCCTCCGCTGGCTGCACGCACACGCGGTGCTCCGCACATGCCGCAGCACGCTGCAGGACACACACGAGTGGCGCCGCCCCTGTGGCCGTCGCCGTCGTCTGTTTTCCGTCCGAGCTCGTCGATCGGCAACCTGCAGATGCGTATTTTTCAGTTTCGTCAGTAAACACTTCCTGATTTTTACCTCTTAAGCGATCAGATCCGTATCTATTCACAAACCACAGCCCAGCCCAGTGGCACAAGCCCACGCGTGCGCGACCAGGGGCGCAGGTTCGAGTCCCCCCGCGCGCAGATTTCTTTTGGGATTTATTCCCCACTGCCTGGTCCCACCTGTCACTGGCCCTGGAAGCCACCATGGCTTCCACCTCGCTGCGTGGAGCCGGACCCCACCTGTTAGTGGGCAAGGACACGCGGGTATGGCCCTGGATCGGTAGAAAAAGTCCCGGACGTTTTTCTCTGTTAAAAAGGAAATGAATTCAGTTTTGCAGATTCAAACCATTAATTGTAAAATCAATAACTAATTGAAAAATGCTCCAATTGGAACGATTCAAATTTATGTAGATTCATAACTTAGAGCACTCTCGAAATATGTAAACATGTCAACATGTTTCTGTAATAATTTGTGCACTAAATATTTAAATACAGAAAATGGAATAAAAATTGAAATCTTGCAAAATTCATAACTTGAGTTCTGTTCACCCAAATTGAGCAAACTTGAGCTCTAAAAATTTGTCTTAACAAACTCTACACAATGGTATTTTATGTGGGCACAGTTGGATAAAAGTGGACCACGAAAACAACCATTTTCTGTTCTGGCCAGAAAAGAAAAGAGAAAAGAAAATGACATAACTAAATTCAATAATGATCCAAAAATTATGTTTAATATCTCAAAATGTTCAGTGAAACATTGTCCACATGTTTTCAAGTATTTCCCATGCTTTTGTAACTGAAATTACCTCTTTTTAAATTGTGTACCAAAAATGGCAGAAATGAAAACAATAAGAATTAATTCTTATTTATTATTTTCTTCACCCAAAAATTATGGAAACTGTACCAAAATGGAAAGAACTTCAATTAATAACAGAAAAGCATCATTTCATGCATGTGGGAATACTTTTGATGTATTGATCTTATTAAAATTAATAATAGGCCACTAAGATAAATATGAGAGGTTTCCAAATAATGCAAACTTATTTGGGACACTCATTTAACTTGATGATCATGTCCATGATCTCTTACTTGCATTAAAATGTCATGCATCATCCCATGTTTGTGCATTATGCCATGTTATTGATTGTTCGTCTCTCTTCGTTGTTTGTTTTCCTCTTCTCGAATAGACGACGACATTGAGACAGACGAGGTTTACGATACCACTTCAGAGGAGTTAGCCCAGTACCAGGCTACTGAGTTTGCAGGCAAGTATTCACTCACCTGAACCATTGTTTCCGTATCACACTTGATACCGATACTTTCCATTGTCTAATCTGCTAGCCTTATGATTCGTTACTTATGTTCCGATCCTATCACATGTTATCCTGTAACCCTGAAATAGCCTCTCCTCCACACCTATAACCCTGTTGCTTGTTGGCCTGTGTCTTACTAGCATGCTTAGTGTTGTTTATGCTCGAGTCTGATGTCCGTTATTTTCTTTAACCATAGTTATTATGGTTTGGGGCTCGATGTGTTAAACAACAACCTGTTAATGTTTGAGGTAATGCTAATCTGATGATAAGGCACCGGCAGGAGGCCGGGTATGATTTTGAGGCCTGCTAGTGTCGAACTCAGGAAAAGTTCTTGTCCTCTAAATCCATGATGAGCGCGCTAACCGCATGTGGGAAGCGTGTATGGGCGCCCCCCGCAATTCTGATTCGATTCGCATCTCGTCCAAATCGCCACACTTAGTTCGGGCTTTCCATTTGATGCACGCATTTGCAGGCACGAACCCTTGGCGCCAGGGTGGAACTTTTGTAGTCAGCATTTAGGGCGGCGTGGTCTTCCAGTGCTATGAGGGTCCCCCTTTTCTTCGTGTGGGCTCGATTAGCCGCGCACGCACAACACGTGGTTCTTTGGGCTTGATGCGAAGAAGAGTTGGGTTGTGTTGAGTGGCCTGCTTGGTGGGTTTGATCCCCGCCTGGCGGGTTATTCTTACGTGTACGGACAATTTGGTGCATCCCTGCAGGGTTAAATCTTCTCGAGAAGCCGTGTTGTCCGCGGTTATGGATGACTTGGTGATAGGGCTGGCTAACAAGGATTAGACAACTTACACCTAATTAATAATAATTTGACTAGTAATAGGCATATTGTCACAATAACCTGAACCTTCATTAATCCAACTGTGTGGGTTATCCTCAGATTGCTTCTTTGGATAAGGGGCGAGATCCAGGATGGGTTTGTTTGAGGTTAGTGGTAGTTGGCTCCGATGCGCTATCTTATCCCTTTCTTTTAGCCGGATGTTGTAGCATGTCTCTGTAGTTGGTTAGTGCAGCCCGCTGCCGCACCTTTGTATCACCTATCTTCCGTTGAACCCAAAACATCTGTACTTGGTGTTGTCGGGTACACTTTGGTATCTTGTGCGTCTTGCTTGCCAGTACTCGTCCGTACTGACCCCTTTGGGGCTGTTGGTTCTGCAGACTACGTTTCCGAGGATCCCCATGGTGGCTACTACGTGGAGTACGACGAGGCTGCTGACGAGTAGATAGCGGACCCGGGCAGGATCCGAGACTTCGTGGATGGGCTCCGTTCTTTTCGTTTCCGGCCTCTTAGGCCTATTTGGATCTTGTCTGTACTCAGACACTTTGGATGCTTCCGCTGTGATGTAATGATGACTTGTTGGGACATGTGTCCTCTGCATGACTGTATTTGCTATCTCTGCTCTAGTGAGAGCTTTTGCCACTTATTTCTATTTCTTTGTGTCTTAGAGATTTGTTGTGGTATCACTTGTTCAAATGCCGTTGACGTACCATGTGTGTATGTTATGAAGTACGTCAATGGAAGTATTCGGATTCCTATTGGATGGTTTCACAGATGATGAATAGTAGAGGATGGTTGTCACACGTTTACGTGTTGGCCTACTCATATTGAGATGCGGGTGCAGGTAGGCCCCGTAAGCCAATTATCTACTATTTAGCGGGCTGTGTGTATCCTCTAGAAGTCCGGGTGCGACAATCCACTTGAACTTTGAAGGTGTCCTGGCATTTATGTTTTGCCCCACTTTTAAGGACAAGCGAAATATCACTTTGCGATGTTTTCTTTATACTCGAAACAAACATATAACTTTCAAGTGCATTATTATTCATGATATTTTATTTGTGTTACTTTTCATGATGCAAGGTGATTGCTAAGTTTCATTGTTTTATATCTATCATGTATGTGTTTAAAGTACTATAATTTCACTTTTACATACGCTTTTACGATTTAGATGATCAAGCTTATGTTGGTAGCATGTCACCTCAGAAATTATTTGTTTTTACCGTTTACCTACTCAAGGACGAGTAGGAACTAAGCTTGGGGATGTTGATACGTCATAAACGTATCCATATTTTTGATGTTCCATGTTGTTTCATACTATATGCTACATGTTTCCTTTACACTTTATGCCCTTTTTATCGATTTTGTGGGACTAACCTATTGACAAGATACTACAGAGTCGGTCCCTGTTTTCTGTTGTTTTTAGTTTCAGAAAAGTTGTTCTAGAAATATTCACGGAATTAGATGATTCAAAGACCAGAAGTCTTAGAGTTCCCGGAGGATCCACGGAGTCCAAAAGAGACCCGGAGAGGGGCAGAGGGGTTCCCACACCATGGGTGGGCGTGGGTACCCCTGGCCGCGACTAGGGGTGGTGTGGCCCCCTGGCTGCCCACCGACATCGCCCTTTCGCCTATATATTCTCACTGAGGAATAAACCCTAAATATATCAGCCCCTTCCACGAAAAGTTCTGTAGCTGTGCCGCCGCCGCCGACAAGTTTCGGGGGACAAAATTCTCTCTTCCGGCACCCTGCCGGGATGGGGAAATGCCACCGGATCCATCTCCATCAACTCCACTGCCATCTTCATCGTCGTTGATGTCTCCCGTGATGAGGAGGGAGTAGTTCTCCCTCGGGGCCAAGGGCTCTACCGGTAGCTATGTGTTTCATCTCTCTCTCCCATGGTGTGATCTTTATGTGATCATGAGCTTTGTAATCTAGTTGAATAAGTAGATGTTACTCTTCATCTGTTATGCTAGTCAAGTGGTTTTGTTATGAGATCTCCATAAACACTTTGATCACGGTGTAAAGGTGACAGTGTGTGCACCGTGTGGTTTAGCATGATATTTATATATTTTGTTGGATGGCCTTATGAAATTGTGGCATTTGTTTAGTACTAATTTTGGGCGCTCATAGTGACAGCGTGGGGTGCCCTAGAGAGGGAATACAGACTTGAGGAGTGTTGTTATAGCCCTACGCATGGATTGGTGGTCGTTATCCGACCGGAGAGTGGTTCGGAGTAGCATAGTGAAGAGATGATATTTATGCATTCAATTATGTTATCATTGTTGAGAGTGTTCACTAGTGAAAGTAGGATCCCTAGGCCTTGTTTCTAAGCATTGAAACACCGTTTTCATTCAATTCTGCTACATGTTTGCTTGCTTCCATTTTTATTTCAGATTACTATTATCACTTATAACCATCCATGCTACTTGTATTGGTTTAACATGATATTTATATCTTGTATTGGATGGCCCTATGAAATTGTGGTGTTTGTTTAGTACTAATTTGGGGCGCTCATAGTGACAGCGTGGGGTGTCCTAGAGAGGGAATACAGACTTGAGGAGTGTTGTTACAGCCCTACGCATGGATTGGTGTTCGTTATCCGATCGGAGAGTGGTTTGGAGTAGCATAGTGAAGAGATGATATTTATGCATTCAATTATGTTATCATTGTTGAGAGTGTTTACTAGTTAAAGTAGGATCCCTAGGCCATGTTATCACTTATTATCATCCATATTACTTGTATTTTACTCTCTCTTCGCCGAACTAGTGCAACTATACAACTGACAATTCTATTAGGTGTGTTGGGTACACAAGAGAATTCTTGTATCGTAATTGCAAGGTTGCTCGAGAGGGATATATTTGACCTCTACCTCCCTGAGTTCGATAAACCTTGGGTGATCCACTTAAGGGAAACTTGCTGCTGTTCTACAAACCTCTGCACTTGGAGGCCCAACACTGTCTACATGAATAGAAGCGTGTGTAGACGTCAATGTGCTAGTCCTAATATTGCAAAAATAGCAGGCATCTTGGTGCCCATCCCAAAGTAAGCTACAACAATAACTTTAAAATCTCCTGACACTGTGGACTTGAGAAATCATGAACTTAGCTTGTGCAAACAAGGAGACAGGGTAATGTTATGATTCTCCTATGGGAGCCTCTCTTGAAGCCATTAAACATGAAAAGATGATGGATCATTTCATAGCATTCGTTGACATATACATACACCTCTCTCAAAATTATTTTGAATACCTCTGTTTTATTAAATAAAAAGCTCTAGCACATCTGTAATACCTACTTTCCTCTATGAAGGGACTTTCTTTTACTTCTATACCGAGTCTTCATCTTCTTACTTTATGCACCAGTTAAGGGTCTCTTTGATTCATAGGAATGGTATAGGAATTTTGTAGGATTAGATCCTATAGGAATTTTTCCTATATTGCTTGTTTGATTCAAAGGATCATATCCTATAGGAAATATTCCCATAGGAATCTTGTAGTACAAATCCTATAGGAAAAGAACATGAGGTCCAACCTCATGAAAAAATTCCTTCACACAATCAAAGGAAAATGCTCTTCTCATAGGAATCATTTGGCCATACCATACCAATCCTACAAGTTTCCTATTCCTACACTTTTCCTATCCTATAAATCAAAGAAGCCCTAAGAGGGAACCACTTTATTATGTTTTTCTTTATGATTGAAACAAACGTATCACTTCCAATGCTTCATTATTCATTGTCTTTTATTTGTGTTACTTTTCATGCGCAACATAGTTGCTAAGTTTACATTAGTTCAAATAATATTTATCATGCCTTTGTTAAAGTACTTTGATTTCATCTTGCAATGCTTTTACATAATGTTGACCTGGATTGTGTTGGCTTCATGTCACCTCAAAAATTATTTTGGTATCACTTACCTACTCGAGGACGAGCAGGAGTTAAGCTTGGGGATGCTGATACGTTGCAAACGTATCTACAATTTTTTATGCTCCATGCTTGTTTTCTATCCAATGCCCTTATATTTTCTACATGTTTTCTATCGTTTTCCTTTGTTTTCCGGATGTTTTCATAGACTAACTTATTAACAAGATGCCTTAGGACAGTTAATGTTTTCTACTGTTTTTTATTTCAGAAAAGTTCTTAAGGAAATATTATCAGAAAGGGATGAAAATCCACGAAGATAATTTTTTACCCGGAACAGAGATGGAGTCCAAAGAAGAGCCAGAGGGGGCAGGGAGTGCCAAGCGCGAATCCACCCTAGGCCGCGCTTGGTGGGCCCCTAACGCCCGTAGCCACTGCCTCTTGGTGCCTCTTCACCCATAAACTGCCTTCAACCCTAAAAACATCGTGGACGGAGTTATTTTCCATGAAACAGACAAAGAGGCACCGTCACCTCGAAATTCCAATCTAGGGATTCTGGATTCCTGCTCCAGCACCCCGCTGGAGAGGGTAACCTTCACCGGAGACCTCTACATCACCATGATCGCCTCCGGACAGATGAGTGAGTAGTTCATCTCGGGACTATGGGTCTATAGCAATAGCTAGATGGTTGTTCTCTCCCCTATGCCTCCATGTTTAGAGTCTAGTGAGCTACCTCATATGACCGAGACCACCATTATGTAATTGTGCATGTTGTGTTTGCTGGGATCCGATGAATCATGAGATTATGATTATTTTGTTCATGTCAATCTGAGATGCTTCACTTATATTCGTATAGAGTTTTAATCTTGTCTTGCAATGCTCTCCGGTGTTTATGATTACCTTGGCCACGTAGTTGTTTTCACCTCCAGGAGAGGGTTTATATGCTAGAAGGTAGGTTCAACCCTCCCTTACATATGTGCTCGAGTGACAGAAACATGACGGATGGGGGATGGGTTGTTGCTACTAGGGAGAAAAAAACGGTGCTCTTGTCTACAGACGAGGACCACTACTTACATTACGTACTTGTTCTTAATGCATTTGCCTGTTGCACACAAAGCAATCACTTTGTTGCTGAAACTTAGTACCAGAGAGATTTCCTGGATAGCTTTATTGAGGTAGACTTTTTTATATGGATGCATGCTGGATAGAGTTCCATATGCCTTGACGTAATTCCTACATTGTTACAACCCTTGAACTATATCTCATCATAATAGTATGATTATATGTTTATGATTTTTCAATTGCCCAGCTGTAATTTGTTCACCCAGCATGTTTATTTTCTTTGGAGAGACACCACTAGTGAACCTATGCCCCCTGGTCCTATTTTCTTCATATTTGCAACCTTCTTGAAAGCACTTTCATAATTGTTTCCTTGTTGTTCCTTTTTCACTTCTATTATTTTTGAAGACTCTATACGTTTAATTCTCTAGTTTTCAGCAAGACTGGAAGGTTGACAACCTTCCGGAAAGTTGGGGCAAGAGAGAGTTTGTGTTTGTGTGCAGGTTCCATGCTTGTTGACGCGCCAGACAATAAGCAACCTTCTCCAAGACTACGAAGTCCTACTGGTTCGATAAATCCTGGTTCCTTAACTGGGGGGAAATTTCCGCTAGACTACATCATACCTTCTACTTGGGGTCTTTCAACGAGCGTGTGATCACGTCAGCATCAGCAAGCATAAGAAAATGCAGTGAAGAAAGCACAACAGCAAGGGGCAAGGAGGTTCAAGATGGTTAGAAGATCAGATGCCACAAGCCAGCAAGTGTTCAAGAAATCTAAGGTTAACATGTTTGATGAGCTGAGAGATTGAACTATGGTATGTTAATATGTTCAAGCAAGCACACGTTTAATGAGCTTCTTATGGTGAAACTTGTTTTGTAATTTTGTGACTTGCTCATGGTGAAACATGTTCTCTTTTGTAATTTATAACATATTTCCTCAACTTAGATGTTCAAACTATTTGAATTATTGTCTGTGCCATGAAGCTCTACCAACTACCAATTTAGGACAACTTTAGGACAAATATATAGATATTCAAATCTGACATAATGCATAGAAAAATTTACGATTAACTTGCACTACTTCTTGCATCCATAACTAGCATAGAGTCTTTATACATAGATAACCATCGGGTTCTTAATACAGAGTCTAACATAGATTGATAGATAACCATCAGGTTCTTAATACAAAGTCTAACATAGATTGATAGATAACCATAACACTATGTAGATAACCATCAGGTTCTTGAATACACAAACCAACAGACTCATGCCCTAGGTTCTTAACCATACACCCATCACTACCATCACATCACTTCTTCAGGATCATCAGCACACAAAGCACAGACAGCAGCAACACAGTACGAATGATAAACTTCATCAGCAATACTATTTCCCTCCCTAGTGCTAGCATTGAAGATGCTTGCAGCTTGGTGATGGTCAAGGGAGCTCCATTTGCAGCAACTCAAGGCCTAGTCCTCTTGATGATTTTTCTCTCATCTCTGAAATACTACCACCAGCTTTTGCATTGTCCTCCCTTATCTGCTTCAGCTCATCTCTCTTCTCATCTGCTGCATAGAAAGCTTCAGCAGCATCATCACCAACAAGTAGTTTCGGTCAATCAAGTACTCCACGTACTCCAGCTCCCACTTCCAGAAGTCACAAGTTCTCTACAAAATAAGAAGAGAAAAATAAACTGAAATTAGTAGCCCTCACTGTATCTAACAACAACTACCTACCACTGAATTTATATAACAACAAACACCAAGAAATTACCAAGAAACAAGTACCCAACAACATCACGAGCACATATCTTAAGGCATTAGTAGCACATATCTAACAACATCAGTAGCACATTTCCCTACAAATACTAAGGCTAGGATCTACAGAAATGAGCAAGAAAAGAAGCAATGTAACTCACCCCATGGTTGCGACAGCAGTAGAACACCCAACCGTCATGCTCGTGAGTGTTTGAGAAACACTTCTTCACCAGCAACCCACAGTTCGGGAACTCAATGGTGAGCACTGGAACTAATCCGGTGGATTGAAGAACGGACGGAGCTCGTACTCGACATGCCTTTGTTGGAAAATGCGCGCGTCCGCATTCGACGACGACGGGCAGCAGGGGCAAGCAACGGCGACAAGCTAGGGATTTGGGGAAGTAAGAAGACTAGGGATTTGGGGACGGGGATGGGTTGGGCCCAGTCGGCTGGTCAGGTCGCACCAGCTAGGGTTTTGTTCCGACAAATATGCACATAACCCCTCAAAGTGCGGGTGTCCACTTTGGTCACTACCACGCTGCCCAACCCCTCATTGCCCAAGTGTCGGCTCAGGTGTCCTCGGCCGTATGCCACGTCAGTGCAGTACGGTAGCAAAATCTGTAGAGTGACCGTTGTGACCATATCTCGCAAGCTTCGGTACTGTATTTTGGGTAGAGCGAAGTCGAGTGACCAATGTGAGACACCGAGTCAAGTACAGGTACTATAGATGAATTTTTCTCTTGATCAATCTTCTTCGGTGAACCATTGTGAGTGTGTATCTAGCGTGGCTTTATTGTGTGCCAACATGACATCGGTGAGGAGCTCTATAGGGCCGAGCTACGAGGCCGAGGAACCCACCTTGTCGTCAACACGTGGCACTTGGGAGAATGGATATCACTCTACACACGTCAAATGAAAGCCGAGAAGAAAGATTAGCGGGAAACACAACACGGACGATTAAAATTCCCCGTGATGACTCTTTTCCCTTATGACTTCGTTAATTTATAGCCGGTCTCTTTTGAGCCTAATCTCTCGGTGATGCTATGAATAGTGCCAGGCCCATCTCCAGAAATTTGAGGCCTGATGACCCACAAGTATAGGGGGTGTATCGTAGTACTTTCAATAAAAAAGAGTGTCGAACCCAACGAGGGGCAGAAGGTGTTGACAAGCAGTTTCGATGAAGGAATAACTGTAAATACTGGAAAACGGATTTGTAGTTTTTTTTTGATATTGCAGATAAATAAAGTGCGAGTAAATAGAATGCAGTAGTAATAATTGCAGCGATTGTCCCAATCCTTTCTTCAGCAAAGGACAAGACGGTGAGTTTACTTATGATTAACAAATGTTCTCGAGGACACACGGGAGGTTTCTGTCAAGTGCTTTTGTTCCATGCAGCTGAATAATGTTCGGTGTTTTGATAAGTGTTGTGTGGGTGAACCTATGCTAATGTATCGTCCCATCCAAGACTAATACATACTTGTGATTATACCCCTTGCAAGTATCCGCAACTACAAGAAAGTAATTAAGAAATAAATCTAACCACAACTTTAAACTCCGGGATCCTACGCTCCCTCGTGTAATGGTTACCTAACGGGGGTTTAGGTTTCTGTCACTCTGGAAGCCCCACAATTAGTAGCCAAATACACGATGCATTCCCCTAGTCCCATAAATGGTGAAGTATCATGTAGTCGATGTTCACATGACATCACTAGAAGAATAACACCACAACTTAAATATCAAACATTAAATATTATTCAACATTACTTCACTACTAACAACTTGACTTCTCCCATGTCCTCAAGAACAACATGAACTACTCAAAAAACATAATATGGATCATAATCATAGGTGATATAATGGATGATAACAATCTGGTCATAAAGTGCAAACACCGATAAATCTCACAAGCATCAACTACTAACAAGTAAGCCACACCGGGAGAGAGATCTAATGCAAAACAACGATAGAGGCCCCTAATTGTTACAACGGGATGAAGGTGGATGATGAGGGTGATGGTGCTGGTGGTGATGACGATGATGATGACGATCTTGATGATGCCCGGAGCGATGACGGTGACGATGACGGTGATTTCCCCTCTCCGGAGATGAATTTCCCCAGCAGATTTCTCCCTGCCAGAGAGCTTTTCTCTCTCGGGTGTTTTCCGCCCCGCAGCGGCGGCGGAATAATTCTTCGAGGATGGAATGAGGCATAGGGTTCCCTCGGGGTCAGGGGGCCAAAGATGACCCCCGGAGGTGGGCCAGGCTGGCCACACCCCTAGGTGGCGCGTCACCCCTAGGTGTGGGCCCCTGGTGGCCCCCCTCTGGCTCTCCTTCTCGATGTGTTCCTCCTCGAGACTTTTAGGAACCCCGGATGTCCCCATTCTTCTTCTGATCTTCTGAAATATGATATCTCGAGGGTGCGTTTTCCATCAGATTTTTGGTCCCGGTGTTTATTCTCCAAAAATTGTAAAACATTAAAAATAAGATAAAATAACATAAGGGATGCATCATAACATGAAATATATCGATGAATAATAGAAAATTATGATATAAAATAGTGATGCAAAATGTACGTATCAAGTCCCCCCAAGCTTAGACCTCGCTTGTCCCCAAGCGAAACTGAACTTAGAAAACATGACCACAGGTTTATGGAGTGAAGAGTCGATAAATAAAATAGGGACAAGGAGCATCACATTTACCTATGCACCAATTATTACATACATCAACTTCTCTCATATAACTTAACTTGAAACAAGTAAAGGGAGTCACAAACAAAGATACAAAAGAGAGAATCAAAATTGGTAATGGCAAACTTCGTTCTTGGTCCGAGAACATTTAATGAAATTATACTTATCTTAGGTGAAGTCTTTATAACAAAGTTTATAGTGTAGGGCTTAACATGTTTAATTATAACACTCTTTTACAGTGATTCATAGCTTTCAAAGTAATATTCATTCAGATAATAAAGCATGTGCTAAACAAAGAAGGACAGAAAACATGATTGAATAAATCAACATATAGATGATGTGAACACAACAACTCAAATGCTTGCTGGAGACAAAGTAAATGGGTTTACTGACTCAACATAAAAGTAAAAGATAGGCCCTTCGCAAAGGGAAGCATCGACTACTCATGTTCTAGAGCTTTTATTCTAATAAACAGAGGTATAAAATGCATGACACTCCTCCCATCCATCTTACACAAACCCTGGCTAACCAAATCCTCGGGTGTCTGCCAACAATCACAAACCGTGGAGGAGTGTCTAAATTTTAGGGGTGTATATTTATGTCAATGAATGGCAAACAGAAAACACAGTACGTCACAAGCCAACTAGACTCACAAGAGCGGCTCCCATAGAAGGACGCAACTGGTATAGAAGGTCATCCCTCTTTCTCTTTTGTTTACACAATTATGCTTTGACTGATAAATCAGGGGCAAAAAGAGTGAAGATAATTTGTATTATTATTTGGGGCTAGGCACCCTGCTGCCAGCTCTTCTAGCATTTGGATAAGCGGATGAAGCCACTAGTCCAGGTGTGTGAGTCCAATCAACAAGTGAGATAAAGATTCTCTATTTGCGTCCTCATGAGCTAAAACAGGAACACACAACATGTGTAATTTGAAAGTTTTAAAGGTAGCACATGAGCAATTTACTTGGAGTGGCGGTGAAATACCACATGTAGGTAGGTATGGTGGACACGAATGGCAAGGTTTTGGGTTTAAGGTTTGGATGCACGAGAAGCATTCCCTCTCAGTACAGGGTTTTTGGCTAGCAAGGTTGGGTAGCAAGCATAAGAGTTGAATGAAAACAAACAAATATACTTATGATTAAACCAATCATGCAATCTTCATTGAAAGCATAAACAATCTTAATTTGTGAATACTAAGTTTATGAGCTAATAGGCAAATTCCTCTTTCTTATACTAGCAACTCAAATTATTATTTCTACTGACCCAAGCTAAGTTTGCCAAAACCAACTAGACTAACTTGATGATCTCTAGAGTGATACCAAATACTAATAACAAGCTCAACCATGTGACAGGAGTTGAAAACTGAAATAATGTGCATAGAAAGTAAATGATGAAACTTCTCATTAATATTTCAAACCGGCAACTCACACCAACGGATACAACGATAACCAACTAGGGAGAGACACTTCCATACTGCAAACCATCCTATATGATGATTTCTCTACTCATGATATGACTCTATTGCAAAAGTAAAAAGATGAAAGATAGTGATGTGATACTGCGGGACTCCCCCAAGCTTGGAACAAGCCGAGGGGATGCCAAAACCAATGACGAATCAATTCTTCGGTGGTGGTGGTGGTGAATCCTTCTCATACTCGGTCTTCTAAGGTAAAGGCTCTCCATCCACAAATGACGTCCTAGTCTCCATAATCCTGAAACTAGCAGCAACGCTTATATGTTTAAACCTGTTCTCATACTCACAGTTCTGGTTATGCACGTCATAGAGTTGTGCTTGCAGATCATTGGTGATCTTGGTCAGTGAGAGAATCTCCTCCCAAAGCTTCAAATTCTCCCTCTTGTATTCAGCGATTTGTTCTGTCTTTATCCTATCGATGATCTCAACTTCACGCTCCACCATCCTCTTGTACCTGACAACTTCTTGCTCCAGTTCCTCTATCCTAGCTTCCAGACTTCCCTCTCCTCTAGGGCCTCGAACATCTTCAATCTGCACCTTCCCGTCCTTGAGCAGAAATTCCTTGGGATGCATCTTCAACTCGTTCAAGTACGGGTTGACGACGTTCTCAAAGAAACTGTCTTTGGGAGATCCAGGAGAAGTCATTGTTGCTCTAGATCTGAGGATATAATCTGGCAAAAACAGCTCGAAACATAAACACGACGAGAAAATGATATACGGACCTCGGGGGATCTGGGGGATTATATAGCAAAAAGTTTCATAACAAAAGGAAAGTCCAGGTCGAAAACGAGTCGGAGAGGGGATCCGGGGCGCCCACACCTAGGGCTGGCGTGGCCAGAGGTGGGCCCGCGCCACCCTATGGTGTGGAGCCTCCGGGCTCCGTCTCCCTCTCGTTTCCGGCTCATAATTTTTCATATTTCCTAAAAACAGCAAAATATAAGTTGGAATATGTTTCACGAACATTTTCTTACCAAAACTGTTACCTATTTGAAAACTGAATCTGCAGTTTCTGAAATATGCTTCCTAATAAACTTCTGTGGGATCATGGCTTGAATACAATCAACATTTTCATTATAAGGATCTCCGGAGATATAATGCTTGAGTCTTTGTCCATTCACCACTTGTGAAGAGTTGTCTTCAAGGGAAACAATTTTAATTGCCCCCGAACGATAAACCTCTTCAATAACAAAAGCTCCTTCCCATCTCGAGAGTAATTTTCCTGCAAAAAATCTAAGACGAGACCTATACAATAGCACTTTCTCACCAACATGAAATTCTCTTTTAATAATTCTCTTATCATGCCACCTTTTAACTTTCTCTTTAAAGAGCTTAGCATTTTTGTATGCTTCACTCCTCCATTCATCTAAAGAACTTAAGTCAAGCAACATTTTCTCACCAGCAAGTTTAAAATCTCTATTTAAGTCTTTCATTGCCCAATAAGATTTGTGTTCTAATTCTAGGGGCAAGTGACAAGCTTTTCCATAAACCATTTTATAAGGAGACATGCCCATGGGATTTTTGTAAGCAGTTCTATAAGCCCACAGAGCATCATTTAATTTCTTAGCCCAATTTTTCCTAGATTTGTTAATAGTCTTTTGCAAGATAGATCTAATTTCTCTATTTGATAATTCTACTTTCCCGCTAGTTTGAGGATGATAAGGTGAAGCAGTTCTATGATTAACATCATATTGAGAAAGGGTTTTTCTAAAACCACCATGAATAAAATGAGAACCCCCATCAGTCATAAGATATCTAGGCACACCAAACCTAGGGAAAATAATATCTTTAAGCATTATTTATGAGGTTTCACCATCAACACTTTTAGTAGGTATAACTTCTACCCATTTAGTAACATAATCAACAACAACAAGAATATGAGTATAGCCCTTTGAAGGAGGGAAAGGACCCATAAAGTCAAAACCCCAACAATCAAACGGTTCAATAACAAGAGAATAATTCATAGGCATTTCATTACGTCTAGAAATATTTCCAACCCTTTGGCATTGATCACAAGATAAAACAAATTTTCTAGCATCTTTAAAGAGAGTAGGCCAATAAAAACCTGATTGTAGAACCTTATGTGTAGTTCCATCTCCAGCGTGATGTCCTCCATAAGCACTACTATGACATTTTCTCAATATCTCTTGTTGTTCATTTTCAGGAACACATCTTCTCATAATACCATCAACACGTTCTTTATATAAGTGTGGGTCATCCCAAAAATAATGCCTCAATTCATAGAAGAATTTTCTTCTTTGCTGAGTTGTAAAGGTAGGAGGCAAGTACTTCAAAACAATAAAGTTAGCATAATCAACATACCATGGACTCTCTTGAGAGCTCACTTTTATTGCAGCTAACTGTTCATTGAGAAAACTATCATTAACATGAATAGGGTCATCAGGGATATTTTCTAATTTAGACAGATTATCAGCAACAGGATTTTCAGTACCCTTCCTATCCATAATATGTAAATCAAACTCTTGTAAGAGAAGCACCCATCTAATAAGCCTAGGCTTAGCATCTTTCTTTTCCATAAGGTACTTAATAACAGCATGATCAGTATGAATAGTAACTTTAGAATCAACAATATACTACCTAAATTTATCACAAGCAAAGACTACAACTAGGAACTCTTTCTTAGTGGTAGCATAATTCTTTTGACAGCATCAAGAGTTTTACTAGCATAATGAATAACATTTAACTTCTTATCTACCCGCTGTCCAAGAACAACACCTACAACATAATCACTAGCATCACACATAATTTCAAATGGTAAATTCCAATCAGGTGGTTGAACAATAGGGGCAGATATTAAAGCCTTCTTTAAAATTTCAAAAGCTTCTTTACAATCTTCATCAAAAACAAATGGTACATCTTTTTGAAGAAGATTAATAATAGGTTTTGATATTTTATAGAAATCTTTAATAAACCTTCTATAAAAACCAGCATGACCAAGAATACTATGAATACCTTTAACATCCCTAGGACAGGGCATTTTTTCAATAGCTTCAACTTTAGCTCTATCAACTTCAATGCCTCTATCAGAGATTTTATGTCCAAGAACAATTCCTTCATTAACCATAAAATGGCATTTCTCACAGTTAAGAACAAGATTAGTCTCCTCACATCTCTGCAAAACTTTATCAAGATTCTGCAAACAATTATCAAAGGAAGTTCCATAGACGGAGAAATCATCCATGAAAACTTCCACGATTTCTTCACAAAAACCATGAAAGATAGCAGACATGCATCTTTGAAAGGTAGCAGGAGCATTACATAAACCAAAAGGCATGCGTCTATAAGCATAGGTTCCATAAGGACAAGTGAAAGTTGTTTTCTCTTGATCAATCTTTTTAACAGCAATTTGAGAAAACCCAGAATAACCATCAAGAAAGCAGAAATGAGTTTTCTTACACAACCTTTCTAACATTTGATCAATAAAAGGCAAAGGATAGTGATCTTTCTTAATAACTTTCTAACCTTCCTAAAATCAATGCAACTCCTATAACCAACTACTACTCTCTAGGGAATAAGTTCATTGTTTTCATTTGGCACAACAGTCATCCCTCCTTTCTTAGGGACACAATGCATAGGACTAACCCATCTACTATCAGTAATAGGATAAATAATTCCAGCATCAAGGAGTTTTAATACCTCATTTCTTACCACGTCCTTCATCTTAGGATTTAAACAACATTGATGCTCAACAACTGGCTTTGCATCAGGTTCAATATTAATAGCATGCTGACAAATAGAAGGAGAAATCCCTTTCAAATCATCAAGAGTATAACCAATAGAACCTCTATGTTTCTTCAATATCCCCAATAATCTCTCCTCTTCTTTATCATAAAGTCGAGAACTAATAATAACAGGATATAATTCCTTATCATCAATATGAGCATATTTAAGATTATCTGGCAAAGGCTTTAAATCAAAAACAGGATCTTCCTTGGGTGGTAATGTTGTACCCAAGTCTTCCATAAGTAAATTATGTTTCAGCATTGTTGGCTGATGTAGAAAAATCTCATCAGTTTCATTCCTTTATTCCATAAAGACATCACTTTAGTGGTCTTCCATGTATTGTTGCAAAGGATTGTTAGGAGCAAGAGCAATAGCAGCCAATTGTTCAACTTTATAATTTTCATTAGGAAATTCAGCTTCATAAGGTGCTTTAGCAAATTCGGAGAAATTAAATTCACAAGACTCTCCATCAAACTTTGTAAGAATTTTCTCCTTTTTACAATCAATAACAACACCACAAGTACTTAAGAAAGGTCTACCAAATATAATAGGACAAGTATCACTAGCAGAAGTGCCTAGTACCAGAAAATCAGCATGATACTTAGTTTTACCACACAAGACCTCCACGTCTCTAACAATACCAATTGGAGAAATAGTTTCCCTATTAGCAAGTTGAATAATCACATCAATGTCTTCAAGTTCACAAGAACCAATTTAATGCATGATTTCTTTATAAAGCTCATAAGGAATAGCACTAGAACTAGCACCAATATCACACAAACCATAATAACAATGATCACCTATCCTAACAGATAGCATAGGAACACTGGGTTTCCTAGGTTTACTAGGATGAGAGACAATATTAGAAGAATCTTCACAAAATATAATGTGCCCCTCTTCTACATTTTCAGAAACAATATCATTTACTATTGCTACTATAGGTTCTACAGTTATTTGTTCCTCAGGTTCTATAGGTTTCTTTGCACTTTTATTAACCACACTAGCTAACATAGAATGTTCTTTTACCTTAGCAGGGAAAGGCATTTTCTCAATATAAGGTTCAGGCACAATAGAATCAACAGTATGAACTTCTATATCTCTAGCAGGAACACAATTAACAATATCTTTATAAGGTGCATGGTACTTATCCCATTCCTTTTTAGGAACCTAAAAATTAGTAACTTCAATCTCCCCCATTCTTGGGAAATACTCTCTCCGTCATGAGGCCAAAAATTATATATATAATTCCGCCCGTGCGTTGCAACGGAAGAAAATATTTAACTTTTTAATGAAAAAACTCTATCACAACCTACATTTTGTCTAAAATAATGAACCCATCTAGTGTTAGCCTAAGCTCGCATATTTTTCACTTTCTCCTCCATTAGAGAACGAGTGACACGAAGTTCAACGGAAGCGTCATTTGGAGAGATACCTAAAAGTTTGCCTCTCGTTTTGCATCGACATTCCGACGCACTTTTCAATTCTCACTCTCCAAGTTCCAGTACCATCAATTTACCTCAAAAAAAAGCACTAAAGGGAATAGAAACTATAAAGATGAAGTCGATGCAATTTTTGGTCATTATAAAAAATGCAACTTTTGGTGCATGAATCTTATAAATGCTCTTTTTGGCCATGAGATTCTTTCTTATTGTTTCTGTAAGCATACTTATACAACTTCCGTCATAAATATGCTCTTGGGCCATGCCGTGCTCAACATAATGCAACACAAGAGCATCCACACATGAGCAAATTCACGTAGGAAATTCACTTATTTTTCACATCAGAGTATGTTGTATAGACACTTTGCACGGCAACCATTTGCTCGACAAGGACGTTCACCACATCTTCGGCATGGTCATGTACATGAGTCAGCCCCTGGGCAGCACGTCTTCGGCATGGTTCTCATGTCTTCAACATGGTCACACTACGCGTCGATAGCGCCATGGACGACCTCCTGTTCATCACGAGCTAGCCCAGCAGCTCCTCCTCATGGAGGTGACCTCATGTCATCCATGGATCCTCTGGTCGACGGGGCACGTCGTGCATGAGCGGCTCCTCCTCCACCACACATGGGCTGGCCATGGACGGTCTAGTTGTCTTGGCTGCCGGCGCCGACCAGCACGTCGCCATGCATGACCGTATCAGCGATTCAGCGCCTGTTCCTCGTCCAGGATCAGCACCATGCCCTCCCCAAGGAAGAGTCGGAGTCCTTCGGCTCCATATTGAACCTCTGATCGTGAGGGCATGGCAGTGCACGTCTTGTACACGGTTCCGATGAAGACGGGGAACACGGCGGCGGAGATGCTGAGGAGTCGGTATCGTTCAGCTCCAGGGCTTGTAGCCTTGGACCTCGATAATATGGGCCTAGCTGCGTAGGCTTCTCTGCAGTATTTATTTATAGGTGAATACGGCAGGTAAAATTGGCCAGGACTCTACGATTCCCCTTTCCTTTCTGAACTCTGCTACGTAATCAGCATGGATACATCCTCGGCTCAGATCAGGTCAGCTACCGGCGCTGGTCCAAAAACCACGTAGGAAACAAACGCACCAAAGTAGGACTTGAAGTCCATCAATCGTGAACCTTTTGTTTTTCTTTTGAGTGATAATAAAAATCGGGAACAATATGGGCTGAGATCGTGGGTGCGCTTGGGCCAAGAGGACCAGACTTATTTTTAGCTAGAGGGAGGGACATATCTGTCGGCTTTTTTAGCGATCGGTGATCTGGTTTTTTTAGTGAAGAGGAGGTACTGATTTTCTTGACGTACGTACGGTCGTTAAGACACATTATATAGTAGAGATAGAATGTTCTTTTACCTTAGCAGGGAAAGGCATTTTCTCAATATAAGGTTCAGACACAATAGAATCAACAGTATGAACTTCTATATCTCTAGCAGGAACACAATTAACAATATCTTTATAAGGTGCATGGTACTTATCCCATTCCTTTTTAGAACCTCAAAATTAGTAACTTCAATCTCCCCCATTCTTGGGAAATACTCTCTCCGTCATGAGGCCAAAAATTATATATATAATTCCGATCTCTATGGATTTCACTTGGAGGATAGAATTTAGAATAAAAGAGAGGTACAATTTCCTCCCATTCAATAGTCTGGCTGTTTTCAGCAGCTTGAACCATTTAGAGGCTCGGCCTGTCAATGATATAGAGAATAATTTCCTTTTCACTTGGCTCGTTGTAATACCTGCACACTTGAACAACTCGCATAATTCATGTAAAAAGAGAAAATGATCACCAGGATGGACATTTCCATCACCTCAATAGCAGTTATCCATAACATATTTAACAATCTTTATAGGTATTTTATAAGGATCCAAATCATCATGCAGTGGGTCACTTACTACCCTAGTAGTGGCAGCAGTTCCCGCAAATAGGGACTCAAAAGGAGTTCCAAACATAGTGTAATTGTAGCGTTCCCACATTTAAATAATGTAAGGACACCCGTGTTATTGTGCTAGTCCCTGGATCAATTGCTAGCACCACAGTACAAAATGAAAGATCATGCAAATGCATCAAATTCTATTTCATCGCATGATCCAGTGTTTACAAAATAGTATTACAACTTGCATAGTATTAGAAGACTAGCAGAAAACAAAGATATACAGCGGAAGACATAGTAGAACATTGAGCCCATCTTCTTCATGTGCCACAGGCAAAACATGTTGGCGATAGTCTTGAGATCCTAAACGAAATCCTCACTCGTCTTTAGAAACATCTGCAATATGGAATATGCAGCCACAAGGGAGTCAATACAATTTAATGTATTGGCAAGTAACACTATGGTGGATATAAATGGCAAGACTAATACTATATGCTTATTTGGCTGAGTGAAGTTTTGGCTAAGTTTGCATAAAGCCAGTTTTCTCCTATCTTTTATCATAAAACATTTTCATCTATAATAGGTATCACTGATAGAAACCAATGAACCTTAACTAAAATTAAGGAGTACCACTGATAGACATCAGGGTAAACTCCTACCCATGTTCACCCATCAAAATTTTATTATGAAGTTGGCATGATGAGATTCTTCTGTCATTCCTTGTCCAGCTGCTCAAATTGTCCATGACCGGGGACACAGCTAAGATCTTTGTTTGTTGACTCTGCAGAGTTTGTGCACTTTCACCTTTAGACTCAAATCAGCCCAAACATCCTATACACCCTGAGTGCATTAAGGAAAGGAGAAGATTGAGACAAGATCCTTCAGAAGAAATTCCACCACCTTCAGGCTTGACCCGTTCAAACCTATACCCCCTACATCTGCTTGTCAAGCACTGGTGAGTTCATTCAACTTAGTTGATCAAGACAGAGCCCATATGACCAAAGGCTGCACGGGAAGCTACTAAACTTAGAGGGACTTATTAATCTCTTTGTTCCTGGGTGGCCATCCTCAAGTGACAACCTCAAGTGGAATAACCCTTAGACAAGGGCCCTGAGGCAACACTCAACATAAACCAGTCTTACCACTTCCACCCAGGTGATTCATTAAACTTAGTAGTTTTTATCCTCAACATCTAAATAAAACATTTGAAGAGCATAGCAATTCTACTAAGTTTAATGTTTTCTATACTAGCATGATATATAAGGATGGCTACACACTACTAGGATAATAGCATAGCATAGTATAACTTATTAAAATTCCCTATCATGCATACTACTCAAAACTCTAAAATGCATATAGAAAATAATGGGTAGTTGATGGTGTGTTACTTGCCTTGTTGATGTTGGTGAATAAATCACACTCTCTTCACAAAAGATCGTTGCTCTCTGTACAATCTATTTATTGAAAACACAATAACAAAATAAACAAGCATTCTAGCAAACAAACATACAAGTGTAGAAAACATACCGAGAAACTAACATATCAAAAGGGGTTTAACCAAGTTGGTTCGGACAAGGTCAAGGTTTGATTTTGAAAAGATTTATTCTCTAATGGTTCAATACATTCTAAGGAGTTTCCAAGGTTTTACTTGGAATGGACTAGGTTGAGTTTTGTAGAAAGCTTACTTTATTTTTTCCATACTTGTCGAGGAAGTTCGAAGAGTTCACTAAGGATGTTTAGGTTGAGTTGGTAGTAACAAAATTTTATAGAAAACATATTTATCTAAGAAGTTCCAAGACTTCACCAAGGTGATCTCACTATCTCAACTAAAGTAACACATAACAATGTGTAACACTTAGTCATTTTCATCAAGACATTTGAGTGGTTTAGTTTAGTATTTCCATTTTTGGTTAAGGTAGGTCTAGG
Source organism: Alopecurus myosuroides (assembly GCA_028641055.1). NCBI lineage: Eukaryota > Viridiplantae > Streptophyta > Magnoliopsida > Poales > Poaceae > Alopecurus > Alopecurus myosuroides. The sequence continues at coordinate 364,949,836 of CM054058.1, read as the reverse complement.
TTCAACTAACTTCATATCAATGGGGATAACGAGATAAAGTATTGGGCTTTTATATTGGGGTCAAGGTTTGGACAAAAACAACTTGTTATTCTTCAACTTGTGTGGATGGCTCCAAGTCTTCACATGCTTGTTTTCTTGAAGTTCATCTTCATGCTTCTATTGTAGTTTCCTCCTTGTTGTGAAGCTTCTCTTGAACTTGATAAATCTTCATGATATTCACTTCACTGCTTGGTTTAGGTATGGGATGGGCACAAATACCACTAAGTCAATTTGGAAAGAAATAAGAAGAAAGATAGATAGAGAGAGATGTTTTCTTCTGAATTTCTTCACACTTGTACTTCTTGAGTTTCTTCTAGGTGTGGAGTCCAAGTATTTTCTTCAAAACTTCTTAATTTATCTTCCTTGTAGCTCTTCCTGTTGCCACTAAGTTGAAACTGAAATTTTCTTCTTATGCTTGAGTCTTGATCTCCATTTTGTTAACTTGATGGATTTTTGAAGCAAGAATAGGGGAGTGGAGAAGTAGATAGAAAACAAGGGTACTAGTGTTTGAGGTTCACTACTTGGTCACTTATATGGTTTCATACTAGGGACTTGGTCTTCGATTCAAAAATGGCCACAACAAACAATGGTAGAAAGAATAGAAACAAAATCTAAGCATGATCAACTAGTGGTTCACTATGATGGATTTTTGGTAAAAACACATGGTCATGGTCCAAGGGTGTCCAAAATGGTTGGGAAAAGTTGTTTCTGGTTCAAGGTTACCAATTGGAACAATTTTGCTTAAGGGAACATATTCCAATTATTTATAGAATTAAATCTATGTCAAAATTACTCAATTATACCACTTAATTCTAAAATCCAATTTAACTTGTTCAAAAATTATTTTGGGACATAGGGTGTAAAATTAATCATCCTAAGGTTTCCAAAAATGTTTTATTTGCAATTTTTGGATTTTTAGAATTTGAATTATGCCAAAATTCATCAAACAAGCATATTTAAATTTGAACCAATTTAAGTTTGTCAAATTTGAATTTTTCCAGTTCCAAAAGTTTCTAAATGTCAAGGACTTTTCAAAAATTCCAAGTTTGCTAAATTTTGATAAGTGTATCAAAAGTTATGATGTTTCTAATAACCAGGGGCTAAACTGCAAAATTACAATTCTAATTTATTCGGAAATTAATTCCAGAGGCAGGCTGGGCCGAAAACCTCTTATCTGTCACGCAGGGCGATGGACAGGAGCTGGGCCCAGGCTGGTTTCACGTTGCATCGAGCGACAGATAGCCTATTGCGCGCGGCTGACTGGGCTCACACGTGGCTCCTCCTGATTGGCCGATACCGGTTCGTTTAGTGATTCTAATCTTGCGCGTACGATTTAGATCTAACGGCAGGGAGCAAAGGAACCTTACAGTGGAGAATCGGGTCACCGGACTATGGAGGTGCGGTGGCGCAGCGACTCGATCTTGGACGGCGGCGGCGATTCCGATATGCTACGGGTTCACGGAGGTGACGACGAGGCGCGGGAGGTCACGACAAAGACGATGGAGGGTTCAGCACTCTTCCTCGCTTCCAATAACGGCGGCGCGCGGTAACAGACACGGTGCAGCTCCGGCCATCTCCGGGAGAGCACGACGACGGTGTTCAGCTGCGCAAAACAAAAGAGAAAAGGCATCAGGGGATGCGCACGGACGAAGGAAAGCACGGGAGACCAAGGATGGGGCGGCGCAACCTTCTGTGTTGCCGGAAAATGATGAACGCCACCGTTGCCTTTGCAGATTCCGGCGAGAAATTGTGGGCTATTGGAGGCGGTATGTGGGAATAGAGCAAGGGGGAAATGAAGAGGGGAGTCTTGGATATTAAGGGGAAGAAACGGAGGGAGTTATGATGGCCTTAATCGCCCGGAATCAGGGCGCAAAAATTCCACCTGAAACAGTCGGGGCAGTTTCCAAACGGGAAGAAGATGATGTGACGTCATCATGACGTCATCCTTTTTTTCTTTTTCCTGTTTTCTCTTTTCTTTAATAACTTCTGTTTTAAACATCCAAATAACATTAAACAAATTTCTAAATTCTTAAAATAAAAATATCTTTCAACTAAGAATGTTTGCGGACAAATTTGGACACATTTCAAATTTTGAAATTTGAAAATATAATTAACTCCTTAATAGTACTTAATACCAATTTTAAAATAGAAAAGGTAAATAAATGAGAATTGGGTTCTATAAAATTACAGATACCTTCTACTTGTCAAATTATATTTTTGAAAGTCTTTTCAACACATTTCACTTTTTATATTTTTGAAAATATAATTAATTCATTAATAGTGCTTAATGTCATTTAAAAAATTAGAAAATAATAAAATGATGTTATTGTCTAAATAAAATTTCAGAGACATGTCATATATAATTTTTCAAAGTAATTTTAGCTCCTTTTCATATTTTATAATTTGAAGATACGAGTGATTACTAATAGCAACTTATTGCCATTTAATTAATTCATATCAAATAATTAATATTGTTGATCAATAAAATTCCAGAGAGATACCACTATAAAAAATGTTCTTTCCAAAAGTGTGATTCATTTTCATATCAAAATAATTCATTGGAAAACATTTAGAGAATATGTTTTTCTTAAAGAAAGATAATAATTATTCAATAAAGAAGATTTATTTGAATAAGGTTTTAGGGTTTATGGAATTAAGGCTAATTGAATTCTTTATTCCAATTACATATTGTTTTCTTTTATTTCCTCCTTCTATTTGGTTTTTGGTGACTTGCATAACATGAAAACAAAAAGTTTCAAATTTTTTTGATTTTTGCATTTTTCAAAACCAGGGATGTTACAGACTACCACCCTTAAAAGAAATCTCGTCCCGAGATTTGGGAAGGTAAGAAAGAAAGATAGGTCTGGGTGACTGGCTTCCAGAACAACTGGGTGGGCTACCACCCTTAAAAGAAACTTTTGTGTGTAGTCTATTTTTATTAGATTGGAGTGTAGATTGATTTGAGATTGGCTTGAGTAGAACTTTCCTTCGCGGTAGAGGTGTAGACCAACATATGTATGTTGAACTACCTTTGACACCGAGGAGCCACTCTTTGGGTCAATCAAAGGTCTTTTGGGTCCCTCTCAACTTAGTCTTTTGATATCCTTGGCAATCTTCCATCTTGTTGTTGTCATCCTTGAAGGCAAACACCATGCTATTTCTAAAGAAACTCTCATGGTAGGCAAAATCTTCCATTGATTGATAGCTCCAAGGTTGGCTTGATCCTCTCCGAATATAGTACGTTTTCAGTAACACTAACATAGGGTCATTATTGTATTCTACCATTCTATGGTTCAAGTTTAACATCATCGTCTCTCTAATAGGTATGTCTCTCAGATTTAACATTCCTCATAGAAAAAGTAAATAATGTGAGTAGTCACCATGGGGGCCAATCCATGTTGCACTCAATCATTACCTTGTACTTGGATTGATGAATCTTGTTTAATAACACTAGGTCACCTCACTTGTCCAACAGAAAGTTTCCAATCTGGAAGACAAACTTGAGCTAACTATCATTTCTCAACTAGTGGGTTGCGTAAAACTCTTATGTAACACAAACTGGGTAGTTGTGTTTCTTCATTATTTCTTCTCTTGGTGTAGTTGGCTCTGAAATCTTCATAGCTCATGCAACTTGGGGTTCACTTGTATTTCTTCACTTTTTGATTGGCTTGCTTCTCCTTATGATGTAGTTGGAATTGATCATGGATGTGATTGTTCCTTCACACAAAAGGATCTTGAAAACAGTGACATTCTTGGGTGAAGTTTTGTTGTTGCACTTCATATGGTAGATCTCTATGGTTGGTAAATGGGTATGGGATTTGATTTGGCTTAGCATGAATGAGTAGGGATTAGAAAGAAAGCTACAGAAAAATCTACCCAACACAACAGATCAAGGAAACTCATCTTACAAACAACATCTAACAAACAATCTGCACACCAAACAACAAGGTTTTTTATACAAACTAATATTGTCATACCACACTCATTGGTATGACCAATACTCTAACACGTTAACGTTGTTCCAACAAAGTAACTAGATTGGTGGTCTCATATATATCTTCTTGAGTTTCTTCAAAAACCTTCTCTCAATGTCTTGGGGTATTCTTGATTGTTGATAAGTTTGGGTATTTCTCTAAGTTTTCTTCAATTGTCTTGAGTGTAGGTCTTCATGTGGTGAAAATACTTCTTGTGCTTCTTGGTATGATCATCAACATTCTTGTCTTGATGGTATTGAGGAGGGAGGTCATCTAGATGTTTTTTTGAAGGTGAATAATAGATGAGATGATATGAGAAGAATTAAGATGATTGTTTTGATTATAGATAGTTTGAACGTAGACAATTTTCAATCCTAGGGTGATCAATGGATTATTAACAACTTGTTGCAAATTGGATATTCATTATAGTGAGAAGGACAATGCACCCGCAAGCCAATCAGGGAACGGTCTCGTGTCCGTGGACACGTAAAGTTGTCCGGGCCGCTTCATCTCACTATGCCGCTAGGATCCGAAAATACTCTAAGGAGATAATAACATGATCAAAAATGGCTTCCAAACCTAAGGGTCTCGTATTCTACAGGCAACACAATGCTATGATACCATTTTGTAGCGTTCCCACATTTAACTAATGTATGGACACCTGTGTTATTGTGCTAGTCCCTGGATCAATTGCTAGCACCACAGTACAAAATGAAATATCATGAAAATGCATCAAATTCTATTTCATCGCATGATCCAGTCTTTACAAAATAGTATTACAACTTGCATAGTCTTAGAAGACTAGCAGAAAACAAAGATATACAGCGGAAGACATAGTACAACATTGAGCCCATCTTCTTTATGTGCCACAGGCAAAACATGTTGGCGATAGTCTTGAGATCCTAACGAAATCCTCACTCGTCTTTAGAAACATCTGCAATATGGAATATGCAGCCACAAGGGAGTCAATACAATTTAATGTATTGGCAAGTAACACTATGGTGGATATAAATGGCAAGACTAATACTATATGCTTATTTGGATGAGTGGAGTTTTGGCTAAGTTTGCATAAAGTCAGTTTTCTCCTATCTTTTATCATAAAACATTTTCATCTATAATAGGTATCACTGATAGAAACCAATGAACCTTAACTAAAATTAAGGAGTACTACTGATAGACATCAGGGTAAACTCCTACCCATGTTCACCCATCAAAATTTTATTATGAAGTTGGAATGATGAGATTCTTCCGGTATTCCTTGTCCAGCTGCTCAAATTGTCCATGACCAGGGACACGACTAAGATCTTAGTTTGTTGACTCTGCAGAGTTTGTGCACTTTCACCTTTAGACTCAAATCAGCCCAAACATCCTATACACCCTGAGTGCATTAAGGAAAGGAGAAGATTGAGACGAGATCTTTCAGAAGAAATTCCACCACCGTCAGGCTTGACCCGTTGCAACCTATACCCCCTACATCTGCTTGTCAAGCACCGGTGAGTTCATTCAACTTAGTTGATCAAGACAGAGCCCATATGACCAAAGGCTGCACGGGAACCTACTAAACTTAGAGGGACTTATTAATCTCTTTGTTCCTGGGTGGCCATCCTCAAGTGACAACCTCAAGTGGAATAACCCTTAGACAAGGGCCCTGAGGCAACACTCAACATAAACCAGTCTTACCACTTCCACCCAGGTGATTCATTAAACTTAGTAGTTTTTATCCTCAACATCTAAATAAAACATTTGAAGAGCATAGCAATTCTACTAAGTTCAATGTCTTCTATACTAGCAGGATATATAAGGATGGCTACACACTACTAGGATAATAGCATAGCATAGTATAACTTATTAAAATTCCCTATCATGCATACTACTCAAAACTCTAAAATGCATATAGAAAATAATGGGTAGTTGATGGTGTGTTACTTCCTTGTTGATGTTGGTGAATAAATCACACTCTCTTCACAAAAGATTGTTGCTCTCCGTACAATCTATTTATTGAAAACACAATAACAAAATAAACAAGCATTCTAGCAAACAAACATACAAGTGTAGAAAACATAAAGAGCAACTAACATATCAAAAGGGGTTTAACCAAGTTGGTTAGGACAAGGTCAAGGTTTGATTTTGAAAAGATTTATTCTCTAATGGTTCAATACATTCTAAGGAGTTTCCAAGGTTTTACTTGGAATGGACTAGGTTGAGTTTTGTAGAAAACTAACTTTATTTTGTCCATAATTGTCGAGGAAGTTCCAAGAGTTCACTAAGGATGTTTAGGTTGAGTTGGTAGTAACAAAACTTTATTGAAAACATATTTATCTAAGAAGTTCCAAGACTTCACCAAGGTGATCTCACTATCTCAACTAAAGTAACACTTAACAATGTGTAACACTTAGTCATTTTCATCAAGACATTTGAGTGGTTTAGTTTAGTATTTCCATTTTTGGTTAAGGTAGGTCTAGGTTCAACTAACTTCATATCAATGGGGATAACAAGATAAAGTATTGGGCTTTTATATTGGGGTCAAGGTTTGGACAAAAACAACTTGTTATTCTTCAACTTGTGTGGATGGCTCCAAGTCTTCACATGCTTGTTTTCTTGAAGTTCATCTTCATGCTTATATTGTAGTTTCCTCCTTGTTGTGAAGCTTCTCTTGAACTTGATAAATATTCATGATATTCACTTCACTTCTTGGTTTAGGTATGGGATGGGCACAAATACCACTAAGTCAATTTGGAAAGAAATAAGAAAAAAGATAGAGAGAGAGATGTTTTCTTCTGAATTTCTTCACACTTGTACTTCTTGAGTTTCTTCTAGGTGTGGAGTCCAAGTCTTTTCTTCAAAACTTCTTAATTTATCTTCCTTGTAGCTCTTCCTGTTTCCACTAAGTTGAAACTGAAGTTTTCTTCTTATGCTTGAGTCTTGATCTCCATTTTGTTAACTTTATGGATTCTTGAAGCAAGAATAGGGGAGTGGAGAAGTAGATAGAAAACCAGGGTACTAGTGTTTGAGGTTCACTACTTGGTCACTTATATGGTTTCATACTAGGGACTTGGTCTTGGATTCAAAAATGGCCACAACAAACAATGGTAGAAAGAATAGAAACAAAATCTAAGCATGATCAACTAGTGGTTCACTATGATGGATTTTTGGTAAAAACACATGGTCATGGTCCAAGCGTGTCCAAAATGGATGGGAAAAGTTGTTTCTGGCTCAAGGTTACCAATTGGAACAATTTTTCTTAAGGGAACATATTCCAATTATTTATAGAATTAAATCTATGTCAAAATTACTCAATTATAGCACTTAATTCTAAAATCCAATTTAACTTGTTCAAAAATTATTTTGGGACAGAGGGTGTGAAATTAATCATCCTAAGGTTTCCAAAAATATTTTATTTGCAATTTTTGGATTTTTAGAATTTGAATTATGCCAAAATTCATCAAACAAGCATATTTAAATTTGAACCAATTTAAGTTTGTCAAATTTGAATTTTTCCAGTTCCAAAAGTTTCTAAATGTCAAGGAATTTTCAAAAAGTCCAAGTTTGCTAAATTTGGATAAGAGTATCAAAAGTTATGATGTTTCTAATAACCAGGGGCTAAACTGCAAAATTACAATTCTAATTTATTCGGAAATTAATTCCAGAGGCAGGCTGGGCCAAAAACCTCTTATCTGTCGCGCAGGGCGATGGACAGGAGCTGGGCCCAGGCTGGTTTCACGTTGCACCGAGCGACAGGAAGCCTATTGCGCGCGGCTGACTGGGCTCACACGTGGCTCCTCCTGATTGGCCGATACCGGTTCGTTTAGTGATTCTAATCTTGCGCGTATGATTTAGATCTAATGGCAGGGAGCAAAGGAACCTTACAGTGGAGATGCGGGTCGCCAGACTATGGAGGTGCGGTGGCGCAGCGGCTCGATCTTGGACGACAGCGGCGATTCCGATATGCTGCGGGCTCACGGAGGTGACGACGAGGCGCGGGAGATCACGACAAAGACGATGGAGGGTTCAGCGCTCTTCCTCGCTTCCAATAACGGCGGCGCGCGGTAACAGACACGGTGCATCTTCGGCCATCTCCGGGAGAGCACGGCGGCGGTGTTCAGCTGCGCAAAACAAAAGAGAAAAGGCATCAGGGGATGCGCACGGACGAAAGAAAGCACGGGGGACCAAGGATGGGGCGGCGCAACCTTCTGTGTTGCCGGAAAATGATGAACGCCACCGCGGCCTTTGCAGATTCCGGCGAGAAATTGTGGGCTATTGGAGGCGGTATGTGGGAATAGAGCAAGGGGGAAATGAAGAGGGGAGTCTTGGATATTAAGGGGAAGAAACGGAGGGAGTTATGATGGCCTTAATCGCCCGGAATCAGGGCGCAAAAATTCCACCCGAAACAGTCGGGGCAGTTTCCAAACGGGAAGAAGATGATGTGACGTCATCATGACGTCATCCATTTTTTTTCCTGTTTTCTCTTTTCTTTAATAACTTCTGTTTTAAACATCCAAATAACATGGAACAAATTTCTAAATTCTTAAAATAGAAATATCTTTCAACTAAGAATGTTTGTGGACAAATTTGGACACATTTCAAATTTTGAAATTTAAAAATATAATTAACTCCTTAATAGTACTTAATACCAATTTTAAAATAGAAAAGGTAAATAAATGAGGATTGGGTTCTATAAAATTACAGATACCTTCTACTTGTCAAATTATATTTTTGAAAGTCTTTTCAACACATTTCACTTTTTATATTTTTGAAAATATAATTAATTCACTAATAGTGCTTAATGACATTTAAAAAATTAGAAAATAATAAAATGATGTTATTGTCTAAATAAAATTTCAGAGACATTATAGATGTCATATATATTTTTTTCAAAGTAATTTTAGCTCCTTTTCATATTTTATAATTTGAATATACGAGTGATTACTAATAGCAACTTATTGCCATTTAATTAATTCATATCAAATAATTAATATTGTTGATCAATAAAATTCCAGAGAGATACCACTATAAAAAATGTTCTTTCCAAAAGTGTGATTCATTTTCATATCAAAATAATTCATTGGAAAACATTTAGAGAATATGGTTTTCTTAAAGAAAGATAATAATTATTGAATAAAGAAAATTTATTTGAATAAGGTTTTAGGGTTTATGGAATTAAGGCTAATTGAATTCTTTATTCCAATTACATATTGTTTTCTTTTATTTCCTCCTTCTATTTGGTTTTTGGTGACTTGCATAACATGAAAACAAAAAGTTTCAAATTTTTGTGATTTTTGCATTTTCCAAAAATGAGGGATGTTACAGTAATAAAGCAGTAGACAGAAATAAAAACAACACTTACAACAGAAGATTCCTTTATCAATTCCACTTCCCAATAGCGCTTCACTCAGCGGCAACGGCGCCAGAAAATAGTCTTGATGACCCACAAGTATAGGGGGTGTATCGTAGTACTTTCCATAAATAAGAGTGTCAAACCCAACGAGGAGCACAAGGTGTTGACAAGCAGTTTCGATGAAAGAATAACTGTAAATACTGGAAAAAAAATTGTAGGATTTTTTGATATTGCAGATAAATAAAGTGCGAGTAAATAAAATGCAGTAGTAATAATTGCAGAGAGTGGCCCAATCCTTTCTTCAACAAAGGACAAGCCGGTGAGTTTACTTATGATTAACAAACGTTCTCGAGGACACACGGGAGGTTTCTGTCAAGTGCTTTTGTTCCATGCAGCTGAATAATGTTCGGTGTTTTGATAAGTGTTGTGTGGGTGAATCTATGCTAATGTACCGTCCCATCCAAGACTAATACATACTTGTGATTATACCCCTTGCAAGCATCCTCAACTACAAGAAAGTAATTAAGAAATAAATCTAACCACAGCTTTAAACTCCGGGAACCTACCCTCCCTCGTGTAATGCTTTCCTAACGGGGGTTTAGGTTTCTGTCACTCCGGCAACCCCACAATTAGTAGCCAAATACACGATGCATTCCCCTAGGCCCATAAATGGTGAAGTATCATGTAGTCGACGTTCACATGACACCACTAGAAGAATAACACCACAACTTAAATATCAAACATTAAATATTATTCAACATTACTTCACTACTAACAACTTGACTTCTCCCATGTCCTCAAGAACAACACAAACTACTCACACCACATCATATGGATCATAATCAGAGGTGATATAATGGATGATAACAATCTGTTCATAAAGTGCAAACACATATAAATCTCACAAGCATCAACGACTAACAAGTAATCCACACCGGGAGAGAGATCTAATGCAAAACAATGATAGAGGACCCTAATTGTTACAGCGGGATGAAGGTGGATGATGAGGGTGATGGTGCTGGTGGTGATGACGATGATCATGCGATCTTGATGATGCCCGGAGCGATGACGGTGATTTCCCCTCTCCGGAGAGGAATTTTCCCTGCAGATTTCTCCCTACCAGAGAGCTTTTATCTCTCGGGTGTTTTCCGCCCCGCAGCGGCGGCGGAATAATTCTTCGAGGATGGAATGAGGCTTAGGGTTCCCTCGGGGTCAGGGGGCGAAAGATGACCCCCGGAGGTGGGCCAGGGTGGCCACACCCCTAGGTGGCGCGTCTAGGGGGAGGGCGCGCCACCCCTAGGTGTGGGCCCCTGGTGGTCCCCCTCTGGCTCTCCTTCTGGCTGTGTTCCTCCTCGGGACTTTTAGGAACCCCCGGATGTCCCCCTTCTTCTTCTTCTGATCTTTTGAAATATGGTATCTCGATGGTGCTTTTTCCATCAGATTTCTGGTCCCGGTGTTTATTCTCCAATAATTGTAAAACATGCAAAATAAGATAAAATAACATAAGGGATGCATCATAACATGAAATATATCGATGAATAACAGAAAATTATGATATAAAATAGTGATGCAAAATGGATGTATCAAGGCCCCGGTACGAAATGCATATTGGGGCCCTAAAACTGGAATGTATTGTCGGCAAGGCTACGGGTGACCAGGCTTCTCATACTAATGAAATTTTGGTATTTAAAAAAATTCTGTTGTTTTTGGAGATAAAGTGTTAAGCTAGTTGTAAACTATTTGTCTCTAAATTATTGAACCAAAGAACAAATAACTGTAGGAAAAGTGAGTGGGAAAACCTAACCGCATGTATCTAAATGCATATACTAGTTATATTTACCGTGAATCTAGTCACCACCTATGACTAGGCAGCCTAAGAATCAACATTGAATATAATCTCCTATGAATATAGCACATCCCAAATTAAAATATTAGATTAGTTCTTACCAATTCTGCACTCCCACGTCTGATGCTGACGTGATCAGACGCTCGTTTGGAGACCCCAAGCGGAAGGTATGATGTAGTATAGCGGAGATTTCCCCCCAATTGTGGAACCATGGTTTATCAAACCATTAGGACTTTGTAGTCTTGGAGAAGGTTGCTTGTTGTCTGGCACGTCGGTAATCGTGGAACCTGCACATAAACACAAACTCTCTCTTGTCCCAACTTTCCGGAAGGTTATCAATCTTCCTGTCTTGCTGAAACTGAGAGAATTGAACATATAGAGTCTTGGAAAACAATAAAAGTAAAAACAGAACGGTGAGAAAAAAATAATGAAAAGTGCTTAAAAGAAGGTTGCAATATGAGGAAAATAGGACAGGGGGCCATAGGTTCACTAGTGGTGTCTACATGTTGGGTGAACAAATTACATTTGGGCAATTGACAAATCATGAACGTATACCAATACAATTATGACGAGATATAGTTCACGGGTTCTAACATTGTAGGAAGTACGTCAAGGCATATGTACCTCTATACAACATGCATCCATATCTAAGAGTGCAACTCAAGAAAGCTATCCAGCAAATCTCTCTGGTATTAAGTTGCAGCAATGAAGTGATTGCTTTGTGTGCAATAGAACAATGCATCAAGAACAAGTATGTAATGTAAGAAGTGGTCCTCGTCCTTAGACAAGAGCATCGTTGTTTTCTCCCTAGTAGCAATAACACATCCCCAATCTGCCATATTTCTGTCACTCGAGCACATATGTAAGGGAGGCATGAACCTACCATCAAGCATATAAACCCTCTCTTGGAGGTGAAAACAACTACATGTCCAAGGTAATCATAACCACCAAAGAGCACTGCAAGACAAGATTAAAACTCTCTACGAATATAAGTGAAGCATATCAGATTGACATGAAGAAAATAATCATAATCTCCTGGTTCATTGGGTCCCAACAAACACAACATGCACAATTACATAACGGTGGTCTCGATCATGTGAGATATCTCACTAGACTCTAAACATGGAGGCATACATGAGAGAACAACCATCTATCTACTCCTATGGACCCGTAGTCCCGAGATGAACTACTCACACATTTGCCCGTAGGCGATCATGGCGATGTAGAGGTCTCCGATTACAATTCCTCTCTCCGGCAGGGTTTTGGAGCAGGACTCCAGAAGCCCTAGATTGGACTTTCGAGGTGACGGCGCTTATGTGTATGTTTCGTGGAAAATAATTCCGTCCATGAAGTTTTTAGGGTTGAAGGAAATTTATGGCAAAGAGGCGATGGCCAGGGGCGTCAGGGGCCCACCAAGCAACATAAGGTGGGGCCGCACCTGGCACCCCTACCCCCTTTGGATATTCTTTGGACTCTGATGGCGTGTGAACACACGTTCGTTGGGATACCCGAAGAGTAAGGTATGAAGAGTACAACAACGACTTTTCCCTCAGAAAGAAACCAAGGTTTAATCGGACCAGTCGGACAAAGAAATCACTTCTGGAGGTTGATGACAGTTGATGTTGGTAGGGCACGCTACCAGGCTCAGCAGAAACGTGGAATCTGCACACAACACAACCAAGATACTTTGCCCCAACGAAACAGTGTGGTTGTCTATCTCACCGATTTTGCTGAGCACAAAGGATTAGACATATAGTGTGGAAAATGATGTTTGTTTGCGGTGAATGAAGGGAGAAAAGTGTCTGAAGTAGAAAGAGAATAGTGCTTGGAGTAAAAGAGAACAGTGTTTGCAGTAGGTTGTATTATCAGTGTAAAAGAATGGACCGGTTTCCACAGTTCACTAGGGGTGTCTCTCCGAAACGGATAAATAACATGCTGGGTAAAAAAATTACAGCTGGGCAATTGACAGAGATAGAGGATGCACCGTGGTGCATATGGAAGACACGATCATTACTATGATATTTATTTGAGCATTACAACATGATACATAGACCGTGATCCAACTGCATCTATGACTAATAATCCACCCTCAGAACGTAATCCAACCAGACTTTGGGTATTAAGTTGTAAGCAATAGATTATTGCATTAAGTAAAGTACGTAATGTAAACAATAGAATTATCCTTAGACAAAGCATTGTTGTTTTCTCCATAGTGGCAACAGCACATCCACAATCTTAGAAGTTATTTTCACTCTCCCAAATAACTGGAGGCGTGAACTCACTATCGAGCATAAATACTCCCTCTTGGAGTTATAAGCATCAACTTGACCAGAGCATCTACTAGTAACGGAGAGCATGCAAGGTCACAAATAACATATAAAAGATAGATCTATAATCAACTTGACATAGCATTCAATATTCATCGGATCCCATCAAACACAACATGTAGCATTACAATAAGATGATCTTGATCATGTTAGGCAGCTCACAAGATCTAAACATGATGGCACAAAAGGAGGAGAAGACAACCATCTAGCTACTACTATGGACCCATAGTCCAAGGATGAACTACTCACGCATCATTCTGGAGGCAGGCATGGTGATGTAGAGCCCTCCGGTGATGATTTCGCTTCCCGCAGGGTGCCGGGGAGAACTTCAGAACCCTCCCGAACTAGGGTTGACAATTACGACGGCTACATAACTTTTCATGGATGGAGGCTCGGGTATTTAGGGTTTTCCCGAGGAGGATCTTAAATAGGCGAAATGGCGATGTCGGTGGGTGGCCCCCTCCAGGTCACCCCATGGCCCCCTCCAGGTCTCCTCCGGACTCCGGGTAGGTGATAGAAAAATAGGACTCTGGGATTTTATTTCGTTCAATTCTGATAATATTTCCAGACCAACTTTTATGAAACAAAAAACAACAAAAAAACAGGAACTGGTGCTGTGGCATCTTGTCAATAGGTTAGTCCCAGAAAATCCATAAAAATGATATGAAGTGTATAGAAAACATGTAGCAAATGTCATAATATCAAACATGGAATATTAGAAATTATATATACGTTGGAGACGTATCAAGCATCCCCAAGCTTAGTTCTACTCGTCCTCGAGTAGGTAAAACGATAAAAACAAAATAATTTCTGAGGAGACATGCTACCAACACAATCTTGATCATCATTATTGTAAAACTATTGTAAGCTGAGATCATAGTACTCTAAACACACGCATGATAGATATAATTCTAACAATGAAACTTAGCAACCATGTTGCAACATGAAAAGTAACCCAATCAAATGATCATGAATAATAATCCACTTGAAAGTTATACATTTGTTTCGAGCATAAAGAAAACATAGCACAGTGGTATTTCGCTTGTCCTTAAAGTGATAGAAAAACAAACATAAATGCCAGGACACCTTCAAAGTTCAAGTGGAGACTAGATACAAATAATTTGAGAAGAAGTAATAACATAATCATGAATCAATCAATAATAATCTTTGGGACTGATGCACATTATACTCAGAATTAAAACTATGCTCTCTTAATTGTGCATAAAGTTAGAAGATGAAGACTAAACATAAAAGTAAAAGAAAGGCCCTTCGCAGAGGGAAGCAGGAATTAACTCATGTGCTAGAGCTTTTTATTTGATTAAAAAAGAGGTATTGAAAACAATTTTGAGAGAGGTGTATGTCTATGTCAACGAACGGTAAATCAACAATACATTATGCCACAAGTTAACTAGACTTTACAAGAGAATCTCCCATTGAAGGACGTTCTTTCTACTGGGGTCAGTAGATCATCCTTCTTCGATTTTGTTTACACACTTATGCTTTACTGATGAATCAGGGGCAAAAAGAGTGAAGAGAATTGTGAAGTAACCAAATTTTGGGGCTGGGCACCCCGTTGCCAGCTCTTTTAGCAAATTTGATAAGCGGATATCTGATATGTCATAAACGTATCCTTAATTTGTGATGTTCCATGTTGTTTTCATGTTGTTTCCCACATGTTTGCTATACACTTTATGTCATTTTTATCGATTTCCTGGGACTAACCTATTGACAAGATGCCACAGAGCCAGTTCCTATTTTCTCATGTTTTTAGTTTCACAAAAGTGTTTCTCGAAATATTCTCGGAATTGGACGATTCAAAAGCCAGAAGTATTAGAAGCCCCGGAGGGTCAAGGAAATCCCGAAGAGACCCGGAGGGGGGCCACACCATAGGGTGCTACGGGTCCCCCTGGCCACCCACCGACATCGCCCTTTCGCCTATATATACCCCCCGATGCATAAACCCTAAAAAAATCGCCCCCTTTCCACGAAAAGTTCCTTAGCTCTGCCACCGCTGCCAACAAGTTTCGGGGGACATAAATCTCTGTTCCGGCACCCTGCCGGGATGGGGAAGTTCCCCCGGATCCATCTCCATCGACTCCACCGCCATCTTCATTGCTGTTGTTGTCTCCTATGATGAGGAGGGAGTAGTTCTCCCCGGGGCTGAGGGCTCTACCGGTAGATATGTGTTTCATCTCTCTCTCCCATGGTGTGATCATGAGCTTTGTAATCTAGTTGAATAAGTAGAAGTTTCTCTTTGTTTGTTATGCTACTCAAGTGGTTTTGTTATGAGATCTCCATAGACACTTTGATCACTGTGTAAAGGTGACAGTGTGTGTACCGTCTGTTTAGCATGATATTTATATCTTGTGTTGGATGACCCTATGAAATTGTGGTGTTTGTCTAGTACCTTCTAGGGCACTCAAGTTGACAGTGTGGGGTTAACTAGACATGTGAATGCGACTTTAAGGTGTGCTTTGTAGCCCTACTCAATGAATTGGTGTTTGTTATCCGACCGGAGAGTGGTTCGGAGTAGCATAGTGAAGAGATATATTTATGCATTCAATTATGTTATCATTGTTTAGAGTGTCCACTAGTGAAAGTAGGATCCCTAGGCCTTATTTCTAAGCATTGAAACGCCGCTTACAATCAGTTCTGCTACATGTTTGCTTCATGCCATTTTTATTTCAGATTGCTACTATCACTTATTATCATCCATATTACTTGTATTTACTCTCTCTCTCTCTCTCCGCCGAACTAGTGCACCTATAGAACTGACAATTGTATTAGGTGTGTTGGGGACACAAGAGACTTCTTGTATCGTAATTGCAGGGTTGCTTGAGAGGGATACCTTTGACCTCTACCTCCATGAGTTCGATAAACCTTGGGTTATCCACTCAAGGGAAACTTGCTGCTATTCTACAAACCTCTGCACTTGGAGGCCCAACACTGTCTACAAGAATAGAAGTGTGCGTAGACATCAAGCTCGTTTCTGGCGCCGTTGCCTGGGAGGTGTGGTAAAAGGTATTCACATCCTCTATGAGTGCTCGAAGTTATTTTCTTTAGATTCTGCAATTGTATCTTTTTGTTTCTTGTTTTCACTAATTAGGCTTGTTTTAATTGTTCCTTGTTTTTATTTTTACTAGTTAGGATTAATGGAAAACAACAAAAACATGAGAGAGCTTTATAATATTTATCTTGAGTTAGGACATGAAGTGTTTGAAGAGAAAATTAAAAAACCTTTGGAGCTTTATTTGCATGCTAGTAGCAATGTTATTAGTATGAATTCTATGAAAACCATTATTGCTAATGCTATGGAAAATTCTAAGCTTGGGGAAGCTAGTTTTGATGAATATGATATTTTTAGTCCTCCGAGCACGGAGGAACAAATTTACTTTGATGATACTTCGCCTCCAATTTATGATTATTACAATGATGAACATGCTATTTTTAGTCCACCTACTATTGAGGAGAAAATTAAGTATGGTTACAATATTCATCCTACATTTGATGATTATGGTGATAATAATGATAGTTATTTTGTTGAATTTGCTCCCACTACTATTAATGAGAATGATTATGCTTATGTGGAGAGTATCAATTCTTTTATGCATGTGGCTCATGATAAGAATGTTTCATGTGATAGTTATATTGTTAATTTCATTCACGGTGCTAATGAAAGTTATTATGAGAGAGGGAAACATGGTTTTATGTATCTGAATAATATTAATTTTCCCCTCTTTATGTTGAAAGTTTCAAATTTGCATTTGTTTTGCCTTCCTATGTTACCTTTGTGCTTTATTGACTTGTTTTTATACAAGATCCTTTTTCATAGTAAGTGGGTTAGACTTAAATTTGTTTTATGTTTGCTTATTTATGCTATCTTTTGCTTCAATCAATATTTCTCATGCGAGCATCTTTTGAAATTATCATGCCTAGCTAAAAGGCTTTAAAGGAAAGCACTCATTGGGAGATAACCCATGGTTTTATTTTTTGCTTTGTTTTTCTCTGTTTTCTTTGGATCAAGGGGTTGTATACTTCTGTAGAAACTCGTTTGTATCTTTATTTTCATGTTTTAGTAGTTCCAAGTAAGGTTTCTGACGAGAGTTGGAGTTGGTTTTTGGATTTCTGCGCAGGAATCAGATTTCTGCTGTCCACCGTAAAAAATCGTATAAATCATAGAAAAATCATACTGACCTGAAATTTCTTGTGCTTATTCTTCGTCTAATTACGCAATTTTTTTGTTCTTTAAGTTTTTCGATCTGATTAACGTAATGCACCAAAAAAAATCGTCTTTATAGACTGTTCTGGTTTTGGCAGATTCTGCCATTTTTCTTGCATTTGCTCTTTTACGATATCAAGTGAATTTCTTTGCTTCACAAAACATCAATGTCTGTAGCTAATGTTTAAAAGTATTAATATAACTTTTGCCGATACAGAACCCATGATTTTTTTATTGTTGCACTAACCCTCTAATGCGAATTACTCTTTGAGTGTGTTGTGAAGGAAGTTTTCAAGGGTCAAGAGAAGAGGGTAATATATGTGATCAAGAAGAGTGCAAGGTCAAAGCTTGGGGATGCCCCCATGGTTCATCCAAGCATATTTTTAGAATACTCAAGCATATAAGCTTGGGGATGCCCAAGGCATCCCCTTCGTCATAAACAATCTATGAGGTCACTTCTAGTGAAACTATATTTTTATTCGGTCACATCATATGAAGTTTACTTGGAGCAACTGTTTGTTTTTCTTTTGTTTTATTTTATTTTCCTTTGTTTTATTTTGTTTTCCTTGCTGCAATAATATATTTGTACCTTAGCATTCCTTGTTTGGGGGAGAGACAGGCTCCGCTTTTTCGTTTGAATACTCGTTATGCTCGTATTCTTAGTTTTTCTTTTAGTTGCTGCAAAATTCCTGTTTAACTCTTGTTTCAATCGCATCTCTTGTTTAGAGATGTTAGTTTTAGTTGTGTTATGTGATTACTATCGTGTTTGCTTGCTGTAGAATTTAGAGATTTTTTGTTAAAGCATGTTTTGTATGGTGCTTGTTGGGGAAAGAAACTGCTGCTTGGGGTAGAATTTATAACGGTGCAAGTAGAAGCTTGTATAGAGTGTGCCTAGATTTTTTCATATCATGCTAGATGTTAATTTAATTTTAAATCCTAGTGTTTATTTAGTAGCATGATTAGCCTCAAATAGCTAAGAGTGTTTAATGTGCCATTAAAAGAATCGTGAGTTGTTCTTGTCATATTAAAGCATAAATTTGTGGTGTTCTCTTTTGAATGTTTTATTTGGTTTACTTGGCGTATGCTCACACCATGTTTATGACTATGAACCAACCACTAATAGCCTCCATGATCATTTATTTTTTGAACTTGTGGTACCACTTATGCCTTTATTAATGATGTTTATGTCGCTATGCATGATTATGGCTCTTATGCTCTCTTGATTTATCGCTTCGAGTCTTTTGCTAGACTACACCTGTATTGAGTATGATCTCTACTCATGCATCCAACTCCCAAAAACCAAAGTTTTCCCATTGTGTCCACCATACCTACCTACATGTGGTATTTAACCGCCACTCCAAAGTAAATTGCTCATGTGTTACCTTTAAAACTTTCAAAATTACTCCTGTTTTGTGCTCTTGTTTTAGCTCATGAGGACGTAAATAGAGAATCTTTATCTCACTTGTTGATTGGACTTTCACACCATGGACTGGTGGCTTCATCCGCTTATCCAATGATAGAAGATCTTGTAGCAGGGTGCCCAACCCAAATTAATAACAACAAATTCTCTTCAGTATTTTTCCCCTGATTTATCGGTCAAAGCATAATTGTGTAAACAAAAGAGAAAGAGGGATGACCTTCTACCCAGATGCGTCCTTTTACGGGAGCCGCTCTTGTGAAGTCTAGTTGGCTTGTGGCGTACTGTATTTTTTGTTTACCATTCGTTGACATAAGCATACACCTCTCTAAAATATAGACACTCCTCCACGGTATGTGATTGTTGGTAGGCACCGGAGGATTCGGTTAGCCATGGTTTGTGTAAGATGGATGGGAGGAGTGTCAAGCTTTTTATACCTCTGTTTAATAAAATAAAAGCTCTAGCACATGAGTGATCCATGCTTCCCTCTGTGAAGGGCCTTTCTTTTACTTTTATGTTCAGTCTCGATCTTCTAACTTTATGCACAGTTGAGAGAGCATAGTTGTCATTCTGAGTTTTATGTGCATTTTTTCCAGAAACATTATCGATTGATTCATGATGTGTTATTGCTTGTTCTCTAAATATTTGTTCTAGTCTTCCTCATGAACTTTGAAGGTGTCCTGGCATTTATGTTTTGCCCCACTCTTAAGGAGTAGCGAAATATCACTTTGCCATGTTTTCTATATACTTGAAACAAACGTATATCTTTCATTGCATTTTTATTCATGATCTTTTATTTGTGTTACTTCTCATGATGCAAGGTGATTGCTATGCTTTATTATTAAAATTCTATTTATCATGCTTGTGTTGAAGTTCTATGATCTAAGCTTACTTATGCTTTTACATTATTGATGATCAAGCTTATGTTGGTAGCATGTCACCTCAGAAATTATGTTGATACGTCATAAACGTATCCTTAATTTGTGATGTTCCATGTTGTTTTCATGTTGTTTCCCACATGTTTTCTATATACTTTATGTCATTTTTATCGATTTCCCGGGACTAACCTATTGACAAGATGCCACAGAGCCAGTTCTCGTTTTCTGCTGTTTTTAGTTTCAGAAAAGTTGTTCTAGAAATATTCTCGGAATTGGACAATTCAAAAGCCAGAAGTCTTAGAAGTCCCGGAGGTTCAAGGAAGTCCCGAAGAGACCCGGAGGGGGGGACATGGTGGCCACACCATAGGGTGGCGCGGGTCCCCCTGGCCGCACCACCAGGTGGTGTGGCCCCCCTGGCCACCCGCTGACATCGCCCTTTCGCCTATATATGCCCCCCGATGCATAAACCCTAAAAAACCCGGCCCCTTCCATTAAAAGTTCCGTAGGTCCGCCACCGCCGCCGACAAGTTTCGGGGGACAGAAATCTCTTTTCCGGCACCCAGCCGGGACGAGGAAGTGCCCCCGGAGCCATCTCCATCGACTCCACCGCCATCTTCATCTCCGTTGATGTCTCCTATGATGAGGAGGGAGTCGTTCTCCCCCGGGGCTGAGGGCTCTACCGGTAGCTATGTGTTTCATCTCTCTCTCCCATGATGTGATCTTTATGTGATCATGAGCTTTGTAATCTAGTTGAATAAGTAGATGTTTCTCTTTGTCTGTTATGCTACTCAAGTGGTTTTGTTATGAGATCTCCGTAGACACTTTGATCAGGGTGTAAAGGTGACAGTGTGTGCATCGTGTGGTTTAGCATGATATTTATATCTTGTGTTGGATGACCCTATGAAATTGTGGTGTTTGTCTAGTACCTTCTAGGGCTCTCAAGTTGACAGTGTGGGGTTAACTATACATGGGAATGCGACTTTAAGGTGTGCTTTGTAGCCCTACGCAATGAATTGGTGTTTGTTATCCGACTGGAGAGTGGTTCGGAATAGCATAGTGAAGAGAGATATTTATGCATTCAATTATGTTATCATTATTGAGAGTGTACACTAGTTAAAGCATGATTCCTAGGCCTTATTTCTAAGCATTGAAAACTGCTTACAATCAGTTCTGCTACATGTTTTCTTGCTGCCATTTTTTATTTCAGATTGCTACTATCACTTATTATCATCCATATTACTTGTATTTTACTCTCTCTTCATCGAACTAGTGCACCTATAAAACTGACGATTGTATTAGGTGTGTTGGGGATACAAGAGACTTCTTGTATCGTAATTGCAGGGTTGCTTGAGAGGGATACCTTTGACCTCTACCTCCCTGAGTTCGATAAACCTTGGGTGATCCACTTAAGGGAAACTTGATGTTGTTCTACAAACCTCTGGACTTGGAGGCACAACACTGTCTACAAGAATATAAGCGTGCGTAGACATCAATGTGCCACTAGTCCAGGTGTGTAAAGTCCAATTAACAAGAGAAATAAAGATCGTCTACCTACGTCCTCATGAGCTAAAACAGAGCACAAAACATGTGTAATTTTAATGGTTTTAAAGGTAGCACATGAGAAATATACTTTTGAGTGGCGGTTAAATACCACATATAGGTAGGTATGGTGGACACATTTGGCAAACTTTGGTTTCTGGGAGTTGGATGCATGAGTAGAGCTCATACTCAGTACACGTGAAGGCTAGCAAGAGTCTGGGAGCGGCAAATTAAGAGAGCAATAATGACCATAACCATGCATAGCGACAAAAACATTATTAATCAAAACATAAATGATATTACAAGTCAAAAACTAAATGATCATAGAGGCTAGAGGTGACTGGTTTACAATCATAACATGATGTAAGCATGCGCCAAGTCAACCAAATAAATCATTTGAAGGAGAATACCACAATATTATGCTTCGATATGATAAAAACAACTCATGAT
Source organism: Alopecurus myosuroides (assembly GCA_028641055.1). Classification (NCBI taxonomy): domain Eukaryota; kingdom Viridiplantae; phylum Streptophyta; class Magnoliopsida; order Poales; family Poaceae; genus Alopecurus; species Alopecurus myosuroides. The sequence continues at coordinate 364,927,812 of CM054058.1, read as the reverse complement.
TCTTTCAATGGAACATTAAGCACTCTCAAATATTTGAGACAAGTCATGCTACATCAATAACTACTAAGCATAGAATTAAAATAATATCTAACATGACATGATAAAGTCTAAGCCACAGTCTAAACAAGCTTCTTTTGCACCGTTATAAGCATGAATTATTTTATTGTTCTCCAACACCAATCACTTTATTTCAAGAAAAAAATTGCCAAATAATTTATCAATAAAACAAGAGAGTACTACTCTACAAGAACTAACAGATCTGAATAAGAGATGCATGAAAAAAAGGAGCTACAAGAATTGTAGTAGCTGGATGAAAAACGAAGAATACTCGTATTCATATGAAAAAGCGGAGAGTGTCTCTCTCCCACACAAGAATGATGGGTTCCAACCAAGTTTATTACAAAAAATAAAAGGAAACAAAAACAAAGAGACGCTCCAAGTAAAATACAAATGATGTGACTGAATAAAAATATAGTTTCACTAGAAGTGCCATGATAAGTTGCTGATGAAGAAGGGGATGCCTTGGGAATCCCCATGCTTAGACGCTTGAGTCTTTTGGAATTTGCTGGGATGATCCACGAGGGCATCTTCAAGCTTAGGATTTTCACTCCTCTTGGTCACATTATATAATCCTCTTCTCTTGACCCTTGAAAAGTTCCTTCACACCAAACTCAAAGTAATTCTCATTAGAGGTTTAGTGCATAATCAAAAACACATATGTTCTCCCTTGACACAAGCATTACTATACTTTCTAAACATTAGCTACAGCCACTGATGTTTTGTGGAGAAAAGAACTCCACTCAACATAGTAAAAGAGAGAATGCAAAGTAAAAGGCAGAATTTGTCAAAACCAGAACAGTCTGTAAAGACAATTTTTTTGAGCCACTTACTTTGCTCAGATCAGAAAACTACGAACTAAGAAAAGTTTCGTAAATATATAAGGATCATGCACAAAAACTTTCAGCATTCTCTTCCTAGGAAAGTGGTCCATACCTTTCTTGAGTGGGAACTGATATTTAATATTACCCTCTTTCATATAAATAATAGCACCAACATTTCTAAGAAAACGTCTTCTCAAAACAATAGGACAAGAAGCATTGCATTCAATATTCATAAAAATAAAATCAACGGGGACAAGGTTATTGTTAACCATAATTAAAAAAATCATCAACTCTCCCCAAAGGTTTCTTTCTAGCATTATCAGCAAGACGAAAATCCCAATAACAGTGTTCCAAAGGTGGTAAATCATGCATATCATAGAGTTTCTTAGGCATAACAGAGATACTAGCACCAAGATCACATAAAGCATTACAATAAAAATCATTCACCTTCATTTTAATGATGGACTCCCAACCATATTGTAACTTCCCGGGGGTAGAGGCTTCACGTTTTAACTCTTCTTCTCTAACTTGCACGAGAGAATTTATAATATGTTTTGTGAAAGCCATATTTATAGCACTAGCATTAGGACTTCTAGCAAGATTTTGTAGGAACATAATTACTTCAGAAATATTGCAATCATCAAAATCAAGATCATTATTATCAAAGGTAATGGGACCATTGTCTCCCATGTTTCAAAAAAATCAGTACTTTTATCAGGAACAGTTTCAGAAATTTTTAAACATTTAACAGAAGAAGTAGAGACATAGACAACACCAATTAATTTACCATTAATAGTAGGAGGTTTACTAACATTCAAAACTTCAGCATTACTTGTGGTGGTAATAGTACAAACTCTAGTAATATTATTATTTTTAGCAATTTCATCTTCTCTTTCTCACCTAGCATGCAATTCAGCCAACATCCTAACATTGTCATTGATGTCTACGCACACTTCTATTCTTGAAGACAATGTTGGGCCTCCAAGTGCAGAGGTTTGTAGAACAGCAGCAAGTTTCCCTTAAGTGGATCACCCAAGGTTTATCGAACTCAAGGAGGTAGAGGTCAAAGGTATCCCTCTCAAGCAACCCTGCAATTACGATACAAGAAGTCTCTTGTGTCTCCAACCACACCTAATACAATTGTCAGTTGTATAGATGCACTAGTTCAGCGAAGAGATAGTGAAATACAAGTAATATTGATGATTATAAGTGATAATAGCAATATGAAATAAAAAATGGCAGCAAGCAAACATGTAGCAGAACTGGTTGTAAATGGTGTTTCAATGCTCAGAAACAAGGACTAGGGATCATACTTTCACTAGTGAACACTCTCAACAATAATAACATAATTGAATGCATAAATATCATCTCTTCACTACGATACTCCGAACCACTCTCCGGTCGGATAACAAACACCAATCATTGCGTAGGGCTATAAGAGCGCTCCTTAGAGTTCGCATTTCCCCATCTAGGTAATCCCCACTCTATCACCACAAGACCTAGATGGTTCCAAACAAACACCATAATTTCATAGGGTCATCCAACGCAAAATATAAATATCATTCTAAACCACACGATGCACACACTGTCACCTTTACATCGTGATCAAAGTGTCTACGGATATCTCATAACAAAACCACTTGAGTAGCATAATAGATGAAGAGTAACATCTACTTATTCAACTAGATTACAAAGCTTGTGATCACATAAAGATCACACCATGGGCGATAGAGATGAAACACATAGCTACCGATAGAGCCCTTAGCCCCGGGGGAGAACTACTCCCTCCTCATCATGGACGACAACAACATCGATGAAGATGGAGGTGGAGTCGATGGAGATGGCCCCGGGGGCACTTCCCCGTCTCGGCAGGGCGAGAACAGAGATTTCTGTCCTCCGAAACTTGTCGGCGATGGCGGCGGAGCTACGAAACTTTTCGTGGACAGAGGCTGGATGTCGTTTAGGGTTTATGCCTTGGGGGAATAAATAGGCGAAAGCGCGATGTCGGTGGGTGGCGAGGGGTCCCACACCACCCCTGGGCGTGGCTAGAGGGGGAACTGCGTCCCCCTATGGTGTGGCCCCTCTGTGGGCCCCCTCCGGGTCTCCTTTGGACTCCGTTAATGCTCCGGTAATTCTAATACTTTAGGCTTTTGTTTTGTCCAATTCCGAGAATATTTCCAGAACAACTTTTTTGAAATAAAAAACAGCAGAAAACAGGAACTGGCTTTGTGGCATCTTTCCAATAGGTTAGTCCATGAAAACATCCAGAAAACGAAGGAAAACATGTGAAAACATAAAGTTATTGGATAGAAAACAAGCATGGAGCATCGAAAATTATAGATACGTTTGAGACGTATCAAGCATCCCCAAGATTAACTCATGCTTGTCCTCGAGTAGGTAAGTGATAATAAAATAATTTTTGAGGTGGCATGCAGCCAACACAAACTTGATCATCATAATTATAAAAGCATTTGTAAAGGTGAGATCATAGTACTCTAAACACAGGCATGATAGATATAATTCGAACAATGAAACTTCGCAATCATGTTGCAGCATGAAAAGTAACACAAACAAAAGATCATGAATAATAATGCATTTGAAAGTTATATGTTTGTTTCGAACAATAAGAAAGCATAGCAAAGTAGTATTCAGCTTTTCCTTAAGATTAAATGCTAGAACACCTTCAAAGTTCAAGTGGTGACTAGAAACAAATAGTTTGAGAACAAGTAATAACATGGCATGAATCAATCAATAATAATCTTTGGGACAAATGCACATTAAACTCAGAATGGAAACCATGTTCTCTTAACTGTGCATAAAGTTAGAAGATGGAGACTCGACATGAAAGTAAAAGAAAGGCCCTTCATAGAGGGAATCATGGATTAACTCATGTGCTCGAGATTTTTATTTTATTAAACAGAGGTATTGAAAAAAAAATTATAGAGGTATGATTTTGTCAACGAATGGTAAACAAAAAATATAGTACGCCACAAGCCAACTAGACTTCACAAGAGCGGCTCCCATTGAAGGACACAACTGGGGTCAGAAGGTCATCCCTCTTTCTCTTTTGTTTACACAATCATGCTTTGACTGATAAATCGGCGGCAAAAATAGAGAAGAGAAATTAATAGTAACCAATTCTGGGGCCGGGCACCCCGCTGCCAGCTCTTTTATCATTTGGATAAGAGGATGAAGCCTCTAGTCCAGATGTGTAAAGTCCAATCAACAAGTGAGATAAAGATTCTCTATTTACGTCCTCACGAGCTAAAACAAGGGCACAAACATGAGTAATTTTGAAAGTTTTAAAGGTAGCACATGAGAAATTTACTTGGAGTGGCGGTTAAATACAACATGTAGATAGGTATGGTGGACACATTTGGCAAACTTTGGTTTTGGGGAGTTGGATGCACGCGTAGATCTCATACTCAGTACAGGCGGAGTCTAGCAAAGATTGGGAGCAAAAAATAAAGAGAGCGTAATAGCCATAATCATGCATAGAGACAAAAACATTATTGATCAAAGCATACATGGAATTGCAAGTCAAAAAATAAATGATCATGGAGGCTATAGGTTACTGGTTTATAGTCGTAACATGGTGTGAGCATACGCCAAGTCAACCAAATAAAGCATTCGAAGGAGAATACCACAATATTATGCTTTGATATAATAAGAACAACACATGATTCTTTCCACGACACATTAAGCACTCTCATCTATTTGAGACAAGTCATGCTACATCAATAATTACTAGGCAGATAATTAGAATAACATCCAACATGACAAGATAAAGTCTAGCCACAGTGTAAACAAGCTTCTATTTGCACCATTATAAGCATGAAATATTTTACTCTTCTCCAACACCAATTAACTTGTTTGAAACAACTCGCATAGCTAATATTCATAAAAGAATAGAGAGATAATAATATATAACTGAAACAAACTAACAGGCTCTAAATAAAATACGAGTGGAAAACAAGGGCTAAACGTAGTACTAGCAAAAGGTGAACACTCACAGAACAATAAGAATGAAAACTAGAGTGTTCTAAGCAATGAAAATGGAGCATGTCTCTCTCCCACACAAGAATGATAGGTTCCAACTAAGTTTATTGCAGCAAGGAAAATAAAAGAAAACCAAACAGACGCTCCAAGTAAAGTATGTATGATGTGACCGAATAAAAATATAGTTTCACTAGAAGTGACCTGATAAATTGCTGATGAAGAAGGGGATGCCTTGGGAATCCCCAAGATTAGACGCTTGAGTATTCTTATAATTTGCTAGGATGAACCACGGGGGCATCCCCGATCTTTGGCCTTGCAGTCTTCTTGATCACATTATATCACCCTCTTCTCTTGACCCTTGAAAACCTCCTTCACACCAAACTCAATGTAATTCGCATTAGAGGGTTAGTGCACAATCAAAAATTTACATGTTCTCCATGAACACAAGAATTATTAATACTTTTTAAACATTAGCTACAGCCACTGATGTTTTCTCAAGAAAAGAAATCCGCTCGACATAGTAAAAGAGAGAATGCAAGTAAAAAGGCAGGATCTGTTGAAACCAGAACAGTCTGTAAAGACGAAATTTTTCAGGGAACTTATGTTGCTCAAATTGAAAAAAGCAAAGCTAGAAAAAGTTTCAGAAATAGCTGAGGATTAAGTACAAAAATTTGCAGGTCATTTTGATCTTTCTGTGAATTTACACTAATTTAACGATGGACAGGAGAAATCTGTTTCCTGCGCAGAAATCTAAATCTAACCTCAACTTTCACTAGAGACTTTACCTGGAAAAAAAACGCGAGAAAATAAAGATACAAAGGAGTTTCTATAGAAGTAAACAACACCTTGACTCAAAGAAAATATAAGAAAACATTGCAAAAATAAAAACATGGGTTATCTCCCAAGAAGTGCTTTTCTTTAACGCCTTTTAGCTAGGCATGATAATTTGAGAAGATGCTCACATGGTAAATATGGATTGAAACAAAACAGAGCATCAAGAAGAAAATGTAAAACAAATTTAAGTCTAAACCACTTCCTACGAAAAAGAATCTTGTAGAAAAACAAGTCAATAAAGCACAAAGCTAGCATAGGAAGGCAAAACAAATGCAAATTCGAAACTTTCAACATAAAGAGGGGGAACTTAATATTATTGAGATACATAAAACCATGATTCCCTCTCTCATAATAACTTTCAGTAGCATCATCAATGAAATTAACAATATAACTATCAGAAGAAACATTCTTATCATGAGCCACATGCATAAAATAATTGATACTCTCCACATAAGCATAGTCATTCTCATTAATAGTAGCGGGAGAAAATTCAACAAAATAGCTATTATTATCATTCTCATGACCATAATCATCAAATATAGGAGGCTTATTGCAATCATAATTAATTTTATCCTTAATAGTAGGTGGACTGAAAATAGCATGTTCATCATTGTAAACATCATATATAGAAGGCATATCATGATCACGATAAAATTTATCATCAATAGAAGGTGGAACTAGAATACCACAATCATTATAATCATCACATATTGGAGGCAAGGTATCATCAAAGTAAATTTGTTCCTCCATTCTTGGGGGGACTGAAAAGTTCATTTTCATAAAAACTAGCTTCCCCAAGCTCAGATTTTTCCATAGCATTAGCAATAATGGTGTTTTAAGAATTCATACTAATAACATTGCTACTAGCATGAAAATAAAGCTCCATAGGTTTTTTAATTTTCTATTCAAACACTTCATGTCCTAACTCGAGATAAATATTATAAAGCTCTCTCATATTTTTGTTGTTTTCCATTAAGCCTAACTAAAAACAAGAAACAAAAAGATATAATTGCACAATCTAAAAGAAATAACTTAGAGCACCCCTAGAGGATGTGAGTAACTTTTACCTTACCTACCCGGCAACCACGCCAGAAAAGAGCTTGACGTCTACATACGATTCTATTCTTGTAGACAGTGTTGGGCTTCCAAGTGCAGAGGTTTATAGAACAGCAGCAAGTTTCCCTTAAGTGGATCGGCCAAGATTTATCGAACTTAGGGAGGTAGATGTCAAAGGTATCCCTCTCAATAAACCCTGCAATAACAATACAAGAAGTCTCTTGTGTCCCCAACACACCTAATACAATTTTCAGCTGTATAGGTTCACTAGTTCGGCGAAGAGATAGTGAAATGCAAGTAATATGGATGATTATAAGTGATAATAGCAATCTGAAATAAAAATGGCAACAAGCAAACATGTAGCAGAAATGGTTGTAAATGGTGTTTCAATGCTCAGAAACAAGGCCTAGGAATCATACTTTCACTAGTGAACACTCTCAACAATAATAACATAATTGAATGCATAAATATCATCTCTTCACTACGCTACTCCAAACCACTCTCTGGTCGGATAACAAACACCAATCATTGCGTAGGGCTATGAGAGCACTCCTTAGATTTGGCATTTCTGCATCTAGGTAATCCCCACATAGGGGCGGACCTATGTAGAGCTGAGTGGGGGCAGTGTACCCCACTAATTTTTCTGAATTTTAGTGTAATATGCTCATTTTCAAAGAAAAATGTTACACAAAAATTAAATTTATACTATATATGCCCCACTTGTTTGAAGTGCCCCCCACGCTATCACCATGAGACCTAGATGATTCCAAACAAACACCACAATTTCATAGGGTCATCCAACACAAAATATAAATATCATGCTAAACCACACGGTGCACACACTGTCACCTTTACACCGCGATCAAAGTGTCTACGGAGATCTCATAAGAAAACTACTTGAGTAGCATAATAGATGAAGAGTAACATATATTTATTCAACTAGATTACAAAGCTCATGATCACATAAAGATCACATCATGGGAGAGATAGAGATGAAACACATAGCTACCGGTAGAGCCCTCAGCCACGGGGGATAACTACTCCCTCCTCATCATGGGAGACAACAACAACGATGAAGATGGTGGTGGAGTCGATGGAGATGGCTCCGGAATTTGTCGGCAATGGCGGTGGAGCTACGGAACTTGTCATGGACGGAGGTTGGATGTTTTAGGGTTTATGCCTCGGGGGAATAAATAGGCGAAAGGGCGATGTCGGTGGGTGGACAGGGGGCCCACACCACCCCTGCGCACAGCCATAGGGGAACCGCGCCCCCCTATGGTGTGGCCCCTGTGTGGTCCCCCTCCGGGTCTCCTTTGGACTCCGTTGATGCTCTGGGAATTCTATGACTTTTGGCTTTTGTTTTGTCCAATTCCGACAATATTTCCAGAACGACTTTTCTGAAATAAAAAACAGGAGAAAACAGGAACTGGCTCTGTGCCATCTTGTCAATAGGTTAGTCCATGAAAACGTCCGAAAAACGAAGGAAAACATGTGAAAACATAAAGGTATTGGATAGAAAACAAGCATGGAGCATCAAAAATTATAGATACGTTTGAGACGTATCAGTCATCCATTCTAATTTGAATGGCATTCAAAGTTTGGTTTGTTTAATATCATGAGGCATAACCTTTAATTTCAGAAGATCAACATCAAGAGAAAGGCTATCAACTTTAGAAGCAAGAACATCGATGTTGCCAAACTTTTCCTCAACAGATTTATTAAAAGAAGTTTGTGTACGAATAAAGTCCTTAAGCTTGATTTCAAGATCAGAGGGTACACTTCTATTGTTTTTGTAGGAATTACCATAGGAATTGGTATAACCATTACCATTGTTAGAAGGATATGGCATATAATTGTTACTACCAAATTATTTATATAATTATTGTTGTTACAATTGTTGTTTTTAATGAAGTTCACATTAACATGCTCTTCTTGAGCAACCAAAGAGGCTAAAGGAACATTATTTGGATCAACATGAGTTTTACCATTCACAAGCATAGATATAATAGTATCAAGCCTATCACTCAAGGAAGAGGTTTCTTCAACATAATTTACCTTCTTACCTTGTGGAGCTCTCTCAGTGTGCCATTCAGAATAATTTGTCATCATATCATAAAGAAGCTTTGTTGCAGCATCCAAAGTGATGGACACAAAGGTACCTCCGGGAGCTGAATTCAGAAGGTTTCCTGAAGAAAAATTCAGACCTGCATAATTTTTTTGGATGATCATCCAAGTAGTCAGTCCATGGGTGGGACAATTCTTTATCAAATTTTTCATTATTTACCAAGCTTGATCAACATGCTCATTATCAAATTGTTTAAAAATCATAATGCTACTTCTTAAAGATATAATCTTAGCAAGAGGATAATATTTTCCAATGAAAGCATCTTGACATTTAGTCCAAGAATCAATACTATTTTTAGGCAAAGATAGCAACCATTCTTTAGCTCTTCCTCTCAAAGAGAGAGGAAACAATTAAGTTTAATAATATCTCCTTCTATATCCTTATATTTTTGCATCTCACAAAGTTCAATTTTTTTATTAAGGTGAGCAGCAGTATCATCAGAACTAACACCAGAAAATTGCTCTCGCATAACAAGATTTAACAGGGCATGCTTAATTTCATAAAAATCAGCATTAGAAGCAGGTGAAGCAACAGGTGTACAAATAAAATCATTGTTGTTTGTGCTAGTAAAGTCACACGACTTAGTGTTTTCAGGAGTACTCATTTTAGCAAGATTAAAACAAGATAACATAAATAACAAATATAATTAATTTTTTTTGTGTGTTTTTGATCTAAAGAAGAAAACAAGAAAAAATAAAATAAACTAAGAAAATAACAACAAAGTAAGAATATTGGAGATAAGAGACTCCCCTTGCTGAAATCCTCTTCCTCCCCGGCAACGGCGCCAGAAAACAAGCTTGATGGCATGTGAACACATGTTCGTTGGGAGACCCCAAGAGGAAGGTATGAAGAGTACAACATCGAGTTTTCCCTCAGAAAAAAACCAAGGTTTAATCGGACCAGTAGGAGAAAGAAACCAATGTTTAACCAGACCAGTAGGAGAAAGAAATCACATATGAAGGTTGATGACAGCTGATGTTGGTAGGGCGCACTACGAGGCACAACAGCAATGTGGAATCTACACACAACACAACCCAGATACTTTGCCCCAACGAAACAGTGTGGTTGTCAATTACACCAATTTTGCTGAACACAAAGGATTAGACGTATAGTGTGGAAAATGATGTTTGTTTGCGGTGAATGAAGGGAGAAAAGTGTATGAAGTAGAAAGATAACAGTGCTTGGAGTAAAAGAGAACAATGCTTGCAGTAGGTTGTATTATCAGTGTAAAAGAATGGACCGGGGTCCATAGTTCATTAGTGGTGTCTCTCCGAAATGGATAAATAACATGCTGGGTAAACAAATTACAACTGGGCAATTGACAGAGGCAAAGGCTGCACCGTAATGCATATGCAAGGCACGATGATTACTTTGAGATTTACTTGGGCATTACAACATGATACATAGACCGTAATCCAACTGCATCTATGACTAATAATCCACCCTCAGAACGTAATCCAAGCGGACTTTGGGTATTAAGTTGCAAGCAACAGATTATTGCATTAAGTAAAGTGCGTAATGTAAACAATAGAATTATCCTTAGACAAAGCATTGCTGTTTTATCCCTAATGGCAACATCACATCCATAATCTTAGAAGTTATTGTCACTCTCCCAGATAACTGGAGGCATGAACCCACTATTGAGCATAAATACTCCCTCTTGGAGTTACAAGCATCAACTTGGCCAGAGCATCTACTAGTAACGAAGATCATGCGAGATCACAAATAACATATAAAACATAGATCTATAATCAACTTCACATAGCATTCAATATTCATCGGATCCCAGCAAACACAACATGTAGCATTACAGTAAGATGATCTTGATCATGTTAGTCAGCTTACAAGATCTAAACATGATGGAAAAAAAGGAGGAGAAGACAACCATCTAGCTACTGCTATGGACCCTAGTCCAAGGATGAACTACTCACACATCACTTCGGAGGCGGGCATGGTGATGTAGAGCCCTTTGGTGATGATTTACCCTCTCGGCAGGGTGCCGAGGAGAGCTTCAGAACCCTTCCAAACTAGGGTTGACGATGACGGCGGCTAGGGAACTTTTCGTGATGGAGGCTTGGGTATTTAGGGTTTTCCCGAGGAGGATCTTAAATAGGCGAAAGGGCGATGTCGGTTGGTGGCCAGGGGGCCCACACCACGTGGTGACGCGGCCAAAGGGGGCTCGCACCACCCTATGGTGTGGCCACCCTGTGGCCCTCTTTTGGGTCTCCTTTGAACTCCGGGTACGTGATAGAAAATAGGACCCTGGGATTTTGTTTCGTCCAATTCTAAGAATATTTCCAGAACAACTTTTCTGAAACGAAAAACAACAGAAAACAGTAACTAACGTTGTGGCATCTTGTAATAGGTTAGTCCTAGAAAATCCATAAACATGATGAAAAGTGTACAGAAAACATGTAGAAAATGTCATAATATCAATGATGGGACATCAGGAATTATAAATACGCTGGAGACGTATCAAACTTCGTCTCTGTCCGGGTAAAAAATGATCTCCGTGGATTTTCATCCCTTTCCGAGAATATTTCCTTAAGAACTTTTCTGAAATAGAAAGACGGTAGAAAATAGCAACTCACATGGGACATCTTGTTAATAGGTTAGTCTGTGAAAACATCCAGAAAACAAAATAAAACATCTGTACAACAAAAGGTGTTGCGTAGAAAACAAGCAGGGAGCATGAAAAGTTATAGATATGTTTGCAACATATCAGCATCGCCAAGCTTAACTCTTGCTCATCCTCTAGTAGGTAAGTGGTAAAAAAATAATTTTTGAGGTCACATGAAGCCAACACAAATCTTGGTCAATGTTATTAAAAGCAGTGTAAGATGAGATCAAAGTACTCTAACAAAGGCATGATAAATATTATTTGAACTAATGTAAACTTAGCAACTATGTTGCACATGAAAAGTAACACAAATATAAGACAACGAATAATGAAACATTGAAAGTGATAAGTTTGTTTGTAATCATAGAGAAAAACATAATAAAGTGGTATCCAGATTTTCCTTCGTGTGCTAGCAAAATATAAATGCCAGGACATCTTCAAAGTTTAAATGGTGACTATATACAAATAATTTGAGAGCAAGCACTACCACAATCATGAATCGATCAATAATAAATTTTGGGACTATGCACATTATACTCAGAATGACAACTATGCTCTCTTAACTGGTGCATAAAGTAAGAAGATGAAGCCTCAGCATAAAAATAAAAGAAAGGCCCTTCACAGAGGGAAGCAGGGATTACTCATGTGCTAGAGCTTTTTATTTAATAAACAGAGGTATAGAAAACAATTATCTAGAGAGGTGTATGTCTAAACGAATGGTAATGAAAAAGTTATCATAATTAATGTCAAGAAAAGTGTTTAGACTTTTGAGAGCGGTTTCCATTAGCATTTTTACTTTATTGGTTGACACTTCCCCCACCTTTCTTTCACAAACCGTGGGCTAGCCGTGTCCATGGGCACCCACCAGATTTCATCAAACCATGGGAAAGTTCCTTTTTTATTATTTGAATTCACATAATTTGGCACCACCTCTTGGTGAATTAAGACGAGCACAGATTCCATACTCATCGGGTGAAATAAGGAAGACGAATTTTTCTTTACATAAACCATAATAAACTTTAAACTACTTCCTCATGAGCTAAAATAGGAATATAAAACCGGTTAATAATTTTGAAGATTTAAAGGTAGTACACGAGAAATTTACTCGGAGTGGCGGTGAAATACCACATATAGGTAGATATGGTGGACATATTTGGAAAACTTTGGTTTTTGGGAGTTGGATGCACGAGTAGAGCTCATACTTAGTACAGGTGAAGGCTAGCAAAAGACTAGGAGCGACCAACAAAGAGAGCAATAACGGCCATAATCGTGCATAGCGACAAAACATCATCAATCAAAGCATGAAGTGATACTACAAGTAGAAAACTAAATGATCATCAAGGCTAGAGGTGAATTTGCTTGTAGTCATAACATGGTGTGAGCATGCACCAAGACAATCCGGATAAATCATTCAACGGAGAAATACCACAATACCATGCTTCAATATGAGGAAACAACACATGATTTAATCTCAATGGCACATTAAGCACTCTCAGATATTTGAGACTAGACATGATACATCATATATACTACTAATCACACAATTAAAATAACATCCAAAATGACATGCCAAAACCTAAGCCATAGTCAAAACAAGCTTCCTATTGCACCACTATAAGCATGAAATAATTTACTCTTCTCCAACACAAATCAACTTATTTGAAACAACTCTCAAAGCAAATAAACAGAAAATACCAGAGATCTAATCATATATAACTGAAGCAAATCGACAAGCTCTGAACAAAATTCGAGTGAAAAACAAGAGCTAAACGCACTACTAGCAAAAACTGAACACCCACAGAACAAAAGGAGTGAAAATTAGAGTGTTCTAGGCAATGTAAACAGCGCGTATCTCTCTCCAAAATAGAAGTGCTAGGATCCAACCAAAATCTATAGCAAGGAAAACAAAACTGAAAGCAAAATAAAATGACGCCCTAATAATAACACATATCATGTGAAGCAATAAAAATATAGTGTTTTGAAAGAAACCTGATATTTTTGTTGATGAAGAAGAGGATGCCTTGGGCATCCCCAAGATTTGACGCTTGTACTTCTTGTATCTGTCTTGGGGTGACATGGTCATCCCCAATCTTGAGCTTTTTCCATCCTTCATCTCATCACATCATACTTCTCTCCCTACACTTGAAAACTTCCTCCACCTAAAACTTCTCACAATTTTCATTAGCAACAGTAGTGTAATAAAAAAATCCACTTGGTTCAGTTTCAACACAAGTCTAACACTCAATTTAAAACATTAGCTATTGTCACAACTTCTTTTATAACTCTTCCCCTCAAAAGAATACCAGAAGAAAGAGATTACGACGCAAATGCATATATTGGCAGAAATCTGTCAAAACAAAACAGTCGGTAAAGATGATTTTTTTTTTCAAAAAATTTCTGTTGCTTAAACCAAAAAGTGGGAAACTAATGAAAGTTAGATAACAACACGGGGCATATTTCTAATTTTTTAAATCAATCCGACTTTCTGGCCGAATGAAATATTATTTTTGGTAACAGTCCAGAAATCTGTTTCAGACCAACAACTTCCCCAAATCGCACTACCTCTCTATTAGAGATTACTCTTGAAAAAAAAACTAAATAAAAAGGATTAGGAGCGGTTTCTATAGGGGTAATAACTTCCAAGACATGAAAAGAACAAAACAAAACAGAAGAAAACAAAAAGAAAACGAAGGGAAACAAAAGTGGGTTGCCTCCTACAAGCGCTTTTCTTTAACACCTTTTAGCTAGACATGAAGAACTAATCAAGTATTATCAATATAATCATGGGTATTCCTCACAAGGGACTCAAAAGGTAAGTCCATTATCTTTCTAGGGAAATGTTCCACGCCCCTTTTAAGGGTAAACTGAAATCTTATAATTCCCTCTTTCATATCTATAATAGCACAAACAGTGCGAAGAAAAGGTCTCCCCAAAATGATAGGACAAGAAGCATTGCATTCAACATCAAAACAATAAAATCAAAAGGGACATAATTATAATTAGCAATAATAATAAAATCATCAACCCTTCCCAAAGTTCTTTTAACAGTGGAGTCTATAAGGTGCACTCCCAAAATACTCTCATCCAATGGTTTCAAATCAAGCATATCATATAAACTTTTAGGCATAGTTGAAGAACTTGCACCAAGGTCACACAAATCATTCCAATAAAAATCATTCACTCTTATTATAATAGTGGGCTCCCAACCATGTTATAATTTTCTAGGAATAGAGGCTTCAAGTTTGAGCCTTTCTTCTTTAGCTTCAATGAGATCATTAGTGCTATATTTAGTGAAAGAAATATTTATCCTACTAGCATTAGGATCTTTAGCCAATTTGTGTAAGAACTTAATAACATCATATATGGTGAAATTATCAAAATAAAGTTTATCATCATCAAACATACTGGGAAAAATTTCTCCTAAAGTCATATTATCCTCAATCCCACTTGCAACAATTTTCTCACTAGAAATATTTTTAATCTCCAAACTTTTGGGACTCCTTCTACCTAACGTCAAGATCTCTTCAATCCCATTTGTTTTTACACCAACATGTTTAGAAGCATTAGGATACTCATTGGTACTGAAAGTTTTCACTTCCTCAAAGGTTTGGGTGGTATAAATTTTAACAGGCTCACTTTTAGTAGTTTTTTCCAGGAATTTCAGCTTCTCTTTCTCTTCTAGCACATATTTGAGCCAAAATTCTCATATTCTCATTTATTTGAACTTGTATAGAATTTATAGGTTCAATTTTATTATCTTCAAGAGGTGTAGTCCTAATTTTAAAATTTCTACCTCATGAGCAAGACTATCAACTTTTAGCACAAGATTATCTAGTTTTGCAAGCCTTTCAGCAATAGTTCTATTGAAATATTTTTGTGTAGTGACAAATTATTTAAGCATGTTCTCAAGATCAGAGGTGGAACTTTTAGTATTGTTGTAAGCATTTCCACAAGAATTCCCATATGAATTACCATTATCATTAGGATAAGTCCTATAGTTGTTACCACCAAAATTATTCTTGTAAGCACTGTTTTGAATTTTTTTCTTGCAATAAAATTTACATAAATTTGATCATTTTCATTAGCAGCCATATAGTTCAAGGGAACATTATTAGGATCTATAGGCACTTGTTTATCTAGAAAAGAAGCAAGCATATCAATTTTATCACTGAAAGTAGAGACCTCCTCAAGAAAACTAACCTTTTTACCTGTTGGAGCCCTTTCTGTGTGCCATTGGGAATAGTTTGTCATTAGATTATACAATAACTTGTTTGTTGCACCTAAAGTGAGGATAATTAAGGTTCCTCCCACCGAAGAATCCAATAAATTCCTTGAAGAAAAATTTAATCCTACATAAAAAGTTTGGACAACCATCCACGTAGTTAATCCGTGCGTGGGACAATTCTTAACCATAGTTTTCATTCTTTCCCAAGCTTGAGAAACATGTTCATTATCATTTTGTCTAGAGTTCATAATATTACTCCTCAGTTGTATAATTTTTGCAGGTGGATAATACTTCCCAATAAAAGCATCTTTGCATTTACTCCAAGAATCAATGCTATTGTTAGGGAAAGACAATAACCATACCCTAGCTCTTCCTCTTGCAAAAGGGAACAATCTTAATTTCACAATATCGCCATCTAACTCTTTATATTTTTTGCATGTCACATAAATCAATAAATTTATTTAAATGAGAGGCAACATATTCTCCAATACCATAAAATTGATCTTTCATGACAAGATTCAACGAAGGAGGTTTAATTTCATAGGAATCGACTATAGCGGCAGGTGGAGAAATCGGTGTGGATATAAAATAATTATTATTGGTACTAGTAAAGTTACAAAACTTGGTAGTATCATTGGTATCCATTCTTGGAAGATAATACAAAATAAACTAACAACACAAATAAAAGACTAGAAACTAGAGAAGTAATTCTTTTGGTTTTATTTTGATAAAGAGAGAACAAGACTAAACAAAACTAAGCAAGAAAAAAAATAAAAGAAAGAGAGTGGAAGTGTGAGCCTCCCCTTGCAGCAAGCTATAAGTCCCCAACAATGGCGCCATAAAAAGTACTTGATGCTGACGTGATCACACGCTGGTTCGGAGACCTCAAGCGGAAGGTATGATGTAGTCTAGCGGAAATTTCCCCCAATTATGGAACCAGGGTTTATGGAACCAGTATGACTTCATAGTCTTGGAGAAGGTTGCTTGTTGTCTGGCGCATCAACAAGCGTGGAACCTACGCACAAACACAAACTCTCTCTTGCCCCAACTTTTCGGAACGTTGTAATTCTTCCAATCTTGCTAAAAATGAGAGAATTAAACATATAGAGTCTTGGAAAAAAATAAAAGTAAAAACATATCAGCGATGAAACAATAATGAAAAGTACTTAAAAGAAGGTTGCAATATGAGGAAAATCGGACCGGGGGCCATAGGTTCACTAGTGGCGTCTCTCCAAAGAAAACAAACATGTTGGGTGAACAATTTACAACTGGACAATTGACAAATCATGAACATATAACAATACTATTATCACGAGATATACTCATGGGTTCTAACATTGTAGGAATTATATCAAGTCATATGGACCGCTATCCATCATGCATCCATATCTAAAAGTGCACCTCAAGAAAGCTATCGAGCAAATCTCTCTTGTTTTAAGTTGCAACAACGAAGTGATTGCTTTGTGTGCAACAAACAAGAGCACCACTGTTCTCCCTGATAGAAACATCATATCCCAAACCCATCACATTTTTTTCACTTGTGCATAGATGTAAGGGAGGCATGCACCTACCATCAAGCATATAAACCCTCTCTTGGAGGTGAAAACAACTACGTGGGCAAGGTAATCATAAACACCTAAAAGCATTGCAAGAAAAGATTAAAACTTTCTACAAATATAAGTGAAGAATCTTAGATTGACATGAACAAAATAATCATAATCTCATGGTTCATTGGATCCCAGAAAACACAACATGCAAAATTACATAACGGTAGTTTCGATCATGTGAGGCGGCTCACGAGACTCCAAACATGGAGGCATATGGGAGAGAAAAGCCATCTAGCTACTGCTATGGACCCGTAGTCCCGAGATGAACTACTCACACATATGTCCGTAGGCGATCATGGAGATGCAGAGGCCTCCGATTATGATTGCCCTCTCCGGCAGGGTGCTAGAGCAAGACTCTAGAAGCCCTAGATTGGACTTTTGAGGTGACGACGCCTCTCTGTATGTTTCATGGAAAATAACTCTGTCCCCTATGTTTTTAGGGTTGAAGGCAATTTATGGGCGAAGAGGCCAAGAGGCGGTGGCCATGGCTCCAGGGGCCCACCAGGCGCGGCCTAGGATGGGGCCACGCCTGGCACCCCTTGGGGGACCCCGCCTCTCTTCGGCTCTTCTTTGGACTCTGTCTCCGTTCTGGGTAAAAAATGATCTTCGTGGATTTTCATCCCTTTCCGAGAATATTTCCTTAAGAACTTTTCTGAAATAGAAAGACAGTAGAAAACAACAACTGGCCAGGGGCATCTTTTTAATAGGTTCGTCTTTGAAAACATCTGGAAAACGAAAGAAAACATGTGGGAAAAAAGGTATTGGTAGAAAACAAGCATGGAGCATAAAAAATTATAGATACGTTTGCAACATATCAACGTCCGATCTTGTGGGAAGCCCTCCGTGCCTAAAGATGATGCATTTTTATAATTTGCAATACTCATAGAGCTAGTGCACAATAGGGTTCCGGCCACGGCTGCGTGGCTTAGTATCTTCGCTGTGTTGAGGTCTCAGGGTCACAGGGGAACATGAAGACATGTATGTTGGGACGCATCTGGTATCAGGGGAACACGAAGGCAGTTATTTTGGGCAACATCTGGAATTAGTTGGTTACTCCACAAGAGTCACCTACCCCTTCGTTGGGCCCACAACACCTATTCATCTTCATCCTCCCATCGTTCCTCTTCTGCAAAACTCAATTCGCACAGATCTTTCAACCTCAGATCCATGGTGGCACACAATACAATTATAGGATTTGGGGGACATGTGCGGTCGCTCACCTCGCACACCCTCATCGACGGACCTGAATAGTGTGTATGTATGGGACAACCACGGTCTTGAAAAAAAAGGACACATCACTCTTCTTGCCCTCCCCACACGAGGGCGACATGGGCGAATCCTTCCATGCTCAGGCCAGAACTTCCTCCCTTCCCTTCCTCTCTTTGTTGTCGCTAGCATGGGCCGTCGGGAAAAAGCCTGTGCGGCAGCGGCAGGATCTTCTTCCCCCGCATGCTAGGCGTGCAGGTCGAGGCTGTTCAGCCTAGCAATGGTGAGACTCAGTGACGGTGTGGCTTCGCCCGGTGGCTGGGGTCCTGGCATGGTGGAGGCGTGATACGTTGCAAACGTATCTATAATTTTTGATGCTCCATGCTTGTTTTCCACCCAATACCTTTTGTTTTCCACATGTTTTCTTCCGTTTTCTGTCGTTTTCCAAATGTTTTCACAGATTAAACCTATTGACAAGATGCCCGAGGCCAGTTGCTATTTTTCTATTTCAGAAAAGTTCTTAAGAAAATATTCTCGTAAAGGGCTGAAAATCCATGGAGATCATCTTTTACCCGGAACGGAGACATAGTCTAAAGAAGAGCCCGGGGGAGGGGCTTTGACACGTCCATTTTGCATCACTATTTTATATTTTTATTTTCTGTTTTTCATCGATATATTTCATGTTATGATGCATTGCTTATGTTATTTCATCTTATTTTGCATGTTTCATAATTTTTGGAGAATAAACACCGGGACGAGAAATCTGATGAAAAAAACACGTCGAGATACCCTATTTCAGAAGATCATAAGAAGAGGGGGATACCGGAGAGGTCTTAGAAGTCCCGAGGAGGAAGCTAGCCAGAAGGGCATCCAGAGGGGGGGCCACCAGGGGCCCACACCATGGGGTGGCGCACCCCCTGGCCGCGCCGCCAGGTGGTGTGGCCACCCCGGCCCACCTCTAGTCGCCCCCTTTCGCGTACTTGAACCCCAGGGAACCCTAAGCCCTAAAACATCACCGAAGAAATATTCTGCCGCCGAGAGAAAAGCTCTCCGTCAGGGAGAAATCTTCCGAGGAAATTCCTCCCCGGAGAGGGGGAATCATCGCCATCGTCACCGTCATCGCTCCGGGCATCATCAAGATCGTCGTCGTCATCATAATCACCACCAACACCATCACCCTCATCATCCTCCTTCATCCCGCTGTAACAATTAAGGGTCTTTATCGTTGTTCTTCATTAGATCTCTCTCCTGGTGTGGATTACTTGTTACTAGTTGATGCTTGTGAGTTTTATCGGTGTTCACACTTTATGACCAGATTGTTATTATCCATTATATCACCTCTGATTATGATCCATATGATGTCTCGTGAGTAGTTTGTTTAGTTCTTGAGTACATGGGAGAAGTCATGATGTTAGTAGTGGAATTATGTTGAAGTAATATCTAGTGGTTTGATATTTAAGTTGTGGTGTTATTCTTCTAGTGGTGTCATGTGAACGTCGACTACATGACACTTCACCTTTATGGGCCTAGGAGGATGCATTGTGTATTTGGCTACTAATTGTGGGGTTTCCGGAGTGACAGAAAACTAAATCCCCATTAGGAAACCAATGCACGAGGGAGTGTAGAATCCTGGAGTTTTAAGGTTGTGGTTAGATTTATCTTAATTACTTTCTTGTATTTGCGGATGCTTACGAGGGGTATAATCATAAGTATGTATTAGTCCTAGTTGGGCGGTGCATTAGCATAGGTTCATCCACACAACACTTATCGAAACAATAAATATTAATCAACCGTATGAAGCGAAAGCACTTGACGAAGTTCCCATGTGTCCTCGAGAATGTTTGGTAATCATAAGTAGACCAACCGGATTGTCCTTTGCTCTCAAAAGGATTGGGTCACTCACTTCAATTATATTTATTGACTTTTATTTGCTCGCACGTCATTTATCAGCTATATCAAAAATCATCAAAAACCCGTTTGCTAGTGTTTACAGTGAATCCTCTATCCAATCTGCTTGTCAACACCTTCCGCTCCTCGTTGGGTTCGACACTCTTATTTATCGAAAGTACTACGATACACCCCCTATACTTGTGGGTCATCAGGGGTAAGGGCCCCCCTGGGGGTGCCAGGCGCGTCCCCACCCTAGGTCGCGCCTGGTGGGCCCCTGGTGCCCCTGGCCACCACCTCTCGGCCTCTTCGCCCATAAATTTCCTCCAACCCTAAAAACTTCGGGGACGGAATTATTTTCCACGAAACATACAGAGAGGCTCCGTCACCTCGGAGGTCCAATCTAGGGCTTCTGGAGTCCTGCTCCGGCACCCTGCCGGAGAGGGGAATCGTAATCGGAGGCCTCTACATCGCCATGATCGCCTCCAGACAGATGCGTGAGTATTTCATCTCGGACTACGGGTCCATAACAGTAGCTAGATGGTTGTTCTCTCCCCTATGCCTCCATGTTTGGAGTCTCGTGAGCTTCCTCACATGATCGAGACCACTGTTATGTAATTGTGCATGTTGTGTTTGCTGGGATCCGATTGACCATGAGATTACGATTATTTTGTTCATGTCAATATGAGACGCTTCACTTATATTTGTAGAGTTTTAATCTTGACTTGTAATGCTCTCTGGTGTTTATGATTACCTTGGCCACGTAGTTGTTTTCACCTCCAAGAGAGGGTTTATATGCTAGATAGTGGGTTCCTGCCTCCTTGTTGCCTGCGCGTGAGTGACAGAAAATGCGCGGGGGAGGGGGGGGTGGGTAGGGGGTGGGGGAGGATGTATCGTTGCCACTAGGGAGAAAACAACGGTGCTCTTGTCTACAGACGAGGACCACTGCTTACATTACGTATTGTTCTGAATATATTTGTCTTTTGCACGCAAAGCAACCGCTTCGTTGCTGCAACTTAATACCAAGAGATTTGCTGGATAACTTTCTTGAGGTGGACTTTTAGATATGGATGCATGCTGGATAGGGTCCATATGCCTTGGTGTAATGCGTACAATGTTAGAACCCTTGAACTATATCCGTCATAATAGTATTGTTATACGTTCATGATTTGTCAATTGCCCAAATGTAATTTGTTCACCCAACATGTTTGTTTTCTTTGGAGAGACACCACTAGTGAATCTATGGCCCCCCGGTCCGATTTTCTTCATATTTGCAACCTTATTTTAAGAAATTTTTATCATTGTTTCCTCGATGTTCCGTTCTTATTTTTATTACTCTATAAGACTCTATACGTTTAATTCTCATGTTTTCAGCAAGACCGGAAGATTGACAACCTTCCGGAAAGTTGAGGCATGCGAGAGTTTATGTTTGTGTGCAGGTTCCACGCTTGGTCAACATCGACAAACGACGTCGTTGATACAAGAAATCTTCTTCAAGACTACGAAGTCCTACTGGTTCGATAAATTCTGGTTCCAGACTGGGAGAAAATTTCCGCTAGACTACATCATTACCTTCCGCTTGGGGTCTCCCAACGAGCGTGTGATCATGTCAGCATCAAGGCGTTGCGGTGCGGCACAGGCGTTGGAGGGGAGGGAGGGCATACTGACGGTTCGACAGCGGCGACCAAGCGTGAGAAGGAGCGGTCGATCTCGATTTTTTCATGGACATGGGTTTTGGCCAGATCTGGGCTACTGCGGGCCTTTGGGGTCACCGGCGTGCTGGGTGGCTGTGGGTGGCGCAGAGGCACTATGCCTATCCTACTCGCCCATGCCGACTGCCTCCATGGCCGCGGTGGTGGATTCGTGTGGTGTGGGCTCCGGGCGAGCTCGCCCTAGGTCGACTGGCGGCAAGACTTCGCGACGAGCTCCCCACCGGGTTGGTAGCGGTAGGGGTGACTTGCACGTGTGTCTTTGCAGCAAGTGACGTGGCGGTGGTGATGACCTTTTTTCGGCGAGGAGCGGCCGGTGGAGGTTCCTGGTGTTGTTGGCGGCGACAATTCCAATATCGTGGTTGGAGGCCATGCTTGGGTTAGTTGGCGGTCCAACTGTTCAGACATTGTGTTAAGATTTTTCCGAGCGAAAGATTTGCACTCCGACTCCAATGACGACGATCCTTGCGGGTATCGTTACCCTCTTGGGGAAATATTGTGGCTACCTTCGCTGCTTTAGGGGTCCGAATGAAAATCCTCGACCATCTCGGTCTCGATGTCGGCGACGTGTGACGTTGTCGTGGAGCCTCAACCCTCGGGCTCGTTCGAGTGTCTTATGTGGCAAGTCTGGTTCTTCTTATTCTTCATTTTACTATCTTTATTAATCTAATTTGTAAAGGATTTTCTCCATAATTTTGTATTGGTTCGGTTGTTGAGTTTTATTTATAAAGCGGGACGAAAGACTGTTTCGAGATAGGGTGTGTGTATGCACATTCACATGATTACCGGGATGAGTGGACGTGCGTATTTGTTAGCGCGTGTCTAAAGAAAAATCATCTGTGGGCGTTACGGTTCTGAATCTCGAATAGACGTCGACCAGACCTTGAAAATGAATAAATCTACTATCTGTCGGTCGGGGGCATATCAGCATATGCCGGCCGAAACTTTGGAATTTCTTCATCTCTGTTGCAAAAATAGTATCTTGTGCCGTCCACCCGGACGCGCGGCGGCTCCAGCCTCAATGGTAGTGGTTGGTGACGCACCCGACGGCTGACGCGCCAACGCCTGCTCTTGCTCCTGCTCCACGGTGGCGAGGCGACTTTCCTTCCCTCCCCCGCCCGGTGTCATACGCCCCGCGAACGCCGCCAAGGATTCCTCTTATTATCGCCACGCTTTCGTCCCCCACTACTAGCAGCCCACTACCGCTCGGCCATCTCAGCTGTTCCTCACGGGGATCCTTCCGAGAACGTGCGGTGGCCGGTGAGTGGTCTCGGCGTGCCGTGTCACCCGTCCTCGCCGGCGCCGATAAGCGGGATCCTGATCCTTGAGGTGCGTGGCCGCCGCCCTTTACCCGGTTCCTACTGTTTGATTGGTTCAGGCGCCGCAACCATGAATTGCGCTGTGCTGCTTGGTTTTGCAGACCGGTTCGGCTGTAGATTCGTGGAATTCCCAGACTCATAGAACCTGTGTGCTCTACTTTTTTGGGGGCGGCGATGATTGGGTGTTCTTCCGCGTGCGGAAACAAGTAGATTTCGATCTGCCCCTCCTCGAACGAATTCCAACGATTTTTTCGCAGCTAACACTCCTGGAAGATAGGAACTGCCCGTAGTTAGTTCGCGTTGACTGATCCCCACATGATCTGCAGCCCACGTAAAGCTGTCTGTAGAATTAAAGCTGTCTCGAGCATTAGCAGATCCATTATTACTGGGAGAAAGGGACAATCTAAATATTCCACAGCGTTGTCGTGTCGTTGTCGTATCAGCTACAACATTTGTCCCAGATTGTTCACTGTTTTCCGGTGTCCTTTCATCAGCAGTGATGTTCCCATCCTTGTCATACCTTGCTTCTGTATCATCTCTCCCCATTAAAAGCCTCCTCTTAGCACTTAATTCTGATGCCTCTCGGTCAGTCATCACCAAATCGGTTGGCTTCACCCGGCTGCTAGCAGTGTCCACAGCGTTGTCGTGTCGTTGTGATTAGATTTTCCACCAGGCACGAGTATCATGCTGAACCACGTTTCTCCCATTTCGGAGGTTCCCATGATTCGTGGCTCAATCTATCATGTGCAGTTAATTTTCATTTTATCACGGCTCTTGGTGCTGAGCGTTTCTTAATCATGAATCTGTCTAGGTTTATTTGTTTTAGTTACGAGCTGTTACACATCATAAAAGGGAGAGTGCCAGTTTCAGTTGTTTTACCTGAATTTTCATTAGTCAAACACTTTCCGTCGAACTAGCTTATTGATTTATTACTCTGTTCTTTTACTCTCTTTTTTTCGCACAAAGAAGATGATAATTTGTGTGTATTTATCCTTTATAATTTGTTTGCAGCTGTTTTGACAACATATCTAGCAGAGTCGTCTCCCTCCACTTAGTAAAAATGTCCTTTCTATGGAAATCAAGCAATGGTGCTGCAACAGAGAAGACCTTGACCCTAGAAGAACAGCAAGAGAAAGTAAGATATTATTCTTCGACATTAGATCTTCGCTTGGTTCCATTCAAGTACTTAGTTCTAAGCCCGTCTGATGTCCTATTTACTGAGCAGATAGATGACTTACGCAAGCAACTTGGTGAGCCTTCATCAGTAGCAATACAGGGTTTCCTTTCGGATGCCACAATATTGAGATTTCTTCGAGCAAGAAGCTGGAATGTGCAGAAAGCTAGTAAAATGCTGAAAGCAGCTGTCAAGTGGCGGGCAGCATACAAACCAGAATCGATTTCATGGGTATGTCTGGTTTAACTATTAATATGTCCTGTTCAATTGAAGATGCATGTGCTTGTTGGGCAAAACAGAGCCATATAATTAAGACATTGGCGAGAAGTGACAGCAGGTAGTATTTAAGAAGCATGTAAAGTAAGTTTAGTGCAGGAAGAATTAGCATCGTCAGTGACAATTACACAACACTGTTTTTTTCCTCGAAAAGAGCCCCCTCCCCGCCTCCCCTTTGAGTCTGTTGATGCACATGGCCATTGTAATAATACACACCTCTGTGTTAATTGAATGATATTGATATTATAGAACTGCCGGGAGAGAAAAGCATTGTAATCCAGGAGCAGATTGTTCATGATACCTTTAGAAGTTACTTGTATTACAAGGTTTACAGAGTAACATTTTTCATTCTTCAATCTTCAGGAAGACATTGCACATGAAGCAGAGACTGGAAAGATATATAGGGCTGACTACAAGGACAAACTTGGAAGAACTGTTCTTGTGCTGAGGCCAGGCTTAGAGGTTAGCTTATTCCCTGCAGAGCAAATAGCTGGAAATAATTTCATCATAAGGTTCTTACGATGTATATTCGCAAAAAGAAACATGAGTATATATGCATATACCTGTCATATAATATGCTTTGAAATCATATTGGAGTTACATGGTCTGGTTAATTTGTGAAAGGAGCATTACAACTGTGAACCATGATTGTGGAGCGATCATGCTAATGCTGCTTATTTTTTTTAATCCATATCTGAATGCTCAATCAGTTTTATGAGAAACCAAAGACATTTGATGCTTTTTTGCAAATCAAAGTATCAAACTTTTTCTTTTTCTTTTTTATAACATCTGAATCTTGAGAAGCATAATTTTTGTATCGCTCCTTGTGACACATATTTACCTTGGACTAGATACTTCCTATGATGGTAAAAAGGTAGTTTACATTCAGGGAGGCTTCTTTATGTTTATTCCGTAAACTTTTGAGTTGACCTTCAAGTCACATCACTCTGGAATCTGAACTACATAAGTTTGTGGTTCAAATGTGAAGCATGGTAACTTCATACATTCTAACTGCGGTTTCATAATGTTGATTCATAACAGAACACTACCTCGGGAAAAGAACAGATCAAGTATCTTGTTTACTCTCTGGAGAAAGCGATTATGAATTTGACGGATGATCAGGAGAAGATGGTCTGGCTGACAGACTTCCACGGCTGGTCGCTTGGAAGCACACCACTGAAGGTGACCCGGGAGACCGTGAG
The DNA here is from genome assembly GCA_028641055.1 of Alopecurus myosuroides. NCBI lineage: Eukaryota > Viridiplantae > Streptophyta > Magnoliopsida > Poales > Poaceae > Alopecurus > Alopecurus myosuroides. The sequence goes on along the minus strand of CM054058.1, from coordinate 364,901,692 downwards.
TGTTTTACAAGACTGTTATCCTGAGAGACTGGGCATAGCGATCCTTTACAATCCTCCTAGAGTGTTTGAGTCTTTCTGGAAGGTAAGCAGCTGCACAACTTGAGTTTTCTCTATACTTGAACCAACTTCTCGTTAGTATCATTTCCTCTTGGAGAGTTTCTGTTCCCTGTTGTTGATCTATACTATTCTTTAATTGAGCTATTTCATTGTTGTACGATGAAATGGCCTAACATACATAACAATGGCAGATAGTGAAGCCATTCTTGGACCATGAGACCTACAAGAAGGTGAAGTTTGTGTACTCCAACGATAAGGAGAGCATGAAGATAATGGCAGAGGTCTTCGATATGGACAAGCTTGACTCAGCATTCGGGGGAAATAATCCAGCCACCTTCGAATACACAAGCTACGCGGAACAAATGAAACAGGATGACAAGAGGATGCAAGCTAATGATACTGGCTCTGACGCTTCAAGCGAGGCTTCCTTTTATAGTGGAACGGATTCCCCAAAGCACGGAGATGGAGAACACGGCGCAACGAAGGTCCGAGTTGCTTAACTGCTACTGTTTGCTCCATTTGGGAGTTGAGTAGGTCAAGAAAGAAAAATACACAATCATCTAACTAGCAGACCTTCTGCGCGAGTTTACAAGCTGGCTAGAATCCCCTTGTTGATCCAGTTTTTGGAGCCAAGACATGGGATGTTCTCTGTTCGTGGTGTTGTAGAAGATCTGGAAGGGAAGTTTGGACCCGAACTTGTGATGCTTTGGCATCTATCGAGTAATATAAAAGAGAAACTTATAACTGATGTGCTGTTGTTTCAGGCTTCTATACGAAATAATTTGGGATGCCGCTCATGTGTTGCACTCCATTTAACTATCTGAGTATTGGTCTGATTTATATTTGATGGTCGTAAGGGTCGCTTCTCTGATTGTGGGTACCAGGCTATCTGGCGAAATGACGAAATCAATAGCTTCACACAGTGAAGGAATAAGCGATCATATCTGAAGCGTTGATTTCAGCCGTTCGCCAAAAATCTTAGTTCGAGCTGAAAAATGGTTTTTTTTTCTTAGCGAAACCTAAATGCATTTTGTGAATCAATGTTGGAACCAATGTTCAAGATATCGCTTATCGGAAACTTATCGGTCGACCCCCGGTAAGTGGTAAATCGGACGATTTATCGGAATATCGGCAGAAATATCGGAATATTTGCCGAAATATCGGTTGATTTATCTTATCGGCCAGACACCGATAAGCGATAAATCGGCTGATTTATCGGAATATCCGATATCTTGAACAGAGGTTGGAACCAGATTTGTTCATAAAAAAAAATCTTCCACGTACACCTTCCGATACTATGCACTTGCATAAATATAGTTTTTTTTGTTGTTGGAAACTTACGAAACCTGTGGTAGGTTTTGCAGATTTTGGTGGATTTTTTTTTTCTCGAGCCAAGAGCATCAGTGCATCACACCGTTTTTGCATGAGGAGTTAATGAAGCGTGCACGGAAGGAGACAAGTAGACAACCCATACATACCTTTGGAAGCACCGAGAGGCTCCTGAGATGCAGTGATCCCTTTATTTTTTTTTTAAAAAAATCTACATGTTCACGATGATGTATCTTAGAAACTTGCAAAATCTCAAACTAGAATATTTTGTATTTTGTGTTCCACAAAAATGATATAAATATATAAATCTGATATAGTGAACATTATGCATTTTCAAATCACCAAAATTTACAATATTTTATCTTTTTCTAATACATAATACAAGAATTATGTGGTGTGACTCCGCATGCTTATAGGATACATCATTAACACATAAAAAAGTAGATTTTTTTAACTTATAATTTAATATTTGAATTATAAAAAAATAAAGAGAGCACGGGAGAGCTGATGAGGCGGGAGCCGTAGCCGATGAGCTGATCGATCATGAGTTGGTAGCACCAGCGTCAACTGGGATGCAAGGTAGTAGGATGAAAGACTTCATCATCGTCGTCCTGGTGGTGGTTGTGAAACTCCTGTTCTTCTAGATCGTCTATGATCATGAAAGACTTCATCATCGTCGTCCTGGTGGTGGTGATTGTGAAGCTAATGTTCTTCTAGATCGTCTATGATCATGGAGGCGGGTAGGCCCACTATATTCGAACCCAGGTTATCTTAGCGCGGCTCTTGCATTGTACCAAACACGGTACGGCCATGTGAAGTAAGCCCCAAAGCATAATATGCAGTACACCAAACAAACTCCACTTGAAATCTCAACTCATGCCATTAACTCCGGGACAGACTACCTAACAACATACATAATACGTCTTAGGTGTGTATGAGTGTGGTTATGCCCCCAAAACTGCTGCAGTCTACCAAACGCGCCCATAGTTTTTCTTGTCGTTGCAAACTCAACTTACGAAACTTGTGTAGGTTTTGCAGATCTTGGTGGATTTTTTTCTCGAGCCAAGAGCATCAGTGCATCACACCGTTTTTGCATGAGGAGCAAATGAAGCGTGTACGGAAGGAGACAAGTAGACAACCCATATAACTCTGGAGCCAAAATGACTTTTTCGCGAGAGAAGCTCTTCAATGCCAGAAATATGCTGCCCCACGACAGAAGTTAACCGCAAAACATCGGATTCATTCCTCATTTAATTCACATGGATCCGAAGCGTGGAAGAAGAAGCATTCCGGCGAGACGGACAGGCGGATGGCGCCTGCTTCATCAGTTCCAGGTAGACGATGGCAGGGCATGGGGGCGCAGCTTTTCTCAGCAGCTCTCGCGATCATCTGGCGTGGCACATGGCCGGCCCATCCCTGTGCTGCCTTTCAAGGAACATCTTCCACCGGTTGGAACACTCCCGGGACGACGAGGAGAAGGAGAGCGATCGCTCATCATTCATCCAATCGGATCCTGTTGGCGTCGCGAGGATTTAGATTTGCGCTGACCGCTCTGTGGCAGCCGCGCGGCCACGTAGGTGGCTACTGTAGAAGGGTGTGCAAAGCCTCGGTGTATGCTTGTGTTTTTTGGTGCCATCCGGCGCGGGAGCAACTGATTCCTTCTGGCTCTTGTCCTGCGCGACCATACCTGGTACAAGCATCTACAGTAGTAGTGCGTCGTGACACTTGGCCGTCACCTTATCCCTTGCTGGAAGGACACACTTGTCCTGATGGCTACACCTGCGTGCTAGGGCCGCCGTAATTTATTAACTTCATTGTTCAATATTTTGACCGTGTAACTTCGCTAATTATCTTGTCTTTAACTACACGATCCGCACCGCCCACCAAGTGTTTATCTGTTTGCCCAGTCCGCCCAGAGGTATGAATTCATCGCTTCACTGGCCGAGACCATCGCGGATAGCTCGAATGAATATTTTTATAGGAACATTCTCATGCACTCGTTATCGTCCGATGATTCATCCGGCGATGACAATGATAACGCCCGTTGTTCAGAGGGTCATTGACGGGCCGTGATCCTTCCTTGGATTGTGATAGAGAAGGTGACAATGTTCAGCTTTATCAGGACAACTTCCACCGCACCCACCCAATGTACACTCCCAAAGCCCCGGATGAAGAGAGAGTTGTTCAACCGTATCTGATTGGGAGTGATGAACTACGATGATTTATTATTACTTCATACGCAACCGAGATATCGTTGGTAAACTTGGTTTATCCTCTTACAAAAAAATGCATCACACCTATTTGGACGCTTGCATATGGAATTACCGGTAATTTGGTTGACGAGTGCATGCGGATGAGTGAGTCCACATACCTTGAATCAATGTAACATGTTTTGCAAAGTTGTGGTTCAGATATTTTGCTCGGAGTATCTGAGAGAACCAAATGTTGCCGACATAGCCTGACGGTTGTCGATCAATGAATCAAGAGGCTTCCCTGTGCTAATTGGAACCATATATTGTATGCATTGTGAGCGGAAGAACTATCCATTTGCATGGCATGACCAATACCAAGGACATATTGGAGAGTGCATGGCCATACTTGAAGAAGTGACATCACTTGATATCTGAATTTGGCAGTCTTTCTTTGCTATTGCAGCCTTGCAAGTGTTGGGAATATACCCTAGAGGCAATCATGTATGATGTAATTCTCAATGTATTCATAAAGTTATTAAGTTGTACTTGTATAAACATCCGATGTATCATTGAATACGTGATTCGATTGTGAAACTATATATTCATGTTGTTCGTACTAGATTGTCCTTGATCGTTGAGATTGTGTTGGACATAGAACATAGAATAGACTAATGTGAAAGTCGGCTCATACTGGTGTAGATCAAATACACACCCGTTGGGATTCCCCAAGAGGAAAGAATGATGTAGCATAGCAGTAATTTCCCCCAGTTAAGAATCAAAGTTATCAATCCAGTAGGAATCCAATGCTCTCAATAGGTTGCTTGTTGTCTGACGCTTCAAACAAACGTGGACCTGCACATAAGTATAAACTCTCTTACACATAAATAACAAACGTTGTCAATATTCTCGTCTTACTGGGAACTAGACAATTAATTACATCGAATGGTTGGCGATGATTAAAAGTAAACGGACCAGCGAGCAAGTGATGATTAAAATAAAGTGAATAAGGTTGTATTCAATGGTGAAAATAGGACGAGGGGTCATAGTTTCACTAGTGGTGTCTCTCCTAAGAACTTCTTAAACATGCCAGGTAAACAAATTACAACTGGAAAATTGACAAATCATGAACGCATAACAATGCTATTATGACGAGATATAGTTCAGGGGTTCTAATCATGTAGGCATTATGTCAAGGTAAATAGACCGCCATCCGACAACGTCTATTGCTAAAAGTCCACCTGGTATTAAGTTGCAGCAACGGAGTGATTGCTTTGTTTGCAACAGACAAATACATTAAGATCAATACATAATGTAAGCTATAATTCTCATCCGTAAATAAGAACACTGTTGTTTTCTCCTTAGTGGCAACAACACATCCTCCTCCGTGCATTTTTCTGTCACTCAAGCATATGAGCAAAAGAGACATGAACCATATAAACTCTCTCTTAGAGATGCATACACTAACTTGGTCAAAGCAATCATACACACCGGGGAGAATTAAAAGAAAAGATTCAAACTCTATAAAGATATAAGTGAAACATCTCATATATATGTGAACAAAATAATCATAATCTCATGATTCATCGGATCCCAGCAAACACAACATGTAGCAATTACATAATGATGATCTTGATCATGTTAGACAACTCACAAGGTCTAAACATGGTGGCACAAAGTGGAGAGAACACCATCGAGCTATTGATATGGACTCGTAGTCCAGGGATGAACTACTCATACATCACCGGGGAGACAAACATAGTGATGAAGAAGCCTCCGGTGACAATTCCCCACTCTGGCAGGGTGCCGGAGCAGGACTCTAAAAGGCCTAGATGGAATTTTTATGTGACGGTGTCTTTGTATCTGTTTCATGGAAAATATCTCCGTCCTCGATGTTTTAAGGGTAAAAGGAAATTTATTGGCGAAGAGGTGGTGTCGGGGGAAACACAGAGCCACTAGGTGACCTCGCGGCGTGGGTCCCCTAGCCGCGCCTGGTAGTCGCCTGGGAGGTGGGACCGCCTCCGGGTGCTCTCTTTTGTACTCCGTCTTTATTCCGGGTAAAAAATGATCTCCGCAGATTTTTTGGACTTTTGACGAATATTTCCTGAAGAGCTTTTCTGAAATACAAAAACAACAAAAAATCGAAATTGCCTCTAGGCATATTGTTAATAGGTTAGTCATGAAAATTCCCGAAAAACAAAGGAAAGCATGTAGAAAACATAAAGCAATTGGTAGAAAACAAGCATGGAGCATAAAAATTTATGGATATGTTTGGGATGTATCAGCATCCCTAAGCTTAACTCATGCTCGTCCTGAGTAGGTAGTGATAAAAAGATAATTTTTGAGGATGTCAACACAGTCTTGATCAATCAATATGTAAAAGCATTGTAAAAAGGTCTGAATGACCATGTAACCCCTCGCTTCGACCCTTAGCCTATAAATAGACACCCCTCCGTCCAGAATAGGCTTAGATGAGATTTGAGGGTTGTGGACCCCCCTTTTTCCTCTTAGAGGCTACTTATAATGTGTATCTACAATCGTATCAATACTACTCTGGAATTGCCATCCTTTCCCCTTGGGATTCAGTCGGTGTTCTCCCAATTTTTTTCAACTAACCCTTGAGGATCTATTGGTGCGGTGGACCAGCCGTAGGGTTGAATTGGTTCCAGTTAAGGTGAGTTCGAGTTTATTAGTTACCAGAGGGGGGGGGGTGAATAGGTTAACTCCAAATTTTACTTCTTTTTCGATTAAAGATAATTTCTCAAATATAGATCGTCTAGATTATGCAATTAGGTGAAAAATCCTATATGATGAGCAAATAATACTAGCACAAGATATTCAAAAACTAAGCTAGTAACAACAAGTAAAGGTAAGTTGAGAAATAACCTAACACAATGACGCGGAGATTTATCCCAAAGTTCACTTCCTAATGGAAGCTAGTCTCTGTTGGAGCGGTGCGGTGCCACCAAAGTGGAACACCAAGTAGCCGTCAAATAGCACACTGTATCTCCTTCGTGTTCAACCACCAAAGTGAATGAGACACGAATCACTATGTTGTCGTTGAGGATGACAACTAGAATATTTACAAGGATGAGGCACACTCCATAACTTGGAGGGTCCTCACTAAATCTCGGGAGCCTCCAAGACTCTAGGAAACAAGGTCCACGAGCTCCCAAAGCTTCGGAGACACCAACAAGGCTCCAAGCTCCAATGAGCTAATAACAAAAAGGTTCTAGGTTCCAATGAACCAAGAACTTCAAGATCCCTAATGGATTAGCGGGGTGGTGTCATACGTCTCAAACATATATATAATTTTTGATGCTCCATGCTTGTTTTCTATCCAACGTCGTTATGTTTTCCACATGTTTTCCTTTGTTTTCCGGATGTTTTCATAGACTAGCCTATTAACAAGATGCCACAGTGCTAGTTCTTGTTTTCGATTTCAGAAAAGTTGTTCCGGAAATATTCTCGGAATTGGACGAAACAAAATCCCAGTGTCCTATTTTTCTGTCACGTACCCGGAGTCCGGAGTAGACCCGGAGGGGGGCTCTGAGGCGGCCACACCATAGGGTGGCGCCCTGGCCGCGCCACCACATGGTGTGGGCCCCTCGGGCGCCCACCGACATCGCCCTTTCGCCTATATATTCCCCCCGACGCAAAAACCCTAAATCAATCGGCCTCCATCCACGAAAAGTTCCGTAGCTACGTCGCCATCGAAGACAAGTTTCGGGGGACAGAAATCTCTATTCTGGCACCCTGCCAGGACGGGGAATTTCCTCCGCAGCCATCTCCATTGACTCCACCGCCATATTCATCACCGTAGCTGACTCCCATGATGAGGAGGAGTAGTTCTCCCCCGAGGCTGAGGGCTCTACTGGTAGCTATGTGGTTTATCTCTCTCCCATGGTGTGTTCTTTATGTGATCATGAGATTTGTAATCTAGTTGAATAAGTAGATGTTACTCTTCATCTATTATGCTACTCAAGTGGTTTTATTAATGTGACCTCCGTAGACACCTTTTCCCCACAATGTGAAGGTGACAGTGTGCACACCGTGTGTGGCTTATTATGAATTATATTTTTTGTTGGACGTCTCTATGAAATTGTGGTGTTTTTCTCGAACCATCTAGGGTTCAAGGTGACAGTGTGGGGTTACCTAGTGGGGAATGAGACTTTAAGGTGTGCTTTAGCATTCCTACGCATTGAATTGGTGTTCGTTATCCAACCGAAGAGTGGTTCAGACTAGCATAGTGAAGAGAGGATATTTATGTATTCAATTACATTATTATTGTTGAGGGTGTCCACTAGTGAAAGTATGATCCCTAGGCCTTGTTTCTAAGCATTGAAACACCGTTTACAACCAGTTTTGCTACATGTTTGCTTGCTGCCATTTTTATTTCAGATTGCAATTACCACTTATAATTATCCATATTACTTGTATTTCACTATCTCTTCGCCAAACTAGTGCACCTATACACCTTAAAAGTGTATTGGGTGTGTTGGGGACACAAAAGACTTCGTGTATCTTAATTGAAGGGTTGCTTGAGAGGGATATATTCGACCTCTACCTCCCTGAGTTTGATAAACCTTGGGTGATCCACTCAACGGAAACTTTCTACTGTTGTACAAACCTCTGCACTTGGAGGCCCAACAATGTCTACAAGAATAGAAGCGTGTGTAGACATCATGGTGACAAATCGGTTTGGTGGAGCTGTAGATCTAGTGGCTCTCCTCCAAATCCCAAAAGATCAAGAGTTTTGGTTGGATGTTTGGGAAGATTTTGAGGTGGTCCCAAATGGTGGAGAGAGAAGATTCAAGTGACACGTGCAAAAGGTAGAATACGACCCCTATTTATAGTGGTAGGTGAAAAGTGGAAGTTTGAGGGGTGTTTTCCTCGTGCGGGATGCCCGGCCTAGCCGGATGGGAGGCCGGCCTGTAGCCCGAGCAGCTCGGACTGAGGTGCAGGGAGCCCGCCCTCCACGCCGACCTGCATGCAGAGAGTCCGACCTAGGCCGACAGCTAGGCCGGCCACACACCCGAGTCGCCCGGCCAGGCAGTTTCCACTTTTCGTATTCCTCTTTCTTTTTCTTCTTCCTTTGATTTTTTTATTCAACAAACATATGTTTTGACTAGTTTTATTTTCTCCAATTTTGTGTCCTTACCCGTTTTCATCTTAAGCTTTGTTTCCTAAAAACACTTGGGCAAAATGGTTAAAACTTCCTAGTGTTGTGATCAAACGTCAAAATAGGATTAAAGGACAATGTCCTTTCAATATGCCCCTTTTTGATGTTTGATGACAACACAAGGATTTACGTAAAGAGATATTTGATTGAAGAATTTGCAAAGGAATAAGAATATAGGAGAGCTCCCCCTATTTGTGTGCCCATAATTAAGACTTTCATTGTCATTCCAAAGGCATAGGCTCCCCATAGATTTTACATGCCAAGATTATTTCTAGATCTAGGTCATTTTTCAAGATAACCACAAGATAATGAGATGGGGATATTAGCTCTAGATAAGTATATAGTATATCCATTGGCATCTATCATGATAATAAGGTAAGACATGTATCCACATCAAATACTATGTAACCAAGGCTAGAATTCCAGCTCACCATAGTTTTCATTATAAATAATCGAAGAATAACATAGTCTTTACCATAAGATAGATAATCCACGAATAACATAGTCTTCACCATAGGATAGATACTCCAAGAATAACATAGTCTTACAATAGCAACTAGGATTCACAACCATAAACCATATAGAGATTTCAACTAATTCAATAAAGCAAATTCGAAGATAAAAAGGCAAATGGATGCATGCTATGCAAATGCCCCCAAATGCAAGATCCCCGTTAATCCTAATAGACCTCTCTCCCCCTTGGAATCAAAACAGCAAAAAGGGAGAAAGCGATGCTACGTGCACGAGAAATCACGCCAAGTAGTCCTCATCCTCCTCATCATCCGAATCATCCGCACCATCATCATCATCATCATCTTCTTCGTCATGGGGTGGGGGAACCTGACTAGAGCTTGCCTCGGTGAGATTTGCGGGCCAAAACTGTCCAAGTGAAGAGGCATCATCTCCAAGCCAGTAAGTGTTCTGAGACTTCCATTTATGCTCATCAAGTTCGTCAGAACTAGGAGGACCCAATGGGAGCTGAAGTTGTTCCATGATCTGCCTCTCGTGACGACGGTATGCCTTGCCCTTTTGGTAGACCTTGAAGTCCGTGTCTTACTTATCAACAAAGAAGCAGTTCATCTTTTGGAGAGCCCTTTTGAGGTTGAATTTTTTATTGCCTTTGGGAATAGGAACCGGGGAGGCATCAGGGGAGTCATCCTGAGGTGAGCTAGGATTCTCAACATGAGGAGTATGGCGAGCTCGCTTGGAGCAAGGGGGGGCAGTCGGTTTCTGTGAGGTAGTGAGCAGGGGCCTCATGGTAGGAACAACCATTGGATAGTTGTTGATGAGCTGAGCAGAGATCTTTGTGTCAATGAGCTTCTGAAGGTAAGATCCATAGATGGGAACCTTGTTGTCAAGAACATTGAGCTTCAGTTTGTTCCACATATAATCCAGCACATCAAGCTTCTTGTTGTCATGTTTAGCTTAACAATGTGGTGGAGAAGTTTGATCATCCACCAGCAAACATTGCCCTTTTCCCCCAAACTTTACACTAATTGTGTTCCTGAGAATAGTGTGAATAACATATCAAAAATCTGTGAAGAACTTGGCTTTAGAGATATGCATTGAGACAACACCAGGGGATAGAAATGTTTGATACCAGGATTGGCCTTCAGTATCAGCCTCTTGTCACCATTCACAACTTCCTGCAAAAACAAGTTATGCAAAGACACGATATCTACCGGCGTTGTGAAACTCGTAACGACATCTAAGGCGCTACGACAGGGCGAAGCCGGCGGTCCGATCATGGATTCCGATCATGGATTTCTTCATCGGATAATTCGATTTTACCCAAATCTCATATGTATTCCGATTCGATCAAACTCTTTGATCTTCGATCACCGCAACTGGATTTATGTGTCACGGTATACCTCGATGGCGGAAACCGACCGGTAGGGGTAAGTTGTTTCACGACCTTAGCAGTATGATCACGGAAACCAGATCATCCATTAACCCCGAGTACGATTGATCCAATCAACCTTGTACAAAACCGATCTATCTCATAGACCGACCACCAAAACAACAATTAGATCACATCTAACGCTAACTACATATCACATATGTACGGATCTCGGGCCTAATACCAGAAGCTACCGTTCTGATACCACTGTTGGAACGCGTAGAGATAAACAAAAACTTTTTCCTACGCGGTACTTCCAAGATCTAGCCGAGGTAGAAGGCCATGATGATTACCACTAGACGCGCGGTTGCGGATTATCGATGAAGCGCGTCGGGGCAGTGCAGTCCACGATCCAATCCAGCCGATCCGATCCCGCGAACGTCGAAGTGCTGAACGTACATCACCTCTGCCGGTATCCACACGTACGAGGAGGAGCTCCGATGGCGGACTGCTAGGTCCGGTGCGACGGCTGGACTGAGTGGGGTTAGGGTTCCCAACGCATGGGGGAGGAGTAACGTGCCCGCTGGGCAACCTGCGCCCCTCTTTATATAGCGAATGGTAGTGGGCTTCACAACACTTGTGGCCCATTCCCTCTGTGAGTCCGACTCACAAATCAGTCCATTTCCGGTTCGGGTCCAACCCGACCAATACAATTGCTCCCGCTCTTAAGTGTGCGACCCTGCAGGCTCATGGCGATTTGGACACGATTAGAGTCCGACTCTCAATCGATCAATCGGTAGCGGCTCCTAGCAGAACGTGCCGACTCCCAAGTCCCATTGAGTCATGACGACATACCTTCCAATGTGATTTACATCTTAGTCTCTTTTGCCTCACGATATACATTGTCGAACTATAGGCGATTTATCGTCATCCCTTAAATAGCTCGACTCTCTTCTCGATCCGTGATATGTGATTCATCTGACTAACTCTTAGTCAACAGACACAGTTAACACTTAACTGAGTCGCGCATGGCCATGCTTCCTGAATCATATCACTCGAGAGGGCACAGAGAATATCTCTCCATTCGGAGGGGCAAAATCCCATCTTGATTATCCACATCACGCAGCTTGCTTCTCATTCGACCCAAACTCTGCCTTTATAGCTGCCTTGTCACAAAGCAGCGTTTAACAGAACCTAAGTCGGTGATCCACAACTCGGATTGTGCGACAACCTCAGGTCTAAGGATTACATTGATTGAGACATGCAAATGACGACTTGATCGTTGCATCTCAATGTGGGTCAGTCCGACTTGCTAAACTCTTTAGCCAAATCCGTGAACGTTGGAATGGCATCACCATGCCCATGACAAGTGGAACCGTGTCATCAGCCAACACTCACATTAGTCTAGGGTGTGTGTCCAGCACAACCTTAACGACCAAGGAAAATTAGTATTAACAACATGAATACATAGTTCCACAATCGAATCACATATTCAATGACATATATCAGATGTTCAAACCAAAGGACAACTTAATAACTTTATGAATACATTGGGAATTACATCATCCATGATTGCCTCTATGGCATATTCCCAACAGACACCACCACTCATCCATGTCATGGCACGACCACCTTCATTGGAGAAATGAACCGTAGCATAGAATTACCGAAGCAAAGCTGGAGAAAACGGATGGTCAGAATCCATAAGCTTGTTGATCTCATGAAAGTCCATGACCTCCATCACTTCTGGTCACTACGCTCTTTCCGCTTCCAGGTCATAGAAATGTTGGGGCACATGATCATTCTTCAGTTTGCAGACCACAGACTCATGAACCCACTGATGCATCTTGCAATATAACCTATTATCACGGCAGGTACGGTGAGGGAAAGCATACATATTGAACTTCATTCGGTGATTCTCCTAGTCACCGGTGTTAAGATTCTGCCAATTATCATGAACTGGCTCATCCTTATTGATAGGGAGTGGTGCCCCCTTCTTCTGAGTGGTAGTGGAACCACAAGAGGAACCGGTGCTCTTCTTTGCCCTCTAACGAACATAAGTGGTAGGATCTTTGCCATTGAGTTGAGGAGGAGAACCAGAGCCCGTGAATGAGAGAAAATGTATATGTATATGCATGATGAGTGTACATGGTCATAATGGAGCTGGTTTTTAGATACATGAGTTGCAATTAGTAGCAAATGACCAAAGTACAAGTTCTAGTTCTTTTAGTAGGTCATGAGCTAAAAGTTTGAGTTGATAGTGAACAAAAACAATTGCAATGAGCACAATAGCATTAGTGGATATGATGTTTTTTTAAGTTGAAGGAGCTTAATGGAAATCCCTAGTGTGGAGAGTTAATGAAAAGAAAGAACATGTTGGATATGCTTCACACTTGTAGGAATATGTCATGTCGGATATATACTGAATAGGGGTATAGAAGATGGTAGACAAAAGAGCCGGACTACCAGGGTGGCCTACATGGTAATGGGCTTGGGTCCATTGGGCGGCCCAGTAGTCCGACGCGCAGAAGCCGGATTCTAGAAGAACCCGGATCACGGCCCACGTGATCTGGCTTGGAGGAGAAGACGGATTCCTTACTTTCCAAGTTACAAGTTAAACGTAGTCTTCTAGGTTTCTTGTTCTGTAAGCCCTAATCCGGCTATTATATAAAGCCGGACGGGAGATAGATTAGATAGGTTCAAGTTTCACCAGCTAAAGCTCTACGCAACTCGCCGAGAAGCTCATCCTCGTCGAGTAGCTAGATCTATTCCCTCACACTGTAACCCTGTTATACGGGCTTTAGTCCCAATTAGTGAGAAGTGCAGGAGTAGGTACGCCGTACTGTCGCGACGTACCGAACCTGGGTAAAATCCCGTGTTCTGTGTTACTACGCTATCCCGTTACCCCACGTCTCTACCGTAGTCTCATGGCACCCCAGTCTATGAAAACTACTACGATGTCTCGACAGTTGGCGCCCACCGTGGGGCGAACGACGTCAGGCGTGAAATTCCGATCTGGGATACTCGGCGGAATTGGAAGATCGATCACTGTCGGAAGCTTGGAATTCGACGACGACGTCGGGCGCTTCCTCGACAACGGATCCTACATACCGGCGCAAAACCACCTGGTAAGTGCCTGCGTGTTACCGATTGGATCTGCTAACATCTTTATCGGACTAACTGCAGAGGCAATGGGGTTTTGCGGTGGAAGCAAATTTATCCCACCCGCCCTATACCCAGTCGAAGACGACTATGATGCCGGATTCTGCTCAGATCGCCGACAAAACAGTGATACACACTTCATCGGCATGGTGCAATCCGAAATCGCTGAAAACACGGATGACGGAAATCCCGTGCTAGAAGCAGATAACAACCTACCCGTCATAGAGACGGAAGAACCAATACCCGTCACAGAGACGGAAGATCCGACATCCGTCAACCAGACGATGAACTCGGAAGCAGAATCCGTGCTTGCCGCCATTGAGGCGAGATTGGAGTCGGAAACTGGATCGGATAACTTCGACTCCGAAGACGAAGACGAGGATGCCTTCGTAAGAAAGGTTAAGTCCTTTCAAGAGGGATTCCATGAAGTGCTAATGGCAAAACCAGCTGATACAACGGGTGCCGACAGCCAGGAAAGCCCTAAAACCCCTCCGCCAGTGGAAGAGAGAGAAGACGGAGAAACTTCTCCGATATTCCCTAATGTCAAGGAGATGACAGAGGATGAACCTGTCAAAAAACCTCCGTCTTCCAAGAAAAAGCACCGTGCTTCTAAAAAACTCCAGTACAAACTCCGGAAGAAAAAGTCAGCTGATCTCGCTAATGAAAACCTGGAAGTTGGAGATATTAGTGGCACAAAGCCCGCGGAAAAGAAATCTAAGGAAATCACTGCTCCGCCAATGACAGAACTGGAAGAGCAAGAACTATTACAAACACCAGTGGGACCAGATGAACCCCCTGAGATGCTGGAAGCCAGGAGACAAGCTTTCCAACGGCAACAGCAACATCTGCTTAGATCTCGGCAACATCTCCAACAAACCCATAATGACATCAAAGTCACGAAGGAAGAAATAGAGGAGTACGAGAGAAAGCATAGATCTGCCTTAAAACCTACTAGGTTACCCGGAATCGCAAAACCGGAAGAACTGCCGCCAAAAGAAAGGTTTTATAACCCATCTTGGCAAAAGCAGTTAAACGGCAAAGATGCCAAGGGCGAACCAATATACAAAACCGCAGCGGAAAACGCGGAAGCAGCGTTTGCCATCCTAAATAACGATCTGTACTCCAACGGGGAAAAACTCCAAGGGGTGTATGCTTTCCTAGGAAAAGCATTACAGCAGCAACAGCGAGGACAAGAGCGATTAGGGAGGCTGCATGATAATTCCGCCCTCTGCAAAACAGTTACTTGCGCTGCTGGAGCACCTGGACCGGAAGAACCCGAAGATTCGGATAAAAAAGAGGATCCGAGAAAAGACAAGAAAAACCCCGACAACCGGGACGCAGCGTCTAGAACCAGACCTCATCTCCCGAAAGATGGATATAAACCACACGATCGGGAAGACAAACACCGGAATGACGGCAAAATAATGCCACCTCCGAGAAACCCAGCTGAAAAAGCTGGAAGATACGATACACCTCACAGACGTGAAAGATCTCGGACACCGCCTAAAGATAAGGAAAGGTACAGGAGCAGGACTCCATCTAATCCCAGGGGGCGTGACAACGGAAGAGATAGAGATAACCTCGGAAAAGCGCGTCCGCGCAACAATGGAAAAGAAAGGAGCAGATCCCCTTCTGTCCATTCAGCCGGGAGATATTCTGCACATATTGATAGAGCAGAAAAGGATGATCTATACTTTGGTCCTAAGTGTTTTACTGACAGGATCCGAAGGATAACCCTGCATTCTGGCTTCGCCAAAGTTGGTCCAACCTACCAAAAGTATACCGGCAGTACAAACCCGGATACCTGGCTCTCAGATTATTACACAGCCGTCCAAATCAACAACGGGACAGACCTGGAAGCTGTCAAGTTTCTTCCCCTAATGTTGCTAGACGGAGCCAGAGATTGGATCAATGGTTTACCATCAAGAACTGTCGACAGTTGGGATGATATGGCGAGAGTATTTACTCAGCATTTTCGGGGAACATACAAACGCCCAAATAGCATCAACCAGCTGAACCGTTGCACCCAATTTGAAGACGAACCATACGTGGATTTCATCTCCAGATGGACTGCAATGAAGAATAGTTGCTCTGGAGTAACTGACGTACAAGCAATGCATGCTTTCGTCAATGGCCTAAAACCCGGACTTGTACCGTTCATGGTTGGTTCTAAAAAGCACAAAGATCTCGGATCTATGCTTACAACCGCTAATGAGCATGCTGCAGCCGAAGATGATATCAGAGCAAGAGGAGGCAATATTGAGTCACTGATACTGGCCAAGAAAACACCTCGTTCTGATAAAAAAGGAACTCCGGAGTCAACAACAAAGCCCAAGGAGGTCAACATAGCCTTTGGAGGAGAAAAGGTGAATAAGTGGAAAGGCCGCAGTCCAGATCCAATCAATTACACTCCCGAAGAATGGGAGAGAATTAAGTCGGAACCCTGCGTCCACCATTCTCAGTTTGGGAAACCAACCCACACAAACGCGCAATGCCGGCTAAACAAGCATATGAAAGGCAATGCAGGATCCGGAAATAAAGGGAAGGGTTCCAAGAGGAAACCTGCCAAACAAAAGCCAGAAGCTGAAAAAGAAGACAGTGAATCGGACACTGATGACAAAATCCAGGAACAGCAGCGAAAAGGCGAACCCAAATTTCCGAGAGTTGACGGAGAAGCAATCTTAACTTTCCTAGCAACCCCGTCAGCAAAGGTGGCCAAAAGGACACTTCGAGAAATAAACGCGGTTGTTCCTGCGACCCCGAAATTCTTGAAGTACTCCAACACACCGATAATCTGGGATCAGTCAGATCATCCCGGAAATATCCCTGAACCCGGCACACAAGCTCTTGTTGTAAGCCCTATTGTTCAAAACACTAGGCTAAGAAGAGTGCTGATGGACGGAGGATCCAGCATCAATATAATGTACCTGGATACACTGAAGGACTTGAAGATCTCCGAGTCACAGCTCAACTACAGCAATATACGCTTCCACGGCATTGTCCCAGGCAGGCAAGCACGATCCCTAGGAGAGATTTCCCTAGATGTCACCTTCGGAGATAAAGATCACTTCCGGCAGGAAAAAGTATCCTTCGAAGTAGTGCCGTTCGAAAGCGTGTATCACGCAATACTCGGACGTCCGGCTTTCGCCAAATTTATGGCAAGATCTTGCTATATCTACAACAAGCTGAAGATGCCAGGACCCAAAGGAGGAGTAATCACCATTGCCGGTGATTTCAGGCTGGCAAACGAGTTGGAGAAAGAAAACGCCCTTTGCGCTCAGAGAGTTATAGCAAAGGAGGAACTGAAGGAATTAGCCAAGGAGGTATCGCCGAAAGAAATGCCGGCAGGAAAAGAAACTCGGAAGCCAACAGATAGCTTCAAGGCGTCCGAGAATACAAGACAGGTAATCCTAGATCCCAAAGATCCGACAAAATTTGTCGTCGTAGGGACTGGGATGACCGACAAATAGGAAGACGAGCTCATCAAGTTCCTCCGTGAGAACTGGGATATTTTTGCCTGGTGTCCAGCTGACATGCCAGGCGTACCCAGGGAACTTGCTGAGCACCAACTCAAGGTTATTCCCGGATCAAAACCCGTCAAACAAGGTCTCCGTCGATTTGACGGAAGAAGACGGAAGGCTATTGGCAAGGAAATTATCCGGCTTTTAGCAGCGGATTTTATCAAGGAAGTAATCCATACTGATTGGTCCGCAAATCCGGTATTAGTGCCGAAGAAAGACACCACTGCTCTTAGAATGTGTATAGATTACACAGGATTGAACAAGTTGTGTCCGAAAGATAGGTTTGCGTTACCACGAATCGATCAAATAATAGACGCCACTGCAGGCTCTGAGCTTTTATGCTTTTTGGATGCATACTCCGGGTACCACCAAATACGCATGAAAAAGGAAGATCAAATCAAGACTTCTTTTATAACCCCGTATGGGACGTACTATTACGTAACCATGCCTTTTGGCCTGAAGAACGCAGGTGCAACCTACCAGCGTTGCATGCAACGCTGTTTGCATAGTCAAATTGGCAGAAACGTCCATGTTTACGTGGACGATATCGCTGTCGTAACCAAGGAAAAAGATACACTCCTTGAGGATTTGCGAGAAACTTTCGAAAACTTGCGCACTTACAAGATGAAGTTGAATCCATCTAAGTGCGTATTCGGGGTTCCCTCAGGAAAACTTCTGGGTTTCATCGTTTCTCACAGAGGAATAGAAGTTAACCCGGAAAAGATCAAGGCAATCTTGAATATCTCAAAGCCTACATGTGTAAAAGATGTCCAAAGATTGACGGGTTCCGCTGCAGCCGTCAGCAGGTTTATTAGTCGGCTGGGGGATAAAACCTTACCACTTTACAAGATGCTGAAAAAATTCGACAAAGTCAAGTGGATTGCGGAAGCCTGGGAACGTATAGAAAGTTATGTACCTTTCCGTACTTAGTTCAATTTCTATGTAAACATCTTTTGAGATCATGAAATAAAGTTGTCGGAATGCTGTCATCCATATTATTTATAAGTGCAAAGTGTTTCCGCCTGATCTATTTCCCAATGATCTTACAAATTTCTCAACGTTAACCCGAATTGTGCTTGCGTACTCGGCGTTACAAAACTGAATGATTTTTCAGCCTGTTAACGGCTAAGGGAAACTTGAATTGCCTGCGCCCAAGTTTCACTTAAAAAACTTTCCTTAAATTCTCTAAGTCTTATCTGATTGTGTGTGTGTTGGGTTACTGGAACTAGTTAGTAAAAATGCCTTTAGCATGATCCATGTTTCCGAGTTTCAAAAACTGCTTGGTTCGTCCCCAGTTACTCGGCATGAAGATTCATATTGCTATTTGAGCCATTTCAAACACTAAGGACAGTTAAGGCATATACACCAGAGAACTTAGAAGATAAAGGAATGGTAAAATATGAAAAACTTGCAAAGATTTTCATAATTTAAACTGCAAAAGATGGAAGTTTCATTCATATAAAAAGAAGCATTACATTTTGGATTACATTGAGAGAATAGTAATGCTCCTATTGTCTACTTTTTCTATCCAGGTTCCAGGTGACCCTTCAAGCATCTGACTCCTCCTTGCTGCTTTCGTCTTGAGGGATTGGAGGAATCTCTGCTTCTGGATAGTTGATGAAAATGTTTACCATGGAGGCAATCTGGGTGGCGTGGCCCTTGACTTCACCAAAGATGGTGTTTCGCTGCATATCCGTGTATCCTTGAGGGACACCGGACGCCACGCGCCAGGATTTAGCACTAGGGTAGTGCATGCGCATGAGGCCAAGAGCCATGCGCGCACCACCCCGTGCAGCGGAGCGAAGGAAAGATTCCTTAGACTCCGCCACCTCCATGATGGCACCCGGAAGCTTTTCAACCTCCGAGCACTCCCCAGATTTCTCGGGAAGAAACTTGTCTACTAGCTGCGTTGCAGCAGCCTTCATCAAATTCCATGTCTCCCCGAAAGCTCGGATGCCTGCAGCCCGAGTGCCATCTGGGGTATCTCCTGGTTTTTTCCAATAAAACACCCAAAAGGGTTAGACAGAAAACCAGAGAAAGTAAAACATGGAAAAATGGTACATAAGTTAGAAATTTACCAATGAGCTTGTCGATCTCGGAAACTTCCTCCAGGCGAAGGTTCAGAGCATCGGTCAAATCCCGGATGGTGGATTTGTCCTTCTCCGCCTGCTCGGAAGCCTTGGAATTGGAAACTCCAAGGGCCAGGTTGCTGGCTTCCAAGTCTTGTTGAGCTTTCACAAGGTTCTTGTGAAGCTCAACATTCTCCTTGCGGAGAATTTCGGCATTGCCAGAATCTTCTGCTGCTTGTTTAGCCTTAGCTAATGCAACTGAAAAGCAAGGGAAAAATCCGAGTTAGCTAGCTTCTCGGAAAAAACTTAGGCAAATGATTGAATCGGAAATTTCAAAAGGAAAATGTTCACCTTGTGTTTCCGACAATGCGAGCTTAGCTGATTCCAGCTCTGCTTCCCTTTCTTCAAGAATAGAGAGAAGACTTCTAACTTCTTTATTCTTGATGGTAAGCTTCCGGAAAACTTCCCTGTTGATGGCTTCCGAGGTTTGCTGAAACATGGCAAGGAGAAGAATGAGTACAAAAAGCATCAAAGCAAAAAAGCACGCATTTTAATTAATGCTTGGGGGCTAGAGTTATATACCTGGCTCATGCGCTTCAAACCTGCCAAGTTTTCTTTGAATTCTTTCGCGTATTCCGCGAAGAGATTTCCGGCTGCGTCCAAGCCGTCATTGATAGCTTTGAAATCCTTGTCAAAGGTGGGAATTTCCTCGTCGAAAGTCCGAGTTAATTTTTCCACCTCTGGGGCCGCCCTTTCCCTCGTGTCCGGGTCGGACACAATGGGCTGGCTGGGCTCCGGGGGCTTGGTGGTGGGGGCTGCAGTAGGCTCTTTCGCCCTCGTGCTTGGCGTATCCGGGGCGACGGCAGGAGAAGGTTGGCTGCCTCGGCTGGAAGAAACCTTGAGTTTCTTCAGCTTCTTCGGCTTCAGGCTGGAGGGGGGCAGGCTAAAAACCAAAACCCGGAAAAGGTTAAAACACCAAAGATGGACGAAAAAGATCCCATAAAAGAAAAACCCAGAAGAAAATAACCTGGAAGTGGCGACGGGGATTCCGTCAAGATCGATAATTTCATCCGAGGAAATTATCTTCTTGCGCTTGCGCCCACCTGTAGCGGCGGTGCGTAGCGCATCCAGCTCGGCCTCGGAGGCTAACTCCGAGTCTGGAAGATCCGCAAGCTGTCGGAAGAACCAATCAGAATCAAAAAGGTAGATTATCCGAGAATTGAGATTGTACCCAAATGACGGAAAACTTACCTTGGGAGCTGGGTTGTCGGCCGTGTACATTGGCCGACTAGCTTCATATTGGTCGCGAGATGCGACCAACTGGTTGATGCGCCGTCGAAGCTCCTTTTGAGGCCAATCCTTGTCGGTTGTCCGCATAGGATCTTTGGCTCCCGTATACTCGCACAGAAGGCGGCCTCCGTGGTTTGCTAATGGCTGGATCCGCCTATCCAGCCAGCAAAAGACCGTATCCATACCGGTCAAAGGAGGTTTGGAGGAGGTGAGCTTGGCGATGCGCCTCTTGATCCTTAACAGATCTGGCGGCAGAACTTGGACGGCTTCTGTTCCCCAGTTATCCTGGGGAACGGCGGCAGAGTTCACAAAAGGTGGAACCCCGACGGCCTTTTTAGGAAAAGGCACGTCGGGATGATAGAAGAAAGAACCCGTCCAAAATTTGACGGATTCTGAGGTCTTAATCTTGGGGAACCAATCCTCTCGGAATCTCCGAAGAGTAAAGGATATGGTCCCGCAAGTTGGGAGTGCGCCCTCCGAAGAGTTCCGCTTAACCCCAAAGCAGTACATCCAGAAGTCTAGCCTAGGTTCTATCCCTAAGTAGCCTTCAAACAGGGCCTGAAAGCCGGCCATGTAAAGAATAGAATTGGGGGGAAGATTGTGGGGCTGGATGTCGTAATGGGAAAGAACTTGGAGGAAGAAAGAAGAAGGCGGAAGCCCCATACCTCGCAGGAGGTGGGAAGTGAGAAGTACCCGTTCGCCGTTCTGCGGCGTTGGCTCGGTCTCTTCCTCCGGAAGCCGCCATTTCTTCTTAAGTACCAGGCCCTCCTTCTCCAGGTTTGGAAGGAGAGCCGGAGGAATACTGCAGGCAATCCAGTTGCCTGCAGATTCAGCTTCCTCCTCCGCTCCAGCGGTGGCGGCGGCGGCGGCCTCCGCGGCGGCGGCCTCCGCGGCGGCGAGCTCGTCGCCGAGGAGCTCAATCTTTTCCTCCACCGTTTCGGGTGCAAACGGTGGGGTTGTCGCGGCGCTTGATGATGCTATGTCCGCGGCGGCGGAAGTGTTCTCTCCGCCCGCCGCGGAAGCCGTGGTCTTCTCTGGCTCACCGCCGATGGGCTTTTGCGCTCCCGATTGCGGATCTAGGTCGTTGACGAGCTCGTCGATGGCGGCGCGGGTCGGTGAAGGCGGCGAGGATGCCATCCTTTGGTGGTGCGTTTTGGTGCGTTCTGCGTGCTTGGAAGCTAAGTACGCTTGGGGCAGGAAACTTGCTCTCGAGCTCGCGTCAATGGCGTGGGCAGTGTGGGAGTGAGGAAAGTTTTGGAGGAGGACGATGATGGCTATTTATAGCCAGATATCCGTTTAGATACGTGCCAACGGCTCTTTTGACCGTTGGATGTTCGACGCGTGTCGCTCTCCGGAAAATCCGGGAAACGAAACGACAGGGGAATGATGGCTATCTCCTCGTTTCTCGTGAGAATCTGTTAGAGATACGTTGCAGGGTTTCCCGCGTGAAACCAAGCGGCGCTTGCGTCAGCATGATTAAAGCGCTGATGTCATAAGTTCCTTTTCCGCGAAGGATCGCGAGAAGAAAAGCCGGATTTTCATAGTTCCGAGTTATATGTTACCATCTCCTTCAAAAAGAAAGAAGAAAGAATCAAGACTGCTGAATCAAGTTTTCCCGGACAAAATTATTTGACAGAAGACGGAGAATCAGAGTTTTGATCCTTCCTGGGGGCTACTGTCGGATATATACTGAATAGGGGTATAGAAGATGGTAGACAAAAGAGCCGGACTACCAGGGTGGCCTACATGGTAATGGGCTTGGGTCCATTGGGCGGCCCAGTAGTCCGACGCGCAGAAGCCGGATTCTAGAAGAACCCGGATCACGGCCCACGTGATCTGGCTTGGAGGAGAAGACGGATTCCTTACTTTCCAAGTTACAAGTTAAACGTAGTCTTCTAGGTTTCTTGTTCTGTAAGCCCTAATCCGGCTATTATATAAAGCCGGACGGGAGATAGATTAGATAGGTTCAAGTTTCACCAGCTAAAGCTCTACGCAACTCGCCGAGAAGCTCATCCTCGTCGTGTAGCTAGATCTATTCCCTCACACTGTAACCCTGTTATACGGGCTTTAGTCCCAATTAGTGAGAAGTGCAGGAGTAGGTACGCCGTACTGTCGCGACGTACCGAACCTGGGTAAAATCCCGTGTTCTGTGTTACTACGCTATCCCGTTACCCCACGTCTCTACCGTAGTCTCATGGCACCCCAGTCTATGAAAACTACTACGATGTCTCGACATGTCATGACTTGGAGACAAAAAATTCACATGTAACAATCATATCACCAAAATAACATAGGTTAGGGACATACAAGTGACTAGAGAGATTTTCTATAAGGCGATGAGAAACTAGCACTAGATTGAACCCTAACATGGTATCCCACAAAAAATTTCAACCTTAGATTTCTATGGTAAATCTCGAAAGAGAAGTGTGCTAGGTGAAATCTCTAAGGAGGACATTGCTAAGTTAGAGCAATTGCTAGAAATAGAGAAAAAACACAACAATCCCCGAATTTTAGGCCATCTTGAGTGAGCACCAATAATGGAGGAGATCTCCCCCAAACTCCCACCAATGGAGGTTCTTTGTGGAGGAGAGGGGAGATCAGGGCTAGGGTTAGTAGATCTGAGGGATTGGGTGGTTGAGGTTGGGCTTAGAGGGAAGGGGATGGGTGGAGTAGACCTTGGGTGTGAGCACCCATGGAAGTTTTCGAGTTGGGAGGAGGGGGAGAAGAAAGAAAGTAGATGGAACCGTCCCTACCCCCCCCCCCCCCACACACACACGGTTAAGTCACATGCAGGAAACCCGGCCAGGCCGGCTGCCAGGCCGGGCACCAAACCGAGCTGGTCGGCCCCGACCCCAGCCTAGGACGGGCAAACAGGCGCAAGCCGGCCCCCTCACAGACCCAGGAAGGCCCCCAGGCCGACATTCTTGCATATTCAAAACCCCCAAAACATATTTTCAAAGTTTGTTTTTAGTTTTGACTAGGTAATATAAATTAAAAATATTTTTTTTTGTTAATGTTCCAATTTCAAAGGTTTTGACCATGTACACTATGCAAGATTTGATATATGGATCATGATGTTGGGCACATGGAAACAAATATTAGCACGATGATTTCTTCACACATCCAATGGGAGTAGAAAAAATGAAAAATCCCAAATAAGCAACATTGGATGTGATATGGAATATGAAGAACAAATATGCATATGAATCAAAAATCAAACGGCTTTCGAAGACAATCCATAAAATCCCAAATCCCTTGATAGGGCCGGTGGACGTAGCCACCATGTATGAGTATGATCGATATGACACCACGAAGATATATCTTGGGTGCATTATTGAAACTCATCATTAAAGCACATTTTGTCACGAATGTGACCATTATGCATGATTTTATTTTTTATTTATTTTACATTATAGAGATAGTGTTGACTCATTAGTTGAGATACACTCCCCCTATATCCATGCTTGGATCTAAAAGCCAAATAGAAGTCTAGTAGAGGTGTATATGCAAGATTTCCAATCAACTAAAATTGATTGCACACACGACATTGATCTCACTTCTCAGTTTCTTGAATCTCTTTTCATCAAGAGGCTTTGTGAGAATATAGGTGATTTGATATTTGGTGTTGACATATGAGATGGAAATATCTCCATTGGCCACATGGTCACAGATGAAGTGATACCGAATCTCAATATGTTGGTCTTGCCATGAAGCACCAGACTGGAGTTCCCCCATAAGAAATGCTTTAGTGTTACTGTCGGGATCGTCAGCTGTTGGTCCCGTTGGATGGTTATTCCGAATTATAGCAAGGGCTTGCGTGAGATCTCTTTGGTACAGTACATCAGCTAATTGATGGGAAAAAAAATACCCGGGAGGATATGTTTGAACTATCCTCCCTTTCCTAGATTATGGGCAATTTTTATAGCATTTTCATTGTCACATAAAAGATGCATTATCTTTATCTTAATTCCAAAATCCTTAATACATTGCCTCATCCATAATAATTGAGAGTAACAACTTGCAGTATCAATACACTCCGCTTCCGTAGAGGACGTGGCAATACAATTTTGTTTCTTGGAAGACCAACACACAAGTGACCTACCAAAAAAATTATCAAGCACCCGAGGTTGATTTTCTATCCACTTCGTCACCTCCCCAATCCGTATCCGAATATCCCACACGATAAAAACTTGTATTCGATGGGTACCAAAGACCATGAATGGGAGTGTCAACCAAGTACCTAAGCATCCTCTTGACCGCAATCATATGGCTTTCCTTGGGGTTAGATTAAAATCCTGCACACAAACCCACACTGAACATAATATTTGGTCTAGATGCACAAAGATAAAGCAAAGAGACAATCATACAGCGATAGAATTTTGGATCAACCGGTATACCTTCGTGATTTATTTTAAGATTCACGTTTGTTGCCATTGGAAATACCAATGGCTTAGCATTGATCATAAAAAATTTCTTGAGCATGTCTTGAATATATTTTCCTTGGCAAATGAAGGTTCTTTCATAATATTAATTGATCTCAAAACCAAGGAAGAACTTCAAAATACCCATCATAGACATATCAAACTCACTTGTCATTAGCTTGGCAAATTTTTCTACAAAATCCACATTAGTAGATCCAAATATAATATCATCAACATATACTTGGCACACGAAGAAATGTCCATCTGCACTCTTTGTAAAAAGTGTGGGATCAATTACTCCAAGTACGAAACCACGATCTACTAATAATTCCTTTAGATGATCATACCAAGAATGTGGGGCTTGTTTGAGGCCATACAAAGCCTTGTGGAGTAAGTATACATGGTTAGAATACTTGGGATCTTTGAATCTCGGAGGCTGTTTAACATATACCAACTCACTTATGGGACCATTAAGAAATTCACTTTTAACATCCATTTCATGCAAGATGAAGTTATGACTAGTGGCAAATGCAATTAATATATGAATGGATTCAAGTCTAGCTACGGGAGCGGAAGTTTCATCGTAGTCATGTCCTTCGACTTGAGAGGAGCCTTGAGCAACCAAACGAGCCTTGTTGCTAAACACTTGCCCATGAGAATTTTGCTTGTTCTTGTACACCCATTTTTTTCCAGTGACATTATGATCCTTGTGTATTTCCACTAGAAACCATACTTTGTTTATTTTAAAGTTGTGGAGCTATTCATGCACAACTTGAACCATATCTTAATCTTCAAGAGCATCATACACTTTGATAGGTTCAACATGAGATACATAGGAGTGAAGACCACAAAACTTGATTACTTGACCACGAGTGGATACACTTTTTCCGGAGCCACCAATAACATTCTTTTGATAATGTTACTTTTGATGCAATCTTGCGCCTTGAAGAGATTTTCTCAGGATGAGTGCATCATCGGGATGCTCATTTGGAGGAAATTCTCGTCATTTACTTCATCAAGGCCATGATCTACCCGGAGTGGATTTCTTGGTGAAGAGTCACAATATCATGACCACCATTATCATTGGGTGGATCTTGATAACTTTCTTGATGAGTGTTATCAACTTGAAGGTCTTGTTCTTGTTCTTGGCCTACCGTTTGAGTAATGGTTGAAGTAGAGGGTTCCACTTGCATAGAGCTTGTCCCATCCTCCCATTCTTCCTATGGCTATGGAGGAAGTATCATCACCTACAACATCACAATCAATTTGCTCCACTTGGGAGCCATTATCCTCATGAAACTACATATTCATAGATTCTTCAACACAATCGGTGGCTATGTTGTAGACTCTATAAGCATGAGAGTTTGTGGCATAACCAACAAAATACCTTCAAAATTTCTAGCATCAAATTTAGATAATCTAGTGTCTTTAATGTAGACTTGGCGTTTGCACCCAAAAACTCGAAGATACTTGAGGTTGGGTCTGTTACCAGTTAGGAGTTCATATGGATTCATGCCAATCATCAGACGGAGAAAGAGACGGTTGGATAGATGGCAAATGATGTTGATGGATTTGGACCAAAAGTTATATGGGGACTTGAATTCGTCCATCATAGTTCTTGCCATATCAATGAGTGTACTGATCTTTCTCTCCGCCACACCATTTTGTTGAGGGGTGCACGCAGCGGAAAATTGATTCCTTATCCCCTCATCACTCAAGAATTCATCAATGGTGTAGTTCTGGAACTCCGACCCATTATCACTCCTCATTGCCAAGATCTTTGTATCATATTGACGTTGCGCTTCCGTGGCCTAAACAAATAACTTTTCTTGGGTCTCAGTCTTCTTATTTATATAGAATACCCATGTATATCTTGTATAGTCATCAACAATCACCAAGAAATATTTCTTCCCACCAAGACTATCATATGTGGGAGGCCCAAATAAAATCCAAATGAATAATCTCAAAGGGCCTCTTTGTTGAAATGATTTACTTCTTGGGGTGGTTCTTCTCATGCATCTTTCCATCTATGAAAGAGCTACAAGGACAATATTTAGAAAAGTTCACACTTGTTAGTCCTTCCACGTGCTCACCCTTCACAAGATTTTGTAAGTTTCTCATAGCGATGTAGCCCAAGCGGCGATGCCAAAGCCACCCCACGTCGGACTTAGCCATTAGACATGTGGCAATATGCGTAGTTTCTTTCGAGAAATACACTACATACATACTATTCTCCACAAATCCAACAAAGGCTATTTTAAGATAAATAGTGTGAAGGACAAGCGTGTGCTGAGCTCCAAAAACACATGTATAACCACATCCACAAAGTTGTAAAACGGAGAGTAGGTTATAGCCAAGGGACTCAACAAGGAGGACTTTCTCAATGGATACCTCCGGAGAAATGACCACCTTGTCATGTCCCAATACCTTAAGTTTTGGACGATGTCCAATTGTGACTTGTGTGAATTTGATGAGTTGTAATTTTAGGTCTTCTAATACTTCTTCACTTCCGGTCATATGTGCGGAACAATCGCTATCAAGCACATACCTAAAATGAATAAATTTCTTGTCTTAGGTACCCATTTTTGGATGGGTCCTTTGTTGTTAGTCACAAGGATCCTTGGAACCCAAATGAGAGAAGTGCGATTTACCCCCCTAAATTTGTCTCAAGGTTCACTTTACAACCCTCAACTCTTACTTGGTTAAAATTTCACCCCTAAACTCTAAAAGCTTATCCAAATACACCCATTTCACCATTTGTGGGGTTTGACGCGAGGAGCTATGTACATGAAATGGTATATTTGGTCAAGACATACATGAAATAAATCATTAGACATGGTGAAAACCCTGTTTAATCAATGAAAGGGGTGTATTCCAAACATATTTTAGAGTTTAGGGTTGAAAGTTGAACCAAATGAGAGTTCAGGGATGCAAATTGAACTTTAGGAAAAGTTTAAGGGGGTAAATTGGACTTATCTCAACCCACATAGCATACTTATAATCATCACCATATGAAGTGCCAACATATTTTGCATATACATGACCATCATGAGATTTAAGGAGCACATAAGATGGGTTGTATTTTCCGGCAAAGTTGTTATGAGTAGTAGTGTCCCTAGGGACAATACTTTTTGCCATAACATCAAAATCCAATTCTTCATTAGCCAACTCCCCCTCCTTCACAAAAAAAATCATTAGTGGAGGGAGTTAACTTCTTCTCTTGGGTCTTCTTGGATGTAGATCCAAATCCAAGACCTTCTATCCCAATAACTCTCTTTTCATTACTCAAAAGATCATTGAGTTTCTTTTGCCCTTGGATGAAAGTAGCTAGGACTTTGTAGAGTTGGGCCTTCAACCTATTGTTCTCCTCAATTAGAGATGATTTTACACACAAAGGGTTAGTGGCACAATCATTTGCATTTATATCATTTGAACCCGTAAGGGTCTTGAGCTCACTTGAGAGTGCTCTATGAGCATCCTTAAGCTTATCAAAATCCCTAATGAGATCATTGTAGCCTTGGTTAGTTGCATCATTTATATCCGTGAATTCCTTCACCTTTTCAAAAGCATGATCACGATCAAACTTTACTTTAGTTATGTCCATGGAAAACGTTTCTTCAATGGTTTCCTTAAGGCATTGGGAATCATCTAGAGCTTCCTCCAGCTCCACTATTCTATCAGCATCATCACCAGCGAAGCCCTCAAATAAAACGATTCTCTCCTCATGTTCATCAATGAGTCCTTGTGCCTCACTTAATTGAACCGTGAGAGCATCAAATATGATTTTAGTTTCACCTTCTAGCCTTTTTACAAAGTTGGTTAGGGGATCTTGATCATTGTCTACTACCTCAACACAATTTAATAGAGATGGAGTATAGGTATGTGCAAGTATAAGTGTAGGAGTCACCTTTGGGGATATACCCTTGGCCATGAAACACTTGTGAACAGAGAGAGCTCAAAGTTGGAGAATGACAACAATTGCCATGGCCGCCATGCCAACCTTCTCATCATTATCATCACTCCCCTCACCACCGGATATGTATTCATTCTATTTGACAATCAAATCCTTTGGTGGACTTCTCCTCATGAAGTTCTTGGCCTTGGGAACAAAGTTGGACTTCTTTATTAGCCTTCAATCATTTTCAACTCTACTCTTGAAAGGGCATTCTGCAACGAAGTTCTCACTATCTCCACAATTGAAGAAGGTTCTTGCCTTCTTTATGCTTGGGGCTTCCTTTCCCTTGTTCTTTGTTGCATTTGATCTAAAGTCTCCTTTCTTCCACCACTTATGTTGGGTAAGAGCCAAACATTCTTCATGTGATATCCTCTTATCCTTCTCGGAGAAAACATATGAGGAACCACCATCATCACTTGAGTCCTTTTCTTCATTAGATGTGGCCTTCAAATCAAGAGAAGGTTTCTTCATTCCATTCACACATGCCTTACATCATTGGAGGACTTTTTCATGATGTATATGGTAATGAAGATACCCAACACATCATTGGGAGATAGATCCAAGAAATCATCCCTTGATTGCACATTCATCACCATGTCTCATTCTATGGAATCAAGGTAAGAAGAAATTTCTCCTTGACCCAATCATCATTGCAATTTTGGAACCCACAATCTCTCATGTCAACTACGAGAGGCTTGAGTCTTCTAAACAAGTCTTCTAGAGTTTCTCCATCCTTCTTATGTAAGTCATTGACTTGTCTTTGGAGGATAGACTTCTTAGAGCGTTGAATGCTCACATTGCCAGCATACATGCCAATTATGCAATCTCATGCCTCCTTGGCAGTTGTGAAGGATCGGATGTGCTCAACTCCTTCATTTGCCATTGCCTTCTCTAGCATGTGCATAGCATGAGTATTGAGTTGTTGATATATGATATCACTTGAGATCAAGTTCTTGGGGTCCTTGGGCTTGTATCCATTCTCAATGATTCTCCATATTTGCATTGAAGAGATACACACATAAGACTTCATGGAAGCTTTCAAATTAGTAAAACAAGACCTATCTACTAAAGGAGGTGCACCAATATTGTTTACATGTGGATGTTGAACATTAGGAGCAATGTTATAAGTATGACCAAAGGCATTTTTTTTGTTTTTATCTTTAAGATTAGATGCATCGGAACCTTCCTTACAAGGTATAGGAGTTCCATTTCCATCTAAAATAACATCGTCGGCGGAGTGACTATATGAAGATGTCATTTCTTTTATTAATCCCTCCATCCTCCTTTCCGAGCTATCAAGCATAGCTTGAATTAGCTTTTGGATACCATCCATGGTGACAGGCTCTTACACCCGTCCATCCTTTTCTTTAGTCTGTAAAACCTTAATAAAGAAATGAGGCTCTCATACCAATTGAACAAATCAAGAGGGTTAACTAGAGGGGGATGAAAAGGTTAACTACAAATTTTACTTCTTTTTCGATTAAAGATAATTTCTCAAATATAGGTTGTCTAGATTATGCAACTAGGTGAACAATCCTATATGATGAGAAAATAATACTAGCACAAGATATTCAAGAACTAAGATAGTAACAACAACTAAAGGCAAGTTGAGGAATAACCGAACACAATGACGCAAAGATTTATCTCAAAGTTCACTTCCCAGTGGAAACTAGTCTTCGTTGGAGCGGTGCGGTGCCACCAAAGTGGAACATCGATTAGCCGTAAAATGGCACATCGTATCTCCTTTATGTTCAACCACCAAATCGGATGAGACACAAATTGCTATGTTGTCGTTGAGTTTGACAACTAGAACCTTTACAAGGATGAGGCACATTCCACAGCTTGGAGGGTCCTCACCAAATCTCGGGAGCCTCCAAGACTCTTGAAAACAAGGTCCACGAGCTTCCAAAGCTTCCAGGACACCAACAAGGCTCCAACCTCCAATAAGCTAAGGGCAACAAGGTTCTAGGTTCCAATGAACCAAGAACTTTAAGATCCCTAGGGGATTAGTGGGATGGTGACAAATCGGTTTGGTGGAGTTGTAGATCTAGTGGCTCTCCTCCAAATCCCAAAAGATCAAGAGCTTTGGTTGGGTATTTTGGGAGATCTATGAACTTTGAGGTGGTCACAAATGGTGGAGATAAAATCTTCAAGTGACACATGAAAAAGGTAGAAGAAGACCCCTATTTATAGGGGTAGGTAAAAAGTGACAGTTTGAGGGAGTTTTTCCTTGTGCAGGATGCGCGGCCTGGCCGGCTGGGAGGCCGACCTGCAGCCCGACCTGAGGTGCAGGGAGGCTGGCCTCTAGCCTGGCCTAGGCCAGCTAGGCAGGTTCCCTGGGCCGACAGCCAGGCCGGCTATCCATCCTAGCCTCCCGACCTCTTGCCTGGCCAGGCCAGCTGTGAGGCGGGCCAGACAGTTTCCACTTTTCTTCTTCCTTTGATTATTTTATTCAACAAACATATGTTTTTTACTTGTTTTAATTTCTTCATTTTTGTGTCCTTACCCATTTACATCTTAAGATTTGTTTCCTAAAAAACACTTGGGAAAAAATGGTTAAAACTTTCGGTGTTGTGATCAAACGTCAAAATAGGATTAAGATACATTGTCCTTTCACCGTGGGTTTAGTTGTCAGGGATCGAATCTTCTAGTTCACAATTTTTATTGGCTACTTGTTCTTCACGTTTTTGGCTTTCCCTTTGGGTATTCCGTGAGATCGGGCCATCCTAGAGGTCCATACCTCATCATCTGGTATCAGCAGCCTCGTTTCCACGGATTTGACCCCTCAAACCCTCTTTTCCACCAATTTTTTTCATCACATCCCTAAATTCGAAAATTCAACAAAAAGAGCCAAAAAGGATTTTGACCGATCTATCCATTTGTTGTGTTTTTTGTGGCTTTTGTTCATGGATTTGTTGCTTTAGAATCCATACCACTTTTCTATTTGAACACTTTTCCCGAATTCGTCCAAAAAAATTGTCGTTCTTGAGTTTCTTGAGATTTCATAAGCATCGCGATAGGCAGACCGGAGTACCCGGCCCCCTAACACCGGAGTCTCCAGACCCTAGAGACACACCGGAACCTTCTGGCCTAGACGACACCGGAGTCTTCGCCCCTACAGACCGGAGTTTTCGTCCCAGACTAACATAGAAAGTCCTGCCCCTTTGATTTTCTCACAATTTATTCTTGGACGATTTTCTTTGGTCTTGTTGCTCCAACTAAGTTCCCTCGAGTCACGACATGACATACTCCTCTTTTTCATCTGAATACTCATTTCTTCCATGCTCGTATTCTTAGTTTTTCTTCTAGCTGCTGCAAATCCTTTTAGCTCATGTTTTTCATGCATCTCTTATTCACTTATGTTAGTTTTAGTATAGTTTTGTTAGTACTCGCTTGTTTCATTGCTATATTAGTTGGAGAGGTTTTGTTGTTTGGTGTTTGATGGAAATATAAATTGCTACATGTGGTAGAAAAGTTTTGCATGCTCTAGTGGGTCATTAAACTATTTTACTTGAATATATGCTGTTATTTTGAGATATTAATATGCTTAATGGTAAAAATGTTGGTCTAGTGAAGTAAAAAAACAAGTAATGGTTGGTCTAGAAGCTTGAAACTGTGCCACACTCGAAAAACCAGTTGACAGTATAATGGTATATGACTTCCTCTGCAGATAACAATCTAAATGACTTTTTGTTACGCGCTATGGTCGGGGTAGCCAAGAGTGACTTGTCACTGCCACATACCCTCTTAGAGTGATCTTCATTATTCCTTGGATAATAGGATTTCTAGATGTAATCTTTTAACTTGTGTGTTCTAAGTTGCGGTTTTCTGGCACTTCCACCATCCATATTTGCTAGACTCTTCGGTAATGTTCATTGCCCATTCTCACATTGAGAGTTGGTGCAAACTTCAGCAGTGCATCCAAACCCCGTGGGAGGACTTTGTTCTTCTACACATAAGCCTAAAATATCTTCCTCAAAACAGCCACCATACCTACCTATCATGGCATTTCCATAGCCATTCCGAGATATATTGTCATACGACATCCATCATCATTATGTTACTTGTTACATGTTCCATTGTTGTTTTGCATACTGCTACACTGGCAGGAGCATTTAGTTTTATACATCAGAGATATTTTAGTTTCAGTTATGAGTAATAAAAGTGTGACGATTCATTGTAAAATAGAGCGTTGCCCCTACCAGTGAGGTTATATAAAAAAAAGAAAAAAAAGCAAAAAAAGGAGAAAAAAAGAAAGAGGGCAAAAGAGAGATAATAAAGAGAGGGGGTAGCACTACTATCATTTATTCCACACTTGTGCTTAGTTAGCACCAATTTTTCAGTTTGGAGAGAGTTTTCATTTTATGACTTGCATAACTATGTGGGGAACTTACATTATAGAACTTGACTTGTATATTCCAATGATGAGCCTCCTCAAAAGTGCTCTAGGTCTTCGTGAGCAAGAAAGTTGGATGCACCCCCACTAGTTCCACTGGAGAGATTTCATACACTTATAGCTCTATGTGCATCCGTTGTGTGGAAATCACTACTCCTTGCATAGCTTCCATTATAAGACTTCCTCTTGTTTAATGATCACTTTCAGCTATGTGAGACTTTCTTCCATTGACCTTCCAAACCCCCATAATGTTCTTTTAGCCATAACATCATGGTGCCGGGAACCAATACAGAACGCTTGCTCGTTTTGAGTGACCAAATAGCTTGATGGTTTTTCCATGTGCGTATTGTTGTCGCTTGCCTTGATCCTAATAGGAGTTGCTGTGAGAGTTGGATGCTTAGGATGATTATATTGTTGTTCTTGAAGCTTAAATCATCTTTAATATACTTTGCACAGTGGATTGTTTTTAGTATTGATCGTTAAAAAAGGTTTTACTTCGTTCTTCTTAATGGTTTATACATTACTCTATATCAACTATAAACTACAGCCTTTACTCATTTGATCTTACTTTACACGCTTTACTTTATGATGATCAAGTTTATGTCGGCAGCATGTCACCTCAGAAATTATTTGTTTTTATCATTTACCTACTTGAGGACGAGTAGGAACTAAGCTTGGGGATGCTTGATACGTCTCAAATGTATCCATAATTTCTGATGTTCCATGATGCTTTCATGCCATATGCCACATGTTTCTTATACACTTTATGTTATTTTTATGGATTTTCTAGGACTAACCTATTGACAAGAAGCCACAGAGTCAGTTCCTGTTTTCTGCTATTTTTAGTTTCAGAAAAGTTGTTCTGAAAATATTCTCGGAATTGGACGAAACAAAACCAAGAAGTCTTAGAAAGTCACGTACACGGAGTCAGGAGGAGACCCAGAGGGGGCCCCACACCATTAGGTGGCGCGCCCGCCCCTCTGGCCACGCCCAGGGGTGGTGTGGCCCCCCTGGCTGCGCACCGACATTGCCCTCTCTCCTATTTATACCTCTCGGAGGGTTAACCCTAAATATATCAGCCTTTTCCACCGAAAACATCCGCAACCTCCGTCTTCATCAACCCTAGTTCGGGAGGGTTCCGGAGTTCTCCCCGGCACCCTGGAGGGAGGAGGAATCATCACCGGAGGGCTCTTCATCACCATGCTTGCCTCCGGAGTGATGCGTGAGTAGTTCATCCCTAGACTACGGGTCCATAGAAGTCGCTAGATGGTTGTTCTCTCTTCTTTATGCCTCATGTTTAGATCTTGTGAGCTGCCTAACATGATCAAGATCATCTTATTGTAATGCTACATGTTGTGTTTGCTGGGATCTGATGAATATTGAATGCTATGTTCAATGATTATCAATCTATCATCTTCTTTTCATGTGTATGTTATTTATGATCTTGCATGCTCTCCGTTACTAGTAGATGCTCTGGCCAAGTCGATGCTTGTAACTCAAAGAGGGAGTATTTATGCTCGATAGTAGGTTTATGCCTCCCTTTCACTCACGCTCGAGTGACAGAAACGTAAACGGGTGGGGATGTGATGTTTCCATTAGGGAGAAAACAACAATGCTTTGTCTAAGGATGATTTTATTGTTTATATTACACACTTTGCTTAATGCATTTATCTGTTGCTTGCAACTTAATACCCAAGGTTTGCTCGGATGACACTGTGAAGGTGGATTTTTAGTCATAGATGCAGTTGGATAACGTTCTATCTATCTTGTTGTAATGCCCGCACGAATCACATAGTAATCATCATGTCATGCATATGCACTACGATGCAGACTTTATATCTGGCAATTGCCCAGCTGTAATTTGTTTACCCATCATGTTATCTATCTGTTTTGGAGAGACACCTCTAGTGAACTGTGGACCCCGGTCCATTTCTTTATACCGTTATACAACCACTGCAACCACTGTTTCCCTACTGCAATTATTGTTCTCTTTCATCTACTGCAAACAAATATTATTTTCCACACGGTACGTCTAATCCTTTGTTTCAGCAAAACCGTTGAGATTGACAACCTCACTGCTTCGTTGGGGCAAAGTAATTTGATCGTGTTGTGTATATTCCACGTTGCTGCTGAACCGGTAGTGCGTCATGCCAACATCAGCTGCATCAACCTTCGGAAGTGATTTCTCTCTCCTATTGGTCGATTCAACCTTGATTTCTTTCTGAGGGAAACTTGCTACTGCGCTCTTCATATCTTCCTCTTGGGGTCTCCCAACGAACGTGTGCTACACGCCATCGGGGATCTCAAAGTTGATACACTCTTCCGCATTCACAAGTATAGTGATGAGAAAATGGTGGCTATGGCTTGTCTTAAATTGGAAGGCTATGCACTATTATGGTGGGATAAAGTGCAAGCTCAAAGAATAGAAAACCGCATGCAACCAATCAAAACTTGGAACAAGATGAGAGAGTCATGCACTCAAGATTTGTACCTCCACATTACAAGCGAGACCCCTTCAAGAAGCTACAAGACCTCAAAGAAGGATTGAAAACGGTTGATGAATATCACAAGGAAATGGAAATTTCCATGATACGAGAAAATGCGATTGAATCTCAAGAGCAAAAAAATGGCCCGCTTCCTCAATGGCCTCAATTACCCCATCAAGAAGATTGTTGAGTTCCAACCATATGACACTATTGTTGGCCTTGTCCATCAAGCCCTCAAGGCCGAAGCCAAATAAACGAAGACTACAAGTACTCAAAGCAAAAGGCCTTCTTCGCTTCCAAGCCTCCTTCGTTGCCTCCAATGGCACAAGTAACTACACCAAGCAATGTAAAAGGAAACTCAAGAGCTCCCAATGCATCAAACAAAGCTTCACAACCTTTTAAGAAGCAAGTTTCCACAACCACCAACACAAATGCAACAGTTAAGTCTATCTCAATAACTTGTTTCAAGTGTGGTGGCAATGGACACAAGTCTTTTGAATACTCCAACAAAATGATCATGATTGTCAACCAAGATGGTGAACATGACTCCATGAGTGAATATGAATACTATGCCTCTCACCAAGTTTCTCTAAACACTTTGGATGAAGAAAACAATACTCTAGTTAATAATCTAGGTCATATTTCCAACAGTCTCTCCAAGTTTACTATTCCTCTCACCAAGTTTCTCTTAACAACTTATTATTGCCTATAGGTCATATTTCCAACGGTCTCTCACTTATACTAGAGTCAATAATATAGTTATTTATTCATCATTTAACACCTATGTCATACCGGCGCCTTCCATGCTTCACACGCGGTAAAATTTCTCCATGGATCTAACAAGTTCAAGTCCCTGTGTATTTTCATATTATTTGCGTCTTCATGCATCAGTCATCCTCAAATGTGATTGCATTATATATATTTAGTCTTGTGGGACCTTAGTTCCTCGGCCTTGACACTATTGTCACATGTTAGATTTTCATAGTACTAGCTCGCTTGGAACCACGCCAAGTTTGATAACAAACTTTTGACTTAAATGACCTCCTTTCTTGTTGTAGAACAAAGATATTTGTAGTATCCATTATAAAGTTTAACTTTGGAACTCATCCAAATCATACATGGAAAATTCTTCTAGTCTGCCAGCTTTTAATTAAACACATAGCCTAACTGAGAGAAAAAAATTGTTTGTATCTGTGACAAAACTAGTATCGATGTAACACCTTACACTAAATAGTTTGTCACTTCCACATACAAAACATACTCTTAGTTCTTCTAAATAATATTTTTACTGTTTGTCCAATGATCATTATATGCATCACTCTGGTATATGCTCATAAGACTTAAGAGCATAGTATATAATATGGTCGTGTAGATATCATGATGTACATGATTGATATTTTTTCATGTGGTTTCACTCATTGATGGTGCATTTACAACACACCCGCCGGAGAACTCCAAGTGGAAGGTACGATGCAATATAGTGGCACGCTTCTCTGAGTGGCGTGACCAAGATTTATACAACTATTAGGACTTCATAGTTTTCAGCGAGGCGCCAGAAACTCAGCGAGACGACGGGCATGGGCGTACACACAAAACATAAAATTTCCTTTGTCCCCAACTTTTCAGGAAGGTTTTGAAACTTTCCGTCTTGTTGTAAACAACGAGAGTTAAACGTATTATGTAGTTGAAAGCAATAAAGTAGAACGGTACATCGATCAAGTGATGATGAAAAGTAAGTAAACGAGTTATAGACGATGTAAAAGAATGGACCGGGGGCATCCTTTCACTAGTGGTGTCTCTCCAAAAGATAACAAGTAAACATGTTGGGTAAAAAAATACAGTTGGTCAATTAATATAATTGGAACAACAAATAATTATGACAAGTAGAGTTCATTTCAATACTCATACAGCCATTACGTCAAACATATCTAGAACACTATCCTACATGCATCTATAACTAAAATCTACTGGAAGACCACTATCCAACATACATCTCTTAGGAATGAAGTTGCTTAAAGCAACAGATAATCACATTAAGCTCGATACATAATCATAAATAGATATAAACACCATTTTTTACGCTTAGTAGTAATAACACATTCTTGGTTTTAATCGTTGGTGTCACTCGAGCCGAGACACGAAAAAGGCATGGACGTATTATCTATCACAAAACTCTCTCTCGCATGCAATTACTTGGGCAAAGCAACCACACATATTGAAGATCATGCAAGAACACAATAGAATATTGATGCAATAATAGTAACAAAATCATATAAGAAACATAAACAATATGATCATAACTTCACAATCATCGGATTTCAGCAAAACACAACAAGTAGCAATTACATAACGGTGACCTTGAGGCTGGTGCTAGGGGTGGACACAAAGCTCGAGGCTCGAGGCTTGGCTCGGGCTCGACAAGGTTCAGCTCGGGCTCGGCTCGGCTCGAAGGTCGAGCAAGCCAAGCCTAAGCCTTCCATCCAAGCTCGAAAGCTCGACAAGCCAGCTCGGTGAAGCTCGCAAGCCGGCTCGAAGGCTCGATGAAAAAAAATACCGGCTATTAACATTACTAAAAATATACAATTCATAATTATAATAACAATTGGCATAAGTAGATCCACAACATAGTCTAACATGCTTGATTAGGGTACTCAAAGGGGGTATCGACCTACATCTTTGTCGCGGCGCTAGCGGTATCGGCCTACATCTTTGTCGCGGCGCTACGGCCTCCGGCCACCTGAAACAAGCGTAGATGAGAGGGGTGTATTTTGGTTGATCCGCATAGATAGGGACGAGTTAATGTATAATATTTTTGTTGGATATCTAGTTACAAATATAATCTCAGCTGATATTGAACAATTAATTAAGAAAGCACCAAAACATCTATCCATTAAGTGGCTTTGCCATCCTTAAATGGAGTACCATTGGGGCTCTATTCTAGCAGAGTGGTATGGTCGGGAGTACTTTTAGTGAAACATAGAAAAAAAAAAACAGAGAAACGTACCATATGTGTGTTTGCTGAAGGACTAAATCTCGTACACAATCAGTACTAGCTAATACACTTTTCAATCGCACAGGCAAAAAAAAAAAAGCGAAGTAGTAGAAACTAGAGACATGAGCTCTTTACTGAACGTGTGCGCATCCTTGTGGGAAGAGCACCCTGCTAGGAGGATCGGCCAGGGAAAGAGACGAAGACGGTTGCAACGGCAGGTCAGGAGAGCTCCTGCTGATGCCGGACGGCCGGCGACCGCGGTCGCTACTGATTGACGCACGGCGCCGCGCGCATCTATGGGGGAAGAAGCTACGGGAGGAGCAGGGATCAGAGGATAGTGAGAGGGCGGAAGCCATGGAAGAAGTCAAGGGAGCCGGTGGCCACTGGCCAGGTGGGCGGCCAGCGGCGGCGCAGTCTCTGATCCAAGCTAAGAAGAGAGCGAGAGAAGCAGTTTGTCAGGAAAGGAATCGAGAACCATGGGGAGAAAGGATAACAGGCGGGGGGTGCGCTCGGGGGAAAACATGGCAGGGCTCTGGCTGCCGGCTCGCGAGCCATTCGAGCCGAGCCACGAGCCTGTCGAGCCGAGCCTCGAGCCCGTTCTGCAGTTTATAAATCCTACCAAGCCGAGCCAGGCTTGGCTCGCTTATTCCCGAGCTTGGTCGAGCCGAGCCACGAGCCGGCTCGGCTCGGCTCGATTCCACCCCTAGCTGGTGCCAACGCGGGCGATATCCCGGGCGATATCGCCCGGCCCGGGGCGAGAGCGCGACGGCGGGCGGTGGTTCCACCGCCCGCCTGTCGCCCGCGTTGGGGGCGATAGCCGGGGCAATAGCGGGGCGATAGCTAACACTATAGCCCGTGCACTGGCACCGTGGGATGAGAGTGAGGTGAGAGTGGGGTGAGAGCGAGGGGAAAATCTGACGTGGCGAGGCTATAACGAGTGATGCATTGGCACCAGCCTGATAATGCTAGATACCTCACAAGATTTAATTATGGTGTCATAATGGGAAGAGAGAATCATCTAGCTGCTATTACGGGAATATGGATAAACCGCTCACGCCGTCACTCCGGAAACAATCATGACGATACAAGAGACTTCCGATACAAAAGACTTGAGTGACAATTCCTCGACAATCGACATGGGCATGGGATGGAAAGCTGGGCCCGAGTGTTCCTATCACTTGGCGCAGCAGTATCGGGCTGGCGCTACAGCAAACTCGCCTCCACAGTCGACATGATCATAATAGACCACACTGATTCGTGTGAGATTTCCTGCAAGTTGTTGAACCTTATCGATCAAAGCGTGCAATCTGTCTAAAATTGTCCAGAAACGAAAGTGATCGGATGACATAACATATACTCATATATCGGCACAGTACAGTAGACTTTGCGTTTGGTGCATATTTGCAGCAGCACGTTTTCCTCACGTACGACTCACAGATTTTAATTACAGCGACAGCGTCATGACCGCCCGCACGCACGCAAAAGTGTGCGCGCCAACGACACCTTGTTCGTACTCCGTACTTGCGAATGGAGAGCCATCGCGTTCACGTCCGGACCGGCATGTGGACTCGGCGGTTGTGGTACCGCGCGACGCCGCCGCTTTCGAGCCCCATCGCGCGGCTGGCCGTCTTAGCCGGGACCGCCGGCGGCCGGGCCACCCGGACCGGGGTCGGCCCG
Source organism: Alopecurus myosuroides (assembly GCA_028641055.1). Taxonomy (NCBI): domain Eukaryota; kingdom Viridiplantae; phylum Streptophyta; class Magnoliopsida; order Poales; family Poaceae; genus Alopecurus; species Alopecurus myosuroides. The sequence goes on along the minus strand of CM054058.1, from coordinate 364,861,126 downwards.
ACGCTGACAGCCTTCTCGCACCGGCAGCTGTTCAAGAACCCCCCGCCGCCTTTCTTGCGGCCGGCGCTTCGGGACATGGCGGCGGTGAAGCCGTCGTGGCCGGCGGCAGACTCCGGCGGGACGAAGCGGAAGTCGTCGACGCAGCATGCAGACGCCGCGCTGGAGAAGTTGGCCACGCTGCCCGCGTCGTAGGCGACGCCCTCGGCCGTGGCCACGCTCCACACCACGCTCGCCTCGCTCGGCGCGTACATGCACTCGCTCAGGGCCGGCTCCGCGGCCGCCAGGTGGTCGTCGTCCCCCGAGTTGCGCCGGCTGCTGCGGCCGTGGTACGTGGTCGGGTAAGACGAAGACGCCGCGAAGCTCTCGAGGTCGAACAGGTCAGAGCTGGCGTCGCTCATCGCGTCGTCGTCCGTCGCCGCGGCCACGACCGGCGCTGGCGCGCGCAGAAAGCCGGCCGCGCCGAGGGCGGGCGGGTGGTCCACGAGCACCACAGAGTCCTCGTCGATAGGCCGGAACACCTCCAGCGACACCCGCGGCGGCTCATCGACGACGGCCGGGCCGATCACCGGGAACGTGAATCCGCTGCCGGAGCTCACCACGCGGCGGCCAACGTCCGGCGCGAAGGCAGGGAACGACGCCGAAGCGCTGCCGCCATGATCAGTTGGCGCGGGCGCGAGGCTGCTGCTGTTGGCGCGAAGTGGGAACGCGCAGCTCCCCGTGGTGACGATCTTCATCACGCCCGGCTCGTCGTTGGGAGACGGGGGAGGCAGCCCATTGGCCTTAAAGATGGCGCGGTCCTCCAGCGCGTCGAGCCTCGCGTTATGGATCCTCGGCGTCGTCGGGCTCGGAGGCTCGGAGGCGACGTCGACAGTGACGGCCTTCCTGCCGGCGCAGGGGCAGTCCCGGCTGAAGAGCCCCCACCGCTGCCCGGGCTTCTTGCCGCTGCCGCCGCGGTGATACCGATCGTCACCCGATGCCTTGACGAAGCCAATGTCGATGCCATTGGCAATAGCCCCGCCGCCGTAGCCAATCTTGTCGTGCTGCCTAACCGCCGCGGACGACTGGTTGCTGGCGAGCAGTCCGGAGCGGCTGTTCCAGCTGGCCTCGGACGACGCGGCGGTGCGGCCGCTCTGGCTCGCCGCCCCGTCCACGGCTAGCTGCCGCGGCGGCGGCGGCGCGTCGGCGGCATGGACCGCGGCGGTGGCGGTGGTAGACTTGATGGCGTCGGCCGCGTTGAAGTAGCGCTCGGCGGTGAAGATGTCGAGCTCCATGTCGGCGGTGCCCGAGCGCCTCCCGGCCGCGGCCTGCAGGCGGTGGTGGTGGTGGCTGGCGCTGGAGAGGAAGACGGGGCGCGACGGCGCCACTCGGTACCTGTTCTCCATGACGTGTGTAGTGTAGGAAAGAGAAGGCGCCACGCTTCTGGCTGTGTGCCACTCGTTGAGCGTGAGTTGGGGGAGAGAGGGTGGTTTCGGAGGAGAATTTGTAGGAGCCGGAGCGCGGGCGGCGCCAAGGCGGGACAGGCTGTTGGACGGCGACGGCGAGCGCGGGATCGACCAGTACGTACCGTCCGAGACGCTAGCTATACGGGGAGGTGTAAGCGTCGGTGTCGCGCGAGGTTTAAAAATGTGTGTGGCTCCCGTTGCGCGGCAGCGGCGTGCGACGGCATGTGAGCCCGGAGGAGAGGCTCTGCGCCAGCGGCCAACGACTGTGGCGTGGCCAAGTGTACATGGTCCTTTCCTTTTCGGCGCAATCTCCTTCCCTCGCATCATTCTCTCATCTGCCACTTCTACGTCGCAGCTCGCAAGAGTGGCCTTCCACTTATGTGGGAGGTCCTGCGTTCAAAGTTTCAGGGGCATCCACTGCACATATGTGCCTCGTCTGAAATGCAGGACAATTTTCACACATGCTCCAGGGCAGGGTAGAATCCTGAAAATTGCAGGAGCAATCGAGATTAAAATAGTTCCTGGCTTTGGTGGTGGCTAGACAGATGCATCCCATGAATGAACATCTCGCCAGGTGCAATGCATGATCGACACACTGATGATAGAGCGCGCATCCACACGAATGATGAGTTCCACTTACGTACATGACATCCAAAACGGAGCGCGACGATCCAATGCACGATACAGGATACGTAGCAGCATGCGATGTACTCGCCAGAAAACGGCCAGGATCACCCGCGTGGCGTCCCAACAGCCACTGCCTGCAGAATCGGAAAGATCCTCTCGATGGGCAATCCTATGCAAAGGATGATCCGTCGCGCCCGCCCCAACAGCCAGTGCCACAGAATCTGCAAAGATATCCAGCATTCTGTAGCAATGGATCGTTTCATTCGATATTATACCCAAACCGTTCTATGAACAAAGTCTGCAGTGTTTCCGGTTTTGGGGTAAACATGTTATACCATGCTAAAACTAGGGAGTGTAAAACAAACCCTAGAGAGGTAGGCTGGATGGCTCAACGCTAGATGCGTGGCCTCCTGTATATTTATATTGATCTATAGACAATACACGTACACGTACATGGTTAGGATTAGAGTCCTAAACAACCACGACTGATATACAAGCCGTCTAACACCCTCCCTCAATCTTAAGGGTGTCTAACAAGTTAAGATTGCGCCGGCAAGCCTCAAACAAAGGCAATGACAACGGCTTGGTGAAGATGTCAGCAAGTTTTTTTTTTTAGAATGCAGGCCAGAAGGCCCGGCGTTAAATTAATAACGCCACAAACGGCGACAGAGTACATGGTGCTGAACCCAGCTTACAACAACATCCTGCAAACACACACAGAGACACAGAGTTGCCGACGAGATTACAGGTGAGACTCCAAAGACGAGCAACGCCGAAGAGGCACGGCACAAGCCAGGCGGGCAGAGGTATCGGGCCGGAACTCAGCGAGAGGACGGGCACACCAACACACACGGCACACCGCCGAGAACAACTACGCCGTCGAAGGGAGCAGCACCAGGAGGAGCAACACCGCCACCATCCGCAAGAAAGCCGACATGCTCAATCAGCAAGGCCCCGCACAAGAAACACCGTGAAGCAGAACAAGTAACAAGCTTTGCCCGAGGGAGCTCGATGAAGAAACCACAAGAGCCGCATCCGCCATAACACCTTCGGAGAGCAGCCCGCTGTGAACTCCAAGGCGGCGACTTCAAGAAGCACACGACGCCAGAGCGCCGCCACCGCCTGAACCAAAGATCTTGGATTTTCATCCGGAGTGTAGAAGGGCCAAGAGAAGCCGCTACAACGCCTTCAAGAAGGGAACGACGTCCACGGACGTCGCCGCCGCATCCCGAGAAGACTCGGGCAAGGGTTTCCCCCTGGCAAACTCTCTCCGCCTTCTACACGGGACACCCAACGTCGCTAGGCAACACCCGAGTCACCGTCACCGCAAGCCGCACGCCAGCCACCGCGCCACCCCCGTGGCGGAGGTCACCGGCCAGCACCTGAGTCCGTGGCTCGCCCGCCAACCAACGGACTCCCACCTTCCAGGGTCGTCGCCCCGGCATCCCAGCTTTGAGCACCTTAGACGAGAACGAGGTGAGGTTGGAGTGCTCCAACACCGAGACAACCACCAGAAGCCCCCACGGCGGCCGGTGGCACAAGATCGGCGCGAGACGGTAGACGGAGGACCTGCTGGACGCACCCCTCTACACGCCACGCCCGGAGCACTCCATGGCGACGAGAAGACCACACCGGCCGCCGTGCCGGCCTCCTCAACCTGCGCCCAAAAGCAGCAAGGGGAGAGGTGCCACGCTGAGCCCAGATCGGGCCCGTGAGGGCCCAGATCGGGCCCGAACTTCCCAGCATCCCCTCCCACGCCGGCAGCCAACGAGCGCCGCCCGAGCTGCCGCTGCGCCCCTGGAGCGCCGCGACCCCACCCCACCCGTCGCCCGCTGCGCACATCGCCCTCCCCACCGCCTCCGACGCCACCCACTGGAGCCCATCTCCGCGCGAAGACGAAGGCCCTGGAGCGCGCCCAGCACGCCCGCCGCCTTAGTCGTCCGAGCGCGGCCGCCACCGCCGGCGCGGGCGGCGGCAGCGGCCAAGGGAGGCTCCCCACCGGTGCGCTTTTCTTAGGGTTGGGGCGCCTCCGGAGCTCCCCGCGCGAGGAGCCTGGGAGGAGGACGAAGCGTTTTTCGTTCGAGATGCCTAGATGTCAGCAAGTTGATGTTTAGAAGAAATGAACTTGATATGTAGAAGCTTATGAGTCACACGTTCCCTCACAAAATGATAATCGACTTCAATGTGCTTCGTTCGAGCATGGAAGATCGGATTTGAGGATAGGTATGTAGCACCAATGTTATCACACCAAAGAACAGACGGACGATCCTGTTTAATCCCAGGCGACCAAGTTGGAACCATAGAATATTGCATATCCCCCCGTGGATCGCCGATCGTCTGTGCTTGTCGAATCTGTGACTCAACAAATCCCTCGGGTGAAACCATAGGGTTTCGAATAGGAGAACCCATGAGCGCTGGTGACGATCGTCGGCTAGACAGGGGGCAAGATTTACCCAGGTTCGGGGCCCTCGTAGAGGTAAAACCCTTACTCCTGCCTCTGTCGACCTGTATTATCGAATAGATCGGTTACAATGGTGGTTGCTCAAGTCGAGAGTACGATCTCGAGCTCAAGGCTTTGGTGGTGTGGTATTGCTTGGTCCTCTTCCAGTGGTTCTCCTGGCCTTATATAGGTGGCCAGGTCTCAAACCCTACCTGGAGAGGACTCGAATTCTAACCCTATGTCGGTTACAAGTTTCCTAACTTAGCCCGCAAGGCATTGCGGGTGGGCTTCATGTGGGCCTTCCAGAATACTCCAAGGGCTTCCCTTCTTGGGCCTTAACGTTAGGCCTGAGACGGGGTGTCCTTACCCGCAGGGTCTAAGATCCATCCCTTCGTCAGTAGCCCCCGAGCGTTTGCTTGATTGGGATTTTTCCAATCGAGTAGACGGTTAGATTTTTCATCATGTTTTCTTACGGATAACCTTTATGGTTGTTTCCTGTTTGGAGGGTGTGTACCCTGTGTGATGAGATTTTTACACCCGAGTATCGAGTAATGAAAGTGTCTGTTTTTATGGCTGTTTATCGCAGAAGGATATGGCGCAGCAGCTTGGCTCTCCCGAAAGATCAGGGCCAATTAATTGCAACTAGGGCAAAAACAGTTCTGACCTACACAGATTCGAGACCTCCGACTCGAACCCGATGAGGTGATCGTTGCGACTGGGCCGTAGTGGTCTTACCGAGTCGAACTTAACCTATGGGGGTACCCGGCGTGTTCCGCTAGGATTTTTCTTCGTGTTGTTGACACGGAATTATACTGGAGGACGCAGCTTGAGTACGATTCCAGACCCTCAAGAGAGATCTTTTGGGTCTTACCTTCATATTCAAAAGAATATGGCATCCGGATGTACCTAGTCGGCTGAACAATCCAGGTTTATGATGTGTAGACATCGTGTGAATGAGTGGCAGAATCTGTCTACTCGCGTAGTTTTGAGTTAGCAGTTTCTTGTCCATACGAAAGAGTTTTCGTGTTGGGAGTTTTATGCCCATACGAAAGAGTTTTCGTGTTTGGGATATTTCCCGTGAAAGAGATTTCACGTCATAATTTGTCCATACGAAGTTATTTTCGTATTTGGACTTTCCATTCGAAAGATTCTTCAGCTTGATGATGCACGCTATGACGTCATGGCGCACTTTTATGCTCCCGATGGGACGTGACGGAGTGAGAGCAGAAGTGCTGGCCCACCTTGTCAGCTTTTTGACCGGAAACGAGACGTCGTTACGGGTTTTTACGCGAACTGCGCGCAGTAAATGCGCACGATCCACTGTTAGGATCGTGGCACGAAACAACATCCGCCGCCCTTTCGTTTCGCCTTCGCACGCGGCGGCTGCGATGGATGCCACGTGGCTCAGCGAGCGGTCAGAATCGACTGTCTCTGTGTATAAATGCGGGCCTTGGTGAAACGGTGAAATTTTCCCAGCCTTCGCCTTCTTCGCTCATCGTCTTCTTCATGCTCCACCTCCTCTCTCTTCGAGCTCGCACTAGTATCAATGGCGGGAGGCAAGAAACGTGGCATTGTTGTCTCGTCGTCAAGGGCGTCAGGAGAGGTCCCTTTGCCACCCGCACCGCGCTCGGGCGATTGGCGCTCGCCCAACACCACCGTCAAGAGCATCAAGGAGATGCAACGGGAGGGATTGCTGCCGCCGGAAGCTGAAAAACGGGTGCGCCTCGGCAAGAAGGAAGAGGTACCCAACCCCAGCGCGAATGAACGCGTGGTCTTCGCGGACCACGTGTCGCGCGGGCTCTCTTTTCCTCTTCACCCCTTCCTCGTGGCATTGATGTATGTCTACGGCATACAGCTCCACGATCTGCCTCCGAATGCAGTGCAGCACATCTTGTGCTTCATTGTATTTTGCGAGTGCTTTCTGGGCATTCGACTGCATTGGGGCCTCTGGAAGGCCCTCTTCAAGATCCGCGTCTTCCGCGAGAAGTCGCGAGTAGAGAACGAGCTTGGCGAGACGGTGCACACCGGCGGTTTCGGGATCCAGGCGAAATCGGACTCTAGCTACTTCGGGATGCACTTCATCGACTCCGCTCAAGGGTGGAGAAAGAAGTGGTTCTACGTCACCGACAGCAGCTCGGATGGGATTCAGGAGTACCACCCATTCGCCGTTCTGAAGAGGCGGAAGTCCTGGGCGCACAAGCTGTCGGCTGAAGAAAGCTAGGTAGTCACTCCGCTACTCGCCAAGGTGGCTGCCCTACGGGACCAAGCCGCCGGAGTCGTGCCGAACGGGCTGCACCTGGCGAGTATCTTCCTCAAGCGCCGGATTCAGCCCCTGCAGAACAGGCCTTCCACGATGTGGGAGTACCAGGGCACTGAAGACCCCAGTCGCGTCAGCAGCGAAGAGTTCTCGAACGTCCAGTTCGAGAAGAAGATCGCGGCAATCACCAGCTTGAAGGTGGGCGAGACCTTCCCCGACTGCACGGGTGCAGCTTTCGAGGCGTCAAGGCCTCCGCCATCCGACGTAAGTTTTGTCTTTCTTCCTGTCTTCATTTCTTTCCCTGTCCTAAAATTTGGTCGACTGAATTTTTCTCTCGCTTTTCTTCTGTCTTCTTTTGTAGAGCCTATCCGTGGCTACCTGCTACCCGCCAATGTCTGGAGAGGAGGCTTCGGATTTGTTGGCGAGTAACTTGGATGGCCCAGCCGATACCAGTGTTGCTGCTGCATCTTCGAGCTCCGAGCGTGACTCCTCAGATGGCATGGAAAATTCGGATGGCGGTCTCCTCCACCGTAAACGCCGTCGAGTGGAGGATGATGAGGCCACCTCCAAAGATAACTCTTTGGACAAGGAATCGCCCGGGAAGGGGCCCCTCAACGTGACCCCGCTGCACACGCGCGCCCCTTCTCCTTCGTTTCCAAATATCCAAACCGCCTGGAATGCGGATATATTGGACGAAGAAGATGATGACGAGCAAGTTTTTCTTCTTGTTCTTAGTCGAACATTTCCCTTTCGCATCTTTTGACGTATTATCTTTATTGTAGCCTGCAACCTATCAGCCCTCACAGATTCGGCTCTTCCCTTCCTCTCGAAAAGAGGAAGAAAGTTGGAGCTGCGAGTGAGACCCCTACCGCCGACACTGTCCAGAATTCACCGAGTGTAGCCCCCACTGCGGCGACTACGGAATACAGAATTCCAAGTTTCGTTGCTGGGGCTTCGACTCCGAAGGAGGTGTCGGGTAGCTCAGCGGATCCCCTCTCCTTTTCTCAAGGCCAGGTAAACTTTACTTGCTTGCTTCTTCAATGCTTCGTCGGTTTTGGATTTTTTATCAGGTACACGGCAGTGCCTCCGATGGGAGTAGCCCCCGAGGCTGTAGTCAATCGCATGCGATCGGCTACAGGCTCAAAGATAGTCTTTTATTTCTTCTCTTTGTTTTATCGGGTGCACGACAGTGCTCCCGATGGGAGTAGCCCCCGAGGCTATACTCGAATGTTTTCAATCGAGTATAGGCTCAAATTTCTTTTTTCCGATTCTTCTATCTTCATGTTCCTTGCAGTCGCTCATCGACTCTCTCGCGGCCGTTGGCCGCCGTGTTCTTCTTGCTAAGGCGGAATGTGGGACCCTTCGATCGGATCGTGATCGACTCGCCGCAGAGAATGAGCTCCTTCGAAGTAAGTTTATCATCTTCTTCCATCTTTATATTTTAGTTCCACCAATTTTTCGTCTCTGACAACTATTGTTGCGCAGCTCAAGTTGAGTTTATGAAGACCGAGAAGGCGGATGCCTCCACTCGGGAAATTTCTCAAGAGGCTGAGTTGGCAGCTATTTGACGGGAGCTCGAGTCCTCCCGCATGCTGTCGGCTGATCTCGAAGGAAAGCTTGCGGCTGCCCAGGATGCTCTGAAGAATTTGGAGGATGCTGGCACCAAGGCGGACGCCGACCTTGTCGACTTCCTTCGTCCTCTCGCCGAACGCTTTGCGGGTGAGTTGCTTTTGGTCTCTTGTTGTCTTCTGTCTTGATGGGTCCTTTGGATTTTAACATTTTTCTTTGCAGGTCTTCTGGGCGTCCCACTGGAGCTTCCTAGGGTCCAGCCGGTGGATGCGCTGACCGATTCCCTCGCTCAGCTCAGGAAACACGCCGAAGGGGTTTGCACCTTGATTGGCGATGCCACTCGAGTGCTCACGCAGCTGCACGGTCGCCTTCTAGTCAAGGCCGTGTCTCCGCCTGCGTTGGGTGATCTTCTGAAGATTTTCTCGGAGAGCAATCTCCTTGACACCTACGCGGTTGCTCAGTCGGAGTCTGGGGCGAAGACCGCCATCCAGTTCGCACTGGCGCATGGAGTCACCGGCTTGGAAGAGGCGTACTCGGACCTTCCTATCGATCCTTCTACGGGCAAAAAGGTAGGTCTTCGTCGTTTTGGCGAGCCAGCCGTAGTCCTTGCTCGGAAGTTATCCGAATTGTTTGCCCGTGCTAGGGGAGGGACCTCCGCGAGTGGCAGCACAACTGCGGCACCTTAGTATATTTCCTTTGTATTTCGTTATTTCGATTGTAATGAACCTTGGGATGTGCTCCCGTATTTTCATCGTTTAATCGAGATGTCCTTCTGAGATGCTTCCTGCGATTGATTTGTTGTGTGTTTCCTCCCGATGGGAGTAGCCCCCGAGCACCTGCCGAATAGGTGGTTGTTTATATCTCGAATGGGGCATCTTATTCCTTTAATTTCCTTGTATTCTTCCAGGTAGCCGGGGTTGCCGCGGAGTCTTCAGGTGGACTTGCTACCCCAGCAAATCCTCTTGTTGCCACTGTTGGGACCTTTGCTGACCTCCGTGATCGCGTTTCGGAGGGTGAACGCAAGCTAAAAGCTTTGCGCGGGGTAGCGGATGTGGCTAAGTCGAAACAAAAGCTAGCGATTGAACGCGAGCAGTTTGTGATGGATGAATTGGCGTCTGTTGCCAGGGATTTGCTCTGTAATTAGTGCAGACCCCTAGTCTTCTTTGTCTTGTATCCTTCTTTGATCATAAACCTTTGCTTTTCAGTTGTTCAGCCGGATGACAGGAGTGAGAAACAATGGGTGGAGAACCACATTCTTCAAGAGGCTGGCAGCTCAAAGCCTCATGCGAGTAACTTTTGGTCTGATCGTAGTCGAGGCTTTGTGCTTGCTACGTTGAAGTTCCGAATCATCCAGGTGAAGATACTCGTGAGTTCTTTTCACGAGGTTTTGATTGCAATGAACGCCGCTTTCTATCCGTTGGAGAGGGGTCCTGAAGATTGGAGCCATCTTCTCAGGGTGTTCGGGCGAGAAGGAGAAATTCGCGAGTGTGTTCGCAATCAGATGATTTGCGGCTCGGTAGTGGCTCTCTCTTTCGTCCGATTGTGGCATCCCGAGGTGAATTTCAACTCCGTAGCTAGGCTTCCTGATGGTCCAATCGACGATATTTCTCCTCATTATAGGGATGTTCGTCCTGCGGTAGAGGAAATCATTCGATTGACCTCGGCTGAGGTAGATCGGGTTTTGGCGGCTGATTTTTTGATTGTAGGATGTATGTATCCTGTCGCGCTGTGTAGTTGTAAAAACTGTTGCAAGGTGTTCACCTTGTATATAAATTTTTTCCTGTGATGCTGAGTTAGGCGTAGCCCCCGTGTGTTTGTGGAGTGTATACCTGTTACTTTTAGCATGTAAGGATGGGGAATCTTCGAGTATCTATGGTTGAGAAACCATGTATTTTATTGCAATGACTGAAAAGTCATGTGTTTTTATGTCGAGCTACAATATGGCTAGTATAGCCTTATTATTGTGAGTAAAATAAATCTAGGGATAAAATTTGCTGAGTTGTGCAACATTCCAAGGGTTGGAATAGATGCCTCCAGTCGTCGGGTTCTTCAGTCGATAGGCGCCACCTGGGATAACTTCGTGTATTATGAAGGGTCCTTCCCATGGTGGCTCGAGCTTGTGTCCTTCTTTCTGCTTGAGTCGTAGCACCAGATCTCCTACTGCGAAGGCTCTGTGGCGTATGCAGCGACTGTGATAGTTTCACAGCGACTGCTGATATACTGCGGATCTTGCGAGTGCAATATCGCGCATTTCGTCGAGTGCGTCCATATCATCCGCGAGTGCCCTGTTGGAGGTTTCTTCGCTGTAAACAACAACTCGTGGGGCGTTGAACCTGACGTCCTCGGGAAGGACTGCTTCAGCCCCGTATACCATGAAGAATGGTGTGTAGTTTGTGGATCGATTTGGAGTTGTGCGTAGGCTCCATAGCACGGAGGGTAGCTCTTCTGCCCAATGTCCCGCTGCCGGGTGTAGACGATCGAGTAGACGTTTCTTGATGCCAGCCAAAACTAATCCGTTGGATCTTTCGACTTGGCCGTTGGTTTGCGGATGGGCAACTGAAGCGAACTTGAAGATGATGCCCTTTTCTTCGCAGAACTGTTGTGTTTCCTTTGCCGTGAAGTTGCTACCATTGACAGTAATGATGTCGTGTGGTATTCCAAACCTGCATACGATGGAGTTGAGGAATTTGACGACGCATTGGGCGCTAGCTGCGGTTACTGTCATGGCTTCGATCAACTTGGTAAATTTGTCGACTGCGACCAGCAAGTGTGTGTATCCACCTGGCGTGGACTTGCGTAGTGGTCCTACCATGTCCAGCCCCCATTGTGCAAAGGGCTAGGCGATGGGTATCATATGTAATTCTGTAGTGGGTGCATGAGGTTTTGGCGCGAATCGCTGGCAAGCGTTGCACCTGTCGACCAGTTCCTTTGCGTCTTTGGCTGCTGTAAGCCAGTAGAATCCTGCTCGGAAAGATTTTCCCGTGATTGCTTTCCAGCTAGCATGATGTCCACAATCTGCTTGGTGGATGTCTTGTAGTAATTCCTTGCCATCCTCGGGTGCTATGCATCGTTGCAATATGCCCGAGATGCTCTGTTTGTACAGTTCTCCGTTGATCACTCGAAAGGATTTGATGCGTCTGATTATCTGTCGAGCCTCGCGAGGGTCTGCTGGGAGCTGTTTGGCGGACAAGTAGTCGAGGTTATTCTGCGTCCAGACTGGCTTGACCAGAAAAACTTGTCGCGAAATATTATGAATGTGCTCGATAATAGGAACTTGCGGGCTGACCTCTGTTTCTAGTGCTGCGGGTGCTCCTGCAGTTTTCTTGACTTTGACTGATCGTTTAGTCATCCGCTCAAAATATATCCCTCGCGGTATGGGTGTGTTTGTGGAACCCATGTTTGCCAGCCTATCTGCTTCTTCGTTGCTGGATCTCAATATGCTTCAGCTCGCATCCTTTGAAACTTCCTTCGAGTAGGTTGTACATGTCACGATAGGCGACCATGTTTTTAGCGATAGCGTCGCACTCCTTCATTGTCTGTTGCACGATGAGATTGGAGTCGCCGTAGATCATCAGTCGGGTGGCTCCACAGGCAACTGCCATCTTCATCCCATGCAACATGGCCTCGTATTCTGCGTCGTTGTTTGATGCTGGATCATCGGGTGGAAAATCCAATCGTAGGACGTACTGCAGCTTGTCTCCTCTGGGTGATATTAGGACGATCCCAGCTCCTGCTCCTTCATTTCTCTTGGACCCGTCGAAGTACATGATCCAGTTGCTCGTGTATTCCGGCGGCTCGGGCGTCTGTAGCTCTGTCCACTCGCTCAGGAATTCCACGAGTACCTGGGATTTTACTGAATTGCGTCCTGCATAGGTGATGTCCCAAGCGCCCAGCTCGATGCTCCATTTTTCTATTCTTCCGGATGCCATTGGGTTGTTCATGATTGTACCGAGTGATGCATCATTAACCACTATTATGGTGTGTTCCTGGAAGTAGTGCTTGAGCTTTCGAGCCGTGAGAACAACTCCATATGCGAGATTCTGATAGTGAGGGTATCGTTGCTTGCACGGTGAGAGCACTTCACTGATGTAGTAGATCGGTCGTTGGACTCCGTATGCCTTGCCCTCCTCAGGTCGTTCGACTACGATGGCCGTGCTGATGACCTGGTTTGTTGCGGCTAGGTATAGGTATAATGGCTCCCTCTCTTGCGGTGTTGCAAGGATGCGCCTGCTTTGCAATGATCGTTTTAGGTCTGCAAATGCCTGCTTAGCTTCTGGTGTCCATTCGAACTTGTCCGTTTTCTTCAACAGCTTGTAGAAGGGTAACGCCTGCTCACCCAATCGTGCGATAAATCTGCTCAAGGCGGCTAGTCGCCCTGCGAGCTGTTGGACTCCGCGTAGATTGGTTGGCTCCTTCATTGTCAAGATTGCTTGTATTTTCTCTGGGTTGGCTTCGATGCCTCTGGCGGATACCAGGTACCCGAGAACTTGTCCTGCTGGGACGCCAAAGACGCATTTTGTCGGATTGAGCTTGATCCTGTATGCGTTGAGAGCGTCAAATGTTTCTCTAATGTCCTCGAGGAGTGTATCCTCTACTCGAGTCTTGATGACGATGTCGTCAATGTACACTTGTACGTTCTTGCCAATGAGCTTGGCGAGGCATTTTTGCATGCAACGTTGATATGTTGCACCTGCGTTTTTGAGCCCGAAGGGCATTGTCGTGTAGCAGTATACACCGTGGGGTGTGATGAATGCTGTCTTTTTCTCGTCTTCCTGCTTCATCCGGATCTGATTATATCCCGAGTAGGCGTCCAGGAAGGAGAGTCGTTGACAGCCCGCGGTGGAGTCCACGATCTGGTCGATTCGCGGGAGGGGAAAGTTATCCTTGGGGCAGTGCTTATTTAATAACGTGTAGTCAATGCACACTCGAAGGATGTCAGTGTTCTTCTTTGGGACCAGCACCGGGTTTGCTAACCAAGTGGATATCTTGATATCCCTGATGAATTTTGCTGCTAGAAATCTGTTTACTTTTTCTCCAAGCGCTTTCTGCTTGGGTTCTGAGAACCGTCGAGTCGTCTGCTTGATGGGTTTTGCATCTTTGAATACTTCGAGTGAGTGCTCGGCGAACTCACTGGGTATTCCTGGCATATCTGAAGGCTGCCAAGCAAAAATTTCCCAGTACTCACGGAGGAGTTCGACGAGCGCGCTTTCCTATGCTGGCGAGAGGGTAGATGAGACCATCGCTGTCTTTGCAGAATCTGTCGGGTGCACCTGATGTTTTCGAGTGTCGCTGTTGGCGCTGAATTCTAATTTTGGCGCGTTTTTCTTTGTGAGGGGCATCACGGAGTGGTCCGTGGTCTTTGCTATCTCCTGCAGTTCTTCTTGCATCCCGAAAGATTTTGCGATCTCGTTGAACTTGATGTCGCACTTGTTGGATTTCTGGAAATCTCCGTCGATGGTGATTACACCATATTCCCCGGGTAGCTTGAGCTTCAGGTACGCGTAATGTGGTACTGCCATGGATCTGGCGAACGCTGTTCGACCAAGAATGGCGTGGTACTGTGAGGGCCAGTCGACTACTTCAAAGTCGAGGAATTCTCTTCTGTAATTGCGCCGATTGCCCAACACAACCTCTAGGTTGATTGTTCCGAGTGGACTGATCGCCTTTCCTAGAACTATCCCGTGGAAGGATGTTTCTGATTCCGCAAGGCCATCCAGGTTTCTGTTCATCCGGCGGAGTGTATCCGAGTAGATAATGTTGATGCCGCTGCCACCGTCCATGAATACGCGGGCCAACTCGTAGTTACCAATCTGCGCTTGGATTACGAGGGCAGCGTGTCTTGGTCGATAGACTCGGGGTGGGTGGTCTTCCATGGAGAAGGTGATCGATTGGTCCGCCATCTTCAGGTACTCGGGCCTTGTTGGCGGGGTTTGCACAGCCATGCACAACTGCCTTGTATTTGTCTTCTGGGCTCTCCGGGATGGGCAGACCTTCTGTATCATCCCTAATTGTCCTGCCGGGTTCGGGTACGCGTTAGCTCCGGCGTTTGGTGCGGGTGGCGCAGGTAGTGCGGCTAGCGCCATGTTTGGATTTGCTGGTGGGGGTAGGGGTTGTGGCGGCTGGAATCCTTGGTGTCCTCCTCCTGGAAGTGACGGGTAGTTTTGATTGGCTGCTGATCTGCTTTTCTTCGAGAAGGCCTCAGTGATGTCGATGAATTTTCAGCAATCCTTAAGGAGGTGTGTTGCCTTAGTTTTGCCCGTGCGCTTATCTGTAAATAGATGTAGCGAGCAGTATGCATCGAGGTCCTCCTCGGGAGTTTTGTCTTCAGCTTTCAGTCTCCACTCGCGACTTCCTCGGCGTCCACTATCGCGATTTCGCGTGAATTCCGCCGCTACCATCTCTTCCCGATCCTTGTGATCGTAGTATTTCCTCCTTTTCCTTCGACCATGGTGGTCTTCTTCGGGCGCGGGCGATGATGCTCTCTCGTTGCGCACCGCGTCTTCTCCATTAGCCCATTTGTCGGCTATGACCATCAGCTCCCCAATAGTTTTGGGTGCGGCTCGGCCCAGTTCTTCTCTGAAAGCAGTTCGTCGGGCGCCCTTCGCGAAGGCCTCAACCGCTACTTCCTCCGAGATGTTTCCTGCGGTGTTCCTGAGTGTGGTCCATCGCTAGATATACTCGCGAGTGGACTCTCCGCTCTTTTGTTTGCAAGCCCGCAGTTCCTCAATGGTTGCTGGTCTCTTGTAGGTGGCCTGGAAGTTCTTGCAGAAATCAAAGTGCAGGTCGTCCCACGATGCATAGCAGGATCTCGGCCTTGCTTCCAGCCAGCTACGGGCCGCTCCAACCAAGTGTAGGTTGAGGTACTGCATGGCTGTGTTCTTGTTCCCACGTTGGCATTTTACTGCCGTGAGGTAGTCGTTTAGCCACGATGAGGGTTCGAGTGAACCGTCGTATTTTGTCACTTCCGTGCTGAGCTTGAATCTCCTGGGTAGAGGCGCTTCGCGGATGCTGCGGGTGAAGCACAGCGCGCCGCAGGTCTCGTCATCCGAAGAACCGGACGAGGAGCGCCCGCGGTTCCTCGCTGCTCTTGCCTTGTCTCCTGGGTAGAGGCGTTTCGCGGATGTCTGACCGCGCGTTATATCCCGGCTAGTCGCGATCGGTTTCTTTCCTTGGCTCCTTGCTGCGTTTTCGCGAGCGGCTGCTGTGATGTCGCGAGCTTTTATCTCTTGGGCTACCTTCGCTGCTGCTTCGACTGTCATCGCGGCGTCGAGCTTCTTTTCCTCGACCGCGGCGGGGTGACTTGTCTCTTCTTGGTGAAGTGCTCCTATGCTTGCGGGATGCTTCTTTTTCCTTTTCTTTCTCCTTCTCCTGTTGTTCGGCGGCCTTCCTGCGGTCGTAGGAGGCAAGCCTTGCGGCTGCCATACCTAGTCCCTTGCGCACTTGCTTGTACTGCTCCGCTCGAGGATCGTCTTCCGCCGGCTGGTTCATCTGCATGTAGGTTGCTACGGCTAGGACCGCGGCAGCAGGAGTTCGCGGGTAGACGTTTCCATCTTCGTCAACTCGCATGAAGGAAGGTGCGATTGACCTGCTGGCTCCGTCCAGGGACTCGGCGTCCATGGATGTTGTTTTCGATGCGTATCCCCTCCTCGCGGGTCGGGTTCCGACCAAGGGTGTTAGGGATAGCTCGGCCCACCGCTGACTCGATTCATCCGCCAATCTTTTCCGACGGGCTAGGTCTATCCGAGCTTCTTTGATAGTTGCGGCCGCTCTCACTAGATGATAGTGGTAGGCGACCATATCTTCGTGTGGCGCTCCAGCCGCAGGTGGCTTGCTTGTTCGCATAGCCTCCTTGGCTCGGTCCTAAGCGTCCCGCGAGACACCTATCTCAGTGCGTTCTGCTGCGCTGTGTTATGTTTTTGGGGGTGGTTGATCCGATCCTGCCATGCAGACTTGAGCCAGTCGTGGCCCGTGAGTCCTAGGCGTGTTTTGAAGAGTTTTCTTGACCCGAGAGGGTTCCTCTGTCGAGAGGGTATGGGAGTTTCCGAAGTTGAAGCGGATGGACTCGCTGCTTTTCTCCAGGTAGGGTCGCGAGTCGACGGCTTCTGACTCTGATCCCGATTCTTCAGGGAAGTGGAGGATCCCGTCCCTGTTGGTCACGAACTTCAAGCTTCCGAACGTCAAGGTGACGCTCTTTTCCAGCTCGCTGAATACCGGGCGTGATTCCGGCGAGTGTGGGGTGACCACGACAGATCCGATCCGGATAGGATTGGTCGGAGCCGTAGTCGAAGGTTTCCAACGTGAGTTGGTTGTCGATGAAGCCGAAGATGCCGGAGATCCAGCGCCCGTCGTTCCCACAGACGACGCCAATTGTCGAATCTGTGACTCAACAAATCCCTCGGGTGAACCCATAGGGTTTCGAATAGGAGAACCCATGAGCGCTGGTGACGATCGTCGGCTAGAAAGGGGGCAAGATTTACCCAGGTTCGGGGCCCTCATAGAGGTAAAACCCTTACTCCTGCCTCTGTCGATCTGTATTATCGAATAGATCGGTTACAATGGTGGTTGCTCAAGTCAAGAGTACGATCTCGAGCTCAAGGCTTTGGTGGTGCGGTATTGCTTGGTCCTCTTCCGGTGGTTCTCCTGGCCTTATATAGGTGGCCAGGTCTCAAACCCTACCCGGAGAGGACTCGAATTCTAACCCTATGTCGGTTACAAGTTTCCTAACTTAGCCCGCAAGGCATTGCGGGTGGGCTTCATGTGGGCCTTCCAGAATAATCCAAGGGCTTCCCTTCTTGGGCCTTAACCTTGGGCCTGAGACGGGGTGTCCTTACCCGCAGGGTCTAAGATCCATCCCTTCGTCAGTGCTACCAGCCCAGTCTGCATCAGAGAACGCAGACAATAGACTCGAGGAATTAGGCCGAAAATGCAAGCCATGAGAGACTGTCATACTAACATAGCGAAGAATCCTCTTAACAGCTGACCAATGAGGACTGCGAGGAGCCTGAAGAAACCAGCACACCTTATTCACCGCAAAAGATAAGCCTGGACGAGTAATGAGAAGATACTGAAGTCCACCAACAATACTGCGGTAAGTAGTTGCCTCCTCGGAAGACAGAAGTGCGCCATCAGTGCTCGTGAGTTTTTCTGTCACAGTCATCGGAGTATAAGCATGCTTGCATTTGAGCATACCAGCACGGCGAAGAAGATCAAGAGAATACTTCTTCTGAGTAAGAGCAACACCCTTGCCAATAGTATAGATTTCAAGACCAAGGAAGAAGTGCAATGTACCCAAATCCTTGACAACAAAGTCTGAACGCAGCTTCTGAATAAGGCGATCAGCAGCAGAAGTGGAGGAGCTCACCATAATAATGTCATCAACATACACCAGAAGATACATGGTGAGAGATGAGCGCTGAAGCATAAGCAAGGACGTGTCAGCTGTAGATGGAACAAACCCATGAGAACAAAGGGCCATACCTAGACGAGCATGCCAGGCACGAGGGGCTTGTTTCAGACCATAGAGTGCCTTAGAGAGATGACACAAGTGTTGGGGCCGATCTGGGTCCACAAAACCAGGTGGTTGCCGCATATAGACTTCCTCCTCGAGAACACCATGGAGAAAAGCGTTCTGAACATCAAGCTGTCGCATATGCCAATTGTTTGTAACAGCAAGGGAGAGAAGCACTCGTATAGTCGTGGGCTTGACCACGGGACTGAAGGTATCCTCGTAGTCTATGCCATATCGCTGCTTGAACCCCTTAGCAACAAGACGTGCTTTGTAGCGCTCAATGGATCCATCAGAATGCCTCTTCACCTTGAACACCCACTTAGAATCAATAATGTTGACCTTCGGAGGAGGTGGAACGAGTGTCCAAGTGTCGTTGTGGAGTAGGGCTTGATACTCTTGCTCCATCGCGGCGCACCAATGAGGGATGCGCAACGCGTCGTGATGAGTGGCAGGCTCGATGGTCGGATCAGAAATACCATGAGCATGACAAGCAGCCAACCAAGCAAAAGTACCGTCGGTCCATTTCTTAGGCCGAGAGTTACCGGTGAGGCTTCGAGTGACCGAACGAGGTGGAGCTGGGTCAGGCGGAGCAACACCTTGTGATGACGAAGTCGATGCTGGTAATAGTCGATCGGTGGGAGAGCCTAGCCTAGCACCAGGTGAGGCCGGCCCAATGTCGGAGGAGGCCGGCTCAGGCTCAGGCGAGGACTGCGGCAACCCAGCGCTAGAGTCAGGCGAGCGGGGAACCGGCGTGGCAGGACATGAGCGGGGCGAGGCCGCCGTTGGGCCTGTAGGAGATGTCGTAGTCGGCCCGGGATCTCGTGCATGCAGCTGCATGGGGCTGCTGTGATCGACGTGAACAGAAGGCTCACTAGCAGGAGGAACATCGTCCAGTATTTCCAAGCGAGCTCCGCGACCAGAACCTGCACCATGGTTAGACAACAAGGTAGGCATATGCGCAATATCTACAAATTGGTCAATAGAAACTGAAATGGAAGGATGCATGGTAGGTGGAGGAGGAGATGGCAAGTTAGCAAAGGGAAAAACATTTTCGTCGAAGATGACATCGCGGGAGATATACACACGATTAGATGGGACATGAAGACACTTTTACCCTTTATGGAGCGAGCTGTATCCTAGAAAGACACATTTTTTAGATCGAAACTCAAGCTTATGTTTATTATAAGGCCGAAGATGAGGCCAAGGCGCATCCAAAAACCTTAAGGAAAGTGTAATCGGGTGTTTGATGTAGTAATTTTTTGATGGGAGTGTTCATATCAAGAACACGAGTAGGCAACCTATTAATGAGAAAACATGATGTAAGAAACGCATCACTCCAAAATCGAAACGGGACTGAAGCATGTGCTAGCAATTTGAGACCAGTCTCGACAATGTGACGGTGCTTACGCTCAACAACACCGTTTTTTTGATGTGTGTGGGGACATGCGAGATGGTGGGAAATACCAAGTTTCTGAAAAAATGAATGGAGGTTACGGTATTTGCCACCCCAATCTGACTGAACATGATGTATTTTATGATCAAGAAGACGTTCTACATGGGTTTGAAACTTCAATAAGATATTAAAGACATCGGACTTGCGTTTAAGTAAATAGATCCATGTGAAACGACTATAAGCATCAATGAAACTCACATAGTAATTATGACCACTAATAGAAGTTTGAGCGGGGCCCCATACATCGGAGTAAATAATCTCTAATGGAACTTTTATTACATGGGTAGATAGCGGAAAAGGAAATTGATGACTCTTGCCTTGTTGACATGCATCACAAACTAAATTGTTTTTGTTGGAACTAGACTCAATGGGAAGAGCAGGGCGATGTAGGACATGATGCACGACTGGAGACGCAGGGTGACCTAGACGGCAATGCCACTTGGAAGACGACACACGAACACTGCTGAAGACTTCTCTAGAAGGGGATGCACCGACAGGATATAGGCCACCACAACATCGACCACTAAGGATGATTTCCTTGGAATCCCGCTCCTTCACAAAAAGATCATTGGGATGAAATTCAATAAATACATTATTATCGCGAGCAAGTTTACTCGCGGATAAAAGATTACGAGTGACCTGAGGAACATAGAGGACATTTTTAAGATGCAGTTGTTTCGATGTGTTGGTGGAGAGAGATGATTGACCAGTATGAGATATTCGCATACCTTGACCGTTGGTTGTGTGCACATGGTCGTTTCCCTGGTACGGTTCCTTCATGCCGAGCTTGTACAACTCGCCGGTGAGATGATCGGTTGCCCCTGAGTCCATATACCAGCTGGTGTCGACGTTATAGGCTTGAGTTTGCCCTTTTCCGTGAGTTACCATGGACACTTGACATTGCAGGTTGTTGTGGTCGTTGCCGATACCAAGGAATGCTTGATCGAACCGTTTGAAGAAACTAGCAGACACATGCCCAAGAGTGTTACAGAGTTGACACAACGGACGATTGCCATCCGCCGTGTGCCAGCGGCGACCTCCGCTCCAGCTGCCGCCACCGCCCCCGCCGCCGGTGGATGCGGGTGCGGGTGCGCGGCTGTTGTTGGAGTGAGGGAGTGTTCCAGGAGAGGGTTGCTTGTAGGTGGTCGGCTTGGAGGAGCCTGAACCATCACCCGCACTCGGACGGAAGGCACGGCCACGGAAAGCCGCACTGGCCGACATGTCCGAGAAGGTCTCCATGGCGCGGCGCGCCTCGACGCGTTGCTCGGTGCTGAGGAGGCGGGAGTAGAGCTCCCGAGGCGAGAGAGGCGTGTCTCTCCCGTTGATGTTCTCCACGAGAGAGTCGTAGTCGCTATCCAAACCCTTGAGCAAGTAGGCCGTGAACTGAACCGGGCTGAGCGGCTGGCCGATTGAAGTCAGAGTATCCGCAAGCATGCAGATGTAGTTGTAGTAGACGGTGATGGTCTTGTCTAGTTTCTTGGCCTCCCCGAGCTTGGTAAGGATGGCCATGGGCTGAGACACCGACTGCGCGGAAAAGCTGCTGCTCAAAGCCGACTATGCCTCCTCCGCGGTTGTGGCAAAGAGAATGAGCCCAGACACGCTTGGCGTCATAGACGAGACAATGGACCTGAGGATGGCAGCATCCTACTGCACCCAGGCACGATGTGCCGGGTTGGCGACGGAGGTCGTGCCGCCTCCTTCAACCTGAATCGCAACCTGTTCGGGCAGGCAGGGATAGGACCCGTCGACGAAGCCCAGGAGGTAGCGGCTCCGGAGCAGTGGGGTGATCTGTGCGCGCCATAAAAGGTAGTTCTCCTGCGTCAGCTTGATTGGCAAGAGGTGGGCGAAGTGGAAGGGCTCCGGGACCGTCGATGATGAAACGCCGGTGAGGCCAGAGAACATGGCGCCGGCAGGAGTCGTGGTTTGTGTGCCCATCGTGGATGCTGCGAGTGCAGCAGCCGTGGAGGTTTGAAGAGCATGTGCGGTGGAGTCCGCAAGGGGGGCGGAGGTGGCGTTTATGAGGACAGCAGATGTCATGGCGGCGGCGCTTGGACGCAGCGGCGGCGCGTGGAGATGACGACGGTGCTGAGAGAGGCAGCGGCGCTAGATTGGATCGTGACTCGCGTCTGATACCATGTAAAACAAACCCTAGAGAGGTATTAGAGGCTGGATGGCTCAACGCTAGATGCGTGGCCTCCTGTATATTTATATTGATCTATAGACAATACACGTACACGTATATGGTTAGGATTAGAGTCCTAAACAACCATGACTAATATACATGCTGTCTAACAGGGAGTGTCTAACTGTCAGCTAGATGAAAACGCTTTTCGGCGTCAGCTAGCTTTTTTGTATTAGTTTTCATTTTGAGTTGAGTCCTTCATTTTTCTGTCGGTCCCCTGTGCTCGGATCGTGACATTCATTGAAGCAGCAGCATGCATGTCGTGGCACCGGTTTTTTTTACGTTACATTAGAACGTTTTTTTTTTGTTTCAGCGTGATTCAAACGACGCCGACAGAATTAATGGATGTATCCATAGATGGTTTGACGGAAGAACTGGCCCATTACAGAAAAAAAACTCGGTAGCCCATATACACTTTGGGGTAGCGTACCAAAATAGCCCCCCACCCACCCCAATTGAGGATCATCTTCTCCTCCTAAACAGCCGCCGCTGCCTCTCTCGTTGTACAAGGTGAAGTGAACAGAAATTAGATCCGGCAAACCACACAAAAGTACATAAGAAATGGAAGGGAATGAAGACAAACTGATGAACAACATCAATCTGAAGCAATCTACAGTCGTACCTTGCAGTCCTGCTGGGTTCCTTACAGAGGTAACCCTCTCCCCCCACCCCCCCCACCCCCCCACACCGAGCCACTCCACCTTGATCATTTTAATTGGCAGTTACAGGAGATGATGAACTCCCACTACCCCCATCCATTCATCAGCACTTCCACCACCCCCACAGTAACCTCCACTCCAGCCTCTACCGATCTTTAATCTGAACAGAATTCAGCAAAAAAAACAGAAGAAAAAAAGTTTAGATACGATTTGTGCCCCAGATGTTTTAGATTGAGCAAAACTTGAACTGATTTGCTCACCTGACAGAAAAAACAATGCATACTGATGGGAATAAGAAAACCAACTATACCACTTTGCACACATGGGCCCTAACTATTCCAGACTCTTAGATGAGTGGGCATGAGAAAAAACAGATTTGATATAATGACATAATAAACTCTCTCTCCTGTACATGAATACAGGGCCTACAATCAGTAGTGAGCTCGCAGAGGTTCCCCCGATCTCTTGACGTCAATGATGACTTCTTTGAACAGGTAAACATTTTAAAAATTCCAAAACCGCGAAAAGAAAGGGAAAGAAACAAAAAAGTGAACCCCATGCATTGTTTCAAAGAAAAAGCCATCCCTCAAAAGAAATCTTAACTTTCGAAAAAATACAGGACGGACTTTCTTACACTATTTTTCTCCTTGATGGCTTAGAAGATCCTAAAAATTACCAACCACCTACTGATCAGGTATGTTTTCTATCAACACAATCATTGGTAAACAGAGGAAATGATTTAAGAAAAAACAAAAAATGGAAACTGAACAAAACAAACTCCTACAGGTTAGGAATCCAAGATGTACATACAGTGTGGGTGGTGATGAGGTTACACCGCCGCTCAAGGATGTGTTCAGTGATCCTCGCAGCCCAGCCAGTACTTCTGACTTTCAGGTAATAATGATTCATCTTTTTTCCAAGTATTTTTGCGCTGCAAAATCCTAAACAGAAAAAAAAGAATGAATATTAAAAGAACAACAAAACCATTAATGTTTTTGCAGGGACGAATAGCAGAAAAAAACTTCTACGGTTCATGAAGATGAGAATGATGATCCCTGTAACATAGAGATCTTCAATGACATCGAGATTGACATAGTTAGTTATGCGCACTATTTTGGACATGGGTTGACATCTATCGATAGAGAAGTAACTCATTTGGCTACCAAAAAAATACACGAAAAATGCAGGTTTACAATGAAGCTTCTGCAGGCAATGATATATCAGAAGATAACTCAGGAAATGTACTTGACATAGAATCATAAACAACGCCTACGCAAACTTCAAGTACGACAAGGGATGGGCCAATGAGCAACCACAGATCAACAGATGATGAGAGTAGAGGCATAGCTGAAAAGGTTGTAGAAAACTTCTTGTCTAACGAACAATTGACAGCTGAGGAGAAGGAAAAAAACATTGGAAAAATCGGAGGATGATTCGAAACCAGAGATTGGGATGGAGTTTCACACACGACAAGATGTGCAGAAGTTCTTCAACATGTATTCCTACATAGTTGGGTTCTCTGTCACGTGCACATAATTGTACCGGTCTACAGGCAAGAAATGAAACAATGAAATCATAAGGTTCACTATGAAGTGTAACAAATATGCAAGGAATGCTGACAATGGTAATGAGTAGCTGGCCCCTCAGAGGCAAAACACAGTAATATCGAGAACTAGCTGCCAGGTTGAAATGGTTGCTGGCGAAAAGAATGGTGTATGGCGTATAACGAGACTGAACCTTTCGCACAACCATCCACTAAGCCCACATAGCAGGTTCTTCAGGTTGCATATATACATGCCTGATGGCGAGAAACAAATGATTAGAACCATGAAAAATTGTAACATGCCAACTCGTGACATGGTTGCTGTTTTGGCTTTCATAAGAGGGGGCATGACGCAACTGCCTTACAACAAACGGAAAGTGAGCAACTACATCGCAAGTATAAATAGGGAGATAGACAATAATTACATGATGGAGGTTTGGGATTGGTTTTACAGAAAAAAAACTGAGAACCTAGGCTTCTATTACGCCATCCAATACGACAATGACAAGAAAGTGAGGTGTGTCTTTTGGGCTGATGCTAAGGTAAGTCTATACTACGACATTTGCGGAGATTGCATCAGTTTTGATACTACATTCCTAACAAATAGGTACAATCTCCCATTTTCTCCATTTGTAGGGATATCACCACACAGCCACACGTATTTGTTTGCGTGTGCCTTCATAGTAAATGAGCAAGTTGGGACATTCAAATGGATGTTTGAGCAATTCTTGAATGCTATGGGTGGCAAGCATCTAGTTTCAATCATAACAGATGCAGATAAGGCTATGGAAAATATAATTCCACTGGTCTTCCCTGATGCAACACACATAGGTTGCTTGTTCCATGTCAAAAAGAAAATTGATGACAAAGTAGGGACAATGTTTAAGGCAAATGAAGGGTTGCAGGAAGATATGCAAGACATCATTGATAATTCGCTGACTGAGCAAGAATTTGAGACATTGTGGCAAACAATGATTATTGAGCATAATGTTGGTAATGTGAAAGTTTTTCAGGACCTCTGGAAAACAAGGAAGAAATGGGTACATGTTTACTTCAAGAACAATTTTTCCCCTTCATACAAACGACAGCTAGGAGTGAGGGCACAAACACATTGTTTAAAAGGGGGGTCGGAGCTCAATTTAGCATGACAAGCTTTTTGCGAGAGTACCAGCGTATCATGGCTACAATACATGCAAGGGAAGCTGCGTGTGACCATAACAAAAAAAACAAGGAAGTTCCTCGTAGAACATTTCTTACTGAGTACTACATTGAAATACAAGCACATGATCTATACAACCTTTCAATATTCCGCAAATTCCAGTGTGTTCTAAAAGATGTTACAAGGCTGAACATAACTCAAGAACAGAAATGTCACAAATACTGGTTGTTTCAAGCAAGTAACTATGCATTTAAAGAGCGCCGCCCAAGAAGGTACCTTGTTCAAGTAAATGAGGAAACAACGGAGTACTCATGTATCTGCTGCAAATTTGAGAAAGATGGGCTGCTATGTTGACATATTTTGAAGGTGATGTTGCACCTGCAGATTGACAAAATTCCAGATAAATATATAATTGATAGATGGCGCAAGAAGGAGAACAAGTTATTCCAAAAATATGATTTTGCTATTCCAACAGATGAAGATAGCGTGGTCTTGAGGTTCAATGTGGTGTCATGGATGCTTGGTCATACAACATCTAATGCTTCTACAAAAAAAAAAAGTACAAATTCCTCCTCCAAGAGATTCCTATATTGGAGGTAAAACTTGCCAATTTTGACACTGAGCAACAAGATGAATCAAGCAATGAGCACGACATTTCCGCTATGAAAACTTTTGTCAACCTAGACCCAACTGATGAAAGTGTTACAACACTAAGGCTACGTGACCCAGATGTGGTTGACCCAAAAGGGAGGCCAAGGTGTTGACTATAAAAGAACCTATAAAAAAGAACATATTCTACATCTGCAGTCACTGTGGGTCGAACAAGCACACACCGAAGAATTGTGATCAGAAACACCTGGTATTCGATCTGCCAAAAAAATGCCAGAAAGGGAAAAGTACCTGGTAAGAACGCTTTTTTAGCACAGAGTCAAAATAATAAAAATTGCTTGTTATATCTTTTTGGAAGAGCATGTATTGTTGTATTCAATTAATAATCTTTGTCGTGAAAACAAAATTGAAAACAGCTGAGGGAGTGCCTGTGAACAAGGAAAACGAAGCACGAGTTGAAGCTAGGACAGATTCACAAGTAATTGATTCCATTACTATCAACAACCAACCAGATGGTACGAAAAAAACCTAATTATTGTGCTCATCCCTAAGGTAACCAACCCTGATTCTCTTAAGAATTCCAGGCCAATTAGTATTTGCAATGTGCTCTACAAAATTGTCTCCAAAGTGTTAGCTAACCGGCTGAAGTTGATCCTCCGAGTTATTATATCAGAACAACAAAGTGCTTTTGTTCCTGGCAGGTTAATCACTGACAACACATTGGTTGCTTATGAGTGCCTTCATACAATCAGGAAACAACGTGTGAAGAAGCCCTTCTATGCACTAAAGATCGATATGATGAAGGCGTACAACAGAGTGGACTGGTTTTATCTCCATGGGTGTTTACTCAAGTTGGGTTTTGCGGCACCATGGGTTGATTCAGTCATGAGACGTGTCACTATTGTTCGTTAGGCTGTGAAGGTGAATGGAGAACTCATGGAACCGGTGATTCCCAGTTGTGGCATTCGGCAGGGAGACCCTATTAGCCCGTATCTCTTTCTCTTATACACGGAAGGTCTCTCGTGTCTGTCACATTTAAAGGAGATGTCCGACGAACTCCAAGGGATTTGTAATGGTTGCTCTGGTCCGGCCATCTCTCGCCTTCTCTTTGCTAACGATAGTATTTTCTTTGCTCGGAGTGACCAGCGCAATGTTGAAGCTTTACACTCTACTCTCAAGCTATACTATGATGGCACCGGGCAGAAGATCAACTTTGACAAGTCTAAAATCTTCTTCGGAAGGAACTGTGATGAGTCTATCAAGAACAGGGTTATGGACCGCTTGGATGTTCATACAGAGGCTCTCCAGGAGGCATACCTAGGGATGCCAACCAAGGTGGGGAGAGCATAGATTGGTTCCTTCCAGTTCTTAGCGGACCGCGGTTGGCAGCGGTTGAGCTCTCTTTCAGACAGACCTCAATTCAGGGCGGGGAAGGAGACTCTATTGAAATCGGTCATCCAAGAAATACCCACATACATTATGAGTTGCTTTCAGATCCCAGTGGTGACGTGCACTTTTATGAGGAGGTCGATCGCGAACTTTTGGTGGGGAGTGGAGGATGGACAAAAAGATGCATTGGAAATCCTGGGAGTGGCTATCGACACCTAAAATGCTAGGTGGAATGGGCTTCCGAGACTTGGTGATGTTCAATAAGGCGATGTTGGGTAGACAGTGTTGGCTTCTTCTGACAGAACATGATACCTTATGTGCCCGAGTACCGAAGGGAATGTATTTTCGATAGGGGGATTTTTGGAATGCAGCTAGACCTCGATCCTCTTCATTTACGTGGCGAAGTATTCTTTTTGGCAAAGAACTGCTACAGCAGGGTATTCGGTGGGGTATTGGGGATGGAAAGAGCATAAGAATTCTGAGTGACAGTTGGATCCCGGGAGTTCCTCCAGACCGGGTGAAAACTTTGTTGTCCCTGCCCACTGCAATGACAGTGGACTCCCTCCTAGACTCGGACAATGGCACCTGGAACGAGGATGTTATTAGGATTGTATTCTGTGATGAGCTGGCTACACAAATCCTTCGAGTTCCTCTAAGTCGTCATGGTGGTGATGATTTTGAGACTTGGCCTCACTCACGGTTCGGCATCTATACATTGAGATCAGTGTATAACCTGGCTAGAGCCGAGATGTTTCTTATCAACATGAGTTTGTCGGGGAGAGGCCTCTCCATGGCAGTTGAGGGTGATGGTAAGCTCTGGAAGAAATTGTGGAACTTAAAAGCTCCTCGTAAAATGAAGATCACACTCTGGCGGTTTGCCCACGAGTGCCTGCCAAGCGGCCACCAGTTGGTCAGGCGTCGTGTTCCTGCCTCGGACGCGTGCGTGTTTTGCTCCAGAGAAGAGAAGCGGAGCATACACTTATGTTTTTCCATTTCTCAAGGGAGGTATGACGTGCGGTGAAAGACTCTTTCCTAATCCAACTACAACTGCGATTCTTCATAGGGTGCAAGTCGTGGCTTTTCGACTTCTTGGAAAGATCGGATGAACTACAGTTGGTTACAGTGGCTGTGTCGATGTGGCATCTATGGGAGGAACGTAATTTTGTTCGTTGGCGAGCATCAGAGACATCCACACAGCCTGGCGGAGCAAATCAAAGCTTATATCAAACTGATTCGGCTGCATCTCATCAAGCCAAAGGCTGTCCTAGACGTGAGACTAGGCTTTCTCCTAGCTGGTCTCCGCAACCGGGTGGCACGTTCGTTGTTAATGTGGATGCGGCTTTGTTCTGTTCTTCGTCTCGGATGGGGGTTGGCGTCGTAATAAGGTACCACGGCGGAGATTTTCTAGCTGCTTGCAGCAAGTTACTTGTTGATGTTACTGAAAGAACATAGTTTCTAAATCCTATTTTGAGTGTTTGATTACAACATATAGATGGACTAATGTGTTTTGCTAAGTGTACTCAGAAAATATCTACCCGTAAACATCATACAAGTTGCAGCAATAAGGGGGAAAAGATTACGGAAAAAGATGAGGAAGAGAAGAAAAGAAACGGCAAAGAAAAGGGAAAAGAAGGCGAAGAAAATGGGGTGGCCGGCCTGGCCGGGCTCCAGGCCGGGCTGGCGCCAGCCCCACCTTGCCCCACGCCGGCCCCACGCCGGGTGCCAGGCCGGGGTGCTCGGGTGGGGGTCCGGCCTCGCCCCTCAGCCCCCGCCGGCCCCAGGCCGGGTGCCAGGCCGGGGTGCTCGGGTGGGGATCCGGCCTCGCCCCCGTCCCACGTCGGCCCCAGGCCAGGCTGGCTGGGTGACGCGCGCCCCACGCCGGCCTCCCCTTGTTCCCATGCCGGCCCCAGGCCGGCCCCCAGGCTGGGGTGGGATTTGGCCCGGCCCTGGCTGCCCCAGGCCGGCCCCCAGGCCGGGGGGGGGGGCGCAGGAAGGTGAAAGCCCCCCCCCCCCCCAACGACCGTATTTCCGACACGGGTATAAATGGGGGGGTCTCCACCTACCTCCTTGCTTTGTCAATCTCACCCACACTTTCTCACACCACCATTGATTGACCAAGCTCAAGCTCAAGAACAAGATCTCCACAAATCCCCAACCAAATCTCGTGATACTTTGGGATTTGAAGGAGACACCCCCGATCTACAACTCCACCGAGTCGATTAGAAATCCACCCACTCATCCCTTAGAGATCTTGTCATTCTTAGTTCATTGGAGCTAGGAATCTTGTTGCTCTTAGTTCATCGGAGCTCGGAGCCTTGTTGATATCCCCGGTGCTTTTGTGCCCGTGGATCTTGCTTCTCGGAGTCTTGGAGGCTCTTGGGATTTGGTGAGGACCCTCCAATCTTGTGGAGTGTGCCTCATCCTTGTAAAGGTTCTAGTTGTCAACCTCAACGGCAACATAGTGATTCGAGCCTATCCACATCGATGGAAGGACTCGAAGGAGATACGGTGTGGCATTTGAGGCCTACTCGGTGTTCCACTTTGGTGGCACCGCACCGCTCCAACGGAGATTAGCTTACATTGGGAAGTGAATTTCGGGATACATCTCCGCGTCACTATGTTCGGTTATTCCTCAACTTACCTTTTCTAGTTACTACTAGCTTAGTAATATACTTACCTTGTGCTAGTTGTACTTGCTCAACATATAGGATTGTTCACCTAGTTGCATAATCTAGATAATCTATATTTGAGCATTACCTTGTTAACTTGAAAAAGAAGTTAAAATTTGTAGTTAACCTATTCACCCCCCCCCCCTCTAGTTAACCTCTCGATCCTTCAATTGGTATCAGAGCCTCGTCTCTTTATAAAAGGCTTTACCGCCTAAAGAGGAGGTAACGATGGCCGATGAACCCGTCACTATGGATGGGATTCAAAAGCTAATCCAAGCTATGATTGAAAATTCCGAGAAGAAGATGGAGGGGCTAATAAAAGAATTGACATCTCCATCTAAACAATCTAGTGAAAAGATTATCTTAGATGAACATGGAAATCCCTTTCCAACTAAAGAAGGAACCGAAACATCCTCACCTTTAAACAATGGTAGTGGTGGCAATTCTTTTGGCTATGCATATAACAATGCTCCTAATGTTCAACATCCGCATGTTACTCATCTTGGTCCATCTCCTTTGGTGGATTGGCATCGTTTTACTAATTGGAAAGCTTCCATGAAGTCTTACATGTGCAGTTCTTCAATGCAAATATGGAGAATTGTTGAAAAATGATATGAGCCAAAGGATCCCGCAAATCTAAGCTCAAGTGACATCATTGATGAGCAACTCAACGCTCATGCTTTGCACATGTTGGAAAGGGCAATGGAAAAGGAAGGAGTTGTGCACATCCGGTCCTTCACTAGTGCAAAGAAATCTTATGATGGTCTTGTTGATATGTTTGACGGCAATGTCAACCTCCAAAGATCCAAGAAGTCAATCATTCAAAGAAAAGTTGAACACTTTCACTTGGGTGATGGAGAGAACATAGAAGACATGTTTAGAAGACTCAAGCCTCTTGTAAATGATATGAGAGATAGTGGATTCACGGATTGCACGGAGAATTGGGTCAAGGAGAAATTTCTACTCACCTTGATGCCATACAATGAAAATATGGTGATGAATGTACAAGCAAGGGCCGACTACTTGGACCTATCCCCCAATGATGTTTTGGGTCTCTTTATCACTCTAAAGGTCATGAAGCAAACTTCTGATGATGTCATGGCCCGTGTAAACGGAGCAAAGAAAGCATCTCTTGCCTTGAAGGCCAATGTCATTTCCCATGAAGATAATGACTCAAGTGATGATGGTGGATCCACTCATGAGGTCTCCGAGAAAGAGATGAAGACATCACATGAAGAATGCTTGGCTCTTGCTCAACACAAGTGGTGGAAGAAAGGAGATTTTATATCCAATGCCACCAAGAATAAAGGGAAGGAATCCTCAAGCACGAAGAAAGCAAGAACTTGCTTCAATTGTGGAGATTCCGAGCACTTCGTTGCCGAGTGTCCCTTCAAGAGTAGAATTGAGAATGGAGGAAGACTTATCAATAAATCCACCTTCATTCCCAAGTCCAAGAACTTCATCAAGAGAGTCCCTCCTAGGGCAATGATTGCTAAAGAAGTCGAGTACACATCTGGTGGTGAAGAGAGTGATGGTGAAGACGAACAAGTAGGTATGGCGGCCATGGCTAGGGGCGTCATACCTCCTAACTTAAGCTCTCTCTTCTCCAACCCAAATGACAACAAGGGCCCCTCGAGTCACAAGTGCTTCATGGCCAAGGGTATACCCCCAAAGGTGACTCCTACACTTAAACTTGCTAACTCCTCTATTCCTTCACTACTAAATTGTGTCGAGGAAGACCCTTTGACAAACTTTGTTGAAAAACTAGAAGGAGAAACTAAATCCATCTTTGTCTCTCTCATGGATCAATTAAGTGAGGCACATGGCCTCATTGATGAACATGAGGAGAGAATAATGTTACTTGAAAAGTTTGCTCGTGATGATGCTAGTAAAATTGAGGAGCTTGAGAAAGCTCTAGATGAATCACATTGCCTTAAAGAAAGCATAGAAGAAACCTTTGCCATTGACATAGCTAAAGTAAAACTTGATTGTCAACATGCTTTTGCTAAGGTAACGGAATTCATGAGTTTAAATGATGCAACTAACCAAGGGTATAATGAACTCATTAAGGATTTTGATAAGCTTAAAATTGATCATCGTACTATCTCAAATGAGCTCAAAACCTTAAAAGGAGT
The DNA here is from genome assembly GCA_028641055.1 of Alopecurus myosuroides. Taxonomy (NCBI): domain Eukaryota; kingdom Viridiplantae; phylum Streptophyta; class Magnoliopsida; order Poales; family Poaceae; genus Alopecurus; species Alopecurus myosuroides. The sequence continues at coordinate 364,829,485 of CM054058.1, read as the reverse complement.
AAGAGTTGTGAATGAAAACTCTTGTGCTACTAACCCTTTGTGTGTCAAGGCAACTCTCATTGAGGAGAACAATAGGTTGAAGGCACAACTCAACAAAGGTCTTGCCACATGCATCCAAGGCCAAAAGAATCTCAATGATCTTTTGAGTAATCGTAAGAGAGTTGTTGGTAAAGAAGGCCTTGGTTTTGGTTCCACATGGAAGGTGGCCTACAAGAAGAAGTCAACTCCCTCCACTAACTCTATTGTTTTTGTGAAGGAGGGGGAGTTGGCTAATGAGGAAGATGAGTTTGATATTATTGCTACAAGTATTGTTCCTAGGAACACTACTACTCACAACAACTTTGCGGGAAAATATAACCCATCTTATGTGCTTCTTAAATCTATTGATGGTCATGTTTATGCAAAGTATGTAGGCACTTCATATGGTGATGATTACAAGCATGCTATTTGGGTTCCCAAGACCCTTGTGACTAACAAAAAAGGACCCATCCAAAAATGGGTACCTAAAACAAGAAGTTGATTCATTGTAGGGTTGTATCTCCGGTGGAACATCATGGATGATTGATAGTGGTTTTTCCGCACACATGACCGGAAGCAAAGAAGTATTAGAAGACTTGAAGCTCCAACTTCTCAAATTTGCTCATGTAACTATTGGTGATCACTCACAACTTAAGATATTGGGACATGGCAAGGTGGTCATTTCTCCGGATTCATCCATTGAGAAAGTCCTTCTTGTTGAGTCCCTTGGCTATAATCTTCTTTCCGTCTTGCAACTTTGTGAGTGCAATTTTACATGTGTATTTGGGCGTCATCATGTGCTCGTCCTTCACACTATTTCTCTTAAAGTATCCTTTGTTGGATTTGTGGAAAACGGTATGTACATAGTGGATTTCTCGAAAGAAACTACACATATCGCCACATGTCTAATGGCTAAATCCGACGTGGGGTGGCTTTGGCATCGCCGCCTAGGCCACGTCGGTATGAGAAATTTACAAACTCTTGTGAAGGGTGAGCATGTGATAGGACTAACAAGTGTGAATTTTTCCAAAGATCGTCCTTGTAGCTCTTGTATTGCCGGAAAGATGCATGAGAAGAATCATCCCAAGACATCAATCATTGCCACAACAAGACCCTTTGAGCGCATTCACTTGGATTTATTTGGGCCTCCCACATATGATAGTCTTGGTGGCAAGAAGTATTGTTTGGTTATTGTTGATGATTATACAAGATACACTTGGGTTTTCTATATCAAGAAGAAGAGTGAAACTCAAGAAAGATTCATAACTTGGGCCACCGAAGTGCAACGCCAATATGACACCAAGATTTTGTCCATTAGGAGTGACAATGGGTCCGAGTTCAAGAACTACACCATGGATGAATTCTTGAGTGATGAGGGGATAGGACATCAATATTCCGCCGCGTACACCCCTCAACAAAATGGTGTAGCGGAGAGGAATAATCGCACACTTATTGATATGACAAGAACTATGATGGCCGAATTCAAATCTCCATATAACTTTTGGGCCGAAGCCATCAACACCGCTTGTCATTTATCTAACCGACTCTTCCTTCGTCCGATGATTGGCATGACTCCATATGAGCTCCTAACCGGTAACAAACCCAACCTCAAATATCTTCGAGTTTTTGGGTGCAAATGCCAAGTCTACATAAAGGGAACTAGATTGTCTAAGTTTGATGCTAGAACTTTTGAAGGCATTTTTGTTGGTTATGCCACGAACTCCCACACTTATAGAGTCTACAACATATCCACCGGGTGTGTTGAAGAATCTATGAATGTGGAATTTCATGAGGATAATGGCTCCCAAGTGGAGCAAATTGATTGTGATGTTGTAGGTGATGAACCGTCCTCCATAGCCATAGGAAGAATGGGTGTAGGTCCACTTATACCCGTTGAGGGACACCTTGTGGAGAATGAGGATGGAACTAGCTCCACGCAAGTAGAGCCCCCTACATCAACCACCAATCAAATGGTAGACCAGGAGCAAGAAGAAGAATTTCATGTGGATACCTCTCATCAAGAAAGTGATCAAGATCCACCCAATGATAATGGTGGAAATGATTTTGGTGCTTCGTCACCAAGAACTCCAATACGAGTGGACAATGGCCTTGATGAAGTAAATGATGAGGATATTCCCCCCAATGAAAATCCCGATGATGCACTTGTTCGTATCATGACTCGTCAATCATCAAGATTGCAACAAAAGTCACTATATCAAAAGAACATTATTGGTGGCTTGGGGAGAAGTGTCTCCACTCGTGGACAAGTACTCAAGTTTTGTGGTTTTCATTCATATGTCTCTCATGTTGAACCCATCAAAGTTTATGATGCTCTTGAAGATGAAGATTGGGTTCAAGCTATGCATGAAGAGCTCCATAATTTTGAAAGAAACAAAGTATGGTCACTAGTGGAAAGACCCAAGGATCATAATATCATTGGAACTAAATGGGTGTTCAAAAACAAGCAAGATTCTCATGGGAAAGTGATTCTCAACAAGGCTCGATTGGTTGCTCAAGGCTACTCTCAAGTCGAAGGACTTGACTACGGTGAAACTTTCGCTCCCGTAGCTAGGCTTGAATCCATTCGTATATTACTTGCATTTGCCACTAGTCATAACTTCATCTTGCATCAAATGGATGTTAAAAGTGCTTTTCTAAATGGACCTCTAAATGAAATGGTATATGTTAAACAACCTCCGGGGTTCGAGGATCCTAAGTATCCTAACCACGTCTACTTCCTCCATAAGGCTTTGTATGGCCTCAAACAAGCCCCACGTGCTTGGTATGATCATTTAAAGGAGTTCTTAGTGGATCGTGGTTTCGTACTTGGGGTAATTGATCCCACTCTCTTTACCAAAAGTGTAGATGGTCATTTCTTTGTATGCCAAGTATATGTTGATGATATTATATTTGGATCCACTAACGTGAGTTTTGTAGATCAATTTGCAAAACTAATGACAAGTGAATTTGAGATGTCTATGATGGGAAAATTAGAGTTCTTTCTAGGCTTTGAAATCAAGCAATATTATGAAGGGACTTTTATTTGTCAAGCCAAATATATTCAAGACATGCTCAAGAAATTTGATATGAACAATGCCAAACCACTACCTTATCCAATGCCAACAACCACGAATCTTACTATGGATCATGAAGGTATACCGGTAGACCCTAAACTTTATCGATCCATCATTGGATCTTTGCTTTACCTTTGTGCATCTAGACCGGATATTATGTTTAGTGTGGGTTTGTGTGCAAGATTTCAATCTAACCCCAAGGAAAACCATATGATTGCGGTCAAGAGGATTCTTAGGTACTTGGTTGACACTCCCACACATGGGCTTTGGTATCCATCAAACACAACTTTTGATCTTGTGGGATATTCGTATGCGGATTGGGGAGGTGACAAAGTGGATAGAAAATCAACCTCGGGTGCTTGCCAATTCCTTGGTAGGTCCCTTGTGTGTTGGTCTTCCAAGAAGCAAAATTGCATTGCCACCTCCTCCACGGAAACGGAGTATATTTCCGCCGCAACTTGTTGCTCTCAACTCTTATGGATGAGGCAATGTCTTAAGGATTTTGGAATTAAGATTAAGACAATGCCTCTTTTATGTGACAATGAGAGTGCTATTAAGATTGGTCACAATCCGGTACTTCATGGCAAGACCAAGCATATTGAGATTCGGTATCATTTTATTCGGGATCATGTGGCCAATGGTGATATCTCACTTTCTTATGTCAACACTAAAGATCAACTTGCCGACATCCTTACCAAGCCTCTAGATGTGAAGAGATTCAAAGAATTGAGGAGTGAGCTCAACATCGTATGTGCAATCAATTTTAGTTGATTGAAAATCTTGCATACACACCCCTACTAGACTCTTATTTGGATTTAGATGCACGCATAGACATAGGGGGAGTGTAGCTCAATCAATGAGCCAACACTACCTTTATAATGCATAAATAAACAAATCATGCCTAAATGATCATTTTTAATGACATCATGTGCTTCAATGATGAGTCTCGATAATGCACCCAAGATACATCTTCGCGGTGACATATCGAACATACTCATACATGGTGTCTACGGCCACCGCCAATTTTCAATGCGACATTTGTGTTCGAGTGTTCACTCATTTGCCCTTCCACTTGTTTTCATGTTTCATTGGTATCCAATGTTGCTCATTTCGTTTCTCATTTTTTTTCCTCCATTGGATACAAATGAAAACATCATATGCATGTCATCATCCTCATATCATTCGTGCACATGGTCAAATAAAATTGCTCTACGAAACAAACTCATGAAAATGTTGTTAGAATATATTTCATGAAAATTCTTGAATTGAAATATTGTTCATATTGTTTTTGTATTGTGTTGTGGCTTGATAAGTTGGGTAGGTTCATTTTGTTTTATTATTTGTTTCAAAAAAAAAACACATACACACTAGCCCAGCCCACCCCAACAGCCAACAGACAAAAAAAAAAACTGCGTGCACATGCCCCCACCCCGGCCCCAGCCGCCGCCGAGCCGGCCCCAGGCCGGGGGCTAGGCCGGGGCACTCGGCCACCATGCCGGCCTCGCTGCCGGCCCCGCCCCCCCCCACCCCCGCGCACCGGCCCCAGGCCGGGGTCCCCGCCCCACTCACGTGCCGAGCCGGCCTGGCCGGCCACCCGCCCGGCCCCAGGACGGGGTGGGCGCTGCCCCGCCCGCACGCACACATAGCACACACACGCACGCACCCACCTCCACCAACCACCCCCATACCCCTTCTTCCTCCTCCCTCAACCTCCATTAGAGCCCCTTAGGTGCTCTCCCCTACCCCCCTCCCCCCCCATCTCCCTAGCCCATCCCCACCGCCCAAATTCACGGATCCGCAAGCCCTCGGCCTTCTCCGCCCCCTCCTCCACACGGATTTCTCATTGACCCCTTATTGGAGGAGATCGGGACACTTAATTGCCTAGTGGTTTTTGTTTGACGATGGCTTCGAACTCGGGTAATTTTTCTTTGGGCTTTTCTATAGATTACATGTATGTGAGTGCTATCTATCGGTGTGCTAGTACTAGTGTTCATGTGTTACGTTGTTTTTTCATCTATTAATGCTAGGGTTCATACCGCTATGCTATATTATGATTTGTTGATGACATGTGTTCCATCTATTCCTATGTTATGCTATGTTGATGTCATATGCTCCTCGTATTCTAGCCCTAGCCCTATGATACTATGCTCTACCTACCTTTGCAAGTTATTTCCTCCTAATTGGCCTAGGTTATATAATATAATTTACACATTATTGATATGATTGTCCTAGTGTCGTGCTTCTAAACTCTTATATTCATTATGACATGATGTGCATGCTATACCCTGAATATGTTTACATACTAATGGTGTTTCTAGTATCATGCCCAATTACTTTTCACATGCCTATGTTCACTAAGCACACCACACCATCCTCTACACATGCTATGATAATGTGCCTTGTTGTCATTAATCTTGGGCTAGTATTTGTTTTTCACCATGTCATTATCACATATATTCATGGATTCATTTTTTTTCACTCAAACATAGACCATGTGCACTCGTCATCATGCTCCATATCCATGCATTATATGTTTCAGGTGATTCCAATCCTCCAAATGAGTCTGAGGTTCCCCGCTCTCTCCGCCCTCGCACCTCCCGCAAGAAGAGTGCCCTGGAGGTTGCTGGTTCTACTCCCTCACGGAGACAGGCTCCCTCTCTTCCAATCAATCCGAAGGAGCCCGTGATAAAAAACTGGGGTGGCCTTAGTACCACCGACTTTGATGAAGCAAGGCTCAAGTTTAATCCTTATGAGTTTGGTGAAAGCACATGCTCGGATCCTCGGTTCTATTGCAAGATGCATCAAGTCATGCATGAATTTATTCTTGGCAAGCTTCAGCACAGTCACGTGGATCAACATTACTTTGACATTGAGTATGCTCGCAACAAGTGGCCTGAAGTTATGACAATCATGGACTACCACAACCTCACTCCTCTCATGGGTGACACTCTTGCTCATCCATTTTCTCCAGAGCTGCTCAGGGAGTTTTACTCCACTGTTCACTTCTCCTCTGGAGGCCCCACGCGGCTCCCGCGTACGTTGACATGGATGAGCGGTGGCTCCAAGTGTGAGGCTACCATGGATGAGTTTGGTACTATTCTGGGTATCCCCGAGTATCGGTTTGATTATACCTTCTATTTCCGCATTCATGGGGATTCCAACAAAATTATGAAGGCCAAGGAGGGGATTCGCCATTGCTATCCCGAAGGTACCGGCTCCATGCATATTCCTAAGATCAAGTTCTTTTCTGAGCATTGGTATATGGTACACGCTATTCTTCGCAACACCATCTATGCCAAATTTGGTGAGAAGGGCGAGGTACGCAAGTGGATGATCAACCTTCTATTCCACATTGAGTCTCAGATGAGGGCCAAGAAGCAATTGGATGTTCTGGACTACATGTGGCAGGAGATGCAGAATGTGGTTCGGGAAAAGCGGGTCCCCATCTATGGCTCCTATATTCAGCGTCTTATTGAGACAAGGATCCTAGAAGGTCTCATCAACAACTATGCCAAAGTGACTCCCAAGAAATCTATTCTTATGTTTGATGCTCCTATTGAGTCTGCTGCTGATCCAAGGCCTAAGCGCACCCGCACCGAGTCGGTTGCTCGCCGCTCTCCTTCACCTTCTCCTCCTCCTGAGACTTTCAACCTCAAGAAGATTCTTCAGAAGATGAACTGCTTCTTCATTGATAAGCAACATCAGGATTATGAGGCTTATCGCAAGGGGAAGGCCTCTAGTCGCCGTCAGCGCGCCATCCAGACTGCTCTCAAGATTCCCCTTAGTCCTCCCAGCTCCGAAGAGATTTCAGAGGAGAAGTGGAAGTCTAAGCATACTTATTGGTGTGGAGATGATGCTAGCTCACTCGGCTCTTTTGCGGGGCCATACACTACCACTGAGGCTAGCTCCAGTCAGGCTCCTCCAGAGGACTTCCGTGAGGATGAGGATGCGATGGACGACGAGTGATTGGATTGCATTTTTCTCCCTTTTTGGTGTATGATGCCAAGGGGGAGAAACATTCACGCATTGCATTGCATTTCATGCATTCATTTGCGTCTTATCTTCGTGATTTGCTTTCGTCATTCCTAGTTGAAACTATTTGTGTGGTGTGTTGAACTTTTGTGTTATTGTAAGACTATGTCTTTATTTATCTATCGTACTCTTTATCTATGCGTGTGATAATTGATATATTGAAGATCATAGCAAGGCTATCATGTTATTTCATCTACTCACTATTTCGATGTGTTGAAGCCATAATGAGGGTAGTTGTTATTCATCAAGAACTATGAGAAGAATGCTATGGTAAGATCATTCGAGTGGTAAACATTATTGCTCACCTTTATGTTCATACATCTGTATCTTCAATGGTAAAATCATGGTTGGATTAATTCTTGCACTTCACATAAGTATGTCGTAGTCACATCATTATCTTATAAAACATAGTGTGAAGTTGAGATTATGAAAGGGGCACTCATCATGATTATCAAATATACATGTCAATTGTTATGGGCACACAAATAGGGGGAGTACGAATATATGTTAATTCTCTCACAAATAGCTATGCAAAATTATTTCTTACGCAAATCCGTATGTTGTCATCAAACATCAAAAAGGGGGGGGATTGAAAGAACATAGTTTCTAAATCCTATTTTTAGTGTTTGATTACAACATATAGATGGACTAATGTGTTTTGCTAAGTGTACTCAGAAAATATCTACCCGTAAACATCATACAAGTTGCAGCATTAAGGGAGAAAAGATTACGAAAAAAGATGAGGAAGAGAAGAAAAGAAACGGCAAAGAAAAGGGAAAAGAAGGCGAAGAAAATGGGGTGGCCGGCCTCCTGGCCGGCCTGGCCGGGCTCCAGGCCGGGCTGGCGCCAGCCCCACCTTGCCCCACGCCGGCCCTAGGCCGGGTGCCAGGCCGGGGTGCTCGGGTGGGGGTCCGGCCTCGCCCCTCAGCCCCCGCCGGCCCCAGGCCGGGTGCCAGGCCGGGGTGCTCGGGTGGGGGTCCGGCCTCGCCCCCGTCCCACGCCGGCCCCAGGCCGGGCTGGCTGGGTGCCGCGCGCCCCACGCCGGCCTCCCCTTGTTCCCACGCCGGCCCCAGGCCGGCCCCCAGGCCGGGGTGGGATTTGGCCCGGCCCTGGCTGCCCCAGGCCGGCCAGGCCGGGGGGGAGGGGCGCAGGAAGGTGAAACCCCCCCCCCCCCCCCCAACGACCGTATTTCCGACACGGGTATAAATGGGGGTCTCCACATACCTCCTTGCTTTGTCAATCTCACCCACACTTTCTCACACCATCATTGATTGACCAAGCTCAAGCTCAAGAACAAGATCTCCACAAATCCCCAACCAAAGCTCGTGATACTTTGGGATTTGAAGGAGACACCCCCGATCTACAACTCCACCGAGTCGATTAGAAATCCACCCACTCATCCCTTAGGGATCTTGTCATTCTTAGTTCATTGGAGCTAGGAATCTTGTTGCTCTTAGTTCATCGGAGCTCGGAGCCTTGTTGATATCCCCGGTGCTTTTGTGCCCGTGGATCTTGCTTCTCGGAGTCTTGGAGGCTCTTGGGATTTGGTGAGGACCCTCCAATCTTGTGGAGTGTGCCTCATCCTTGTAAAGGTTCTAGTTGTCAACCTCAACGGCAACATAGTGATTCGAGCCTATCCACATCGGTGGAAGGACTCGAAGGAGATACGGTGTGGCATTTGAGGCCTACTCGGTGTTCCACTTTGGTGGCACCGCACCGCTCCAACGGAGATTACCTTACATTGGGAAGTGAACTTCGGGATACATCTCCGCGTCACTATGTTCGGTTATTCCTCAACTTACCTTTACTAGTTACTACTAGCTTAGTCATATACTTACCTTGTGCTAGTTGTACTTGCTCAACATATAGGATCGTTCACCTAGTTGCATAATCTAGGTAATCTATATTTGAGCATTACCTTGTTAACTTGAAAAAGAAGTTAAAATTTGTAGTTAACCTATTCACCCCCCCCCCCCCCCCCCCACTCTAGTTAACCTCTCGATCCTTCAGTTACGACGCCAGAAATAGCAGAAGCAGTGGCCATTCAGCGTGCAGTCTCCCTCGCCCGCGATGCAGGTTTGGACAAGATCATCCTGGTTTCTGGTTGCCTCTCGGTGATCCAGAGACTTTTGTCCAAGGTTCGGGACAGATCTCTAGTGGGTGTGGTGGTCGAAGACATCAAATACCTTGCCACTTCTTTTTCGTGAGTGAACTTTCTTCATGTTAGTCGGTCGTATAATAATTCAGCACATACTCTAGCCTGTCGAGCTGATTCCTTTGGTAGCTCCTTTCATCGTGGTGTAGTCCCTGATTTCATTCCGGACATGCTTTGTATTGATGTCATTTGATCAATAAAGTGCTAAATTCTCAAAAAAAAAAAGTTTGCGGTGTTTCTGTTTCACTATATTAGATTAGGACCATGTTGAAATCCAACATAAGCTTTACAGTACAAATGACGAGAGCAGCATGATTCACGAGTCCAACAAGCAAAAATATCTACGTACCACTTTGGAAAAGATGAAAAGATTCTCTGGTTGAGTTAGGTTGGTCACAAACACTGCAGGACTTATTGTGACAAAAAGTTCAACCCAATATCAACATATACATAGAGATAGATACCAAAATCGAATAGGGCACATACAAGGTTTAGCATCATTCCACAAGAAAATCTGAGCATTTACAAAAATTGACCCCTATTAGTGGTACCACAGATTTTTGTAGAGCGGTACAATTCAGTGGTGGGTCTGTTCTGCAAGTTACAATGGCGAGGAGCCTCTGCTCTTGTGCATGTCCTCACGAGAAGCAGAGCGGGTAAATGAGGGCGATGACATGGCGGCATGACAGGACGATGAAACCAGCTGTGCAAGAGCTGGTATTGTGCCACCTATAGGTAGAATTAAAACTTAAACTTAGTAACCGATAGAAGTGATATGACACAAATCATCATTATACATGATGTAATATTCTAATATTTATGTGAGTGCAGAAGACTCAGTTACTTCGCTTAATTTGAACTTGAGAATACTTGGTAATCTAATCTAAAGATGAAAGCAAATCTGACAAACACTGTTAAGCAGCTGCTGCCAATGCAGCCTGCTACATTTCATCATATGTACGTGGAGAGTGTCCACTGTTATTACTCCAATTTCTTCAAACTCGAATAGTTACTGAGGTGTTTAGAGATGCATACAAATTCCCACTATCAAACTTCATCATTACTCCAAAATATTATGGAAATAGTACACCCACCTATTTCATTTCTACACATGCTTACTCAATGATACCATGAGATTATACGATACTGCTGGCACAAAATCACAAATTGTGTTGCTCACGTGGTAAATGAACACCCTTATTTGCATGTGTTGTGTTATACTGGCATTTGGTGACCCGTTATCCAGGAGAACTACATGCCAGTTCTCCAGAGGCAGGGACTGTGCATGGCCTTCGGCCAACGTCTATACCAGCCCACAATATCCTCCAGCGTATACTTTGCTTTTTCTAGCGGGGACCGGTGTATAGTTTGTTCACACTTACTCACCCTCGAACACATGTATTCTGTGTTGGATCTAAATGAATTCAAACCAGCTTGAATCATCTAAATCAATTTTCCAGCATGGTATCAGAGTGGGTTCCTGCCTAGCTGTTTGCGGCATGGACAATGGCTAGGTCTCCTCCTCTACCACTATCTTGTCTGTCCACACATTAAGCATTGTCGACGTCAAGATAAATAGTTCCCCCCATTGTTTTTTAACTCCCCTCCAACAACTACTAAAAATGGCACTCTTTGAGATTACCCTCAGTAAATTCAACCGTACCTCTGACTTCGGTACAGCAACCATACCCATTGTAACATGGACTGAAACCTCACTGACAAGTATTGTGTTTGTGCGACAATCTCTAAAGAAATCATATGGTCATGGATCTGGTTGCTTAAAGGCTTATTTCTCTAGAAGAGAGCAACCCTGCAACCTACTAAGGAAACCCATGATCATGTCCTTGAAGAGAAAGAAGCACCCTATAACATCCAGATGCTGTAGACAGTGATTACCATATCCATGACCATGTCAAGAATTTATTTTACAGACCATCACATAGAGCTTACACCTGACGGTGATGTCAAACTGAGGTTAGTACACATCGTCGTGCTATGATTGCGCCATTAATATGAGAGGTAATGGCTAACTTGCTGAGGATAAGCTCGAAGAGTTATGCCATTTGGGAGTGGTTGCTACAGTGGAGAGCAAGAACAATTGGAATTAAGCTCTTGATGTAGACAATGTTGAGCATGTAGAGCATGAAGGCAGTGGTGGACTGAAAGATAGGAGGGAGACATATCACTAGAGGAGTAGAGGTGCTCATGACACCGAGAACAGGCTAGACAAGCACACGCTATGCTAGCAAACCACAAACTTTTCTCCCTCCTCTCCATACTCTCTGAATTTTTCGAAGGTTCGTGGGGGTTCTGTTCCAGCAAATCCTAAGGGCTTCGTCCTAATGTAGCAAACAAGTCCAATTCCAGAATAAATGGGGTTCTCTTTTAGTTGGCAGGTTTCAAGCCGGTTGCATTCATCCACATCAGCAGATAAGATTGTACAATCATGAAGTGGATGAGCACACGTGAACAAACTCTAAACATGAGTTTTATGGTATCCTACTCTTATTAATAGAATCAACCAACACTACTACCAACGAAGATGAGCAAGATTCTACAATGCTAGTGTAAATGAAAACATGTGCACCTAGAGAATCAACATGTAGTTGTGCACTTGTGCCCCTAGAGAATCAGCCATTAAGCCATCCATGGTCTGCGTATAATGACTTAGATGTAAATCACTCATCCCACTACTACCTATCCATTGTGCTACACTCCTATTGGTTCCAGATCATTGCTTTGTTCTACTAAGTCGATCTTGATCAAAATAATGGGGTTCAACTCAGTGCACAAACCTTAGTAAAAAATAAACTTTATCAAGGACACTTGCTTTAGAATCCCTGAAAGCTAAAAGTGCTTTATAGGCAAGCTAAATGAAATGTTACTAACAATAAAAAGTCCCAAGTGGAGCAAGGAACAAAACTGATCAAATACACCTCTCTATACCAGCAGAATACATAAAATGGAAATATAAAACGAGCATGATATCAGAAAATAATAATAAATATACAGCTAGGCAACAGAATAGACAGTTTAATTACTGAAGAGTGTTGCTTCACCTGCTAATCCAGCACATGCTGAAGAGAACACAACAACTGGAGGGGCCTGCAGGAGGAAAGAGCGGATAAGACCTACAAGCCACACAGATTCAACTGAAAATAGCATCATGACGCAATCTTTGGGCAAAATATAAGAGAGCATTTTTTATTTCTCCCAGACATCTTGGGGTGCAACTGTGACTATACACTAAGCAATATTGACCTGGGACGGAGCCTGTTCCGAGAATGAAGCTTACAGCTGTACAGAAGGATATGACATTAAGCACATGGCACAATCAAATTTGGTCCTTTGTACAGAGACTGACTAGAGATTGGTGTGTGTTATGAGAAATTTACAAGAAAACTAGACCTTGATGACAAGTTAAGAGAAGAACAATCATTTTTTCGTTTTCAGGTTCTAATGTTATCACTGAGAATTGCTCAGCTGGTGGATGACCATTAGAGCATATATATATATATACATCAAGGGACAAAATCTTAAAGCTGCATGTCTCAAAATAATTCATGCTAAACAGACCAACATAATAAAATATACCAAAATCTGAAGAAAGAAAAAGGACAATGTACTTACACCAACAAGAAAATGTATCCACATTGGCCCTTTTATGTAACGGCGAACAACAGGCATAGCTACATTAAAAGAACAAAGATAATGTTAATTGGTAGTTATTAGCAATCATTATTAAATTTGTAATAAAGAAAGAAGATCATGTCATAAATATCTAACAGGTTTCAATCTAAATCGATTTGTAGTGACATTATCAAGCAGAAATTCTACTGTAGGTTACTTAGGTGAGTCAACATCATGTGTATATCAAGCAGAAATGCTATTGAGGTCTACACAATGAACGACAGAAACTACCATGCCAACTACAAAACCCTCTCCCAAGTCACAACCAAAAACAAACGAGATGACATGACTGCTGCATATGGACTACACCCAATTAACTAAATTATAATTCATTAGAAGCACGGTGAAAGAAACATGACTATTACTGAAAACATGATAATATGTTAATTTTCACATAAATAACCAGCTTGTACTTAATGTCTCGGCCAGTCACTGAAAAAAAGGAGTCAGCAACGTACCATGATTAAAAGCATAAAACGCGCCTGCAGTACCCCCAACGGCGGAACCAATCTGTTTCAATGTGATACATATTTTAATACATGAGACATTTTTTACAAAATTTTGGACTAAAAAGTACAGTATTAACTTTGCAGTAGAGAGCAGTAAAAGGCAGCAACACAAACCATAGAGAAGCTATCTCGAACCAACGGAGTCACCGTCCAGCTACTTGTTTCCTTCAAACAATTCCACAACATATATAAGTACTATAATCGAATAAATTGTGCAAAGAACAGGTTATGACGGCACAAATTCACATCCGTCCAATTTGTTTAAGAAGAGCACAAAATTGCATCAGTTAATGTTTTCCAAAATGATGTAGAACAGCACACGTTTGCTTCAGGGAGCACAAGCTAAATTTGAGCCATCATACAGCAAGAATCATACCGTAATTCATGCCAAATAGACAAAGGGGGTAAAACTAGCAATAACTCAACGCCGTCACGATCAATTACCCAATCCAACCCCCAGCAGGATCCTCCGCGACCCAACTCGGGAACACGGGGAGCAGGGCGCGAAACCCCGACGGAGATAGGGAAGCAGCGCAGCAAAGTAACGCATCGGAACACATTAGCGGCGGCAGCGGCCCGTCTGAGGAGATGGAGGAAGAGGAGACGGTGTGGGTGGCCGTACCATGTCCTTGGAGAGGGGCCCTGCGCAGTGGTGACACCTCTTTGGGAGCTCCGGGGCGGCGTGCTCCGCCATGGCGCGACCGAGTGACTGGTCCGGCGGGGTGGATCGATCCGTCCCGAGCTAGCGGGAGGGAGGGAAGCTCTGACCTGTCTGTCGCCCAGCCGCAGGAAACAAAACCGAACAGGCAGCTTCGTTAAAACCCTGCGATGTTGGAGCGGACGCGATTCCGCCACCGCGCTAGCCGCCCGCCAAACGCAGCCGTCGGATTTCTTCTTTCTTCGGCTCCAAGGCGTGGTGAGTGGGCCCGAGGCCCAGAAGGAAATGGATCAGTGGTGGACTCGACCGGAATGGATAAAGCCTATTGACACTGCCAAGGCCAGCCTGTAGTGTTAACGGGCTAGCTGATTTACTGCTACTCAAACTGGGACCTCCAATGTATCAAAAAAAAAAAAATGTATCACTCCCACGTGGGAACCCGTGACCCTCTCTGTTAGGGTTTTGTGCTCCACAGGCGATCTCGTCGCCGGTGTGAGAGGTTACCCATCTTCTATCGCTTTCGCCGCACCGATCTCTTCCGAGGGTGCTCGGGCTGATCACGGGGACGGCTGGTCTGTCTGCTCGGCCTTGGCACGCGGAAGTTATCGTGTGTGGCGACGGTTAGAGGAAACCCTAGATCGATTTGTTGGAAGCCATGGCGGAGAAGGAGACAATGAGAGAAGGAAACCAAAAACCGGAGGAGGGGGAGGACATTGAGGACATCTTCGAACACCTTCATCTAAACGAAGATGAACTGGATGAGGTGACAGTAGGAGAGGATGAAATTAAAGAGTACAAAAAGGAGGCGAGATGGCTAGCGATTGGGAAGGTCTTGACCACTAGATCGTTTATTGGTGTTGCTTTGTTCGAAAAGATGAAGAGCATATGAAATCTGGCTCGTGAACCGGGATTTCGGGAAGCGGGGGAGAATTTGTTCATCTTTCAGATGCATTGTTTGGGAGATTGGAAAAAGGTTGTTCATCAAGGGCCTTGGACATTCAGGGGTTGGGGAGTGACGCTTGAGGATTATGATGGGCTGGTTGATCCAGAGAGGGTAGCGTTCGGCGGATTGACTGTTTGGGCACAAATCCATGGGATCCCTGAACTGTTTCGCAAACCGGAGGTTGTGGATGGACTGGCTCGAAGAATTGGACAAGTAAAGGAAGTGCAATTTAGCCCTAGATTGTTCTTTGAAGGGAACTACGTTCGCTTGAGGGTCCGTATTGATGTGGCAAAACCTCTCACTAGGGTTGTTTCCTTGACACTTCCACAAGGAAGGAAATTGTTGCCTGTTAGGTACGAGAAAATTCCGTTCTTTTGTAAGCAATGTGGGCACCTTGGTCACGACCACGAGGAGTGTGGAGATGGAGCTTGGGACATCAGCAAATTTCAATACAGTACGTGGCTACTAGCGAAGAGAAGATCAATGGTACCCATGGAGGAGACACGTCGTTTTGTACCTACTGGTAAGGGAAGAGGAGGACGTGGTCGAGGAGGTGCAGCGCCGTCTATGTCACGGAAAAGATCATCAGGTGAGGCAGATCTTGATGCAGACCTAGATGATACGGCACAAAGCCCTATGAAATCAGTGGAGGGGCATGACACGGATAGAATTAGAAGCAACACGGCTAGGAAGCTAAATATGGAGAATGAGGGAGGGCCAGTAGAAGGAGGAAGTGAGAATGAACATGTGGGTGATTCAGAGGAGAGTTTTGGGGGGGGGGGCGACACCACCTCTGCCACCCAACTACGTGTCACCCCGTGAACATACCAAGCAACGCAAACTGGATACCAATAATGAGAAGGTTTTGGGAACCTCGGCGGCCCCTTTCGAGGGGGACCGCCGGACCCAATGAGTACGATGGGATGGAACTGTCGTGGATTGGGCGATTCTGCGACAGTTCATGAGCTACGCGACCTAGCGCGTATTCATTCGCCTGCGATTTTGTGTGTGATGGAGACACAAATTGCAAAAGCTAGAGTGGAAGGGTTAACTAATACCCTTGGTTTTGATTCATCTTTTGTTGTGGGAAGTTCGGGTAGGAGTGGAGGTCTATGCATCTTTTGGAAACAACCGGTTAAGCTCGAGTTACGGAACTATTCAAAATATCATATTGATATGGTGGTGACTGAAGATGGCAAGGAGCCATGGCGGCTAACAGCATGGTACGGAGAGGCAGACAGAAATCTTCGATACCGAACCTGGAACATGATGAGATTTCTCAAAGCGGATTGTGATATGCCATGGGCGTGCATTCGAGACTTCAATGAAGTGTTACGCCGTGAAGAACAAATGGGTCCAAACGAGAGAGAGATGTGGCAGATAAACCAATTTAGGGAGGCAGTTGACGCGTGTGAACTCTGTGATATTGGATACAGAGGACTTGATTGGACTTTCGAAAGGAAGCTTTCAAATAATGAGTACTGCAGGGTTCGTTTGGACCGAGTATTAGCATCTGCTGATTGGTGTTCTCGCTTTCCTTATGCCGCTGTGAAACACCTATGTGCTATTAAATCTGATCACTCGCCTATTCTCCTTCTTAATAAGATGGAGGCGAGCAATCAACGTATTGCGTTGGAAAAGCCTTTTAGATACGAGCTTATGTGGGAGAGAGAGGCTGATTTTAAGAACTTTGTGTCCCAGGCTTGGGGGGAGGAGAAGGCCGAAACGACCAAGGACCTGCATGTGAAACTCGAAACTTTAGGGGCTCGGTGTGCAGCGTGGGGGAATCAGTCGTTTGGGGCAGTGAGGAAAGAAATACGTGAGCTAAGAGCTCGCTTGAAGATCCTAAGAGAGGATCCGCACCGGTTGGGCCCCTCTTACGAGGAGAAGAAGATTGAGGAGAGGATGATTGAGCTCGCTACACGTGAGGAGATTATGTGGCGGCAACGTGCACGTGTTCAGTGGCTTGCCGAAGGGGATAAAAATACCAAATTTTTCCATCTAAAAGCAAACAGTCGAAGGAGGAAAAATAGAGTAGACAGACTTCAAAGGGAGAATGGTACTGTATGTACGGATGAAGGGGAGATGCAGGTAATGGCCTCTGTTTTCTATGAAAACTTGTATGCTTCGGAAGGCACAATTGGTATGGAGGAGGTACTATCACATGTACCTTGTAAAGTTACGCCAGAGATGAATGCCACTTTATTAGCCCCTTATAGCTCGGAGGAGGTGAAAGTCGCGCTGTTTCAAATGTTTCCCACGAAAGCACCGGGACCGGATGTTTTCCGACACATTTCTTTCAGAAGAATTGGAGTTTATGTGGCGAGGAGCTCACAAAGATTGGGATTCACATTCTTGATGGAGAAGATTCTGCGGAGGAAATTAACAAGACGTTCATCGTACTAATTCCTAAGGTACAAAAACCCCTGTTTCTTTCGCAATTCAGACCGATTAGTTTGTGCAATGTGGTGTATAAAATCGCCTCGAAAGTGCTTGCTAACCGTTTGAAAAGATTTCTCCCCGAGATTGTTTCAGAAGAGCAGTCCGCTTTTTTTCCGGGACGCCTTATTACGGATAATTTTATTACTGCTTATGAAATCCTCCACTTCATGAAATCAGACAAGAGTAAAAAGAGAGCCAGTTATGCTCTTAAGTTGGATATGCAGAAAGCCTATGATCGGTTAGAATGGAACTATCTCGAAGCTATGATGAAAAAGATGGGTTTTGCGCCAAGATTTGTTGATGCTATAATGAGAGGAGTTAGGTCAGTAACTTTTTCTGTTTTATTTAATGGAGCAAGAACAGAAGAATTTAAGCCATCACGTGGAATTCGGCAGGGGGACCCGATTTCCCCTTATCTGTTT
Source organism: Alopecurus myosuroides (assembly GCA_028641055.1). NCBI lineage: Eukaryota > Viridiplantae > Streptophyta > Magnoliopsida > Poales > Poaceae > Alopecurus > Alopecurus myosuroides. The sequence goes on along the minus strand of CM054058.1, from coordinate 364,811,542 downwards.
CTCCTAGCTGCTGAAGGATTGTCATGTCTATTAAAACATGCAATGAGCATGGATCGGCTGGCAGGGGTGTCCGTAGCTATTACATCACCTAGAGTAAATCATCCACTATTTGCAGATGATTGTATTTTGTTTTGCAAGGCTACTGAAGGAGAAACCAGAGTGTTGGCAGGTATTCTACACTCTTATTGTAATGCATCGGGGCAGCGGATCAACAATGATAAATCATCAATCTTCTTTAGCAAGGGGTGTCCTGCAAGTTCGAGGGCGGAGATTAAAGGAATTCTGGATGTTCAGAATGAAACTCTAAAGGAGAAGTACTTGGGACTCCCATCTGATGTTGGGAGGGCAAAAAACGGAGCCTTCTCGTACTTGAAAGACAGATTATGGAAGAGACTACAAGGGTGGATGGAGAAGGCGCTGTCAGGGGGAGGAAAAGAAATACTCATAAAATCGGTAATTCAGGCACTTCCAACTTATTCGATGGATTTATTTAAACTTCCAAGAGGCTTGTGTGAGCATATTACTTCGATGACAAGGAAATTTTGGTGGGGATGCAAGCAGGGACAGCGCAAGGCAGCATGGGTTTCTTGGGATTCTATGACCATGCCAAAATATCAAGGAGGCATGGGGTTTAGGGATGTGGAGGTTTTTAATCTAGCTCTGTTAGCTCGCCAGGTGTGGCGTTTGCTGGAAGACCCGAGTACATTGAGTGCTCAAATTTTGAAATCAATTTACTTCCCTCACACTGATATTCTCTCTGCCACTTTTGGATCCCACCCTTCCCAAATCTGGCGTTCTCTTTGTGAAGGAAGGGACGCGTTGAAGCTGGGCTTAATTCAAAGAATTGGAGATGGTGAAACCACTGATATTAGGGCTGATAACTGGATTCCACGTGATCATCAATTACGGCCGGTGGTTTGTATTAGCGAGGCACAACCTCCCACCCGGGTTGCTGAGTCGATTTGTTCTGCTACTAGAACATGGAAAATAGATGAACTCGAGAAATATTGATTACCGATGGATATTGAAGCAATTAAGGAGATTCCGATTATCTTTCTGAGGCAACCGGACTTCTGGGCATGGCATTATGATAGAAGGGGTGTGTTCACTGTAAAATCCGCGTACCATGCAATCATGGAAACAAAACGCCGAAGGGAGGACTTTCTAGAAGGCAGAACTACCAACTCCAATTCAGCAGAGATAGAAAGGGGTCGGAAGAAAATGTGGAAGGTGAAAGTCCCTTCGAAAATCTGAATTTTTGCTTGGAGGCTTGCTAGGTCTTCGATTCCTACAGGTGATCTGCAAGCTCACACAGGTATGGCTCCATCTGCAGCTTTTCCTGTCTGTTTATCAGCGAGAGATACATGGAGGCATGCTTTGCTTGAGTGTAATATGTCAAGGAGTGTGTGGGCGATGAAGGAGGATGACCTCGGACTACCCCTGTTCGGGGATGAAACCGATGACGCCAGATTATGACTTTTCTCGCTCAGTGAGACTCTCTCCCAACCACGGTTCATCGAAGTACTGACCACGCAGTGGGAAATATGGTGGGCACGTAGGAAGTTCATCCATGAAGGGGAGCATAGGTATCCTTTATCCACGCATCTTTTCATAACCAGGTATTTGGAAGAAATTAACATATCCAATCAGAAGACGGGGGTGGCTACTGGTCACCCAAGGGAGAGTAGAATGAGATGGATCCCTCCGTCTCGTGGCAACGTTAAAATTCAGGTTGATGCGGCGGTGGCGAAACAACTGCAGAAAGGCGTTGTGGCTGTAGTTTGTCGTGACAGCGAGGGTTTGTTCTTGGGGGCATCGGCTGTGATCTTAGATGTAATAACTGATCCAGAGGTTTTGGAAGCGCTAGCGTGTGCGGAGTCATTGTCTTTGGCGGAGGATCTGCAGCTGCCTCGGGTGCACACCTCCTCGGACTGCCTCAATGTCGTCACTGAAATCAATGAGGCAAGGGAGAGAGGCCAACATTGCATGATTATTAAGGAGATCAATAACAGGAGAAGGAGTTTTCAGGAGTTAATCTTCGTGCACGAGCGCCGTGAAGCCATCGTGGAGGTTCATCGGCTAGCAAGGGCAGCGACCTCTCTTCCTGTAGGGAGACATGTGTGGTTCTCTGCTCCCACTGAGATGGGAGTTCTTGTAAACATTTTATCATCATAATAAAGCTTAGGTTTTTCCGCTAAAAAAAATGTATCACTCCCGCAATCCCTATATAGCGCCCGTTGCGAGTCCTAACAGAGACTCGCCCGCGTAATTCACGCGCACGATGCAAGATGGTGTGTATCGATTGAAGGGTGGCCATCCACCAGGCAACGTTCACACGGTTGTGTTAGTACATACACTTTAACGACTTTAAAGCCTAGTTTTCTGTTAACGTTTTTTTCTCATTTTTTTCCTGTTTCATTTTTTCTTTTTCGGGTTTTATTCTTTCTTTTTCTGTTTTTATTATCTTTTTTCCTTTATTTGAAATTTTTTCGTTTTTGATATTTTAAAATTTGAATCATTTTTTCGTTTCTTATTTTTACTAACTTTTTTTCAAATTCGAAAATTGTTCGAAACAATTGTTAAAATTTTATTTTTGTTCAAATGAAATAATCGTTCAAATATAAATTTGTTCAAATTTAAGAATCGTTCATATGTGATATTTGTTCATGTTGAAATTGTTTATTTTTTAAAAATTGTTCAAACTTAAAAATTGTTCAAAATTAAATATTCAACTTTATAAATTGTTTAAATTCAAAAATTGTTCAGATAAAAAATGTTCAAATTTAAAATTGTTCAAACGAAAAAAACATTCAAATTAAAAATCGTTCATATATAAATTTTGTTCATGTTTGAAATCATTTATATTTAAAACTGAGCCTAATGTATGCATTTGAGATTGGAGCATAATGTACTCGTACATGGAGAAGCAAAAGCGTGAAAAAAAAGTGGAAGAAGAAGGTACGTGAGTGTAGCTGAAGCTACCGTGAGCGTACGTGAGCGACGCTGCGTGGACGTAGGAGCTGGCTGGTTCGATAAGGCACAATGGGCCACCAGGCCCATTTAACGGGGACGCGTGCTTTTGCTTCTCGCGAGCTTAATGAGCGAGGCGAACCTTACAACTCGCAATAAGCGCTACATAGGAGGTCCCTATCGCTCCTAGCGAACCGTAAGCCTTCCGCTCAGCTCGCGAGCGCGGGTCTCACTCAGCCTCCGTTAGATGGGCCTAGCCCATTGCACGACCAACGACCAGGGAGCCGGCTAGAAAGCGACCCAGCTCACATGTATTCATTGTTTTCTTCTTCCGCGTAAATTTCTTAAATGTTTAAATATGAAAAGAGTTCAGTTTTTAAAATACGTTCAATTTTCCAAATGAATATATATGAACATTTCTGAAAATGTACAATTTTTACAAATGATGAACAATTTTTGAAATGCACAATTTTTTAAAAGCGGTGAACAAAATTTTAAATGATCAATTTCTGAAATGGTGAACAATTTTTTAAAGTGGTAAATAATTTTTTGAAATGAACAATGTTTGCATTTTTCTAAAAAATATGAACTTTTTTTAATTTTGAACAATTTTTAAGTTTAAACGATTTTCAAATATAAACGATTTTATACATGGATATTTTTACATACTCCCTCCGTCCTCAAATAAGTATACCTCTAGAATTGGTCTTGGTCAAAAAATTTAAATTTTGATTAACTTTATAGAAAATAACATCAACATATATTATATCAAATCTATATATTATAAAGGTACATTTTAAAACAGATCTAGTGGTACCAATTTAATGACATAAATGTTGTTACGTTTTCCTATATAGTTGGTCAAACTTTAAAATATTTGAATTTCATAAAAGGACAACGTACACTTATATGAGGATGGAGGGAGTATGAATAATTCTCAAATTTAAACAATTTTTAATCTGAACGTTTTTTTCATTTGAACAATTTTTGAATTTGAACATTTTTTATCCGACCAATTTTTGAATTTGAACATTTGGTATGTACAAGGAGGAGTTTAGGTCATTGGATGTTGACGAGTTCTTTGAGATCTGTCAGTTCTTCGTGCACATGATAGAATATGCTCAAGATTTGCAGAAATTGGTGATAACTTTATTCACGAATTTTAAACATGATATCACTTAATGTTTACTTGTATACGGTTCATGTCAATTTGATCGGTTTGTCCATATTGGCGCACTGCAAGGGTATAACGTGCCAAGGAGGGGCTATTCCCGTCTATGCTTGAGGAACATCCAAGTTATCGGAAGATTTTTTTTTTTTTTTGATAAAGGGCTTTTATTACTTAATAGTAAGTATTACACCCGGCCTCTGCATTACATGATGCACACAGCCGAAAAACAAAAGTGGAAACAAAATACGACTAGTCTATACAAATCACGTGGATGTAGACTGTCGCCACTATGGAGCTGCTATCCGTAGATTAAGCGGCCATCCATGTGGGATAAAAATATCCCTCGCCACCTGCTCCAGTCGTGCACACGCCTCCATAAAAAGGCCTCGAAACTCCCCCCGCTGTAATGTGGACCACGAACGGAGAATACCCGTGCATCTGAACAGAACCTGCATACAAGAGAAATTTTTATCGTTGAAAATCTTGTCATTTCTACAAAGCCAGAGCGACCAAATAACGGCAAGCGCTCCTACCCTAATTATGTTCTTGAAACGTTTATCGACACCATTCAACCAGTTTCCGAATATGTTCGCAACTGATGTGGGTTGATAAAGGTTCGAAGCCATATGGATAGCGGACCATATAGAACGCGCAAAAGAACACTCAAAGAACAAGTGTTTAATCGTCTCATCATGAGAACAAGAAACACACTTAGTACTCCCATGCCAATTACGTTTGACAAGATTATCCTTAGTAAGTATGACCCCTTTCCGAAGGTACCACGCAAAGATCTTAATCTTTAATGGAACCTTCAAACGCCATACATTTCTAAAAATATCAACTGGCATTTCCGATTGGATCATCGCTTTATACATGGAGTCCACCGAGAACGTTCCATTCTTAGTGAGCTTCCAACAAAATTCATCGGTACCTGGTGTGAGGTTTACTAAAGCCAACCTATTAACCAGAATTTGCCACGAGGTAAGGCGTGGCCCGATTAAATCTCGTCTGAACGTTACATTAGGAGGTGACGTCTGCATGACCGTAGCCAACGTATCATCCTTATGTCGCGCTATAGTGTATAAAGCCGGATACTGTTCTCGAAGGGTGGTATTACCTAACCACTTGTCCTCCCAGAATCGTATCTGTGATCCATCCTTAATCTTAAATACCCCATAGCGAAAAAATAGGTTTTTATTCGCCATGAGTCCAGCCCAGAAGTGTGAGTCACCAGGTTTCCATGTAACCTGTGAGACTGCTTTCTCACATAGATAATCAAATATTCGAACATCGAGTTCACTGGGAACTGGCGTGAATTCTGCACATTCGCGCACATTTCCCGTCATGATATCTTCGCCATCAGGATACAGGCAAAGCGGCTATACATCAAGCTTATCTTCGAGAAGGCCCGCCACAAGGGAGTACAAGCAGTTCAGGTTCTGAAGCACTGATCAACGCCGGAGATGGATTACTCGTCTTTTATTATTACTTCAGAAAGTTGTATTTTGTTAAGTTATATGTATATGTATTAGACTTGTTCTATAATGTCTGTATTCTTAGAAATTTCTTGCTTAATGGTGATCATTCTCCGTATTATCATGGTGATGATATATCTTCGGTTTGTTGTTTGTCGATTGATGATAATTTAGGACCACTCAAATAACAATATAAATATACAATTTACGAAAAGAAACGACCAAAGATCTGATTTGCATTGATTATTTAAGATCAACATTACAAAATATGATCTACCTACTATCTAGGTAGCACTAGTCTACTACTGATCCTACTCTGTTGATAATCTATTGTTGTCGGAAGCCTCCTCTGCGCCACCGTCTTCGCGACGACGCTTGCGGAGGGCTGTCGCCTTCCAGTCGGCGGTGTAGGCTGATGTCTACGCACACTTCTATTCTTGTAGACAGTGTTGGGCATCCAAGTGCAGAGGTTTGTAGAACAACAGCAAGTTTCCCTTAAGTGGATCACCCAAGGTTTATCGAACTCAGGCAGGTAGAGGTCAAAGATATCCCTCTCAAGCAACCCTGCAATTAAGATACAAGAAGTCTCTTCTGTCCCCAACACACCCAATACAATTGTCAGTTGTATAGGTGCACTAGTTCGGCGAAGAGAGAGTAAAATACAAGTAATATGGATGATAATAAGTGATAATAGCAATCTGAAATAAATATGTCAGCAAGCAAACATGTAGCAGAACAGGCGGAAAACGGTGTTTCCATGCTTGGAAATAAGGCCTAGGGCTCCTACTTTCACTAGTGGGCACTCTCAACAATTAAAACATAATTGAATGCATAAATATCTTCCCTTCACTATGCTATTCCGAACCACTCTCCAGTCGAATAACAAACATCAATCATTGCGTAGGGCTGTAACAACACTCCTCAAATCTATATTCCCTCTCTAGGGCACCCCACACTATCACTATGAGTGTCCTAAATTAGTACTAAACAAACGCCACAGTTTCATAGGTTCATATCCCAACACAAGATATAAATATCAATGCTAAACCACATGGTGCACACACTATCACCTTTACACCGCGATCAAAGTGTTTACGGAGATAACAAAACCACTTGAGTAGCATAACAAATGAAGATCACATCTACATATTCAACTAGATTACAAAGCTCATGATCACATAAAGATCACACCATGGGAAAGAGAGATGAACCACATAGCTACCGGTAGAGCCCTCAGCCCCGGGGGCGAACTTCACCCTCCTCATCACATGAGACAGCAACAACGATGGAGATGGCGGTGGAGTCGATGGAGATGGCTTCCGGGGGCACTTCCCCGTCCCGGCAGGGTGCCAGAATAGAGATCTGTCCCCCGAAACTTGTCGGCGGCGGCGGCAGAGCTACAGATGTATTTTGGGGAAAAGGTCGATTCTCCTAGGGTTTATGCATCGGGCAGTATATATAGGCGAAAGGGCGATGCCGGGGGGTGGCCAGGGGGCCCACACCACCTGGTGGTGCGGCCAGGGGTGGTGGTGCCACCCTATGGTGTGGCCGCCCTGTGGCCCCCCTCCGGGGCTCTTCGGGACTTCTGGATGCTTCCGGGACTTCTAAGACTTCTGTCTTTCGAATCGTCCAATTCCGAGTATATTTCTAGAACAACTTTTCTGAAACTAAAAACAGCTGAAAATGGGAACTGGCTCTGAGGCATCTTGTCAATAGGTTAGTCCCGGGAAATCGATAAAAATGACAAAAAAAAGTGTAAGGAAAACATGTGGGAAACAACATGAAAAAAACATGGAAGATCAGAAATTAAGGATACGTTTATGACGTATCAAGCATCCCCAAGCTTAGTTCCTACTCGTCCTCGAGTAGGTAAACGATAAAACAATAATTTCTGAGGTGACATGCTACTAACATAATCTTGATCATAAAAATGTAAAGGCATATGTAAGCTGAGATCATAGAACTTCAAACACAAACATGATAAATAGAAATTTAATAATAAATTAAAGCAATCACTTTTCATCATGAAGAGTATCTCAAATAAAGGATCAAGAATAATAATGCCAAGAAAGATACACGTTTGTTTCAGGTATAGAGAAAGCATGGCAAAGTGATATTTCGCTAGTCCTTAAGAGTGGGGCAAAACATAAATGCCAGGACACCTTCAAAGTTCATGAGGAAGACTAGAGCAAATAATTTAAAAACAAATAATATCACATCATGAAGTAATTATTGATGTTTATGGGACAATGCACATAGAACTAAGAATGGCAAAAATGCTCTCTCAACTGTGCATAAAGTTAGAAGATGGAGACTCAACATAAAAGTAAAAGAAAGGCCCTTTGCGGAGGGAAGTAGGGATCACTCATGTGCTAGAGCTTTTTATTTTATTAAACAGAGGTATTAAAAGTTTGACACTCCTCCCATCCATCTTTCACAAACCATGGCTAACTGAATCCTCAGGTGCCTGCCAACAATCACATACCGTGGAGGAGTGTCTATATTTTGGGAGATGTATGCTAATGTCAACGAATGGTAAATAGAAAATATAGTATCTCACAAGCCAACTGGATTTACAAGAGCGGCTCCCATGTGAAGGACGCATCTGGGTAGAAGGTCATATCTCTTTCTCTTTTGTTTACACAATTATGCTTTGACTGATAAATCAGGGGCAAAATAGTGAAGAGATTTTGTGTGTATTAATTTGGGGTTGGGCACCCCGTTGCCAGCTCTTCTATCATTTGGATAAGAGGATGAAGCCACTAGTCCAGGATGTGAAATCCAATCAACAAGTGAGATATAGATTCTCTATTGACGTCCTCATGAGCAAAAACAGGAACATAAAGCCGGAGTAATTTTGAAGGTTTAAAAGGTAACATATGAGCAATTTACTTGGAGTGGCAGTTAAATACCACATGTAGGTATGTATAGTGGACACAATGGTAAAACTTGGTTTTAGGGAGTTGGATGCACGAGTAGAGCTCATAGTCAGTACAGGTGGAGGCTAGCAAAAGACTGGGAGCGACAAATCAAGAGAGTATAAGAGCCATAATCATGCGACATAAACATCATTAATTAAAGCATAAGCGGTATCATAGTTCAAAAACTAAGTGTTCATGGAGGCTATTCGTGACTGGTTCATAGTCATAAACATGGTGTGAGAATGCTCGAAGTCAACCAAATAGAACATTCGAAAGAGAATACCATATATTTATGCTTCCTTATGACAAGAACAACTCATGAATCTTTCAATGACATATTAAACACTCTCGACTATTTGAGGCTATTCATGCTACTCAACATCACAAGGATTTAGAACTAAAATAACATTTAGCATGGCATGAAAAAGTTCTAGCAACAGTCTATACAAGCTTCTACTTGCACAGTTAAAAAAATCTACTTTAAACAGCAGTTTCTTTTCCCAACAAGTACCATACACGATATGTTTTAACAAAAACTCTCTAAATGCTACAACAAACATGGGAGTACTCACATAACACTACTAAAACTAACAGCTCTGATAAGAGATGCATGAAAACAAAGGCTAAACGCAGTACTAGTAAAAGGTGAACACTCACAGAACAATAAGAATGAAAACTAGAGTGTTCTAAGCAATGAAAACGGAGTGTGTCTCTCTCCCACACAAGTATGATAAGATCCAACCATTTATTACAGCAAAGAAAACCAAACAAACTGAAAAAAAAAGACGCTCCAAGCAAAGCACATCAGATGTGACTGAATAAAAATATAGTTTCACTAGAAGTGACATGATAATTTGTCGATGAAGAAGGGGATGCCTTGGGCATTCCCAAGCTTAGATGCTTGAGTCTTCTTGGAATTTGCTGGGATGTACTACCGGGGCATCCCCAAGCTTATGCTCTTCACTCTTCTTGATCACATCATATCATCCTCTTCTCTTGACCCTTGAAAACTTCCTTCACACCAAATTTCAAACAATCTTTATTAGCAACGTTAGTGCAATCGAAATAATAAATTCAAATGGTTCAGTTTTAACACAAGTCTAACACTAATAAACACATTAGCTACTGTCACAGCTTCTTTTAAAACTCTTTTTCTCGAAAGAACACCAAAAGAAATAGATCGAGATGCAAATGCAATTATTGGCAGAAATCTGTCAAAATAGCACAACGGGTAAAGATGATTTTTTTTTTCGAAAATCTTCAGTTGCTCAAATCAAAAGTGTTCAACTAAGAAAAGCTGTGTATATCGCCCAGGATTACGCACACAAAAAATCAGGTCATTTTGAATTTTTTGTGATTTTATACGATTTTAACAGTGGACAACAGAAATTTGTTTCCTGCGCAGAAATCCGAAATATAGCCTCAACTTTCCACGAGAGGCTTTACTTGGCTAAACAAAAACACAAAATAAAAGATACAGCGGGGTTGGTAAGAAAATAGAAAACACCCAGGTGCAAAGCACACAAAATAAAACGAAGGAAAACAGGTTGAAAACAGAGAAATAAAACGGGTTGTCTCCCGGTAGCGCTTTTCTTTAACGCCTTTCAGCTAGGCACAATGAATTTTAAAAGATGCTTACATAAGAATAAGAGTTGAAGCACAATAATAGAGCATCAAGAAGCAAATATAAAACACATTTAAGTCTAACCCACTTCCTATGAAAAAGAATCTTGTATAAAAACAAGTCAATGAAGCACAAAGTGACTAGCATAGGAAGACAAAACAAGTGCAATTTCAAAAATTTCAACATAAAGAGGGGAAACTTAATATTGTTGAGATGCATAAAACCATGTTTCCCTCTCTCATAATAACTTTCAATAGCACCATGAATAAAATTAACAATATAGCTATCATATAAAATATTCTTATCATGAGCCACATGCATAAAAGAATCAATACTCTCCACATAAGCATAGTCATTCTTATTAATAGTAGTGGGAGCAAATTCAAAAAAAATAGCTATCATTATTATTCTCATCACTATAATCATAAAATATAGGAGGCTTATTGTAATCATTATTAATTTTCTCCTCAATAGTAGGTGGACTGAAAATATCATATTTATCGATGCAATCATCATAAAGAACTCCAACATGATAGACACGTTGTATATTAGGGAGATGGTTTTGGGTAATCCCTCCATAACTATGACAAGTTTCATAAGGATAACTGTAATCATAGCCTATGTTATAGCATCTTTTATAATAGTTATCAAAGACTTGAGGCATAGTATCATCATAGTCAATAGAATAGTTATCTTTCAAAGTGCATTCATTTGTAAACATGTCATCATTTTTACTAGAAAGAGATGTATCAAGCATATCATCAATAGCAAAAGGATTTTCAAAGACATCATCCACAAGCTCAGAGCTTTCTTTATTATCACTGGAAGGAACATGGATGGTACTAATAGTACATCAATTATCATCATTTTCAGAATTGGTACCAAAGAGATTTTTAATATCAAAAGTAGTGTGCTTTACCCAATCATGGTCACTTTTATAAATACCAGGCATAGGGAAACCATCGAGTTCAGACTCATCAGCAAAAGCTGTAATATGAGCAACATGCTTAGGGAGAGATACCGTTACCTCTCTCTTTTTACTCTTCTTTTTCTTCTTACTCTCTATAGGAGGGAGAGGCTTGAAAGGAAGGTTCTCCACATACCCTGGTTTATTGTCAGAAACAATAGAACAAACCTTGGAGGATTCCTCCTCTTCATTAATAAGATGAAAACAAATATTAGCCTTGTCATATTTTGGTAAAGTGTCCTCTTTTAGAATATTTTGTATGTTAGTATTTGCATGGCAATTTTCAACACAATAAAGATTGCATTCATGCAAGACACTATTCATATCAAAAGCACTCATATCAATCAAAGAAGTTTTTCTTAATAACTCTTCACACCCCCAAAATAATGTAAGTTCATCATGGTCATTAGGGGTGATCATGTCATCACAATACAAACTTGCAGTACTCATAGGATTCGAAAGGCTATTATCATGGCTAGAGCATTGAAAATTAAAATGACCCACTTTACAGCAAAGTTCACAAATAAAAGGATAGAGGGCACAAATTTTTTCACCAAGATCATTTATAGCCCTATCCCACTTTCTAGTTTTTTCATTCCTATGATGGATACAATATTCTTCTTCGATTTGATTATTTTCACAAGGTCTAAGTGCTCCACAGAAATTAACATACTTATAAGAAATAGTACTTTCAGAAGTTTGAGCATGTTCATTGCAATCATTAATAACAGTTTCATTTTTCATGCAAGTGTCTTTAAAAGGTTCATGATATATGTCCCCATTTGATTTAGGAACATTAATATAAGAAGCAAAGGATCTATACCAATAATCATTTGAGGATCAAGACCATATTTAGCACTAAGCTCTTGAAAATCAGCAGTTTCAGCGAAAGACTTAATGCAATCATACTCATAGTTTATACCTGATTCTTTACCTTTGTCATTATTCCAACCTTCACTATTGGTTTCAATTGTTTCAAGAATATACCATTTAGCTTCAACCTTCTTACTTGAGAAAGAACCCTCTGAACATGCATCTAGATAATCCCTGTAATGTCCTGAAAGTCTTGCATACAAATTAGTAACAAGTATTTCCTTAGGAAGCTCATGGTTAGGACATTTAAGTATTAATGTTTTCAGTCTTCCCCAAGCTTGAGCAATTCTTTCTCCATCACGAGGCCAAAAATTATAAATGTAATTCCTATCTAAATACAGTTCATAAAAGAATAAAATTTAGAATGAAATAGAGATTCGAGCTCCTTCCACTCCAAATGATGAGGATCATTTAGAAGCTCATACCACTCCCTTTCTTTGTCCTTAAGAGACAAAGAGAATAAACTCTTCTTAACTTGGTCCATTGAAATATCTGCACACTTGAACAACCCGCATAATTCATGTATAAAGAGTAAATGATCACGAGGATGGACAGTTCCATCTCCAAAATAACGGTTATCCATGACAAGTTCAACAATTTTCTTGGGTATTTTAAAAAGAATGATTTCAATAGGAGGATTTAAAATAACACAAGCATCATTAGGTTTATCACATATGGGAGATAAAGTATCATCAGAGTAAATTTTCTCCTCTAAAGCTGGGGAAATAAAAAGTTTATAGAAACTAGCTTCCCCAAGCTTAGACTTTTCCATAGTACTAGAAATAATGGTATTCAAATAATTAATGCTAATAACATTGCTACTAGAATGCAAATAAAGCTCTCTCATATTTTTGTTGTTTTCCATTTAAGTATAAAGATAAAAACAAGCAACAAGTAAAAATAAGCCCAACTAGTGAAAATAGAAACAAGAAACAAAAATATATAATTGCAGAATCTAAAGGAAATAACTTCGAGCACTCATACCCAAGGATGTGAGTACCTTTTATCTTACCTTCCCGGTAACGGTGCCAAAAAAGAGCTTGATGTCTACGCACACTTCTATTCTTGTAGACAGTGTTGGGCCTCAAAGTGTAGAGGTTTGTAGAACAGCAGCAAGTTTCCCTTAAGTGGATCACCCAAGATTTATCGAACTCAGGGAGGTAGAGGTCAAATATATCCCTCTCAAGCAACCCTGCAATTAAGATACAAGAAGTCTCTTGCATCCCCAACACACCCAATACAATTGTCAGTTGTATAGGTGCACTAGTTCGGCGAAGAGAGAGTAAAATACAAGTAATATGGATGATGATAAGTGGTAATAGCAATCTGAAATAAATATGGAAGCAAGCAAACATGTAGCAGAACAGGCGGAAAACGGTGTTTTGATGCTTGGAAATAAGGCCTAGGGCTCCTACTTTCACTAGTGGACACTCTCAACAATGAAAACATAATTGAATGCATAAATATCTTCCCTTCACTATGCTACTCCGAACCACTCTCCGGCCGAATAACAAACACCAATCATTGCGTAGGGTTGTAAGAGCACTCATCAAGTCTATATTCCCTCTCTAGGGAACCCCACGCTATCACTATGAGCGCCCTAAATTAGTACTAAATAAACGCCACAATTTCATAGGTTCATCTTCCAACACAAGATATAAATATCATGCTAAACCACACGGTGCACACACTATCACCTCTACACCGCGATCAAAGTGTTTACGGAGATAACAAAACCACTTGAGTAGCATAACAGATGAAGATCACAACTACATATTCAACTAGATTACAAAGCTCATGATCACATAAAGATCACACCATGGGAGAGAGAGATGAACCACATAGCTACCGGTAGAGCCCTCAGCCCCGGGGGAGAACTACTCCCTCCTCATCATAGGAGACAGCAACAGCGATGGAGATGGCGGTGGAGTCGATGGAGATGGGTTCCTGGGCACTTCCCCGTCCCGGCAGGGTGCCAGAACAGAGATCTGTCCCCCAAAACTTGTTGGTGGCGGCGGCGGATCTACAGATGTGTTTTCTGGAAAAGGTCGATTCTCCTAGGGTTTATACATCGGGGAGTATATATAGGCAAAAGGGCAATGCCGGGGGGGTGGACAGGGGGCCCACACCACCTGGCAGCGCGGCCAGGGGTGGTGGCGCCACCCTATGGTGTGGCCACCCTGTGGCCCCCCTCTGGGCTCTTCGGGACTTCTGGATGCTTCCGGGACTTATAAGACTTCTGAATTTCGAATCGTCCAATTCCGAGAATATTTCCAGAACAACTTTTCTGAAACTAAAAACAGCAAAAAACAGGGACTGGCTCTAAGGCATGTTGTCAATAAGTTAGTCCCGAGAAATCGATAAAAATGACATAAAGTGTAAGGAAAACATGTGGGAAACAACATGAAAACAACATGGAACATCAGAAATTAAGGATACATTTATGACGTATCATAGGCCTCACTCCACTCGGAGCAGGCACAGACGACGGCCTTGCCCTTCTCGTGGGCGCCCACGGCGGCGTCGGCGAGGCCAAGGACCTGCTCCGCGGCAGCAACATGGGCCACTCCCTGGTCGGCGGGAACGGCAGCGTCGACGGCAATGCCCACAACCTCGGTCGCGGGGACGGGTGCCACAACCTCCTCCGCGGCGGGAAGGGGGGCCACGACCTTCGCGGCAGCGATGTGGGCCACGACCCCTCGATGACAATGCCCTCCACCAACACCTCCTCCTCCTCATTCTCCCCCTCCTCCTTCGAGCCACTCTCGGATGGCGGCGTCGGCGGCGTTCCTTCATGGAAATATATCTAATGAGGGTCCTCTGACAATACGGAGCTTGGCGTTAGTGACCCGATCGAATGTTCGGAGGGAGGCGGAGAATCTTCCCCGCTGGACTCGCCACTGGAACCGTTGTTCATGGCTACGGTAGGGAGTGTGTGCGCACGAGGAAGAAGAGGGCCTGACGAGAACGATGAAGGAAACTAAGCTGCCGGGGATCGAATTTATTGGATCATTCCGGATGGTCTGTATTCCAAAATTATGAGTTGCATTCACGCTCAGGACTTTGAAATCACGCGGTTACAACTGCATTCCAGTTCTCGAGATCGTGTACATGTCAAGTTCGGACGCCGTCTTCAGTTTTTACAGCTTCCCAACAGAACCTCCGAACAAAGGTGGACGACCCGATTACGAACAAAAGGGTGTAGCGCGGGAAATATCGCATTCAAACCCAGGTACAGTTCAAACCTAGGTACATCGCTCGACGTTTTTTTTAAAGAGTCTCTAAAAATATGCAAGTATGAGCCGGATGATTTTGCTGACCGACGCACGAACTTGTCGAGGTCATCCGTAAAAAGTCCGGCTGCGATTATGTACAAAGCTGCGTCGGTTATATTTAACAGCCGTCTTAGGAATTTTGGGAGGCCGATTTTATTTTCGCCCGCTATAGATTGCATCTTATTGGAGCCGGGTGTTTTTTGTGGAGGCGGTTTATATACACAAACCGGCTGAGGGATAGTGTTTCCAAGTCTGTTCTTTTTCAAGGGTAAAACCGCCTATAGTAAGAGTCTCTAATACTTATTTTTCTATCGGTGACAAGATTATTCTTCTACACTAAGACTAGCAATATTATTATTTTCATTTTGAATCTTAGAGATGGAAGAAGATTATACCTCGGTGGCCTTTGCCATGAAGCAATTCGAGGAATGCTGGGGAAGATTCTCATTAAGGTATTCAAAGAGAGATGGAGATAATGAAGATGCAATAGCAATAGCGGCCACTTTACTTGTGGATTCTTCTTCTTCATCATCACCGGAATCATACTCTTCTTCAGTCACCAACACAATCCTTGAAGTTGGCTTCTTGTTGGAGGAGTTCTTCTTGAAGAAGGGCGTCTTGCGAGGGAGCTTTGACTTACCCTTGAGAACAAGTCTTCCATCTTGAGTTTCTTTATTCTCGAAAAGGCACTCGGCAATGAAGTGATACTTGTCTTGACAATTGAAACAAGACCTCACTTTTTGAGTCCCTTCCTTGCCATAACTTGACTTGGTCTTTTTCTCAACATATGCCTTGGCCTTGGGAAGGTTCCTCCAAAACATTTGAGCGGCCAGAGCAATACAGTCTTTAAGCACCGAATCATACTCTTTGCCTTTTAGAAAAGCCAATTCTTCTTCCGATTCAAGCTCTTCTTCATTGTCCACCACGTTGGTCACAACCTTGGCCTTGAAAGCAACAGAGGCCCCTTTGTGCATCCCAATAGCACGAGCACGAGAGTCTTGAGCAAGCTTTGCTTGAACTTGAAAAGATGTCATCTCTTGCATAAACTCATTTGAAGTCATGGGATGGTAGTTGTGTCTTCCTTGAAGGATCTTTAAGTCCACGAGGTCAAATGGCACGAGGGAACTCACATACTTCCTCTTATCAAAGTATCATCAACATGAATGGAATCAAGACCACTAAAAGCGGTAGCAAGGGTCTTGACTCTTCGGTACATGTCCTCATGGCTTCCACCATCATGCATATAGAACCCTTCGGCCTCATTGCTCAAAGCATCAAACCTATTTGTCTTCATGCTTTCATTTCCCTCAAACATAGAGACAAGAGCATCCCATGTTTCTCTGGCGGTATAGAATTATTGAATGTGTGGCATGATCTTTTCACCCGCGACTTGTTGGATCATCAGCAAAGCCACGTAGTTGAGTTGACAATCAACCACTTCTCTTCTTGTCAAGTTCTTTGGATCAACGGGTTTGTATCCATCTTTAATGATTCTTCATAGCTCAATGCAAGAAGAATTCAAGTGAGTTTTCATGAAATATTGCCATTGGCCAAAAGAATGTGCGTCAATTTTAGGAGGGTCACCCCTATTGTTTATATGAGGATGTGGGATAGGAGGATTGGGAGAGTACAAACCGGGAAACTTATGATAATCTTCCTTTCCATCATCTCCCTTAGAAGATGACGATTTCTTAGGAGGTGAGGTTTCACTTTTAGTTTCTTCACCCTCATCCTCCTCATTTTCGTCATCCGAAATTGCTTCTGGAGACTCCAGCGAGGTGGAAGCCGTGTCCTTGGATTTCACGAGTTTCATTATCATTTCATGCAAACTTGAATTTGGGTCTCCATGGATGAGTTCAAGGAAGCTTGCATTTCCTTAAGATCATTCATGGTGACCGGAACCGTGGACTCGATGGTTTC
Source organism: Alopecurus myosuroides (assembly GCA_028641055.1). Taxonomy (NCBI): domain Eukaryota; kingdom Viridiplantae; phylum Streptophyta; class Magnoliopsida; order Poales; family Poaceae; genus Alopecurus; species Alopecurus myosuroides. Next base: position 364,794,346 of record CM054058.1, on the reverse strand, counting down.
CTCTCCGATGGCCGTACTAACTTTTAAGCGGTTAAGCCCGAATTAAGAGCAGAGCCTCTGATACCAATTGAACGAATAGTATGGGCACCTAGGGGGGGTGAATAGGTGCTACTTCCAAATTATAATAATTTTTTATTTAGGATTGACACAAAGGTAATTTTCTAGATATGCAACTACGGTGAATTTGCTTATATGACAAGGCTACACTAAACAAGATACAAACACAAAATAAACGTAGAGGATAGAAGGAACTGATAGCGGAAGCACACTGAGACAACGATGTAAGCTGACTTCCTCCCTTTGAGGGGAGTACGTCTCGTTGGAGGAGTGTGAGTTTCGCCACGAAGGCCTACTCAGCGCCACAAAGGCCTTACTCTATTCTCCGATGAATTTCTTCACAAAGGCCTAATTCACCTTCCACTATGGAATACTTCAAGGCGGAATCATGAGCCTTTACAATGTGGTTGAGGCGCACACCCATAACTGAATTGGGAGCTCTCAAGAACACCAATAATATGCTAAAAATAACAAGCGAGTAACAATAAAGTCTAGATTTTCCACAAGGAAAACCTAAACACAAATCCCTCAAATAAATGAGGGGGGAAATGAAGAACGACTTGGTGAAGATGTAGTCGGGGTATTCTCTTTCAATCGTTAGAAGATCAACGAGTTTGGATGGAGTGATTGGGAGATCTCTTTAGTTTGGTGAGCTCAATTAATGGAGACTTGAATGCTGAACGAGCTAAATTAAGATTGAAGAAGAAGAGGGGTATATACCCCCTCTTAAAATGTAGCCGTTGCAGAAATTTTGGGGCGGAATATTCGGACCCTCACGCTAAATATTCCGACCAAAGTCCTTAGCCATTTTCGCACCTTCGAATTACGGGGTGGAATATCCGGGCCCCGGGGGGGAGGGGGGGGGGGGGGGAATAAGAAGACGATGAGCGCCGCTGTCGAGTCCTAGATCGTTGTTGCCTCCGCGCCGAGTATCCCGCCGCTGCCACGTGGCACAGGCCAACTGTACCAATGTGACCCAATGTGCACAAGTATAATTTCTGTAGCACGTAACTCGTAGTTCTGAACTGGAACCAAAATGCGAAGGAGGTAGGTCATGAGTAATGACAACCGGCTGAAAACCATTACCAAGTCAGTCAGGCAGGCAGGCGTAGCTCGCAGCGCTTCTCATCAGGCAGGTACCAAGAGCGTAGCCTTGATGCGCGCAAATGCATAAAGAGGCGAAGCACACAGGGACGGACATACTAGTTCATACACAGCACCGCTCCCGATCGTATCTCGATACAGATGGATGAAATCATGACACGCACATCCTCACAGTGCCAGTGGCCAACACCAACACGGCGAAAGCAAAAAGGTTGAGGAGTACTAGCGGAAGAACACATGGAAAGGCAAAGCTACGGGGCCTAGGGCGCAGCATGTGTCCGCGTCGACAGCTAGCCGCACGTACACACGCACGGGTGTCGGCGGTGGCGATGGCCGGTGCGCGCACACACACACAAGTGCAGATCTGGAAGAGGAGGAGCAGAGCAGCTAGCTGAACTAGGCCGGCGAGCAGTGACCTCGTTCTCACGGGTGCTGCGGTCCCCGCGGGTATCCCGGGTCGTGCCGGGCATTGGCGTTTGCACCGGGGTAGTCCTGGACGTCCACCTCCATCTCCATCCTCAAAGGCAATCCGTCCTCGGCGAGCCCGCGCGCCGCCTCCTGGTCCTGGTCACCACGGATTAAACGCGTAAAGCTCGATGTTTGCAGTGGGATCTGATTATTTCGTCCAGTTTTGATGTGTATCAGCAATTAATACAGCACTGTGTACTACATACTCCCTAAACACACACTTGGGAGGTGAGAGAGAGGGAGGGAGGAGCTAACCTGTCCGGCGGCCTTCTCCGTCGCAATCGCTGCTCCATCCTTCCGGTGAGTACCACTCGCTACAAGAAGCGGCCGAGCTGTAACACACTGGCGTACCAAACAACCAAGAAGAGAGACGGCTTTGTAACGTACCTGCAGATGCCGCCGACGCCGCGCCGCCGAGGCGAGCAAGGCAGCAGAGGGAGAGCAGCACCAGGAGCGCCGCGAGGAGGCGGCGTCTTCGTCGCTGCTGCTGCTGCTGCTGCCACGGCTGCGCCATCACATCGCCGAGCGGGACCTCCCTCTCTCTCTTTCTCTCGTTCGCCCGCGGGCGCGTGAAGGGTGAAGACAAATGCTTTCAGCTTCTTGTTCGGACGATCCACCTCTTCGATTGACCTGTGCACAGCACACACACAGTAGCCGCTTTATTTATTTATAGAGAGAGCATCGGCTGCTGCCTGTCCTGCAGCTACCGCGCGCGACAAGTAGAGGGTGGCCGCAGCGGCAGACAGATCATGATCCGGCCTCGACGTTACGCTTGCCGTCGGAAAGAAAGTTGGATCGATTGGATAGACATCTGTTTGCGACGGCGTGCTAGGTTTGACTGTAGATAGTGCACTGTTCACACACAAGGGGTCAACTGCCCCATTATTTATCCCTCTTTTGCTCTGCGCGCTGTCGGCTTGGACTTTTGTTCGCACCTGCACCCAGATCCCAACTGCGCGCCACCCAAGCCAGCGCTTGGAGGTGGATCACCAACCAAGCATATTGTTTAAGCGTTTGAAAAATACCACTAACTCGAGCTTAGGATCTTCCCGCTTGATCATACTATAGCTCAACTAAATCGCCCCGCAGAGAAAGGTACAGAATAATGCGGTCTAGCAGATCACGGGTGCTCAGTCAGATAGAGAAACCGTATTGTAAATGCTTCAATTATTTACCTGTCGGGCATGTGGTTTGGGTCATGATTCGAGGTTTGTCTCATGCTTTGGGCTCATCTGGTCGGTGCTTGGCTGTCAGATGCTTGAGACTAGTTGAGACTCGCCCGCACCAAGGCAAAACCGAGATGTATATACAGCATCGCGACGTACTATCTGCACAACATGTGAACATATATAGCCAGAGACAGAACGCCGGGTTTCTCACAGCTTGTTACGTAAAGCTAAACCGGCAGCGGTTGTTGGTACCGTATACTAGACGTATTGCTAGTAGGATGGCGCTCCCAAATCAAGGTGCGGATGTGTTCGTCTAATTTGTCTGTCTGTACCAAATCATGGGGTTTGTGCCGAGTTGCTTGCTGTCATCGGTGGCGGTGCTGCTGCAAATACTAGCCATGCGCTGCAGGAAAGGTAACTATGGTTTGCTGCTGGAAGTCAACCATACTTGTGCTACCCACTTGGTATCGCCTGTGCTTCATCTGTAATGCAACCAGCTTTGGATCACCTAATCTCGGTTAGACAGGAAGTAACAAAAGGCTTCAGTCGGAGAAAATGATAAGAATCTCAGTCGGTGACTCGCTTCTCTCAAGACAAATGTTAACAATCGATCCTCTCCTTCACGAACGAAAACCGGAGAGATCGGAAGTAACCTAAACAAACCTTCAATTGGGCTGGGTATTAGGCTATTCTAGCCCGTTTTGTGTCCGTCGGGTCACATATCAGCCCATGTTCTGTAGCAGCACAAGCCCTACAGAAAGAATGAGCTTGGGCGGTAACCGTATATTTTTGCACTGCCACTTTTTTTTTTTGAAACCAGGAAACATTTTTTTTTTTGAACAAGGGGAAGGACTTCGAAGGGTCCAGACTGCGTTAAGTGGTGGGATTACAAATTACAACAAGAACCACGAAGACAAAGAAAATTACAACCGAGTCCCTGACAATTACAAAAAGGACCATAACTAAATAATTGGGATAGCAATCAGGTCCTTCACCACCGAGAACGAGCAGCTCACTGCAGCGGCCGTCGACACCATCGCCGGGGACATGACCACTTGGAGACGGAACGACGCCAAATTCCACCGCAGAGCTGAAGAAGGGCCTCCGCAATGGCTCACCGGCCTGGAGGTTTAAGCTCTGATGCAACAAGCACCACAACACAGAGTGACCCCATCGGCCAAGAATAATATAGGCGTGAGTTCGCCCCAGTTGATGCACTCCGTGGATCGCAGCCAGAAGATATCCGCGTGGAACTTCAGAACCAGTATGCCTGTTCTTCTTCCCGCAACCACCGCGGAAAAGAGGAACGAGCTCATCGACTCCAAAAATTCCACCGTAAAACTAGCCTTCCGCCGATGAAAGAAAGACACCAATCCGCCATCAAACTCTGAGCTTATGCCACTAGTTAGAGGAGGCAGATCGAATGTATCGGGCCTGTTTGCTGATTAAAATATCGAATGCCTGTTATACATTCGATATTTGGGATTTGTAAACCGCCATCAAACAGTCCGAGTCATAGCGGATCGAATAATAACGGGTTTGCTGATTAAAATACAAATGTATCGGGCCGCGGATTCAGGTAAAAAAATAGGATGTATTTGGGATAGATATAAATTTAATCGTATGTGTACGTGTGCAAGTAGATTTGTCGTGGGATAATCACGGCAGACGTTACCAGGGGTAACTTATCTTGGGATAAATCGACTCTGGTGTTTGGGAGAGGGTTTAGCTCAGGGGAAATCATGCTAATAATCGATCTGGTAGCTCTGGCAATCAAGTCGCCGAGTCTCTGATTTAGGGTTACAATCTCAACTCTCGTATCACAGGGAAACTCGAATATCTGGTAAAAGCTCGTGTTGTTTCTGAGCCTAGGAGCCGGTTTATATCTTACCCGGCCCCCTGGCTTCCTATCCAACGCACACTCGGAGTCCTACCCAGTCACCGCATACAAACCCTAGATTTTCTTATCGTAACCCACAAGCCGGATTACGAGGCCTACACTACTTCTTGGACCTTCTAGAAACTCCTTTTCCTTGAGCCGGGTCTTGCACGGTTCTCTTTGGGGCCGAGTTACACCTTGGCATTGGTCTACCGGGTTATCATCCCTCCATCAAGATTAGCAAAATATAACAGCAAAACTAATTGATGAATTCAACAAAACATCGTTAAAAAAATTATAATACGATAGAACGAATAAATATGTGCATGACAACATGAACAACAGTAGCCCGTTAATCAACAACTTACTAAGTATTACTCCCTCTGATTCCATAATATGAGATGTTTTGGGTGTTTTACATGTCTAGATTCGAACTAAAATGAGTGAACATATATACTAAAATATGTCTAGATACATATGTGTATATGTGAACGTGGAAAATGTCTAAAACATCTTATATCGCGAAACAGAGGGACTAGTTTTGTTATATACTCCCTCCCTATCTATAAGATGTTTTATCACTTTATAGACAAAATGTATCTTGACATGTTTTAGTACATAGATTCATATACATCTTACACTACGTTTTATCTAGAAAATGCTAAAACATCGTACATTTTAATACGGAAAGAGTATAATATTAGACTTTTCAGAAAAACCAGATTATTCGGTTAAAAATCTTCAAATAATTCTAAATAATTTTCGGATAATTTGTATTGGGATGACGTTTTACATACCATATCATATCCTATACAATATCCGGTGTTTGGAGGTTCTGTAATTTTTAGATTCTTTAAAACATACTACCACGGTTCTAAAATATAACCCTTTTTAGCAAGCTAAACTAGTTTGCCAAAACGGCTTATATTTTGGAACGGAGCAGCGGATTTAGTACCAAAATTATCCTATCCATTTTTGTCCGTAGCCTGCAGCGCGTGCTACTACTATCTACACCGGCCACTTTGCACGCTAGTACCCGCGATCGCAATGGCCCTGGCCACACCCAGCGAAACGTACCTGCCGTGAGCGCGATGGCCGTTGTATCCTTTCGGCCGTTTAGCGGCGCCGGACGCGACAAGTGGCTCGCCCTCCCTTTTCCGTGACCGTTGTGATCCTGAGACGTCCCGGAAAGGTAGTGGGCTGCGTTTGTTAATTCCGTTTGTCCAGAAAGATCATGCAAACACGCACGAAACCGATTATGGATAGCATAGCACGGCACGCACGTTGCCTCACGCAAGGTTTCATTTCACAGTCTGACCCAAGGTTTTTACCCGGTGTCATGCATGCAGCTGTGTTATCCGTTCGTCGATACAATTACGCAATGGGACTAACTAGCACTCATCACGAATGTAATCCCAAAACTGAGAGCCTGAGTGAGAGAGCAGCGTCTCTAAACTCTAGATTCTAGGTAGAAAAAGGGGAGGCAGCGATAAAATATGGGAATGCCTATGTCTCAGTCGACTGATTTTTTCTTAAGTCTAAGTCAACTCAGAAAAATGCAACTATAGTTTAAAGAAAAAGTGTAATTGCACTTTTCTGAACAGAAAAGTGCAACTGAACCCGTTGCATTTTTCTGTCCAGAAAAATGCAATTGCATTTTTTTAACTACGGTTGTACTTTTTTCAAAAGTGACTGGCTCAGTCGACCTATAGATAGAGAAGGAAAACCTGCCGTCCTTTTTTTTCCTTCTCTTTCACCGTGATCCACAAAACCCCGCGTGGACGCGATAGAAAGCAGTTCCGAGTCCCACGCACAAAAAAAAACGACCCGATTCCATGAAAATGACACGTCTTTTTGCAAGGAAGAGAAAGATGTGGTGTGAATTGTCTTGGTCCAGTTATATCCACCTATGTCGTGTCACATGTCATGTGAGTACTGCCCGGTCATGGTGACTTGGCGAGTCTCCTAACTCCTATATCTAAATGGATTTTGATATGGAAACCACTTGGAGTTTAGTTCTGTGGCCGGGATGGACCAAAGCCAGCTTTTATATACTCCCTCCGTTTCATAATACTCCCTCCGTATCGAAATATAAGATGTTTTATCATTTTCTAAACAATATGTTTCTAGACATGTTTTAGTGTAAGATGTATATGAATCTACACACTAAAACATGTCTAGATACATTATATCTACAAAATGCTAAAACATCTTATATTTTGATACGGAGGGAGTATACGCCGTTTTGGCAAACTAATTTAGTTAGCCAAAACGGCTTATATTATGGAACAAAGGTAGTAGACGACGGGTGTATAGAACTACTCTATCCATTTCGCAAATAGAGGTCGTTTCATACGACTTAGGGCCCGCGTGGTTGGTCGTAATTGGGTCGTAAAATGCACGTATTAGAACGCGCTGGAAAAGAATTCGGTTCTGGCCGGTAACGCCACTTGGTTGGTTGTTTATATTTTCTTCCGGCCGGAAGGCACGGAGAAATAAACGGACCAGGCGGCGTCACGGGAAAAAAATACCTCCATATTGTTGTGCACGACAGTTATAAGTGTGTAAGTTAAACAAACGTATCAAAATTCCATGATGCCAAGCGGGGCCTTAACTGGATCATTAACTAGAGAACCAGCTCGTAGTTGGATGGTTTCAAGAATGGTTATACCTCTAACCCATTAGAGTTTAGGCTCTAGATTTGACACCGATCTTTTCACTAAAACAAAATATTTTTCAGTTAAAGAAAACATTTCCATCGACAACGAGACAGATGTGTTGACTTCGTCAATTTCAAAACCTGATCATCGACTCGGTCTCTCGGGGGTGCTTATAGAGGTATGATGTGCATCCGTGCGTTTATAGGACGAGTGTATATACGTGCGCATCTATATTGTTGTGTTTTGCAAAAAAAAGTGAAACACCTACTACGAATATTGTTCCAAATATTTAGATAAATATGTAAATCCGTATGGTTAGATTTGTCTCGGCAAGTATATTTAATATATTTATTTTTAATATCTTATACGTATAAACACGCACGTCGATGTTCAAAACTATAGAAATGGGAAGCAGAGACGGAGAGGAAGAAAACATACTGTCATCTATCCTCTTCAGCCTAATCCACAAAACCCGCATGAAAGAAAGCAGCTCCGTGTCCCATACAAAACACGGCCGGCCGGTTCCGTCGAAATGACACTTGTATTTTCAAGGAAGAATAAGACGTGGTGGTAATTTGTCTTGGTCGAGGTAGGTCCACTGTGCCTTGTGAGTACTGGCAGTCATGGTGGGTTCTAGCCCCCACACGCTAATGCAGTTTGACATGGACGTCACCTAGAGTTTAGTTCTGTGGCTGGGATTCAGAGCTTGGACCAAAGTGAGCTTTTCCGTAGTAACGACCGGCATAGATCTCCGTGTCACAAATAGATAGATGTCATCTATACATCTAAGTCAAATTATGGACTTTGACTATAAGTATTTATTTTTTGAAATATTTAGGTTGAGAACTTATACATCATATGATTATATTTGACTCGAAAAGTATATTCGTAATATAATATATTTTGTGTTTTATACATATATTATATTAAAATAGTGGTCAAACGTAATTCTTGAAAACCACACCGATGTATAATCAATATTTTTAAAGGTGGTATTGGGGGGGGGGGGGGGGGGGGGGCGTAGTGGCTTAAGCGGTGTTAACTTGCTTTACAATGTTGGATTACTTGCAATAATGTGGTAGTATTAGGCATATGTATACTGCAATTGGAGCCTGTGCTACAATTTTTGGCTAAAAGATAAAGATAATAAAATTGGTACGAGGGGATGGATGAAAATCAACCATCAAGGTTAAGACCACGGGGGAACTACAAATAGTACTAGTAATAGTTACATAGAAACATATAATACAATACTACGTCAATTATTCCTACGCGCTGACGAGTAGAAACGAGCGTATATTTTTTTAGTTATGAAAGGCAAAGTATATGAAAAGTTTGACCGAACGAGCGGGTATTCGCGCGTAGCAATCGAGCCCCGCTCTGCTCTATCCGCATGGGTAGCGTGAGTGCGCAACTGCGTGGGAGAAAGAAAGAAACCAAGCGCGACAGCATGGCGAGTGCGAACCGGGCGATATGTATATGCTTCGGCCGAGAAAAGGCGGACGTGGAAAAGGAGGAATACAAAAGCGTGGCTGGTAGCCGCCCCTTTTGGCTCCGCTTTCCGCGAGATTCGTAGCCTGCGTGTGGTGACGTTGGCCCGATGGCCTCCCAGCCACGAGCTTTCGTGGCTGACGAGCCCGCTCGCTGCTGACCTGGACGCCAGCTGTCCCCCTGCCGGCGGCCTCCCCGTCAACGTCTCCTCTCGTGGGCTACCACGCACTGGAGACAGAGATCTGCCTGCGCTAGCGTCCTCCGGAAACTCAAGAATTGTACGTGCACCCCTAGCGTAGCACTGGACTACACTACGCTTTAGCTTCTTTTGCTGACCTAATTTACACATTTTTTTTATACTCTAATAAAGACACATGTTTACCTGCTCTAGTTGCTCGTACGTACTAGTAAAATAGAGTCGAGAACTAGAGATGATGGGCACGTAGTTAGGCTCTCATGTGGCGACGGTGCCTTGGGCTAGGCAAACGAAACGCGCGACGATGAATTCCATGTGATCGGATAGTTGTACCTGCGCTAGTTGCCCAAATGTTGTAATCTAGCTACAACAACGTGCGACGTGAAGGGCTTCGCTTTTTCGTCTGCTATAGAACCGGATCCACAATACATCGGCACAAATCTAGCTCTCCAACTCACGAAACTAAGAGTATCTCTAGTAGAACGCCTCAAACGCGAAACTGGAAAAAAAAACTCGTTTTCCAGTTTGCTTTTTAGGGATTTTTTGGTTTTCGATCGTATCGGGCACTAGTAGAGTCTGTAAACACAACCCGAATATTTAAATTAGTCGACTTTGCCGCGAATTTACACATAAAAGAGGCGGTTGCGATCATCGATTACACCGATTCTAACTGGCGGTAGTCATCAGACTAGCCCTAGCCCTATCCCTAATCCTGATCTACCCGGGGCGGCACCTCGACCTATATGTCGTGGCGGCGTGTCTACACAACGGCCGCGCCGCTCACTTCTCGTCGGAAGAGCCGATGTAGAGTGGCTTCTCGAGCGAGGCAGCGATGGCCTTCTCGAGGAGCACGTTGTTCACATCGGCTTGCTGGCGTTGTTGCGCCCGGAGCTCCTCCTCCTCCGCCGCAGAGCGTCGCCGCGACAAGATCGACCGCGTTATCCGGGAGGACGCGGTACACAAGGTTCGCCGGCACGGGGAGGTTGTTGTTGGTGAAGGCATGCATCGCCCTCTTCCTCGCGTCGCCTGACCGCACCACCCTCTTCTGCGACGCGTCAGACAGATTTTACGGGTCGAATGCGGGGCGGGAGGCAGGCTCGCGCTTCGGGGTTCTCATCTTTGGTGGCATGACGGCGTGGCGGAGCCGGGTCTGGGTGGCGATGCGAGTAATTGCTCGTCGGAGGTGGGTGGCGGCGTGACCAATTGCTCGTTGGTGGCGGCGGAGGGATGCGGGGCATGCCTTGAAAATGGACGCGCTGCCACTACTTAAAGGGATCCACGCCTCGGATTCTCATCTGACCAAAAACACTGTACGTGCCGGCTGCGTTTTACAGGCTCTGCTACGGCCGAAAAACCACCCCCAGCCCGTAAACCCACCGACGTTTTTCGGGTCCCGACGTTTTAGAGGCTCTCCTAGAGATGCTCTAACATAAGAGCAAACCCAAGGGCCCCCAAATCCGGGCATTTTGGTCCGCGCACATAGATTTACGCCTCTCCCCAAATGGAACGAGGGGACACACCGTTTTTGCCCCAAAGCTGGCCTAAGTTTGGTCCATGTTTAGGACTGTCGTGACACGTCGCTCGTCCCCTTGGCCCACCTGCGACCCCCTCGCCCCATGCCCCACTTGGCAACGACACTGTGGTCGTTTGGGCTATTTTTGACCAGTTCTTTTTAATGGGACCATGTTGGTGCCACACAACGCATCCCCACTCCCTTCCACACTTCCGTCCCCACTGCCAAAGCCTAACTCGCCGGGGCAATGGTGAAGAAGGAGGTCAAGCCGTTCGGTCGTAACTGCAACGACCACGAGGCAGGGTCCTCGCGGAGGTATCCTTCGACCACGCCACGTGTTGCTGGGAGCACGATGAGCCACTCCATTGGCCCAACATGAAGCTCTTGGAGTAGTGGCACCTTAGCCCACGTCGGCTCTTCGTCCCTTCCATGCCGGCCTACGGCCCGGAATGGCGGTGCTCCTTTCTCCCCGTCGATCTGCTGGACGACCTGGCATTCGACTTTTTGTCACCGGCGTCATCCCAGACTCGCACCGCCATGCATATTTTGCCTCTTGCGGGCTATGGCCGGAGGCGTCCGCGGAGGGTATGGGCGGGCGAGCACGTGCCCGCGGAGGAGGACCAAGAGCCACTCCTTCCAGCGTCGCCCCAAACAGAGGAGGAGGACGTGGAGTAGTTGCGCCTCAGCATCAAGGCGTCGGAGTTGGGGATGTGGCCGCAGCTCGCTCCGGCACTGCGGGACTCGTGAGCGTAGGCGAAGGGCGCCAGCACGGCCCCACCAACGCATCAGCCACCACCACCTCCACCTCCGTCTCAACCACCGACACATTTGTAAGCGTCGCCGCCGTACATCATCTTCGACGATGACTAGACGTCAAGGCGGCGACAGCCAGGGCGCAAGGCTGGTAACACGAGCGAAGCCCACTAGGGGTATTTTTTTTGTTAATATTATAGTATATTTTGTTCTGAAAAGTTGCCCCAAAATATATGAATTATAGTAACTTTAACTTAAATTCTGCAATTTGAATTTGAACTTTGGGGGGGGGGGGAGGGGAGGCTGGGATGAACACACCCCAAATCCATTTTCCGGACAAAAACATCGTCCCTCCAGTTGACCGGACGCAATCAACATTGTACCGCGTGGCCCAACATCGTGCCTCCCACCATCTTATTCCTTGAGCCTTCTCACCTACCGCCATGAAACCCCATCTCCTTATCTTCTCACTCACTCGAACTCTGCCACCCAACGAACACCAATGCCCTGAAAGTGTATGTTTAAAACTACTACACCATATTTGATTTTTATTTTAGATTTCTATGAAAAAATCCAAATTAAAGAGTACGATGTGAAGTTTAGATTGGTGATGATGATTTTGAAAGAAATTCTTGCAGATGAACTCATTTGTGAAATACATTTTTGACCATTCTTCGTGTAAAGATGATGATTTGCCAGTGTTGTGTCCAACAAGCGTCCAACACATGACGATTTGATATCGTGGCTTATGGTGGTTTTTCGGAATAGGATGAATTCCATGTTTGGCTTGTGGAAGATTAGTTTATGGAGAACCCCGGTGGTCTACGCTGCATAATTTTTTTTTGCCCTACGTAATCCGCCAAGATTACTATGCAGATAACGATGCATACCCATACATGCATTGATCAAGATGACGACTCACCGGGCAGCGGATTCAATGTAGTCGTAGAAAAGTTCTGAACAATCGTAGATCCTCACAACTAGTCCTAATTGCAAGGATGTCGCTAAGCTTCTCTCGTCAAGGATCACACATATAATCTCTCTTATGGTGTGCATTCGTACGCTCGTGTCAACCCGTCATCGCTCCGCCGTCCAGGACTCGGCACGACGAAGAGAGATAGTCTTTCGGTGTTGATAATTGGTAGCATTAATCGACTGCGATTAGAGCTATATGATTCGGGAAGTTTCCCAACACATGACAGATAATAGTAATTAGAGCTAAGTCCAATTGGGAGAGGACACCTCAAAAACCCAATTATAAGAAGTTCTAATCAAAATAGAGGGACTGAAATTAGACTTCTAATTAAACTAGAGAGAGAGCTTTGAGAGACAATTGTTCTCAACGTTGTGTTTTTCCTCAAGCCTTGAGGTCCTTTTTATAGTTGGAGGGGAGGGGCATGCCTTGGGGGGAGGAGTCCTTCTCCAGCTAGGAGGGGGGCTTGGCCTCACCAAGTAGTTGGCCGCACCCCTTTGGGGAGTCCAATTCTACCTCTCCCCTTTTTTCCTTTTTCCCTTCAAACAAAAATTATGAAAACCTCCAGAAGGTTTCATGTGCCATGCTTGGAGGACCTGGGGCCCACATGTCAGCCTCCACCAGGTGGTGCGGCCATGGGGGCAATTCTACTCCCCCCCGACACTCCCCCATCTCGATTTTTGTCCGAAACTCTTTTGGAACCTTATGAACCCTATATATAAAATCATCGATCTTAACTATTGATGTTAGAAACATATTTCTACTGGGTTGCGCGTATGGGATTTTTTTCCCATGCATGCTACACAACCTGCCAAGATCTATCTATGAAGATACAAGCGAATAACAATTCCAATATCTAGTTCTTGAGCTCCTGTACTAGACATCGTAGTAGGGGAAGTGATGTCGGTGACGATGTCGATGAAGCCTGTAGAAGATCCTCATGCACAAGCCTATGGGTAAGGAACTAAGGATGTTGTCGGCTCCCCGTATCCAGCACCTTGATCCAGAAGAGTGAGGGTTTCACGTGTTATCCCTTTGAGAGTATGCACCCACATATGTCAAGGCCAATCTGCAGCACTTCGCCGTACAGGACTAGACGCTGCAAGTGTATATGAAGGTGGCGTTCTCAATACATGAGAGAGAGAACATAATTAGAAGTTAGATATAATTGGGATAGGACACCTCAAAAACCCAATTAGAGGAAGCTATAATTCAATTAGAGGGGCTCTAATTAGACCATGTAATTCTACTAGAGAGAGAGTCTTGAGATCCAATTGTGTGATTTGCTTTGAGCCTTGGGGGTTCTTTATATATTTGGATAGAGGGGGAAACTTTCTAAGAGGGAGGAAGGAGTCGTAGTTGTGCTCGGAGGAGGTAGTCGCACCTTGCCTCCTAGCCCAACTCGGATTGCTCCATGTGGAGTCCAAGTCCACCTCTCTCCTTTCCTCTTTTTCCTTTTTCTCTTTTTCTTTTCTCCTTTTTCTCTCTAATAAATTCAGAAAAATACCGGGATGACTAGTACCGTTACGTGATGCCACTAGGCCCCACCTTGCAGCCCCCTAAAATAGAGTGTAACATCCCAAGTATGAAAATACCACTAGAATGCTTTGTTCCTTGTTTTATTTCAAGCAATGCATCATGTCATCATCTCATTGCATTTGATTTATTGTTGTTTGCATTGTTTCTTAATTATTGCAATTGTTTTCCACTGTTTTCACAAATCAAATTCAAACCAATCCTTAAAAGTCAGTACCTTTTGAAACCATAAAATTCACCACACATTTGCCCTCCTTAAATCATTCTAAAAACCCTAGGGGTAACCCTATTCAAATGCATGTTTTCTTAATGGTTTATTAATATTAAAATCCCTCTAATTTGGGTTCAATACAAACTATCATTTTAAAACTCAATTTTTGAAATCCACTTTTGGAATATGTTTTCTAATTACCTAACAAGCCTAAACTAATTTTTCTGTAATTTTTATTAACTAAACCCTTAACAGTTTTCTTCCAAAAGCAAAACTACAAAAAAAAATATAACAGAAAAGAATAAAAATAGCAAACGGGCGACAACTAACTAACCTAACGCAGCCCAGCCCGCTAGCCCTACGCGCACACGCGACCCAACCCAACTAAACCCCCGTACCGCTTGGAGATTCGTGCGGCGTTCTAATCCGCTTCTTCCCGCGGTACGGCGCGCATCGGCCGGTGCCACCGCGGCACCGCGCGCGACTCCGGCGGCTAGGAGAGCGCCGTGGCGCCTATAAAGCAAGCCCTAGCCCCCTGGTCGTGCCCTAGCGCCCTAGGTTTCCTCCTCCGCCTCGAGCGCCGCCGTTCGCCACCTCTGTCGCCAAGTCCTTCCTCCTCTGAACCTCATCGGCGTCCACCTTCTCTGAATCCATCCATGGCGCCGCCGCGTAACGCTCCCTCTTAGCCACCCACCACCTGCCATCAGTCCGCCTCCCTCTCCTCTCGCTGCTGGACACCAGATCGTCGCTGGTAAGCCTCTAATTCGCCGCCGCGGTCCTCGCTCCTTTTTCCGGCCACCGTGTCGACATTGTCTGAACCCGAGGATCTCCTCCTCGTTGCAGAGCCGCACGGAGCTGTCTGCTCCCTGGAATCGATTCGCCATCGTCTCCACGTCGTTTTGGACACCGTAGCAGCCGCAGGAAGCCACCAGGATCTCGCCGCCGTCCTCTTCCCCTCCGACGCCGCCTCCGTCATCAGGACGTCACCGTCGACCCCAAATCACGGTGAGCCACCGTGCACCTTCTCCTCTCCCTCTGTTGCTTCCCGTGCGTGCCCACTGCTTCCCCGCACGCACACACACACCAGCACCCACTCGAGCACGGCCGTGATGCCCCCGCCGGCGAACATCTCTGTCTGACGGAGTTGCAGTGGCAGCGCGTCAGTTAAAAGTTCAGTCTTGCGCGAACTGAAACTGTATCCTCCCTGCGCTGTGTATACTGACAACGAGCGCGCACCACCGCAGTGGTTCAGAACGAGCGTTTGCATCGCGAGCTCGCGGGATCGATCCCCGCGGCCGCATCCTTTTTTCGCGAATTTCCTAACGCGCCTGGCCCCACGCGACAATGATTCCCACTGCCACGCCAGCGCGCGCTCGCCACGCTGGCCACGGGCCCCCTGGCAGCGTGTGGGTAGGTTACCTGCACGGTAACAAAAGATTAAATCGAATCTGTTAATTTTCTATTTTCTTTTAAATAGCAAAATAGAGCAATAAACTTTGAAATCCAATAACTTTTAATCTGTAAATCTAATAAATAAAACTTGTATATGTTTTCTGTTCAAAATTTCCTAATCTTTCCAAATAACTTATTTGTGTTCTGTTTTGAGTTTTCAAAATACTTTTAAATTTCAAATTTGAATAATTCAAATGCAAATTGAAATAATTCATAACTAATTCATACTGTTTTCAAATAATTCAAATAAAATATGTTTTCCATACCATTTTGAATACCCTATTCAAATATAAAATTTGTTTTCTGGTTTGAACAATTTAAATTGCCTAAACTATTTAAATCTTGTTTAATGCAATTAAAAATTGTTTAATATTGTTTAATCCATAATTAATTAATCCAAAGTCCAATTTCAAAATGTGAAACATGTAATCCAACTAAAATTTGATAACCTTTTCAAATATAAAATTTGTAAATTGTTTTGCACACTCTAACTTGTTGAAAACAATAATTGTTGTGTGACATGTCTAAGTAACCAAAACTTTCCAAAATTAGCAAATAATTTCCAAACTTGTTTTATTCTTTTTCCTTTGCATCTATCCTTGCTATTTTGTTGTTATCTTGTCATCATCATCATGCATGCATCATGATAACAACTATCACCCAATAAATAGTTGTAAACCATTTGTTCCACTTATTTCAATGGATCCTTTTCCATATGCAACCCTTGCATATGGGTCCATTAAATTTGTGCTATCTTGTTAGTCAATTTATTTTGATGCACCCATTAAATTTCCATGCATCATATTGACTGTGCACAATGCCATGAACATGATTGTTTACCTTCCTGTTTTGTTTGTTTGCTTCTTCTCGAATAGACGACGACGTTGAGGCAGACGACCTTTACAGCACCCCTTCTGAGGATCTAGCTCAGTACCCGGCTGATCAGTTTGCAGGCAAGTTATCACTCACATGAACCATCGTGTTCCTTTCAACCCTGGTTACCGATACTTTCCGTTGTCTATACTTGCTAGCCTTAGTGGTAGATGTTTCTGTTACGAACCTATCACATGAATCCTTTAACCCTGACATTGCCTCATCACCTCTCCTATAGCCCATTGATTGAGCCAGTGTCTTACTAGCATGCTTAGGTTGTTTTGCTCGAGTCTGTTACCCGTTACTTTCAGTTACTATATCCTTATTATGTTCTGGGGGCTCGATGTTTAATCAATCAATCAATCATGCTAACGTTATTACTGTTAATAATAATCTGATGATAAGGCACCGGCAGGAGGCCCATGAGAGGTTTTGAGGCCTGCTAGTGTCGACCCTAATAGGAAAAGGGTCTTGTCTACTGATCCATGATGAGCGCACTACCCGCATGTGGGAAGCGAGTATGGGCGCCCCCCTCAATTTGATTCGATTCGCATCTCGTCCAAATCATCTCATTTAGTTCGTGCTTTCTATTTGCCGCATGCATGTTTTTGCGAGCCCAGCGCAGGGTGGAACTTTTGTAGTCGGCATATAGGGGGACACGGTCTTAGAGTGCTATGAGGGTCCCTTTTCTTCGGGGCTTGATTAGCCGTGCGCCCAAGGTGCTTTGGGCTTGATGCGGAGAAGAGTTGAATTGTGTTGAGTGCCCCGCTTGGTGGGAGGCATCCCATCTGGCGGGTTATTCATACGTGTACGGCCAAATTGGTGCAACCCTGCAGGGATAATCTTCTCGAGAAGCCGTGTTTTCCGCGGTTATGGATTACTTGGTGAAAGTACTGGCTAACAAGTACTCAGGACAACTTAAACATAATGATCAAATATGTTACACCCCATGATTAATAACTTGACTAGTAATAGTATTATTGTCACAATAACTTGATTCATATTAATCCAACTGTGTGAGTTATCCTCAGATTGCTTCTTTGGATAAGGGGCGAGATCCAGGATGGGTTTGTTTGATGTTATCTTCCAGTTGGTCACAACACTCGATCTTATCCCCTTTCTAATAGTTGGATATGATAGAATCTCTGTAGTTGGTTAGCGCAGCCAGTTGCAGCATCATTATATAACCCCTTCTTTCCGTTGAACCAAGTCATCTGTGCTTGTGTTGACGGGCTATACTTTGGTGAACTGTGAGTCTTGCTTGCCAGTACTTGGATGTACTGACCCCGTTGGGGCTGTGGTTTACGCAGACTACGACTACGGCTACGATGACCACCAGGATGGCTACTTTGTGGAGTTTTGCGAGACTGTAGACGAGTAGTTAGCTGGACCAGGGCAGGATCCAGAACCTACGTGGATGGGCTTCGTCTTCTTTATTTTCTCCGGCTTCTTAAGCCTGTTGGATTTGTCTGTACCCAGACACCTTTGATTGCTTCCGCTGATGTAATGAATGTTATGTTGGGACATGTGTCCTCTGGATGATTGTATTCGCTATCTCTGCCTTAGTGAAGGCTATTTGCTACCTTATTTCAATCTTTTGTGTCGTAGAGATATGTTGTGATCATCATTCGTTCAAAGCTGTTGACGTACAGTGTGTGATTGATATGAAGTACGTCGACAGTAGTGCCTATGACTCCTAGTGGATAGTTTACATCGACGGTGGAATAGCAGGGCTTGCGTTGTCGCGCATAAGCGCAGGCCTACCAGGAAGCTGGGACGTGGGAGCAGTTATGCCCCATAATCCAAGCACCTGCTATCCAGTTCGTACGATGAGTATCCCTTAGAAGCCAGGGTGCGACAAATGGTATCAGAGCCTGTCTGCCTGTAGGATCCCTTTTTGCTGGTCGCAGTTGAGTCTAGAAACTATTTTGTAGCTATATAGGAAAAAATGAAACGTGAGAGTAGGAATTCTGCCATTTTTCTTCTTTCCCCACCCACCCACCCTTTTCTGGTAAGGAAGTGCAACGTTGTTTTCTGTTCTTACCTAAACTTTCAAGTTAGGATTTCACGTGTTTTGGGTTCTCTGTAGTACCTTAGGACTTTTGGTCTCGTTTTCCCGATGTTGCTTCGATATCATGTTCTTCTGAAGAACCTTTCGTCCGTTCAAACCTTGTTGTTGTTTTCCACATCCTTTTTCTTCTACCGGAGTCTAATCAAAACCTTCCCCAATCATCTGCAGATGGGTCTCAGCTACTACCCGCAGGTGGTTCGCATGACTCGCTGTGAGAGCACCGCCGGTTTTCCGGAGACGCTGAGGGACATGGTTACCTATCTGGGGTTCCGTTGGGCACCAGAGTACCAGGTCTACGAGCACCAGCGAGAGTTTGACCAGACTTGCTACCGGGCTATCGTCTACATTCTGTCGGATGATGGAAGGAGCATTGCCCACCAGTACGAGGCAGTAGGTTCCACAGTGGATATGGACGTGCAGCAGGCAGTAGTTATGTTTCTTGATCATATCTCCAAGTTGTTTACACATGTCATTGTCCGGAACCCGAGGCCCCGAAGTGACATAAATTGGGACAGCCGGAGGGGATGGGTGTGATGTGAGGATCACATGTGTTCACGGAGTGTTAATGCTTTGCTCTGGTGCTTTATTAAAAGGAGCACCTTAATTACCAGTAGTTTCCCTTGAGGCCCCGCTGCAATGGGCTGGTAGGACAAAAGATGTTGTGCAAGTTTCTCATTGCGAGCACATATGACTAAATTGGAAAACATGCTTATGGTTTGCCTAGAACTTGGATGCTTTATTATTATCTATATGCAATGCCCATGTTTTGATTATTATATGAACTATCTTATCCATGCAACGCCCGTTCATCCATCCCTATGCCTACAGTACGTTAATCCTGTTGTTTCCCATAATTTCTACCACTGTTACTATTTTACTCCTACTGTTGTTTTACTACTGCTACTGCTATAAAACTGTTACCACTGATAAGATGTTGCGAGCAAGTATACTTTCAGGTGCAGCTGAACTGACAACTCATCTGTTAAGGCTTATAAATATTCTTTGGCTCCCCTTATGTCGAATAAATAAATTTGGGTTTTACTTCCCTCGAAGACTGTTGCGATCCCCTATACTTTTGGGTCATTAAGGACCTATGGAATTAGAGCCTCTAATTAGAGGTATAATTAGAGAACCTCTAATTGAATTAGAACCTCTAATTAGAAACAACTCTAATTAAATTAGATCCTCTTCTAATCGGGTTTTTGAGTTATACTCTCCCGATTAGACCTAGCTCTAATTAGTTTTATCTATCATGTGTTGAGAACTTACAAATTCATAATAGCTCTAATCACATTTGATATGGATATAATAGGGGTACATGATGATTGTTCATGCTTGAGTTGCAAGGAAATATTGAAATTAATTGATGATTACTATAAGGTGAATTCCTTCTTAATTGATTGTGCTGTTTGTGTTTATAAGAATGTTATACTACCTAAGCATATGTATTTATGTATGATAGGTTTATTGATAACACAAACATGGATGGAGGAGAGTATCAAGAGGAGCTGGAAAACAAGCATGCAATGGTGGAAAACAAGTGTGCACACATGGAGGAAGGCATGGAGATTGTTTCCCACAAGAGCTCAAGGAGATAAAGGATCCATCCACGCATTGAGGGCTAATATGGAAGCAGCAAGGACATGTCCTAGGTTGTCCCAAACATTTTTTTACTAGAGGACCCGCGAGTCCATATGGCTGAGCCCATGTTAGGTTCGATTTATAAAGGTTTGGTTGCACCAAACCGAGTAGGAATAGGTTAGGGGCCGCACCCCCTCTTGACCGCACCCCCTCCTCCATATAATGCTAGGAGCCATGAATTTATTAGGCAGGCCGAGTTCAAATAAAACCCTAGTTTCTAGACTAGCGTTTGGTGGTGTTATCCCTTGCAAATTCTGTGTGCTATTTGCAGTTCCATTGGGAATAAGAAGATACATGACTACTCGTAGTCGTTGATTACGTTGTGCAAGTGTGTGAAGTTGAGAATATCCACGGGTTGCAAGCTGTTGAATTGGCATCAGGGATCAGCCGGAGAAGTTTCAGCAAGACACAAATTATCCAACAAGTTATCGAGAGTTCTCAACGAGAAGATCGGGCATCCCCTTATCAACATTTGATTAGAGATACCAATTAGCAACGTCGACATGCTGTCTCTCTCCGTCGGTGTCGAATCCTGGACGGTGGATCGCTAATGGGTTGACACGAGCGTACGTGTGCACACCATAAGAGGGATTACACGTGTGATCCTTAATGAGGGAAGACTTAGTGACATCCTTGCAACTAGGCCCAGATGTGAGGATCTACGATTGTTTAGAACTCTTTTATGACTACATCAAATATGTTGCCCGGTGAGTCGTTATCCTGATCCTCGCATGTATGGGCATGACTTGTTATCTGCATAGTGATCTTGGCGGACTACATAGGGCAATTTTTTTAATTCTGCAGCGTAGAACATCAATATACTTCTTTGGAATTACCTAGTGGCTACCGTTATGTTCACCCAGTTTACGGTGTGACTCTAGATAGTACCAAAGTAAAGACTCTGGAATATATCACCCTAATAACCTCATGGTGAATGGGCACATTGTAATGCCGTGACATGATACTAAGGACACAGATCTCTTAATGGAATCTCTTAGCATATCAACTACTAGGGTATACCTGTAACATCCCTGATTTTTTAAGAAATTCAAAAGTTGCAAACAATTTAAAACTTTCTATTTTGTGCAAATGCAAGTCACCAAAAACAAATAAAACACAAAAAAAAAGTATCTATCCTAATGTTATTGGAATTAAGATATATAATATGTCTCTGTTTTCCAAAATGACTTATCAATACTTGAAAGATTTTAAAGTATTAAAAAAAAGGTTGGGTAAGAAAACATTGTTGACATGTTTCAAAATTTAATGTTATAACATGGAGTACTTTCCAAAATTTTATTAAAGCCAAAAAGGGAGTTATTAAACCCTATTTTTAAATAGTCCCTTTTTAATTTTAAACCCTTTTGAAAATTCAAAAAATAATTGTGTTGGAAACCACACAAAATGAATTTCATTTGAAAGGCTTTGATTTTACAAAACTATAGAAATTTGTTTGAGGCAATTTGGATTTATAAAATAAAAATTATGATTAATAAAGAAAACCATAAAAAAGGGGAAGCAAATAAAAAAAACAGAGGAAAAGCCGGCCGAGCTAGGCCAAAGTAGCCCAGCCCAGCAGCCTAACCCCCGCCTCCTTTTCTCTTGCCCGTGCGCGGGAGAGAACCTCCAAACAGCCCAGCAGGCCCAGCAACAACCTCATGTGCGAAGCCCATTTCTCTTCCCTCTCTTCCAACGACAGGAGGGCCCCACCGTGACGCCGGATATGACATCACCGGACTCGACGTCTGTGCTCGACCGAGATACCACCGCGCCGCCTCAACGAGTGTGCCCCCTCCTCCATGCCAACTTCCCATAAAAGCCCCGCCGCCTTGACTTGCGTGACTCCGCCACCAAAACCCCAACCCCCTGTCGCCGCCGAGATTGAGCTCGCGAGATTCAACAAATCTCGCCGCCGTCCGCCATTGACGGAGCCACGGGAGACCTTCAACGTGGCCTCTCGGGTCCACGAGGAGGAGAACCGGGGCAGGGAGAATCATCAACGCGAGGAGACGCACCCTCCCATACCCTCCACATCGCCGGGGAAATGCTGTAGCCACCGCATCGTCTGCATCAGTGGTTCACCGGCGCCCGGGTCTTTGTTCGCGCCTCTTCGTCTACAGAAGCAGTAGAAGACGCGACCTCCGCCACCAACGTCCCCGCTGTGTCGATCTTAGCACCGTGGAGCTCTCCGCGCATCCCGGAGACCATCAGAGTGGAACCACCGTCCGCTGCTGATGAAGGGGAACGTAGCATAGAAAACAAAAATTTTCCTACGCGAGAGATACCCGAAAGGCCAAGATCTAATCTAGGAGACGAAGTGCAACGGGCAACAAGAGGGTTAAGGAGAACACATACCCTCGAAGACTCAAAGTGGTACGAGATCAAATCTCGTTGTTGGCGTAGTCGTACTCACACCGATCCCGATAGCGAGAAGATGGCACCGCAATCCGGCGGTGCATCCGTGATCGGTCACACGTACGGTTGATGACGACCTCCGTTCCCTCGTTCCAGCGGGGCGCGGAAGTAGAGGATCCCTCGGAACTCCAGCAGCACGACGGCGTGGTGCGGTGGAGAAAAACATTGCTCAGGGCTTCGCCAAGCGCACGAACAAGTGGTGGAGCAGCGGCAGGAGGGAGGAAGAGATGACACAAGTGTGTGTGTGGGGGAGAGGGAGCTCTCACCCCTCCTTTTATAGGAGGGGATGGAAGCCACGAATTTTTGGCTGCCTCCACCTCTCCCTCATCATGTGAGTGGAGTCTCCACTCAACCCACTCATTCTTCCATGAATTCCCACTCAAAATCCCAAGGGTTTTATTTAATAAATAAATAAAACAATTTTATTTCTTTATTTTATTATTTGTTAATTCCATTAACAAACATTAACATATAACCCCTTGAGTTAGTTGTTAAATCTATTAACAACCATTTGATAAGAATCCCCTTGAACTATTTCAAAATTACTCGAAACAATTTCGGTGACTATTTCAATATTCCCCGAAACAATTTCGGTGCTGTCCAAACTTTTCTCCGATATTCCGTATCCTCTCAAATGCGTCATCGAACCTTAAGTGTGTCACCCTACGGTTCGCGAATAAGATAGACATGATCGAGACTCCTCTCCGATCAATAATCAACAGCGGGATCTGGAGATCCGTGATGACTCCTATATATTCAACGATGACTCTCGTGATCGTGTGAACCAACAACGCCGTGAACTATTCCCTTTGTCTCGCGATATTTTACTTGTCCGAGATTCGATCATTGGTATCAACCATACCTTGTTCAATCTCGTTACCGACAAGTACTCTTTTCTCGTTCCCGTGATATAACATCCTTGTGATCATATCACGTGCTTGCAAGCGGTTTCGATGTGATATCACCGAGAGGGCCCAGAGTATATCTCTCCGTCATTTGGATGGACAAATCCCACTCTTGATCCATGATCCTCAACTAATACTTTCCGAATACTCAACGACACCTTTATAGTCACCCTGTTACGGTGTGACGTTTGATGCCATCAAAGCACTCTTCCGGTATCAGTGATTGACATGATCTCATGGTCTAAGGAATAAGTTACTTCGTGTGTTTGATATAACAATGTAAACTAAATGACTTGATCGCATTGCTATATTCTCTTTGGGTACATGTTCATCACATCATTCTTCTAATGACATGACCCCGTTATTAATAACATCCAATGTTCATGATCAGGAAACCTTGATCATCTATTAATCAACGAGCTAGTTAAAAGAGAGGCTTTACTAGGAACCATTGTTTGTTTATTAAGCACACATGTATCAACGTTTCCGGTTAATAAAATTCTAGCATGAGAAATAAACATTCATCATAAACAAGGAATAAGATAATAACCATTTTATTATTGCCTCTCGGGCATATTCCCTTCAGTCTCCCACTTGCACTAGAGTCAATAATCTAGTCTGTAAGCACTTTAACACATATGGCGTACCAGTGTTATTACCATGCTTCGCATGCGGTAAACATCATCAAAAAGATCTGAACTTTTCAGGTCCTATTGTATTTGCATGTTCTTTGCGTCTACACGCATCACTCATTCTCTAATGAGATGGCTTTGTACATATATGGTCAATTGGTGAAGACTTAATTCCTCAGCTTAAACTGATGTCACTAACATTGTGAAAATGTAGCTTCATAGTGTTAGCATTCTTGGAAATTCACCAAGTTCCGGTGATACCTTAATTCCTCAGCTTAAACTGATGTTACTAACATTGTGAAAATGTAGCTCCATAGTTTCAGCATTCTTGGAAATTCACCAAGTTCAATAAAGAACTCCTTGACACAAAATACGCTTATTATTAGTTGTCAACACAACGATATACTTTAGCCTTTGTTGTAGTATCTGTCACAATATTTTAATTTTGAAACTCTTTCAAATCCAGCATGGAACTTTCTTCCATCCTATTGTGCTACCCTTCATCACATATTTTAATTGAGATAAAATTACTTGAATAAATGACAAGACTATTAGTGTAACATATTACAACTATTATTTTGTCATTACTGTATAGGAAAACATATCCTTAGCATTTCTAAAATGACACAAGGATCTCTCCCACTGTTGTCTAATCATCATATGAATTATCCTACTATAACATTTTATAGCATAGGACTCATCTGGTTGTGTACATAGCATGGAAACATGACTTAGAAATCTCAATTTCAATGATGCTCATCATGTGTCAAAACACATGAATCTTGCTCAATTATTTTCCATGTGACAAGAACTCCTTCTTATCAATTTTATATTGACTTACTTCAATATTTCATCTATGTAATTTGGCTTCAATCATATCAGGCGCTTCAATCCATCTTTTATAGATATCGATGCCCAATATCTTCTAAACCTTTCATCAATATGAAATCTTAACCGTGTTAATTTAAAATACATATTTTCCAATCAACCATATGTCATCTACATAAAGTATTGGAAATATGTCATAACGCTCCCACTTAATTTCTTGTAACTCTACAAGCATCTTTATCATTCATGATGGAATCAAACTCTTTTGATAACTTCATTAAGGTAAAGATTTCAACTTCGTTATGCTCACTTCAACCATTGAAGTGCGCATGCCTTTCTAGCAACCTTTTGAATTTTACAAAACTCTCAGACTGTGTCAAGTACACATCCTTGAATAAACTTCCTCGAGAGGAGAATTGGTTTTGTTATTCAACATCCATATCATAATATGTAACTTTGCTAGAACTATCTGCAAAGACTAAGCACCACTACGGAAGATCAAAATCTTGTAGTAGTGAACTCTTTGAACTTCGTCGAAAACAACTTTCCGATAAGTATCCATGTCTTTGTCGCTATATAGACCCTTTTGCTATCGTTAGGCATCATGCCTATTGAAAGGACTACCAAGTCACATACTTGATATTCATACAAGGATACTATGGCGGATATAATGACTCATAGTCAATTTTACGAAGTCAGTGCCCATCATTTGCTTCCTTTATAAGGTCCAGTTCTTTTTGTTGTCAAAACAACACTTTACACTTAAACCACAAGTTGTTCTAAGTACAAAGTTTTTGGACTTTTCTGGTACAGTTCGCAAACTCATTTGAAGTATCTACAACATTTGTATTGTCTTCTACTTAGTCAAAAATAGTAAACCCCGGAACAACTTCCAGTGCTGCGCTACTCTTGACATGATAACGAAGATTCTCTAACCTTGTTGAGTTTGTACTGTGCTCCCACTCACTTGTTTCGCAAGAACTACTTTCTCGAGAAATCAACCCTTTCTGACAAACAACATTTGTCTTTTGGTTCGGTGATAGGAGAAATACCCAATGTTTTATTTGGGATAACCTTATAAACATATATTTATCCTATTTTGGTTGTAAACATTTTACACATGCTATGCATACCAAAACTTAAGAAAAATGACAATTCAGGTCATTACCCAAACCATATCTTATATGTTGTCAATTTCAACGGATCATGATGGTGCTCTTTTCAGTGTAAAAGCGGTTGTCCTTAATGTATAAACTACAAAAATATAATGGCAATTTTATTAATCTTACCATGTCAAACAGGGTTTGATTTTGTCTTTTGAATACTCCAATCTAATGTGGGGTATTCGAGAAGTATAAGTTGTAGAACAATTTTGCAACTTCTCAGATGTTTTGCTAAACTTGTAACTCAAACTTTATCCTTTATGATCCAATCATAAATACTTGATTATCTTGTTACATTGATTTTAACTTCATATTAACAACCTTTTGAACCAATTCAAAATGTCAAACTCTGTTCCCTTTAAATAGATATACTCACATATCTACTTAAATCATCGACAGAATTTTATGAAGGAAAAATTAATCCACCATACATGACTACACATAATGGACTATATACATCAATATGTATAATCTCCACTAAATTAGTCGTCCATTCTACTTTGGCCTAAGAACGGAATTCTAGTCATCTTTTGGAAGAGGTCTCACAAGCGTCAATAAAATGACTCCGGAAGTCCATCAATATGGAGTTCCTTCATGTTTTCCTTTCCGATATGAACTAAAATGGTGGTGTCACAATTTAAGTGAAACTCTTCAACGTCTTGCAACGTTTAGCATTTAGTCTTATAGATGTTTACTTTACCAACATGATTTATATTAACATATCCATCAATTATGGAATATGATCATAGTTTGAACAATCTCATTTGTTCTCACAAAAGACTAGAACAAAATAACAAATTATTAAGTTCTTCAAATAAATCTCGACTGGTTGGTTCGATACGACAATGAACACAATAACACTTTATTTATGTTCTTGTCATAATCGATTCCACATCTATTACTAGTTCCTTTTAGGCCCTTGTATTTCTTTCATTGTGTTGCTTTGTATGACAACTCATACCAACCAATGTGGTATCAAAATACCAAAAATACTTTGTTAACTAGTAATACATCTATATCTTGTATATCAAGTATATACTCCTGAGCTGGACTTTTCCAGTTATCTTCTTTTCTGCCATATATCTATTTGTAATTCTATTTTCAATATTCCCTTTCCTTTATAGAAGAATCATTCAACATCAAACAATGCTAGTCTTACTAGCTCATTTTCTTTGGCGTGTTAGTCATATACTATCACCCATTGAGTCATACTTTGAGTTTGATTGTTCTACTAATATCACCATATTAATAGCATTCTTCTATATTCCACTCTTAGCAATTTCCAAGTAAGGTAAACTACTTTACCCATACTTCTAATCCATCCCATCATAACAATTTTATGATTAAGCTACTATAGCTCGAAGGAAGGAATTTAGAGGATAATTTTTAGCATCCAATTTCTTGGAATATTCAAACGCCTAGCGTCTTCAATCATTGCATATATTCAGATAATATAAGCAAACATTGTCACGCTAAATTTGCATATATTCAGATAATATAAGCAAACATTGTCACGCTAAATTATACTCAGTCATGTTGGCACAAATAAGTTTCTAGATATCAATATATCTTTCACTTGATTGTTTCTGAAAACAACTCTTTTCAGTTCCTAAATCACCTTGATCAACAAAACATTCTTTTGAAGATAAAGTAATACGGAAGCAACCATGACTCTGGATTCTAAGTAGGAATTATTTGCTCTCTAGATTAATCAATCATTAACCACATGGAGCTAGGTAGGAAATACCAAAAATCTACAATAGGACTCAATTTTAAATTTCACTAATACGGTACCAATCTTAAATGGTATTTACCAGATCATAACAGTTATATCTCAATTAACAATCTAAGTGTAAGGTAATTATAGATGCCAATGAATACTACAATTTGTGCAAATTCACTTTGATTTGTTGTTCATGATAAATAAGTTCAAGTTAATTCAAATTAAGCCATGAACTCCCACTCAAAAACAACATCCCTCTTAGTCGTCTTTAGTGATTACACGAACCAAATTCACTACAACAAAACCGATCATCACGTGAGATGATGTAGCTTCAAAG
This sequence comes from Alopecurus myosuroides, assembly GCA_028641055.1. Taxonomy (NCBI): domain Eukaryota; kingdom Viridiplantae; phylum Streptophyta; class Magnoliopsida; order Poales; family Poaceae; genus Alopecurus; species Alopecurus myosuroides. The sequence continues at coordinate 364,766,296 of CM054058.1, read as the reverse complement.
GCGAACATCGACATGTTCATCATATCATCCATATGACTCATGCTTTACCTTTCGGTTACGTGTTCCGAGGCCATGTCTGTACATGCTAGGCTCGCCAAGTAGAACCGTAGTATTGCGTGTGTTTCAAGGCCATGTCTGTACATGCTAGGCTTGAAAACACCCGTTGTATGCGAACGTTGAGTCTATCACACCCGATCATCACGTGGTGTCTCGAAACGACGAACTTTCTTAACGGTGCATACTTAAGGAAGAACACATTATTATCTTGATATTAAGTGAGAGGGATCATCTTATAATGCAACCAACGTTATCTAAGCAAAACAAGATGCATAAAAAGGATCAACATCACAGACATCACATGAAAGGATAACGTGATATGATATGGTCCTTCTTGCACTTGATCTCCATCATGTGCATTATGGTATGATCTCAATCATTCCACCGGCGTGGTACCAAGTACCACGGTACCCCAAACTTGTTTGTCCATCAATAAGAAGACAACCATATGGATACCTTACGGTATATCAATAATTTACAAAATAGATCATCTCATAATCAAATTTGTAATATTGACCATATCACATCACATGCCCAGCAAAAACTAGTTAGACGCTTCTAATTTATTTTTGCATATTTTACGTGGCTTAGGGCTTTCGAGGATAGAACCGTTCATACCTACGAACATCAACCACAACGTTGATAAACACTATTTTTAACAACCCTTCATAGATTAGATCTTAACTATAGTAGGAGAAACAGACACCCGCAAGCCACTTATGCAATACAAGTTGCATGTCAGTTGTGGAACAAGTCTCATGTACGTGGACATGTAAGGTTAGTCCGGACCGCTTCATCCCACTATGCCACTAAGATCATAAAATAATCAAGGAGGTAATAACATGATCATCAACGCCCACATACACCTATGTGTTCTACCCGTACAAAACATCTACGCATAGATCCGGCTCTGATACCACTGAAGGGGAACGTAGCATAGAAAACAAAAATTTTCCTACGCGAGAGATACCCGAAAGGCCAAGATCTAATCTAGGAGACGAAGTGCAACGGGCAACAAGAGGGTTAAGGAGAACACATACCCTCGAAGACTCAAAGTGGTACGAGATCAAATCTCGTTGTTGGCGTAGTCGTACTCACACCGATCCCGATAGCGAGAAGATGGCACCGCAATCCGGCGGTGCATCCGTGATCGGTCACACGTACGGTTGATGACGACCTCCGTTCCCTCGTTCCAGCGGGGCGCGGAAGTAGAGGATCCCTCGGAACTCCAGCAGCACGACGGCGTGGTGCGGTGGAGAAAAACATTGCTCAGGGCTTCGCCAAGCGCACGAACAAGTGGTGGAGCAGCGGCAGGAGGGAGGAAGAGATGACACAAGTGTGTGTGTGGGGGAGAGGGAGCTCTCACCCCTCCTTTTATAGGAGGGGATGGAAGCCACGAATTTTTGGCTGCCTCCACCTCTCCCTCATCATGTGAGTGGAGTCTCCACTCAACCCACTCATTCTTCCATGAATTCCCACTCAAAATCCCAAGGGTTTTATTTAATAAATAAATAAAACAATTTTATTTCTTTATTTTAATATTTGTTAATTCCATTAACAAACATTAACATATAACCCCTTGAGTTAGTTGTTAAATCTATTAACAACCATTTGATAAGAATCCCCTTGAACTATTTCAAAATTACTCGAAACAATTTCGGTGACTATTTCAATATTCCCCGAAACAATTTCGGTGCTGTCCAAACTTTTCTCCGATATTCCGTATCCTCTCAAATGCGTCATCGAACCTTAAGTGTGTCACCCTACGGTTCGCGAATAAGATAGACATGATCGAGACTCCTCTCCGATCAATAATCAACAGCGGGATCTGGAGATCCGTGATGACTCCTATATATTCAACGATGACTCTCGTGATCGTGTGAACCAACAACGCCGTGAACTATTCCCTTTGTCTCGCGATATTTTACTTGTCCGAGATTCGATCATTGGTATCAACCATACCTTGTTCAATCTCGTTACCGACAAGTACTCTTTTCTCGTTCCCGTGATATAACATCCTTGTGATCATATCACGTGCTTGCAAGCGGTTTCGATGTGATATCACCGAGAGGGCCCAGAGTATATCTCTCCGTCATTTGGATGGACAAATCCCACTCTTGATCCATGATCCTCAACTAATACTTTCCGAATACTCAACGACACCTTTATAGTCACCCTGTTACGGTGTGACGTTTGATGCCATCAAAGCACTCTTCCGGTATCAGTGATTGACATGATCTCATGGTCTAAGGAATAAGTTACTTCGTGTGTTTGATATAACAATGTAAACTAAATGACTTGATCGCATTGCTATATTCTCTTTGGGTACATGTTCATCACATCATTCTTCTAATGACATGACCCCGTTATTAATAACATCCAATGTTCATGATCAGGAAACCTTGATCATCTATTAATCAACGAGCTAGTTAAAAGAGAGGCTTTACTAGGAACCATTGTTTGTTTATTAAGCACACATGTATCAACGTTTCCGGTTAATAAAATTCTAGCATGAGAAATAAACATTCATCATAAACAAGGAATAAGATAATAACCATTTTATTATTGCCTCTCGGGCATATTCCCTTCAGCTGAGAGCCGCGCCACCGTCGTTTTTGTCTCCGGCGGGATCCAACGTGGTGAGCACCCCTCCTCTCTGTGCCGTCCGATCGGGATCCAACCGCCCATGTTTTTTTTTGTTTTTTTTCACCCGAAGAGGTATCGGCGAACCAGAGACGGCCACATCAACAGGCACGGTTCGCACCAATCAGATCCCGCCGCGTGGCCTGCACCGTCAGCGCTCAGTCAACTCCCCTGGTCAAAGTTTGTTTATATTGATTAAAAATCACAGAAAATTTGATTAAACTTCAAAAATTCATATCTTTAGTTCCGTAAGGCCAATTTTGATGATTTTGTACTTTTTGATATCAGCACAATGTGAAAATTTTATTAAAATTATGAAAACTGAATTTTGATACGTGCACAAACTTGTTATTATTGAATCTTTATAAAACTTGTTATGTTAATAACTTTTGATCTATAAATTCAATTTGAGAAAACTTGGATTTTTTGAGAAGCCCTGAACATATATAATACTTTAGTATTGCCTAAATTTAAATTTGACTATTTTAAATATATTTCAAATTCAAATATGTTTGTTTGGTCATTTTTGGCATAGTTTAAATTCTATAAATTCAAATTTTGTAAATAAAATATTTTGTAAACCCTAGGCTGTGTACTAACAGTCCCCATTGCCCAAATTCATAATTGGCTAAGTGTAAAAATGTTGCCTTAGATTTTTGTGCTATTTTACTGTTATGACTTAGTTATTTTCAGTAAAGGTTTTTAATATATATATATATATATATATATATATATATTCTCCTTAGCAAAATTTCTCTAAGTGCTAACTATAGACTAGGGACACCAAATACTAAGCCCTAAGGAACTTTGAAATATTTCTAAGTTAAGTTAAGACAATTGGCCTCTTGGTGAAAAATCATTAAGTCTGGTTTGGTGAGACAATGAAGTGAATGAAACTACCTCCTCTTCATCCTTGGAGTAAGCTGAAGGAACTACATGAAGAACAATGAAGGACTTAGCAAGAAAACAGACTTTAGAAGCATCTCCAAGAAGTAGAAGCACTTAGAATAAAATCAAGGAACTTCAAGAAGACCAACCATCCTTTTTTCTCTAAGTCTTTCTCCCTCTTATTTTCTTCTCCATTTGACTTAGTGGTGTGGCCAAGTTAGATTCAAGACCAGCTCCGATGATACCAAATCTATAAGTCTGCAAAACCATAAAGTCCTACAAGAAGCCATGAAGTTACCACACCAAGGGGGAAACAACTTGAAGATGATCTTTGAAGACCAACCATGTGAAGACTTGGAATTTGTTTTCCAAGACTTAGAATTTTGTTTCAAGATCATTAGCATCAAGTTTGTTTTTGTCCAAGACTTAGAATTTGTTTTTCAAGTGAGAAGAGAGTTTTCACCAAGACTACAACCAGAAGCCTTTCATCAAGAAGAAGAATTTCAACAAAAGTCAACTCAAGAAGAATACTCTCCGAGAAGATGATGAAGATGAAGATGAAGAATTTACAATTCCTTTTTAAGGGAACACCATGAATCTCATCTATTTCTTTTCTTCTATATGACTAAGTCCCTAAATCCTAGATAGATACTTTAGATGTTTCCATCTACTCAATAAGGAGGACTACAAGCAAGTCCACTAAAGGCATAAAGACTTAGCCATCAGAAGTAACTCAAGGAAGCAAAAGAAGACTTGAAGAGGACTAAGACAGAAATAGTTTAGACCAAGATCTTTGATCAAAGACCTACACTTAGTCATAAATGGAAAACTCTAACTACATAACTAGTTTCTTTTGTGCATTGAAACTAAATGTTTTCACATGTTTTCCTTTGCTTTGTTTGTTTCCTTGTATGCTTTCTTCATTTGTTTGTTTGTTTGATTTGCATGCTTGTTTATTCTTTTGTTGTGTTTTCAATGTTTAGATTATACGGAGAGCAACGTTCTTTTGTGAAGAGAAGGTGTTTGTTCTTCACCAACTTCAAAGGAAAGTAACACATCATCAACTACCCATTATTTTCATTATGCATTAGTTAATTTTTGAGTAGTTGATGGCTAGGTTGAGACTCCAAGTGCAGAGTGTGTAGCTAGTGGCAAGCCTTCTTCCCCACGAGGGTGACTCGAGGGTTTATATCGAACTCTTGGGGAGCCAGTATTTCAGCAGTTGTCTTCCAAGCTTCCTCCAGGATCCTGCAAACAAGTAGAGAATTTTGTGCCCTCAACCTCACCAAGTGGTTGTCAAGCACAAGGTGTGATACTTCTAAATTGCAATGCACAACTGAAAGTAAATGTGCAATAATTAAATCTACTACTAAATGCAAATGAGAAAATAAATATGCAATGGATTGTTTTTGTATTTTTGTGATGCAAGTGGTGATGGAGATAATGTAAATTCGAATTGGAGATGCAAGTAAAGTAAAGTGCAAGTAAAGTAAATTGCATCAAAGTAACTAGAGTGTTTTCTTATAATTAAAATAGGACCGGGGTTCATGGTTTCACACTTGCATTCTCTCAAATAAAATAGTAGACGATGGACATAAAAAATTACATGTGAGATTACAATAACATGTTTAACATTGAGTACTTTCATATGGGCATCACGTCCTAGCATAGAGATCTCTACGGTCATATTGATCCCTCTTATACTCCACCAAGATGCGAAATAAATCATAACACCTCGATAATTAAGGAAAAACTAGAGTATAGCTTTAAGCAATGTGACATGAAGTTGAAGTAAGAACTTTCTAGATCTAGTCATCGAGATTGATTAGTGTCACTTCAAATCCCCGGTAACAAGGTACTCCTTTTTATCCCTAGTGAGGTAACTAAGAAAGGTTTAACAAAACCTAAGTGGATCGCTGAACTTCTGTCACTTTCACAGCACTAGCCACCCCCCGTTACTCCAACTAATGCACCCATAACCCCACACATGCTCTCAAGAACTAGATTGATCAAAGCTAGCAAATAAGAACGGGGTACATAAGATACATCTACTCAAATAACTCAAGAGAAACAATTGCAATCTCAGATTCAATAACTCATAGAAAAGATCCACCACATAGGAATTACAATGGTGCCCGTAATCATGTGAGGCAGCTCATACGGATCTAATTAGTGAAGCACATAGAGAGAGAGAGATACAAGTGCTACTTCCAAAAACCCATAGCCCTGGGGTGGACTACTCCCTCTTCATGGAGATGTCGATGGAGATGACGTTGGAGGGGTAGGAGATCACACCGGCGGCGCCCCTCCGGAGTTTTCCCCTCCAATCTGGAACTCCAGGTCTCTGTTTCGGTGTTTCGGCGGCGCCCCCCTCCGTAAGGGTACGGGGGACCCTTTTTATAGTCGGTTTTAGGTCAAGACGGAGTCGGTAAGTCGAAGACGGAAGGAATTGGGGCCACAGGGGCCAAAAGGGGGCCTCTCACGCGGCCAAGGAATCTGGCCGCGTGGAGGGTCCTCTTTTGGGCCTCCTTGCCCAATTCTCGTGGATCCTTCGCCCGCAAGTCTTCTCCTTCCAAAGAAATGACCCCCGCAGATTTTCAGGTGATTTCGCGGAAGTTTGCCCCCTGAAACGTCAAAAATATAGAAAACGGGGTTTCTGACAGGCAGGGTTAATTCCATAAAAATTGGGGGACTTTGTAATTTAACCCCAAAATACTATAAAACATTGAATTATACCCTTATATGATGCAATATGTAATAGAAAACCATGTGAAAATATGCAAAATTCATCTATGCATTTTACATGCATCAGTAGTATGCATGATAAGAAATTTTAATAAGTTATATTATGCTATGCTATTATCCTAGTAGTGTGTAGCCATCTATTTACCTTATCTTTATAGCCTTAGAACTTGATAGATGCTATGCAATGTTACAAATTGTTTTACTTGATGTTGTGGAAACATTCTAACTACAACTTCAATGAACCACCTGGGTGGATTTGGTTGCATGGCTGATGAGAGTTGAGTGTCACCCCGAGGGGTGTTCACTTGAGGAATTCCACCCAGGAACAAAGTGATTTTGATGTTACCAAAGTTAGATTGCTTCCAGTGCAGCCTTTGGTCGTATGGGCTCTGGCTTAGTCGATTAAGTAGTGTGGAGTCTACCTGTGGCTTGACAAGCAGATGTAGCAGAATTATAGGTGGAACGGGTCTTGCCCGTTGGTGGTTTTCATGCTTCTGAAAGACTTTGACTCAATTCTCTCCTTTCCTTAATACATTCAGCATGTATAGGATGTTTGGGTGAAAAGAGTACAAGAGTGAAAGTGCACAACCTCTGCAGAGTTAGAAACTTAGATCTTAGCCATGTCCCCGGTTATGGACAACTATGAGAAGCTGGACCAGGATGGACGGAAGAATCACATCACCATTTTCAATAAGTAAAATTTTTTCCAAGCGAACAGTAGTTGTGGTGCTTGGATTTCGATCCAATGTTGCCACTATTTGAGAAGAAAAATTTGTTTTACAAAAGAGATAGGAGAAAACTTGCTTTCTGCAAACTTAGCCAAAACTCCACTCAGCTAAATATGCATGTAGTATTAGTCTTGCCATTTATATCCACCATAGTTTTACTTGCCAATACGTTAAATTGTAATGACCCCCTTGTGGCTGCATATTCCATCCCGAAGATGATTTTGAAAATGAGTGATGTTTCGTTCTGGATCTCGAGTCTACAACCAACATGTTTTGCATGTGGCACATGAAGAAGATGAGGCTCAATGTTGTACTATGTTTTTTGCTGTATTTCTGTTTCCTGCTGGTCCTCTGAGACTATGCAAGTTGTAAAGTTATTTTGTAAGGATCATGCATTGTAATAGAATTTTGATGCATTTGTATGATATTTCATTTTGAACTGTGGTGCTAGCAATTGATCCAGGGAATAGCATAATAACATAGGGTTCTTGCATTATTTAAATGTGGGAACGCCACAAAATGGTATCAGAGCATTGTGTTGCCTATATAATTTGAGACCCTAAGTTTGGAAAAGTCCCTAGGATTGAAAATTTACTATGTTCAAACTTTCTAGAAAAAAAACAATCTCTTAATCTTTCTCATACCCTCTCATCTATCATTCACCTTCAAAATATTATTATGTTGCTCTAGATGACCTACCTCTTGAATACCCCCAAGGCAAGAGTGTTGATGACCATACCAAAAAGTGCAAGAAGTGTTTTCACCTCATGAAGACATACACTCAAGATTAATTGAAGAACTTGAACAAAAACTTAGACTTCACAACAATCAAGAACACCTCAAGACATTGAGAGAAGAATCCGAAGAACACTCAATAATATATAGATGAGACCACCAAATCTAGTTACCTTGTTAGAACAACGATAACGTGTTAGTGTACTGATCATACCAATGAGTGTGGTATGACAATGTTAGTTTTCTAAAACCATGTTGTTTGGTGTGCTGAATGTGTGGCTACATGTTTGTTATGTGTTGTTTGTAAGATGAGTTTACTTGATCTGTTGTGTTCGGATAGGAACCTCTTTTACCTATCTTTCTAATCTCTACTCATCTCCCCCTAAAAACCCAAAATAGATGCCTAGCCAGAATGCCAACAACCTGAGAAGTCAATAGCAATGCTGATGCTACTAGAACCTCAAACTTAGATGATACAACTGATGACCCAGAATCAAGCTAGCAACCCCAATATGGAGTTAGCACTAGGAATGCAGCAAGTGTTAGATATCCAATCTCAGATAGTGCACATGATGTCCCGAAGCATGGCCAATAGTGAAAACAATCAACCAATAGCTAGAGATAACCATGAGGCAGAAGAAGAATGGTGGTCAACATTCAAAGCATGCAAAGTTTGTGGAGAGATAGGACACTATTCAAAAGATTGTCCTGATGAGTGGCCCCATGGTGATGCAAAAATTTCAACTGAAGGGTACTTCACTCAAGTTACTTGTTTTTTGTGTGAAGGAAGAACACATGTTACAATAGAATGTATACTTTACCCCATGGTACAACAAGTTAGACAACAAGACCAAGTGTGAATGCTTAGTGCAATCCAAGAGAACTTGGGAAAACCAAAAGTGAAGGGAAAGCACAAGTTGGATACTATTCAGATGGACCATGTAAAGATGGATACTAGAGCCAAGACTGCCTCACAAGCCCATTTATGCACACACACCACCAAGAGTTGCTATTCTTGCGAAGAAGATGGACATTTATCCAGGAATTGTCCCAATAAACAACCCAAGACTATCTGCCAATGTAGTTGAGTATACTGGACAACAGTATGAAGATATGATGGCCAATTTAATACCATCAAAGAAGAATAAGAAATTTCAGAAGAACCCCAATCCTGTCTACAGAGACATCAGCCAAGTAACATGCTTCAAATGCAGAGATAAAGGACACTATGCAAATAGTTGCCCTCAAAAGGAGAAGGAAGGAAACATGACTTTCTGAAGGAAGGAATAATAAGGCATGAAGAAATATCGGTCCAAGAATGAGTCTTATGTGAGGTTTTATAATAGAAATAAATGTTCCTTAAGATGCTTCTAATGAAATAAAATACAATGAATTCTTGAGAAATGTGTTCCCTTTTTAATAAAATGATATGATGTTGTGAAACCCTCCCAACTTCGTCTTTTGATTTACCCAAAGAGTGACACCTCAGTGTCAAAGGTAGTTCAACAGATTTCTGTTAGTTTCTAACCCTACCATGAGGGAAATTCCTAGTCAAACCATCTTACGTAAAACCACACTCCAAGCTATGTGAATGGACACATCCTATTGAAAGAGAATATTAACCCATGGTATCCTAAAGGTTGTATACTTGGATTCAAGGCCCCAATACCAACAAGGAGTTGATATTTGCCATGCAAGAATACTATGGTTAATGAAGTATGACTCCAGCTGAAGATATAGTAAAACCAGCAACCAGTTAGACAAGAATTTTAGACTACCCACAAAAGTTTCTTTTAAGGGTGGTAGCCACCCACTTGCAATAGAACCCAACTAACCCAAACCTATCTTTCTTTCTAACCTTCCCCAAATCCCGGGACGAGATTTCTTTTAAGGGTGGTAGTTTGTAACATCCCTGATTTTGGGAGAAATACAAAAGTCGCAAAAAAAATTAAAACTTTCTATTTTCTGCAAATGCAAGTCACAAAAAACAAATAAAACACACAAAAAAAAAGTATCTATACTAATGTTATTGGAATTAAGATATCAAATATGCCTCTGTTTTCCAAAATGACTTATCAATACTTGAAAGATTTTAAAGTATTTTCAAAAAGGTTGGGTAAGAAAACATTGTTGATATGTTTCAAAATTTAATGTTATAACATGTAGTACTTTCCAAAATTTTATTAAAGCCAAAAAGGGAGTTATTAAACCCTATTTTTAAATAGTCCCTTTTTAATTTTAAACCCTTTTGAAAATTCAAAAAATAATTGTGTTGGAAACCACACAAAATGGATTTCATTTGAAAGGCTTTGATTTTACAAAACTATAGAAATTTGTTTGAGGCAATTTGGATTTATAAAATAAAAGATATGATTAATAAAGAAAACCAAAAAAAGGGGAAACAAATAAAAAACAGAGGAGAAGCCGATCTAGTGTCGGGGGGTTACCCCCGAGTAGGGGTAAGGCTAGTGCTAAAGGCAAGGTCAAAGGTGTTGTTTAACTGTGTAGCTGGCTACCCGGTACTTGCTACCCGGTAGGCTGCTATCCGGTCGTACCCACCAATGGCCAGAAGGAAGAATCAAGGAAGTTATGTTCCTCCGAGTAGAGGAGTTGGACAGAGTAGAGGGAGTGGTTTCCTACTCGGGCCAGAAGTCAATGGAGCCGTTCTGACAAAGGATCCCGCGTATCCTGCGTCCGTACGGCGTGCGGTTCAACTTACGGAGCGCGTGATTATCCGCGCTACGGCGTGGCTATAGTGTGGTAGGCGCCTGTCAAGTCCTGTCACTGACAGAGGGGACAGGACAGGGCTAGGGGTCTATCCTATCTCACCGACAAGGTGGACAGGTCCCATCTCCGAACGGCGCGACGACTTACGGCGCCAGCGTCAGCGAGAACCCGGAGGCGTGCTCTGTTCTGCAGTGTGCCTGTCCCATCAACCGTACCTTATAGTCTTTTTTCTATTCGGCTGGGCACCAGTATATAAGGTGCACTGCCTCCTCCTGTGCGAGGGTCGACTCTCTGGATTGATTCACTACACACAGAGAGAACTAGAGAGAAGAGTGGCTACTCGGCTGAAGGCCTAAATTGTACTGTGGCTACTCGGTAACACACATAAAGAGAGAAAGGCAGGAGTAGGGGTGTTACCTCCACACGAGGGCCCTGAACCTGGGTAAGATCCTGTTGTTTGAAGTGCTTGTGACATCCCACACGCGGCTACTCGCCGTGTGATCCCTCCCCGAGCACCTCCAGCGTCCATCGGCCCCAAAAATTAGCCATCCCATGGCATCTGCCGTGATACCACCATGACATCTAGCTAGGCCAAAGTGACCCAGCCCCGCAGCCTAACCCCCACCTCCTTTTCTCCTGCCGTGCGCGGCAGAGAACCTCCAAACAGCCCAGCAGGCCCAGCAACAACCTCCTGCGCGAAGCCCATTTCTCTTACCTCTCTTCCACCGACACGAGGGCCCCACCGTGATGCCGGATGTGACATCACCGGAATCGACGTCCGTGCTCGACCGAGAGACCACCGCGCCGACTCAACATGCGTGCCCCCTCCTCCACGCCAACTGCCCATAAAAGCCCCGCCGCCTTGACGTGCGTGCCTCCGCCACCAAAACCTTAGCTCACTGTCGCCGCCGAGATTGAGCTCGCGAGATTCAACAAATCTCGCCACCGTCCGCCATTGACGGAGCCACGGGAGACCTTCAACGTCGCCTCTCGTGTCCACGAGGAGGAGAACCGAGGCAAGGAGAATCATCAGCGCGAGGAGACACGCCCTTCCGTACCCTCCACATCGCCGTGGAAATGCTGTAGCCACCGCGTCGTCCACATCCGTGGCTCACCGGCGCCCATGTCTTCGTTCACGTCTCTTCGTCGACAGAAGCCGTAGAAGACGCGACCTCTACCACCAACGTCCCTGCTGTGTCGATCTGAGAACCGTGGAGCTCTCCGCACATCCCGGAGACCATCAGAGTGGCACAACCGTCCGCTGCTGAGAGCTGCGCCACCGTTGTTTTCGTCTCCGGCGGAATCCAACGTGGTGAGCACCCCTCTTCTCTCTGTTGTTCGATCGGGATCCAACCGCCCATGTTTTTTTTTCACCTGAAGCGGTATCGGCTAACCAGAGACCGCCACATCAACAGGCATGGTCCACACCAATTAGATCCCGCCGCGTGGCCTGCACCATCAGCGCTCAGTCAACTCCTCCGGTCAAAGTTTGTTTAAATTGATTAAAAATCACAGAATATTGATTGAACTTCAAAAATTCATATCTTAGTTCTGTAAGTCCAATTTTGATGATTTTGTACTTTTTGAAATCAGCACAATGTGTAGAATTTATTAAAATTATGAAAACTGATATTTGATACGTGCACAAATTTGTTATTATTGAATCTTTGTAAAACTTGTTATGTTAATAACTTTTGATCTATAAATTCAATTTGAGAAAACTTGGACTTTTTGAGAAGCCCTGAACATGTAGAATATTTTAGTATTGCCTAAATTTAAATTTGACTATTTTAAATATATTTAAAATTCAAATATGTTTGTTTGGTCATTTTTGGCATAGTTTAAATTCAAATTTTGCAAATAAAATATTTTTGTAAGCCCTACGCCGTGTACTAACAGTCCCCATTGCCCAGAATCATATTTGGCTAAGTGTAAAAATGTTTCCTTAGATTATTCCGCTCTTTTACTATTATGACTTAGTTATTTTTAGTAAAGGTTTTTAATATATATTATATATATATATATATTTCTCCTTAGCAAATTTTTTCTAAGTGCTAACTTTAGACCAGGGACACCAAATACTAAGCCCTTAGGAACTTTGAAATATTTCTAAGTTAAGTTAAGAAAGTTGACCTCTTGGTGAAAAATCATTAAGTCTGGTTTGGTGAGACAATTAAGTGAAGGAAAGTACCTCCTCTTCATCCTTGGAGTAAGCTGAAGGAACTACATGAAGAACAATGAAGGACTTAGCAAGAAAACAGACTTCAGAAGCATCTCCAAGAAGTAGAAGCACTTAGAAGAAAATCAAGGAACTTCAAGAAGACCAACCATCCTTTTTCTCTAAGTCTTTCTCCCTCTTCTTTTCTTCTCCATTTGACTTAGTGGTGTGGCCAAGTTAGATTCAAGACCAGCTCCGGTGATACCAAATCCATAAGCCTGCAAAACCATCAAGTCTTACAAGAAGCCACGAAGTCACCACACCAAGGGGGAAACAACTTGAAGATGATCTTTGAAGACCAACCATGTGAAGACTTGGAATTTGTTTTCCAAGAATTAGAATTTTGTTTCAAGATGATTAGCATCAAGTTTGTTTTTGTTCAAGACTTAGAATTTGTTTTTCAAGTGAGAAGAGAGTTTTGACCAAGACTACAACCAGAAGCCTTTCATCAAGAAGAAGAATTTCAACAAAATTCAACTCAAGAAGAATACTCTCCCATAAGAAGAAGAAGAAGAAGAAGATGAAGAATTTACAAGTCCTTTTTAAGGGAACTCCAGCAATCTCATCCGTTTCTTTTCTTCTATATGACTATTTTCCTAAATATTAGATATATACTTTAGATGTTTTCATATACTCAATAAGGAGGACTACAAGCAAGCCCATTGAAGGCATAAAGACTTAGACATCAGAAGTAACTCAAGGAAGCAAAAGAAGACTTGAAGAGGACTAAGACAGAAATAGTTTAGACCAAGATCTTTGATCAAAGACCAACACTTAGTCATAAATGGAAAACTCTAACTACATAACTAGTTTCTTTTGTGCATTGAAACTAAATGTTTTCACATGTTTTCCTTTGCTTTGTTTGTTTCCTTGTATGTTTTCTTCATTTATTTGTTTGTTTTATTTGCATGCTTGTTTATTCTGTTGTTGAGTTTTCAATGTTTAGATTATACGTAGAACACCGTTCTTTTGTGAAGAGAAGGTTATTGTTCTTCACCAACTTCAAAGGCAAGTAACACACCATCAACTTCCCATTATTTGCTGTATGCATTAGTTGATTTTTGAGTAGTATGCATGATAAGAAATTTTAATAAGTTATATTATGCTATGTTATTATCCTAGTAGTGTGTAGCCATCTATTTACCTTACCTTTATAGCCTTAGAACTTGATAGATGATATGCAATGTTACAAATTGTTTTACTTGATGTTGTGGAAAAATTCTAACTACAACTTTAATGAACCACCTGGGTGGATTTGGTTGCATGGCTGATGAGAGTTGAGTGTCACCCCGAGGGGTGTTAACTTGAGGAATGCCACCCAGGAACCAAGTTATTTTGATGTTCCCCAAGTTCAGATTTCTTCCATTGCAGCCTTTGGTCATATAGGCTCTGGCTTAGTCAATTAAGTTTTGTGGAGTCTACCTGTGGCTTGACAAGCAAATGTAGCAGAATTATAGGTGGAACGGGTCTTGCCGGTTGGTGGTTTTCATGCTTCTGAAAGACTTTGACTCAATTCTCTGCTTTCCTTAATACATTTACCATGTATAGGATGTTTGGGTGAAAAGAGTACAAGGGTGGAAGTGCACAACCTCTGCAGAGTTAGAAACTAAGATCTTAGCCGTGTCCCCGATTATGGACAACTATGAGCAGCTGGACAAGGATGGACGGAAGAATCACATCACTATTTTCAATAAGTAAAATTTTGTCCAAGTGAATAGTAGTTGTGGCGCTTGGATTTCAATCCAATGTTGCCACCCTTTGAGAAGAAAAGTTTGTTTTACAAAAGAGATAGGAGAAAATTTGCTTTCTGCAAACTTAGCCAAAACTCCACTCAGCCAAATATGCATGTAGTATTAGTCTTGCCATTTATATCCACCATAGTGTTACTTGCCAATACATTAAATTGTATTGACCCCCTTGTGGCTGCATATTCCAGACCATAGATGATTTTGAAGACGAGTGAGGTTTCGTTCAGGATCTCGAGTCTACAACCAACATGTTTTGCGTGTGGCACGTGAAGAAGATGAGGCTCAATGTTGTACTATGTTTTTCGTTGTATTTCTATTTCCTGCTGGTCCTCTGAGAGTATGCAAGTTGTAAAGTTATTTTGTAAAGACTAGATCATGCATTGTAATAGAATGTTGACGCATTTGCATGATATTTCATTTTGAACTGTAGTGTTAGCAATTGATCCAGGGACTATCATAATAACACATGGTTCTTGCATTATTTAAATGTGGGAACGCTATAATACCCAGCCATATTGTCCCCTTCCAACAATATGCTATTCATTGATGCTGACATAAAAAAGTGTACATGACCAAGAAAACACAACCATAAAGCATCAAATGAATCAGTCATAAGAGACAAGACTAGGGTTTGATACTTTTTTCATGTTACTACACGTGAGCGTGAGTTTCCCTCTGAGTCTCATATTCAGAAGTCACGTCAGTACTAGTATAGTAATATCAATCATAATTATGAAGTATATGTACACATATTATTGCCTTTTGGGCATACATCCAACAATTTCTAACATCCCGGACATCTCATGTCCTCCGTTATCTCTCATATAAAATTCTCCCCAACACCAACATCATTTCTCCCTTATAGTAACTTCCCCAAAAACTCTAAGATTAACACCAAGCTTGTTTTTGTGACATCATATCGACATCTAACATTCATAAAACCAATAGAAATAAATTTATCCTCTCAATTAAAGGCTGGCATGGCTTAAGCGTGTGACCCATAAAGACTCGATACCACACATACATGTTCGGGAACTTACCAAACAATAACCAACAATGGGACCATGGATGCCCATGATGGCTCCTGTGTGTTCACGAAGATCGAGGGAACCTTACAAGTTACTCATTGCACTTATTCTCTTAACTTCACGATACCAGTGATATCACGAGGTGAGACTATGTGATCTAGTCTGATTAAACTCATTGATCATAACACATATAAAATTTGTTACCGATATTGTTCTCTTTTCTCATCCATATCCCCGATGTCCTTGTGATAAATCAAACTATGCCTAGACAAACGATTGGTTGACATCGATGATACTGAGAGGGCCCATAGCATATATATCTCTATCGTCTAGAGGATTTAAGTACCAGTCTTGAACAATCTCAGTTCCATTACACTTTCTAGATTATACCCAAATGTCAATGTTGTGATCCCTAGTTACGGCTAGAAGTTTGATGGCATCCAAAGTATAACTTTAGATCGTGCGGTCACTGGGTATTCTCATAGTATAGGAATTATAGTCAATGAAAACTTCATATGTACTTTGATAAATACATTACAATTTTTTACTCTCTTTTAGCAAGATCATATACTTGGGTCGGTTTAGTACTATTGTTACCCTAACAATAAACTCTTATGTTTTTCAAGACTTTAACTAAGTCCATGGTCAGGAAAACATGATCATCTCACAAACCATAAGCTAATGTTAGAGAAAAGACTAGGAATTCTTGTTTGTTTATGTCTTCACACTCGCACAAAGATTTTCCTTTGAAAACTCACTTTTCAAGTGTTATAGCGGTTGTAGCAAGATGACATAAACTTAATTTAGAACTTGGAGATAGAAAATAACTGAATATTATTGTCTCTAGGGCATAACTCCAACAAACCACATGTACAACGAGAAGACCTTGAAAGAATAATTTATATATCAAACGAGTTGATGTTGCACGTTGCAAAGTACCATGGAATATCATGATCCATATTTCAAACAAAAAGGAATGCATCTAGTACACTTGGGCACATTGCTTTGGAGCATATTATGGAGGCAATGTGCATGATCACATATGCTGTCATGCTGATTCCATTGATGAGATTGTCTAGATCAAGGAGAACACAAATATACCGGGTTTGTGAAGAATGGTGAAAGCCGTGGTTCTAATATTTGGAAAGGAGTACATTGCGATCCGCAAATGCAGAAGGCACCAAAAAGCTTATGGCAATTGGGGCTTCAAGAGAGTTAGATGGAGAATAAGATTCTCATTTTGCATGACACATGCAATTCTCTTACCATCTTTCGGAGGACAATATCATTCTTAGATTATGGATTTTAAATTACTAATTTGGATTACCTCGGTCTCACAATGACATCGATGTCCTGAAACAAATATCCAGTCTTTGCATGGTTAGTTGGTGGTGATGCTCGACCGGTGATCTTTCAAGTCAATGACCATCAATGCACAATCAGATACTATCTTGGAGATGGCACACATTGTTATCATGCATGTTCCACATTTGTGAAGGCAACATCAAAACCTCAAGGTACACAAAGAACAACACTTCGCCAATTTTCAAGAAATAATGACGAATGATATGGAGACAAAACTTAGAGTGCTACACTCTTAGTTTTTCAATTGTTTGTGGACTTGCTCGTTAATGCGATAAAAAAATTGTGGCATACGATGAACATTGTTTAATCATGCACACAATGACAACAGAGAATGAATGAGGTCAAGATAAAGATTTTGAGTAAGAGAACCAATGAACAACTATGAGCATTGAACGAAATACTAATTGAGGGCATGTATTTCTTGTGGTGCATCAAATGACCGAATACTGCACAACACATGAAAAAAATCAAGTTGATCCGGTGAAGCATCTGTGGGAGCTCTACATGCAATATTTTCTTAAATATTTGTTGTATATAGACCATATGTTATGCTTGTATTCGAATTTCAAAAATCTTTGAATCGTTGAATTGTATGTGTAACCAACATAAATGTTTGAGTGACTATGATGTAATTTTTTAGCTATTCTAGACATATGCGCAATAAGTGAGAGAGAGAGAGAGAAAGAGAGGGGGGGGGAGAGAAAAGAGATATAAAGTACAAATTGTTACTTCACTATATGAGGCTAAAAAGTGCCTTCGGTATACTCCTATTTCATAGGAGGTATGAAATTATTGATAGTCTCCTCGGGATGCTATCAATGAGCTCTTTAAGATTCGGATGCAGCTCCTAACATACCACTATAGCGAGTAAATTGCAAAAATCACCATAATTGGTGAATGTTATCAACGCTTCAATAAGAACCACCATATTTGATGCATTTTGACGGGCCTTTGTCGACATTTACCCGATTGTGGTGGTATTAAGTAATTAACTCAGTTATAACATTTACATCATTAGTACAAATCTAGTCAATTACAAGTATACCCCGTGATTTCAGCGGAGATCTCTCTTGTGATAATTGAAAGGTGTAATATGCATGAAACATGAAGTTTGTCTATATGAATATGCAAGATTTTATTTATCACAATTGTCGAGAGGCTAAATTTAGTCGACATAAAATAGTTGTGTATTTGACCAATTAAAGACCACGAAGGTTTAAGAATGCACCTGATTTATTTTACATGAGTATTAGTTAAATCCGTAGATAAGATGAAATCATGGGAACAATAATTGAATATTGGATAGCTTGAACTAAAATATGGCATGCATGTTTCCGCATTAAAATTTTGGGAACCTCATGACCGTGGAAGAACATGTAATCACAAATACCAATTACACGCTTTTCATTGTTGAAAAAACAGTAATATAAAATTACTTGGTTGACTGCAACAATTAAGGAGAAACTGTTTGTGGTGTTCTTGTTGTGTACTCTCTTAGTCCCGTTTTATAGGGTGTTTTGGCAAACCAATTAATCTATACAAAACTCCTTATAAAAAGGGATAGAGAAAATATTATTTAATTATCTAATTTTATAGTACGATGGTGTGATCTTGTTAATTGGATAACTAAGTGCGTGACTATTAGGATACATGAAACGAGACAAGGCACGATGGGTGCAAAATCCTAGTGATTCGATGCCCGGATGAGGTCTTGGGCCAGGCTAGCGCACTCATCAAGGAGTTCAGAACCAGGCCCGCCGAAAACGACCAAATCGATAATTTCTGTGTAGCCAGGCCTGGTGGAGCGCCATGGCTGCACGCGCGCGGATGAGCGGGAGACGGCGTGTCGCTTCTGAAACGCGCGCCATAATTCCCATCACCTCTCATTCTCCCACTTTTAGTCCTCTTAATCACCTTCAGTCTCTCGCTCATGTCCTCTCCTCTCTCTGGTGGCGGTTTCTCATCCACCAACACATCAAAAAAACCGCGGCGATCACCTGTGATGGAAGATGAAGGCCGGACACCTCCTCCTCCTCCTCCTCCTCCTCCTCCTCTCTCTCTCTCTCTCTCTCTCTCTCTGTCTGTCTCTCTCTCTCTCTCCTCTCTCTCTCTCGCGCGCGCGTAAGGCATGACCTCAAGGCTTTTGTCCATGGCCGTATTACCTCTAACATATCATATAACACTCATATGCCTTGTAGATCTAAACTCATGCAACATCTTTTATATGGTTATTTTTTAGTTAGGGTTTAATAACTAAATGATTTGGGGATTTTGTTGAGTTAGGGTTTCATGCTGACTTGATTTGGGGATTTCCTATGGTTTAGGGCTTAGATTTGGGGTTTTCCCTGCTTATTTCATCTATGGAAGATGATAATTTTGCATGGTTTGAATAAACTATGCATTAATTTTATATACCTATGATAAAATTATGCAATGTTAAATGCAAGGGATTACCTTAAAGTACCTAGCAGTGTTTACAAGGATACTATTTGTCCATGCTCCCTGGCAGTGTGGAGTAATCGCTTTGCACTATTTTTGAAATGTTCTTATGATACTTGCATTTGTGTTTGATCTGAGTGCCAAACATTAACACATGCCACAAAATTAATCCTAGGGATGCCCTTTAGTACCCCGTGTTGTGCAAAAATAAAATAACATATGCATGAACTGTGGTACTAAGGGATTATCTCTTGAGAGTTGTGTGATACTATGGCGAATGATTAAGATGTGGCACACCATTAGTGCAATGGGTGATCCTATTGTACCTTGTGCATTATACACGAACGTTGTCTTTGCATATTTTTTGTATATTAGTATCTTCTCTTGGTACATTATTTGTGTGTGATTTGTTACTATGAGGCCCCCAATTATGTATTTCACGGTATTGCATGAGCCAATGATTAAAATGTGGCACACTAGTAGTGCAAGGGGTGATCCTAACATACCTTGTACATTGTACAAGCACATTGCTCATGCACGTTTCTTGGTAATGTAAAATCTTCTTTGCATATTCTATGTGTGCTTGTTATTATGAGGCTTCTTTTTTTACGCTTGTTGTTCATTTCAAGCATGTATGCTTCTATTTTGTATGATCTAGGGAGGGATCCAAGAAAACGGGTAAAGGAAGGGCGGACAATGTTGGCCATTACGATGAGGAGATGATCTATAAAAATTTCTCCATGGTGCTGATCGCACCTAGCTTAGGGGTGCTTCCTATCCCTGAATTCTTTAGGCCATACTCGGGGTAGGTCCCAGGGAAGATAACCATCAGGAGGAACACATGGTGCATTTGGTGCTGGGTTGCACAACGGGAATTAAAAAATTTCGCCAAACTTGCTACGCAACAACCAAGACCCTGCTATGCAGATATAAGTGAATATAAAATTCCAAGATCTAGTTTACGAAATCGTGTACCATACACTGTAGTAGCAGAAGAGGTGTCGATGAAGAGTAGATGAAGCTTGTAGAATATCCTCACGCACAAGCCTGTGGGTGAGGATGTTGCAGATCGAGGGTCTCACGTGTTACCCCTCTGAGAGTATGCACACAAACTTCCGGGCAAATTCTGCAGCGCTTCGCCATCCAGGACTTAGCGTTGAAGGTGTATATGAAGGTGGAGTTCTCAACACATGAGAGAGAGAGAGAGTAATTAGAAGCTAGGTCTAATCGGGAGAGGAACACCTCAACCCAATTAGAAGAATCTCTAATCCAATTAGAGGAAGCTCCAATATAATTAGAGGAAGCTCTAATCCAATTAGAAGAAGCTCTAATCCAATTAGAAGGGATCTAATTAGATTGCTCTAATTATTTTTATAATTAATAGAGAAGTTCTAATCCAATTAGAAGTGTTGTAATTAGAAGCTCTAATTAGTCTTATAATTATTAGGGAAGTCTCTAATTCAATTAGAAGTGCTCTAGTTAGTCCTCTAATTCTTCTAGCGAAAGAGAGAGAGGCTTGAGAGCCAATTGTATGTTTTCTAAAGAGAGGAGGGGTGTGGATTATATAGTGGGTCAAGGGAGGGAACCTGCCATGGGGAGGAGGTCGGTTTACCCTCCTCTCCCTTGGCCGCACCAAGTCTCCTAGGAGACTTCAGATTGGACTCCAAAGTGGAGTCCAACCCCCTCCCTTTTTCCCTTTCCTTTTTCTTTTTTCCCAATCATTTATTTCTCAAATAAATTAGGTAAAATATCCAGGGAAAGTTAGTGCATATTGTGAGACCACGGGTCCCACCTAACATCCCCTAAATTTAGGGTTTGCCCAGAGGAGGAAATCTGCCCCCCTCCGGCATTGCTCCCATTTATGGAAAGTCCCCCAGAACTCTTCCGGAACCCCGTGACCCCTATAGATAAAATCATCGATATTATCTTCCAATGTCAGAAATATATTTCCGACATCTCGGGACATCTCATGCCCCCCTACATTTTCTCCATAAAGCGTGCAACCTCAATTTCTCTTTCATAACAACTCCGAGATAAATTTCGGTAGTAATAGAAACTGGTCCTATCACTCCGGGACATCTCATTCCCTTGTTAAAATTTCTCTCCGATAAATAAAATATATCTATCACTCAAAAACACCGTTCGGGTGGTACTCCTAGTTGATCCGGATCTACCGGTATACACAAAATTAAGTCCAAACTTAAGTGTGTTTCCCCTACAAGTTCGATAGTGTGTGGACATGAAAATGGAAACTCTTTCATTTTCAACAATCAATAACGGGTACGTGGACACCCATATTGAATCTCACATACTAAACGAATAAACTGTTGAACATGTAAGTTATTATACAAATCTGCCATTACTCACGATACCGAATTTACCCGAGACTATTGATTCCGGTTTTTCCTGTGAAACAATCTCTAGTTCACTAATACCTTTGTCTCGTCTCGTTATCCAGTAAGTTTCCTATTTCTCATTTCCGTATTATGATATCCCACATGATGTATCATCATCATGCATTTTCTGTAGAACTTATGGATATCAAGAATACCGAGTGGATCCACGTATGTATCTCTCTTTTTACGGAGTAATCCCCATATGAGAACATCGAGGTAATATACTCCTTTAGAATTACCCAGTAACTACCTTTATGTCCACCCAATTTACTTTGTGACTCTTGATAGCACCAAAGTAAAACCTCAAGAATATATTATTTCGATAACCTCATGGTCAAAGGATGCATTGTAATATAACCGTCCTGTGATATGATTCTAAGGACAAAATGTCTTATGCCCTGTTTGGTTGCATAGAATTGGCCTCTGAATTGGCTTTTCGGAATTGGGAACCTCAATTCTAGTGTTTGGTTGTAGTCTGTATTGAGATGTGGTATTGGAAACCAATTCAGAGCGCCTCCCCCCTCACGGCCAACTTACCGGTTCGCCAATTCAGAGCCCTGGAGCTCTGTATTCGCTCGGAATCGGCCCCTTTCTCGCTCCCGACCCCGCGCTGGAGGAGGCGACCACAGCGGCGCCGCCAGGTACCACGTAGCTGCACCGGTTGAGCACGGCGTACCTCCTCTCGAGACAGTCGAGCAGCCGCCCCGGCGTCGCGATGACCACCTCGCAGCCCTGCCGGAGCCTGAACCCCTGCTCCTCGATCGGCTGCCCGCCCACGACGGACACGACCCTGATGCCGAGGTAGGCCGCGAACTTGGACGTCTCCCTCTCGATCTGCTGCGCCAGCTGGCGGGTCGCCGCCTCGCTCACAATCGCCGGCATGCGCGCGACGTATGAGAGCATGGGGAGCACGAAGGCGGCAATCTTACCCGATCCCGTCTGGGCGACGCCGATGACGTCGCGTCCCTTGAGGCCGAGCGGCACGGCCGCCATCTGGATCGGCGTCGGCGTCCCGTACCCGGCCCTGTCGATCGCGCGGAGCAGCTCTGCGCCGAGCCCGCTCTCCGCCCAGCTCCGCATCGGCCGGGGCGCGCCGGAGAAGGAGCCCTTGTAGGAGATGCCGTGGTCCTCGCTCAGGATCCGCCTTGTCCGCCCAAAAGTAGAGGGATGAGATGAGTTGAGATAGAGCATCGTCGGCAGACTGATTCCCGCACGCCATGGACGACGGTGGTGGTCCAGGACCCGATTGGTTTTTTGAAATTCTTTTCAGGGATCTCTGTGTACATTATTGAAATGGTAAAATTCAATTCCACATGATGTACATCCAAACAGGATTTGGAATTCCATTCTAGCCTTGAATCTACTGACGAATACCATGCGCATCCAAACAGCAAAACTGGAATTCCATTGAAATCGTTGATTTGGTATTCCATTGCCAATTCAATTCTGCGGCGAATTCTGCGCAACCAAACAGGGCATTATTGGAATCTCTTAGCATATCAATCTACTTAGGGAATACCCAGCTATATTGTTCTCTTCCAACAATATGCTATTCATTGATGTTGACAAAAATAATGTCCATGATCAGGAAAATATAATCATCAAACATCCAATGAATTAGTCGTAAAAGGCAAGATTAGGGTTTCTTTCTGTGTTCATGTTACTATACATGAGCGTGAGTTTTCCTATGAATCTCATATCCAGGAACCACGTCAGTTATAGCATAGTAATATGAATCATAATTATGAAACAAATGTATAAATATTATTGCCTTTTGGGCATACATCCAACACTTTAGACATCATGGAAGAACTAGTTCAATGGCAAAACCGTTCTTGAACAATTCTAGCCTGCATTCTCCATTGCTGACCGGCTCAAAATTGACTACTTTCACACCTTAAAAAGGAAGGTCCAAGTGAATTCAAAATAGTCATCTTCGACTGCGGTTGCCGTGAGCTGTCAAAGAACTGCCATAAGCACCCAAAAGTTACCGAGAAGATCGTCACACGGCTGAGGAGTTAGTGGTTCATCTTATCCAGTTCCTGTTAATAGTTGGTATTGATCATGTTGTGAACTATCTCCACGTCTATTCCGTGGATTATGGTATGCTGTGTACTATGTTTGTGGATTATGGTACTTGCCACACTTGAGATTCGTATTTTATTAATTATGTTGCATGCTAAAGACACTTGAGATGAGCTTGCCATAGTGGTAGTTATGCAGCCAACCAAATATACTTATTTGTTTTAGAAGATACAAACACCTAACATAACATGACTCGAGGAGTGGCTCTCCTTCAACAAACCCTTGGAGCTTAGTTCTAGGAAGCGAAAATTTGTTAGGGAACCAATCACGCCCTTAAAAGACGATGTGGAAAACAAAAGGACTTTGTTAACTTGCACGTATAGATAAAGTATCATTAATAGATGTTAGGGGACATGATATGAACATTTTGGATGGTTTAGAAAATGGATGATGTGGATATCTGATATCTTAGGTGTTGAGATATCACACATGTTTTTTTTGTTTTGTTTATAATAGGATCTATAGATAGGTATTTCTTTTTGACAAAAAAAAAACCGCAGAAAGAAAACTGTATATTGACATAACGCTTGGCACTTTGTTTTTTTTTCCCGTAGGGATGCATGTGCAACTATTATAGTTATACGGGACACGCGTGCATTATGGTCCTCTTAATAAGATGCTCCGTCTAAAAATTCCCCTACCTTTTTGCCCATTCAGTCTCATAGTACTACTTCAATCTCATATTCCCCATGTAGAGTTGGAGCTATATCCATTAGCCCCTCTCCTTCCCTCTTCCTCCTCCAGCTCGGCCTCGTCCCTTCTCTCAGTTTCGAGTGTCAATAGCAGCGGCAGCGTCAGCTTGCGATCTTGCGGAGTTCGTGGGTGGGATCGACGATGTCGGATCACATGGATTCCGGTATAAAGCTCTTCGGGCGGGTGATCCCGTTGGTCCCTGAGGCTGTGCAACCTGGGTTGCCGGAAGCGGAGGCACCGGCCAGCTCCGAACAACCGCTGCCGCCGCCGCCACCGGAGTTGGAGACATCAGCGCCTGTGGACGTTGAGCCAGAGTATCGTGAGGTTAGTTGCTTCAGGAGAGGCTTTTGTTTGATCGACAACTCAATATGCATGTTCCTCGATTTCCCCTGTATAAAATGAAACAACCGCATCTTTTATCTCATCATGTTTAGAATCTAGCATGTCGCAAAAAAAAAAAAGTTCTTTAGCTAGAATTTAGCAGTTGAATTTGAGAAACAGGATGGGCTGGAGGTTCAGGTAAATCGCCTGGATGGATGTGCATGCTGATCATGAGCCTGGCAACATAAATTAAATTGGGTTTGGATCTCAGTAGCGGATAGGTCCAAAAGTCCGTACACTGTTACACGTCGGTTTCTCTAATTTTGGTTCTATCTTTGTGTCCGAAAAAGAGCTGCTACAAAAGTTCTCCTGGTTGTGGGGTTTGGAGGGCAATAATTGTAGTACCATGCAGTGGATGCTCATTAAAGGGATTAAGAATTCTTCTTTCATTTATATATATCATTTGTGAGATGTTTCCTTTCATTTGTATTCGATAAAATGAAGTTGAACATGGAATTATATATTTCAGATACAAAATTATCGATTTCGGGTTCTGTGAGTTTTTTCGCTTTGATTTTGCGCATGAACAGAACACTGTTCGTGATTGCATAGCATATGTTGTCTACATATAGATGACTGTGCGAGGAGACGGCATAGTTGGTAGGGTGGTGTCATGCTGCTTCCTCACAAGTACTTATCAGTTATAGCGCAAACGAAGTAATACATGCAAAATCTAGCTTCTTCCGAGCATGTGGTGGTCCCTCCGGGGCCTTTTTATCTTCATTTATCCAAGAGTGGTCAGCTAGCTTAGCTAGGGGCTTCTCTCTTGAGTAAGAGGTCCAAAACACTTTGGTTTTGCTAAAACGGGCCAAGGAATATGTGTGGCAGACCATACATATGTCACTATATGCTAGCTGGTCTTCGGTATATTTTTTTTCTAAAGCAACTTCTAAGCGTCTATTGCATTGTTGCAATTAGCTGATGGAATTTGAATCCAAGCAGCAAGACTTGAATCCTGTGATGGATTTGAGGATTTCTGTGGGTTTCTTAACCCTTTCTTGCCATGCTTAAACTTGCATCCTATGTTAAGTGGCTAGTATTGGAGGACACAAGCTTTCTATGGGTGGTGTGGCAACAGGATCAATACATAAAATCTTTCCCTAATAAGACTAGTTGATGTGATCAATAACCTGTTTTAGGCCTGTTGGTGCATCTGGACAAACATAGTGTTCTTTTTTTTTTGCCGGGAGACAAACATAGTGTTCTCTCCACTGTTAGATTTGTTAGATGTAATATGTCAACTTCTGTTCTGTTTTGAGTTGAAGTACTCCTTTAACAGTATCGTGGTAATCTTGCAGGATCAACACAAAGAAACCAAAGACAAAGCCGATAGTCAAATGATTGTTGATGTGCCAGAAGAGAAAGAAGACAGTGGAATGAAGGGTGATGAACTAAGAGAGAAAGAAGACAAGAATGAGATGGAGGTTGATGCACCAAAAGCCGGCTCATCTACCTTGGACCCCAAGGAAGACAACTATGCCCAGATAAGTAATTCTGAAGAGAAAGCAGCATCAGAACCGAACGAGGAGAATGAGAAGACATCAAATGATGAATCAGGCGAGGATAAGGTGCTCAAGAAGCCGGATAAGATTATACCCTGTCCTAGGTGCAACAGCATGGATACAAAGTTTTGTTATTACAACAACTACAATATCAATCAACCTAGGCACTTCTGTAAGAACTGTCAAAGGTATTGGACTGCAGGGGGGACTATGAGGAATGTACCTGTCGGTGCTGGGAGGCGCAAAAGCAAGAATTCCTCGATGCACTACCGCCAGTTGTTGATGACCCCTGATTGTTTAATGGGGTCTAGAGTAGACATCTCTAACACATTGAATCCAGAAGCCCTTGCATCTCTGCCTTCTATCCCGACACAATCAACAAGTCGAAATGAAACAGTTCTCAAATTTGGGCCTGAGGTGCCACTTTGTGAATCGATGGCATCAGTACTGAACATTGAAGAGCAGAATCTCACTAATGCTGGATCTGTACCTAGAGATGAAGCTAGGGAAGATAAGTCTTGTGCGTCTTCTACGAGACCAAACAACGGGTTACCTGCAAACCCGGTCCACGTTGATAAGAACGGAGCACCTGTTTACTATAATGGAGTTGGTCCGGTGCCTCAGTATTACCTTGGAGCTCCTTTCATGTACCCTTGGGGCATGGGATGGAACAACCTTCCTGTAATGGTGCCGGGTGGAAGTGTGCCCGAGTCTGCTTCTCCATCAGAAAGCTGCAGTACAAGTTCAGCTCCATGGATGAACTCTCCCATGATGCCTGGCTCAAGATTTCCTGCACCGGCATTTCCATATCCGCTAGTTCCACCTGCCCTTTGGGGTTGCTTACCAAGCTGGCCAGCCACGGCATGGAACACACCCTGGATCGGAACCAACGGGGGCATATCGCCGTCTGGGTCAAGCAACAGCAGCTGTTCAGGCAATGGGTCTCCTACTCTGGGGAAGCATTCCAGGGACTCCAACCCACTGAAAGACGACAAGGAGGAGAAATCACTGTGGGTTCCCAAGACGCTCCGCATCGACGACCCTGATGAGGCGGCGAAGAGTTCCATATGGGCAACTCTCGGCATCAAACCTGGGGATCCTGGCGTCTTCAAGCCTTTCCAATTCAAGGGTGAGAGCAAGGGCAAGCCAGCAGATGCACGTCCTGCTCACGTTTTACAGGCGAATCCTGCGGCATTTTCTCGGTCGCAGTCATTCATGGAGAGTTCTTAAACTCATGCATGTTATACTTTGTTTTTTTGGCAACACGGCTTGTACTAGTAAAATTGTACATTTAGTATAGCTTCACGATATGTGAAAAGATCAAAGGAGAGCTTTTTGAATAGCCACTAACCTCCAGTGGAGCTTGCAAAGAGCTTTCATGAGAACTTCCTTCAGGTGTGTATTGTAAATACTTGACAAACTGGTTATGTAAAACTGTACTTAGATCAAGTCAGGAGTATGCTGGTGCAAGTTGTAAACAGTTAACATTGCTACTGATGACAGCTATTTATAGTATCAAATAAATGGTTTGAGATGTCCAGCATCGCTACCCCTTTCCAGATAATTGTTCCTGTGTTTCACAATATTTGTAACTGGCCAATTTGAAATTTCCTGTATGAATGAATACTTCCTTTCCCCAATATGAAGGGCCAAATAATACCATAGCTCAGTTAAATCAGTAGTAACTTGGATTAATCAAAGTACATAAGAGTTATCCAAATTCTGCAAGATCTGGATCTACAATGCCTGCTCATGAGATACACATGTTTTACAGGAGAGACGTGACACTGCAACCAAAGTAACTCAACAATGACCAAGTCTTCTGTTTCCAGGATTAACATCAATACTACACACAGTTCAATATTTTTGCCGTCCTACATATCAGCCTGCAGTACACGTAGAGTCAGGCGACGGTATCAGAAATATTCTAGCTATAAGTCCAGAGTGTGTAGAAGCGTCAGGCATCATAGGAAGAACATCCAATGTGATAGGCCTCCTGATGATCTGACCCAACGTTTGATGTCTTGTGGTAGGGGCGGTGGACCGGGGGTAGAAGCAGAGCCAAGGACTTGTCCATGAGCAGAAGGCGTCGGCATTTACTGCATGTCGAATAATGCAATGTTAATTATCTGTACAGCAGAAATGTTGACGATAACATGATGCGACCTAAGTTAAATATGCAGGGGGGTTACCTGCAGAGTTTTGTAAATAGAGTCTGATAATCAGCAATCCAGCGCTGCAAAATTTTGAATTCTTGTTAGTACTCAACAAAAAACAACGTTAAATTGTTGCAAAACTTGCAAGGGCAGTATAAAAAACTGTGACTGAGTTTATAGTGCCAAGCAAGTTTTGGCAACGACTGGACGGCTGTCCTAAAATACTTATCACAACGACCAATAATTGTTACAGCTCACCAATAACAGAGGAAGTGCTTTGCTGGGCTCAACACTGACGAAGTACTGCAATGCCTTGTCAGCATGCTCCTACATAATCAAACCGGAGTATTCAGTACACCCATGTTTCACTTCCAGTGCCTCTTATGGGAACAAATAATAAAATGAAAGAACATGAAAGAAGCATGTACCGTCACATGCTTAAAAACGTGATGCACAGACACGCCTCTAGCATGAAGGTAGCTTCCTCCCTAAAAGAAGAGGCACAACATCTGTCAGGAATAATATCTTGCCCACTCATTTTATCAACTTTGCCCATAAAGTGTATCATGGGAGCATACTAACACAAAAAAAGTGATCTTGCTACATAAGCAACTGCTTGTTATCAAGTATAAACACACACTGCCAGCACCCGTGCATGGCTGCTTATGCAAAGTTTATAAAATCGATGTGACTGGAGTCAGCGTAGGGAGAAATTCTTACCTCAGTGGGAGAGAAGAATGCAACAGCATCAGGATCACTAGATCCTGCAGGATGCAATGACACTAAAGCTCTAAATATTGAAGGAACCAGCAACTCAATTACTGCAACCTGATCCATGGGAGCCACCACAGAACCAGGTCTTGATTTGCCCATATTTTGCAGGTTCAACTCTTTAGATGGATCCACAAAGTCATCATCCATCAGAGATGCTAATGATGAAGCTCGTTTTGACCAATCCAAACGTCGATATGTGAATATTTTCATATTGGGTACTTCATTTTCCAGATTCTTAAGTATCTCAGGCAAAGTTTTTTCTTCTAACTCTCCATTGCCTGCAGACAACCTTGGCCTTTTAGCAATACCAGATTCACCATCATGGAGATGGCTAAAAACTTCATCTTCCAGGTGTGGAAAGAATCTTCTTTTCTGGTCGGTGAAGGCCTTGAGAGCTAACCTGAAAACAACATCAAATCAGCATGAACCCATAACCCAAAGTTTCCTGCCAAGTTTTTGGGTAATTAGCGAGGAAGAGATCCAAGAAAAATTACTACCATTCTATTTTAAGGAGTAACACTATACAACAGCATTGAAAATACATTTCACTACTTATATGGTTGGCAGTGCTCACCAAGGCACTAGGACTACGTGGGTTGAGCCGCTTTAGCCACTTAACTGCAGCGGCTCACCGCGATGGCCACATATGCGTTTTTTGCGGGCGGCGTAAGTGGGTTTGCCGGATGACGCTGCCACTTACATCATGAGTGCCTAGCACATAATAACTGAATAGGCAGGCCTATGAAGGGCTAGTCGCCCACCTAAGTGGGATAAATCAGCTAGGTGGGAGGGAGTCGCCCAATACTCAGGTGGGCACGTCGGTCGCCTTTTAGAGCACTGATAATTGCACACGACTCTCCTAGATAAGGCCTATGGCATCACTTCTGGTGGTGGTCGGTGACGACCCAAAGTCGCAGTGGAAAGGGCTGTCTTGCTGCTACAGCTCATTTCTTGGTGGCTGTGGAAACAGTAGCATATGCACAACTTCCATGGGGAGAACAAATGTACGTCGTCTGTTCAACACCATCAAGGAAGAAGCAATGCTTGGGTGACCATAGGTGTCGCCAAGTTAGGACATCTTTACCTCATTCTTACTTATGTAGGCATTGTGTTTCCATTAGGTGGCCTTGTATTTGTACATATAGGGCCTGTTTGGATCGGTGCCGACGGTTACCGTACCAAAAAATTGGCGTTGACTGGTGATTTCGGCCAGCATTTGGATTGAGGCCCAATCATAGAAGCCACGCCAAAATATTGGTTGCCACCGCTGCTTTTGCGTCCAGACGCGGGTGAAACGGTGGCGGCCGAGTCCCTCGCCAAAATATTGGCGCGCCCTCGATTTGGCGGGGCTAGCATAGGCGTAAAGCAAACAGGCCCATACTCTTTCTAATCTCAAAGTATTGAGGCACAAAGTTTTTTGCAAAGTCAGAAAAAAAAACCTTTTGCGGATCAAATTACAAATAAAGAGTAAGCCAAACACCATAGAAGTAAATAAGTAATGAATTTCACCTAGTTCTGTCAACAGCTGATGCACCAGCTTGGCCTGCCAATTGACGCTTCCAAGCATATGCTACAACAGCACCATCTGGGCACACAAGTGGCATGTGCAAGCCCCACGAATTGCCTCGAGCTTTAAGGGCCCCATTTAGAACTCCGGAATCTTCCAATTGCCTTGCTAACAGCAAAATAAAAATAAAATGAATTACTCACTACCAAAGAGATGATAAAAGAAGTAAATAATATTTGTTAGGCTGCAGCTGAACCTGAAAATGACTACCCCTCAATCACTGATCAAGAAATGCGTGACTTTAAATGAAAAGTTAAAAAACATCAAACATATTTGGCAAGGACGCACATAACCTAGCAGTAGAACTGTGTCGATGATTACTCTAATTCATCCAAAAAGTGGGAGCATGATAAACACCAAATGTTACAGTTATCAAAGAATTGGAAGTCCTAATGCGTGAAACTTCTTAATTAATTTCAGTAGGAGAATAACATGAATACATCACAAAAGATATTCTGCTCAACATTATTCAAGTTGGTTCCAGACACCTCTTTAGTTTTCAAGCTCTTAAAAGTAACATCACATGACTTATTAGCCTTATCTAGTAAATTCAAGGTTTTCACAAAAGTTAACTATTACATGTAATATTACCTAGTAACTTTAGGGCCTCATTAAGAATGAAAATTCACAAGTCTTTGATCTACATGTGGATACATAGATTATACTGTCACATACGTTCATGTTCTGCACAGAAAGTATTATGAAGCAGACTATCCAACTGTGCAAAATTTCATCTTCAATTACAAATGTGTTTCTCTGCCGGACTGATCTTGTGGGGCGATAATCTAGCCTCACGTTATGGCCCCGGGTCACACTAAAACAACAGTTTCTGAATGCTAATTCTAGCCACAGCAGTTCAACATAATATTGTACCAGAGCCAGGTACTAAATATGACTCTACGAGTTATCGGATAGATCAATCGATATCTTCAGAAAAGCCAGAAATGCCTAAAACATCCAATGCCATCGATCAAAGTTAAGTGGCTAAGCGAATTATAAGCCCAGGGGCATTGGGAAGGAACATGTATTTAGATTCTATCGAAATCAGAGCACGACCTCATTCTACACTTCTCAATACATTCGGGTCAAATTTGATCAAGGATCATCGTTTGCCTTGCTGAGGCCAAACTATATGTCAATAACGACAAAATAAGATCAGAATCGGGCTGAAATTAACTCTGTCTAACCAAATTACTTCCGAAGTCCAAACATTGACCCGCAAAAAGAGTAGAAGATATGGAAAAAAAAAAATCAGCATTCTGAAAAAACTAAAACGATATGCATATCTAGAGGAATAACCAAACCCTATAACTTACCAAGTTTCTACAGAATCAGCCACACAACACAAACAAGCTTAGCCAGAATCACATGTATCAATTTTCCGAAGATAATCAAGGCAGGAACTAATTTCCACCACCTCAGCGATGTCCTGATTTAGATTTAGGGCAGATGCACACGGGCAGAAGATGGGAGAGTGGTTGTTCTCCTCAACCTTCAGAAATCATCCTAGCAGAGTTCATTTCCTAAGCTCCTAAACATTCATGCTCATGTAACCACCCGAAGGAGCTCACAAGGAACTTCCGGATCAAGACGGGATAGCGTGGGAGCGGGCGTGGGCGGAGAGGAGTACCTGCCAAGGGCGCGGAGGTCGTCGAAGTGTTGCTGCATGGCGACCTCCTCCTTGGATACGGCTTGCTCGTTCTTTTCGATGTGTTGTTGGGCGCTGTGCGGCGGCGCGCTGGCGGCGACGAAGAGCGCCTCGAGGAGGCGGTCCGCGCCGAGCCGGATGTCCGCGATGATCCTGCCCGCGCGGCCCAGACGCTCCATCGCCTGCGCCACCTGCTTCGGCGGCGCGTCCCCGCCCTCCGTCTCGTGCGCGCGCGCCGCCGGCGCCGGCGCAGCCACCGCCATCGCCGCCTGCGACTGCTGCATCATACTCGCGGAGATGGGGGAGTCGTCGTCGTGGACGGTGGCTAAACCGTGCGGCCATTTACCAGCGCCAGCCCAGAGTTGAAAGAAGGGGCCCAAAACAATCTGGACTAAAGTAAGCCCATCATGTTGAATTCACACATTCTATGGGCCTAGGCCAACGCAGGGGCCCAGACTAGGTGATTCAGGTGCAAGTGAGCTCGGATACAGCCCGGCCCAGATCCGACACCGCAATGGCAATCGGTTTTCCGAAAAGGAAAACGCTCTTCACTGCGGCACTTCGAAGTTCGAACACTCACACTCCAACCGCGGCAGCAGCCCACCGACGCTCGCCATGGGCTTCCCCGGCGGCGAACCCCCTCCACCGCCGCTGCCGACTCTCATTAAGCTCGGAAGAGCGGTCACCGCGCGCCATGTGGACCGGCTCCTCGCCGCGCTCCTCCGCCGCCGCAGGCACCGTCTCGTCGGCGCCCTCGCCTCCCAGGCGCTCGCCAACTCCCTGCGCCCCACCCCGCGCACCCACCTCCTTGCTGCCTGCGCGCTGCTAGACTCCTCCCGCCCCCATGACGCTGCTCGGCGTCTCGCGCTCGCCGGTCCGGCCTCCTCCGCACGTCGCCTCTGGGATGCGCTGCTCCGCCGTGCCTTCACTGAGCATGGGGACCTGCGCCACGCGCTGGAACTTATCTCCACTAGCGTCGAGGATCACGGAGCTGTACTTTCTCCGTCCACGTACCGTGCGATGATATCGGAGTTGTGTGCCAGCGGGGACATGGCCGGGGCGCTCAAGGTGTTTGATATAATGACCACGAGAGGGTGTCAGGTGGACGATGGTGTTTGTAGTGTGATTGTTTCTGGTTTCTCCAAGGTCAGAAAGGCTGACGCTGGGTTGGAGTTCTATGATAGGGTGATGAAGGATGTCAGCGGGGCTGAGCCAGGCCTGGTGACACTGACTGCAGTTGTCAATTTGCTCGCGAGGGAGGGGAGAATTGGTGAGGTGGCAGAGCTGATAAGGGATATGGAACGGAAGGGTATGATGGGTGATGAAGTGTTCTACAGCAGCTTAGTTCATGGATACATGAGGTGTGGCCTGTTGATGGAAGGGCTCCGGGAGCATCGGTTGATGTTAGAGAAGGGTATTTCAGCTGATGTGGTTAATTATACTACTGTTATTGATGGGATGTGTAGAGAAGGGAGTGTGGAGAAAGTAATGGGGTTCTTAGATGAGATGGAACGAAGGGGTGCTAAGCCGAATTTGATCACTTATACCTCACTTGTTGGTGGTTTCTGCAAGAGGAACAGGTTGGAAGATGCCTTTTCCATAGTGAGGAAACTGGAACAAACAGGTGTAGTGGTGGATGAGTATGTGTATTCAATTTTAATCGATGGATTGTGCAAAAAGGGTGATTTGGATAAGGCTTTCTCTTTGCTTGGAGAGATGGATGGCAAGGGGATAAAAGTTGGGATTGTGACTTACAATGCTGTAATAAATGGTTTGTGTAAGGCTGGTGACACTACCAAGGCTGTTGAAATATCTGAAGCTGTCACTGGTGATAATTTCACATATAGCACGCTGTTACATGGTTACATTATGGAAGAGGATACTGCTGGTGTTATGGCAATAAAAGGTAGGCTTGAGAGTAGTGGGATTGCAGTTGATGTTGTCACATGCAATGTACTTATCAAAGCATTGTTTATGATCAAGAAGGTGGATGATGCCTGCAGCCTGTTTCACGGAATGCTTGATATGGGCTTAAGCCCTAATACCGTCACATATCATACAATCATAGACATGATGTGTAAACTTGGAGAATTTGACAGGGCTGTTGAGTTGTTTGATAAGTACAAGAAAGATACATCATTCTCCAGTACAGTTATTCATAGTGGCCTGATTGGAGCACTATGCAATGCAGGAAAGGTCATCATTGCTGAAGAAATCTTTTGTGATCTTATTCATAAAAAACTAAGGCCTGATTCCTGTACTTACAGAAAGTTGATTCATGCAAACTTTAAAGAAGGTGGTGAACAAGGTGTGCTGAATTTTGTTGGTAAGGTGGGGGAATTAGACATGGACTTGTTTTCATCTGTTTGCAGTTACGCTTGTAGTTTCTTAAGCACCAGGGATTGTTGTCAAGCAGCATTGGATGTCTACAACATAATCCGAACACGATTCTTTGCTGCATCTAGCAAAACATTCTACAAGCTACTCAAGAGCTTACTTCGAAATGGAAATGAACAGTTCATACAACCATTGTTAAGTGATTTCATTAAGGTCCATGGCCTGCACGAACCTAGAGCGATTAATATGCTGTCTTGTCACCTCAGCAAGAAGGGTGTTGGTGAAGCTATTCGGTTTTCAAGTTACATGAACAATGGCGGGGTTCCTGTCAGTGTTCTAAGGGGAGCTATCTATGCACTGAAGAAAGAGGGTGAAATTCTGGATGCATATAACTTCCTGAAGGAAGCTCAACAAAGTGGTTTTCCAGTGGATCTAGCCATGTATTCCATAGTAGTGGAAGGCCTTTGTAGAGGTGGTAATCTTGAAAAGGCATTAGACCTCTGTGGAAGCATGAAAAAAGAGGGGATTCATCCAACCATTATCATCCATAACTCAGTTCTCAGTGGTTTGTGCCAGCATGGATGCTTTACTGAAGCATTCAGGCTCTTTGACTACTTAGAAAGAAGCAACCTTCTTCCAACAATGATCACTTATGCTATACTTATAGGTGCGTTGTGCAGAGAGGGCTTCTTGGATGATGCATATCATTTTTTTCAGAAAATGTCCAACAACGGTATCAGACCCACTACCCATGTTTACAACATGCTGATAAGTGGTTACTGTAACTATGGGTTAACTGAAAAAGCACTTGAGCTTTTGTCTCATTTCGAGGAACTTTTTCTTCTTCCAGATGCTTTTACACTTGGTGCAGTTATTAGCGGGCACTGTCTGAAAGGTGATACTGAAGCTGCATTAAGCTTCTTTAATGAATATCATTGTAAGGAGATGGTCCCAGATTTTGTTGGTTTCATGAGTCTGGTGAAAGGACTCTATTCAAAAGGAAGGATGGAAGAATCCAGGGGCATCTTGAGGGAGATGTTTCAGTGCAAACAAGTTGTAGAGCTAATAAACATCGTTGGAGATGAGGTCCAAACTGAATCTCTAGTTGGTCTTTTGTCTTCCGCATGCGAGGAAGGGAGGATTGATGAGGTTGTGACTATCCTAAGTGAAGTGAGACTCATGTCTGTATCCTCTTCAGATTCTAATAATTGTAACACGCTTGCTCACCTCAAGAGGCCGCAGAGAATTGATGACACATGGGATCCCAGAACAGATTCAGAACAAGTTTTAAGTTCAGTTGCTTTTGATGTTTCTAGTAATGACCTTCTTGGAAGTTCTGCAGGCACATTGCAGCCCATGACAGAGAGAGCTGATAATTTGTGCATATCAAGTGATGATACTGATATTGACAATGATAATTTGTTAGGGAAGTCTTTCTATGACGACTTTGACACGTATTATCCTGCTATTGCTTCACTTTGCTCGAAAGGGGAGCTGCTCAAGGCCAATAAGGCAATTGAAGCAATGATTCGGAATTCTGGTTAATAATCAGTACAATCTTTATAGGGAAGTTTTTCTAGCCCATGGTATCATCATCCATAAACACCACTCGTAAGTACACCATTTTCTTGTAGATATAACTATGCTCGCTGATGTACACTTGAGATTTGTATTATATCTATTCTGTGTTTTGTAGGTGAAGGGAACATTTGTCAACATCATTGACCATCTTGGAGTTGGCAACGAGAAGGGTTCACAAAGATGTGAATGAACTGTAAGATATAACACCATCTATCTCTTGTAGCAAAACTAAACTACACAAACACATATACCCTTGATGATCTGACTGTTCTTTCTTTCATTCAACCCAGCAATGCAGACCAAATGAATTGAGAGCCCTGACTGTCCATAGGTTCCAACAGTTCGGGAGCGCCTCTGTGGATGTGGTGAACAACATGGTATCCATCTTTCATTTTTCCCATCCACATTGGTCCTTTGGCTGTGCATATGCTTTTCCAATATGGTTCAAGATTTTTTTTTTTGTGGAAACGCAAAGCTTGTGTTTTAATATATTGATCCAATATGGTTCAAGATTCTGAATACCAGGATACGCCTTGTAGACTGAGCAGGGCATGAGAAAAGAGCAACAAGTGCAACTTCATCATGCAGGAATGCACTTAAATGACAAATTGGATCAACTGAGTGTAGTGAACTATTAGAAAGGCTACCAGGGCTGCGTGGTAAGAAAAAAGATGCAAACAGAAAGCCTGTAAGAGAAGTGGACCTCCAGGTAATTATTTTGACTACATGGTCTTTGTTTCTGTATTGTTTTGTTATTTTCACCTTCTAGCGCCATTCCAATCTAAGTTCCTTTTAATTTCTTTATAATGTAATAATGCACTAGCTCTGACTGCGCAGAAAAATTCTTTATATACATGGCGAAGTTGCTAGTCCCCCTTCGCATTAGTTCCTGGTGAATATCTCAAAATGACACCTTATACATATGAACTGAATACAATTATCCTTTGTTCTATGCTTGGATCTTGTGCGCCCATACATTAAATGAGCTTTAATTTTTCAAACAATGTACATCTAATTCAATTGGGTGAGATCAGCTCACAACTATCTGGGAACTGACCAATTTGGGACAAACATGATTAAAAAGCTTTTAGTCAAGAAACCGACACATCTTTTTTGGGAAAATGATAGGAGTGCTTGCATGCTTCTTGACAGTTTCTTTGCACGAAAACTGAAGTAAACTAATGGTTGTGATTAGAGGAACTAATTGACCACATTGTAAAAAGGGTGGTTCGGTCACTTCACACCCGTTAGTACTATACCCCGGTCCAAACAGCAAATACATGGCCCTTCTCCACGAGAGAGCCCTCAAGCATTTGTCTGGAAACAGAAGTTTGCCGGCAGCCGCCTGGACACGTAGATGATCACACTCGGAGAGATGTCACCACACGCAAACGAACGCAGAGATGTCGCCATGTCGGGTCTAGCTGGAGTCTGGAGACACAGCACAGATGAGGCACAAGGCAGATCCGTGCCCTCCGGTTGCCAGAGACGAGGACACACTGAAATGCAAATTGTCGCCTAGAGAGAGGGGGGAGGGCTGAATAGGTGTCTTAGAACAATTACAATTTTGGCTTGAAAAATACGGAAATGAACTACTCGTTTAGATTTCAAACAAATCCTAAATATGCTAGGCTCAACCAGTGGCGGAGCGTGACACGCAACAAAGGAGGGGCCAATACTAGGTCCTTAAGAAATTTTAACCATGTCGCCATGGTATAACCATACGGCCATACCAGTATATGTTATATATCATTTATTCGCAAAATATCACGGCAAGAAATTGGTGTTTGCTACCAATGTCACAAATTTGGAGCTGCAACATTACATCGTTGTTTTATTTCGATGTATGGAACAGTATATTTGCTAGCTGGTACGATCAGGAGACGTATTGGACTTAGGGAAATTTTTTTAGAGTTTCTCTTCTTCTAGGGAGTGGCTAGGAAGGCTGGGACTTGGGGCCTTGCATGTGCATTGCACCAATGCATCGTATTGCATGTGTGGGCTACTGCCAAAGATCATAAAACGCAGCACCACAGCCAGACTCAGCGTGAGTTGTATCGGCTGGTAATTATCCTTTGCAATTTTGGAAGACTGGGCCATGACCCAGTATGGTCTCCAAGACCCTCCGCCCGTGGGCTCAACTAAGTGCACCAACAACTTAAGCTAAACACGAGCACGAGATAAATCACACATAGTGAAAAACAAACTATGACTTCAAGCACGAAGGCTATCACAAGGTAAATCACAAGAGAAGGAACTCGGGTATAGGGATAACTGACTGACGTATCCTAACATTCGCTTTCTCGCAAGGAAGCTAATCTTCATTTCTTCAAGACATGCTTTGCCAAAGGACTTAAGATTTGCAATGCATCATGAATTGTTGTTCTTTGCGCGCAATCACAATTTCTCGAGTATGTACCGAATTCTCCACTGGATTGCATGCTTCGAGTCTTGATCAACCATGGATCAACACGTGAGTCCATCATGACCTTGACTTGGAGCCATATCATGAATTCTTCCCTTGTAACCATCTTCTCAAGATGGTGATCCTCCATGGTTTAACACAATGGTCTCTCTCTCTCTCTCTCTCTCTCCCCCTCCCTCCCTCTCTGCATGCGCACCTGTCAATCCGTGCCTTCTGCCGTTCCATACAAACCTCTCCAAGGACCAGTTTACTTGTACAGTTTGGCACACTCTGCTTTCTGCATTTTGCTATCCTTTATCCGGGTTATTGCGTGGTTGTGCAGCAGGATTTTGAAAGCATATTGTTTCAATGAAATATGTTCTATTTCAGAAAAATTTTAGTCATGGTGTTGAAGTTCTTCTCACTGAAATTACAGATAGTTTATTCTGACATTTCTTTGAAGTTTTGGATTTTCTGCACGCACTTTATCTACTCAGAACATATTATAGAAAGAGATTCCTGTTTTTGTTATGTATAGGTATACCATTCACAAGTCAGGTGTCAATTTTTACATAATTTACACCCTGAGCCTAGTGCCTATGAATTATAGATTACATGGTGCAACCTTTTATTTTTGGAGGCTTGTAGTATGCAATAGCATCTTTTGAAGTTTACTACTACACTAGGTACCAAAATATACATTAAAAGCTGTGCAAAATTTCACAAAAATAATATCTTTCATGCTACAAAATTTCAAATCTGAATTCTGTTTGATAAATAAAAATGACAACATGCTGTAAATAGTATCAAAATGTGAAGTGAATGATACATGCTGCACTATCTACAGTGGAAGTTTTTTTTTTTGAGATGTGCGTTGAATTTGGATATAAATTATGTGATATGGTATATACATTTTGTATGAGCATGGTTTATTTTATTTTATTTCTTGAGGACATTTTGGATATTGAACTAAAGGCCTAGTGCACGAGTACACCTTAAAGGAACTAGTGCACCCCATATGCTGCCGAGTGGTTCCATCATAGCCCTAGAGATTTTTGGAGGCACAAAATTGGATTTTAGCCACTTGTAGGTATCTTCTAGAAACTAACTTTTGGTCCATTTTATTTTGACAGGAAATATATGTCAAAGAAAGCACGGGTTGAGTACTGCGAAAAACTGTTGAACAAAAACGTGAACATGTACCATTGCTGGAATTTGGAGTCAAAGACTTGGTAAGTTATGTCAAACAACAACCTCTATGGAAACCAGGTGGACTCATCTTATATGAATTCTTAGAACATACACATTTCTCAATGCAATTTACATAACATAAATGATCATGAAAATCTGGGAATTACAATCACACTTTCTTATTCAGTTTAAAACATGGCGCCAACTCCACACACAGTTCAGCAAATACAGCACCTTCATTAACTCATTGATAGTTGTTGAGCCTTCTGCAGTTCTTCCTGATCTCGCCCTGTGCCCCGGTCAGAGGCATGATGTTGCCCATGTTCACCATCGACTGTGCGAAGTGCTGGAAGAAGAGGTGCACATCGTCTGCGTATGCCTTGACCAGCGCCGCTGTCTCGGCGCTTTTGGTGAGCAGGATCTCATCGGAGCTGAGAAGGCCCCTGCCGGCCAGGATGTTCTTGAAGTAGAAGTTGTCGAACTTGGTCGAGGTGACAACGTCGAGCGGGAAGAGGTTGTTGTCGCCACCAGAGCGTGGGCACCCTTGTCTCAGCTGCGCTGCGTAGGACATATCCAGCGTGCTGTCGGCCAGGCCGTTACCTGACTGGTTGTACAGCCTCTGCCGGAAGCTGGTGCACCGGGATAAGCCAATGGTGTGGCCACCTGAGAGGGCGACGACATCGACGACATTGAGGCCGAGACGCTTGAACTTGGTGATGATGGTAGGGAGGGTGTTGTTGGGGGCAGGGATGTCATTGTTGGAGCCCTGGATGCTCGCGCCTAGGGAGTCTCTCCGGCCAAGCGGCACGTCCCAGTAAGGGCCACCAACCTGCAGATTAATTTGGGTTCCGAAGAATCACACATAATGCTACATTATATAGCTCGTACTAGTTAGGACAGAGTTATTTTTGGTGTCCACGTACGAGGACGCTGGAGTCGCGGGCGGCAAGGGCGAGGATGTCGGCGCAGGAGACAGTGCTGGGGCAAGCCGTCTCAAGGGCGACCTTGATCTGGTCGACGACCTCGAATCCCCGAAGGGAGTTCAGATTGGGGTTGGACCCCTTCTCACTGACTATGCTGCTGCTGTTGTCCAGTAGCACGGATGCATCACACCCCTATACACAGAAAGAAAGAGGATGTCAGAACAGGTTGGTGGATAATTAGGCATGTGGATTGGGTAGCTTGGACACATGCAACGGAATTGTAGTGTTGATTGACCAGGTGCATGCATCAGTGAAGGAAGAGCATTGCCCCATTTATTGTGCACTTAAATTAAGCAGTCACCATTTTTTTGGGAAAAAACCACTCATGGTATGGACTCGAT
The DNA here is from genome assembly GCA_028641055.1 of Alopecurus myosuroides. Classification (NCBI taxonomy): domain Eukaryota; kingdom Viridiplantae; phylum Streptophyta; class Magnoliopsida; order Poales; family Poaceae; genus Alopecurus; species Alopecurus myosuroides. The sequence goes on along the minus strand of CM054058.1, from coordinate 364,724,936 downwards.
CATGTCAGCGAGACAATAAGTAGTGCGGGCATTGTAGGCAGGCTATCTTATAATTGGTAAAAACTAAAACATTAACCTAAAAACCTCAGCTTCTTCCATGTTCCTCATGACACGATTTTCAATGCCGATGACAACTATAGCAAAGGTTAAAAACCGAACGCTTTGCAGAGTGAAGCATTCAAAGTTAACGAGTAAAATGCAAAGCTATCATTTTGTCATAGACACATAGTAAAATATGTATTATGTTGTGCTTCATTGTAGGAACTATGCTCAGCAAGCATTATTGTATCATTGTAGAAACATGTAAATGATACTGCAGCAAAGAGGAAGCAGAAACCTGGACAAAGCAGTCATGGAAATGCAGCCTGACCAAGGATGCTGCCATCCTGGTCTCCTGGGCAACAGCCTGTGCCACAATGGATTGCACAATTTCCTTCGCCTTTGGGCACGAATGGTCGTAGAACTGTGGGAATAAACTGTACCATGGGTTGGCACCAACGGTGCCTGCGAGGAAGAGTGGATAGACAAGGCAGAGCACAAGCAAGCCGCCCATGAAAGTCGCCATGTAAGTAATTCCTTTGCTGCACTACGTTACAAGCAGAAGATAGTTGCTGGTTGTTTGCTTCTACTTCTCTTCTTGTGGTATTGAGATGTGGGCATGGGATGGTTTATATAGTAGGAGGATGGGGCGCATGTAGGGAATGGAAAGAAGGGTGGTTTCCGGGAGAGGACTTGGATGTAGCATGTCAGCTGGGTTGTTAGACAATGTGTATCTAATAAGTGAGCTACTAGGCACTGTTTTCAACTGCTTGGTCATTAATTCTTCCATGAAGTAACTCCAAAGGTTTAAATCATCTCCTCCGCAAAAAAAAGAAAGAAGGTTTAAATCTTCTAAAATATTCATCTGATTTTCTTCGAAAGTGTGGTATGTCTTAATTTCTTGTTTTGGCCTACTCGAAGATTAAACTTTGGTAAACAAGTGTAGATGGAGACATTTCTCAGACAAGTTTAATCTTGGTACATATTTTACCGAGAAGCTAAAATACAAAACACTGATGAAACATCTTACAGCTAACATCACTTGAGGAAAAACCATTCCTGTGAAATTTCTGCCAAATTGCAAGCATGAGGTCCTGAAGAGAGAAGGAAATTTCTGCCAAACTACGTGTCCACATGTACACTTCTATGTCTTCAACAAACATATCCATAGACCATAATTTTTGAATTGATCACACAAGTTTGTGGTCATGTAATTTCACCCCTTGTGAATATGAATGCTACACTGATTGGTTTTGAACCACCTTTATAAGGCAGGCACTATCTTACAATAGATCAGCCACATGTCTCAGCTCAAGCTTTTGCCTCACGGTAGGCCGTAGACCCACCCCTAAGGCCCTAACAAGTTACAAGTCTCTAGGAACTCGCCCTACAAATGACAATATAACATATGTGAAACCAAGCTGCCAAAGTACAAAAGAAGGCGTAATCAAAAGCGAAAGGTTTGCTTCCTAGTTAATACTGCTACTTTTGTTATACACAAGAGTAGTTACAGGTCGGAGGGTATTGATTAATGCTAACACCATATTAAGGAGATTTTCTTATTATTGGTGATCATGAGAACAGGGATTCGTGTCCCATGCCTTTGGGATAAAAGTACACCGCTACAGCAGCGTGGCGCCTTACGAAAAATACAGGTTTTGGATGAAGGGTAATGTCTAAGGTCTTTACGACATTGTTGTTGTGTCTTGTCGTAGAATCATACCAAATTAGGTTACCTTTCCTACCTTACTGAAACTTTTTGATGGTTCATCTAATGGGCAGGCCAGAGAACGTGTGTAACATGTAGCATGGTGCCTGCCTTCTGCACAATCTTGGGCTTATTTCCCTAGCTAACACACGTGCATGTATGCTGATCAGGTCAAAGCAGATGTGCGATATTGTACCGACTTTGGAGGACACGGGATGCGTGATGATTCTGCGTTAGGTGCTTGCATGGCCTACAATCATGTCGGGAGCAGGTTCCTGGAGCTGGAAGTACTTTCAACTGTTCCAAGTCTTTCTCATGGGCCCAGCAGCCTTTTTCTTCTGTCTAGCGCTTAGCAGCAGTGACCGTTTCTTGAAGAAAACAACAACGTGCCACAGAGTTAGTCTCAGAGACTTGCATATGACTTGCAGGTATGTTCATGCTACCTGTATGCATGTGAACCGTCATTGATGATTACGGATATTGTTATACTTGGTTCAACCGGTATTCTCAGTCTTCTCACATGTTGTTGGGGTGTGGCCGTGTGGGGGTACTTAGAGAACTACAGACCCCGTACGCCTCAAATTTGGAATAGAGGAAGTACTCCATATATAGCAAGAGCCAAGAACAAGTCAAATGTCTCATAAGAGACCGTAGATTCATGGACTTGGCGTGTGTATTTCTACGGCTACGAACCTTAGAGGAAACTAAAGTGACATAAGCCAGGCTACCTGCTCATTTGACTTCTGTGTTAGGATGATCCTGATTCATAATTGTCCTGCTTCCCACTTTCCCCATTGTCCTCCTATAATCAACTCATAACAGCACACCAGCCATACTTACTGTAGAAGAGGAAGCAAAAATCTTGAATAGGCCCACACATCTCTTAGAAGTTAACCAACAAAGATTTTCCAATGGAATTAAAGATGGCCCGCCAATGATTTTTTACAACTTGTTCCCTGAATAAAGGACTTTGCAACTAAGAGAATGATTAGATTGCCTTAATGTATTGTACTAATCTTCACTTTAACCAACCACAGTCTGCTTAAGCGAGCTTTTGTAAAGATACAACATTATTAAGCAAAGCTCTCTTCAACTACTCTACTTTCTCAATAGTTTTCTTGGCTTCCCTAAGTAGCTTCACAGTTTTAGTAGGTCCAGTCTAACCTTTTCCTTCTTGTCGTTGCACTTACTCCGTGAAGCATAGAAGACTTTTGAACTGTGTTATGATAAGGGCAATTATTATTTGAGATACATTGGCATAGAAGCCTACAAATGTAATATCCTAACAACTTTCTTGCAGATCATCGCTATAATAAGAGTAGATTGTAGAAGCCGCCAAGTTTATTACTGCTTTGTTGACGATTAGAGAAGGCCCCTTAGCTTCCAAGGCTTGGTTAAAATTTATTTCTGTCCATGCTCTATTTTTCCTTTTATGGAGCGTAGTGGGAGTGGCACTTTGCGCAGCGCGGTCTATAAATATTTGACACTGGAGCCGTGCACCTGCTATGTCACGTTACATTTCACAAAAAAAAAGGAACATAAATAAGATAAAATCTAAAAATACACATATTGAAGAATATGGTACGGTTATTAAGTTGTACCTAATCAGCTCTTTTCCGGCGACATTTATACCGGATCGGAGGGATTAGCACCTTGCTCAGCGCGGTGTATAAATATTTGACACTGTGTCTGGGTACCTGGCTATGTCACGTTAGATTTCATAAAAAAGGAACACAAATAAGATAAAATCTAAAAATATACATATTTAAGAATATGGTACGGTTATTCTGCAGCTTAGAACAAATCCTAGTCACACTTCATTTTGGCGAACTTGTTTTCATTTTTCAACGAACTTAATTTGTCCCTGATTTGAATGTGCGAATTTATTATCAAGGAAACATCCTACTCTCTCTAGATGTAATGCTGCATATGGAATTTGTATCCAAAGCTATGCTTCGTACATTAATTTTCAAATCAAATCATATCGTGGTAAGTGCTTGATAAGATGACTTAAAGTGACATGCTTGGATTCCTTTGAGTACTGGCTTAGATAAGTGTATGTGTTGTTCTTTCTTGTCGCAAATCTCTATGGTGCTGTTGTCTAAAAACGAAATGATTGAGCAATTAATGTGATTGCAGATGTGGGCGATTTTCTATTTTATTCTCTTACTTGAGTAATGATCCCTTTATGCAATGACTTATGCTCCCTTTTTTCCTATTAAAATTTTCAGGCTACCTTCAAATGCTTTTGAGGATACTGATTAAACTACACTGCTTTGCGGGTTGTGCTGTAGGAAAAAAAATGAAGAAAGAAAACCATGCATCACCATATATAAAAGGATAAAGACGAGTAGTGTTACAAATGTGATGTCCCCGTGGTGCTGCGCAAACCGAAATGCTCTAGTAGTTAGTACTTCTAATCAAATTGAATCTATCCATGGATGCAGTCTTTGACTCTTTGGTGGCACATATGCCAGTAGGTACATGTATGATTTTGTTAACATATTATAGTACCCTATTTATCTATCTACTCCACATAATTCAAACGTAGTAATCAAAATCAAATTGCCCATGCCACATAGTACTTTGGAGAAGGCAAAGTACGCTGCGACTAGAAGTTATAATAATGCAAGCCAATAAAGGTAGAACTAGTGTACTAGCAGAACAAAAGGAAAATACAATGCTACTATAGCATAGTGTACCAACTCTAACTAATCCCCCATTCATCTGCTTCCATCTGGCTGTGTCTGTACGGCCTTTTCACCTGCCCCGGCGGGCAACTAGTCATTGTACATGGAATCTGGATAAACCTGCTGCGATTGACCTTGAGTTTGACGAGTGCGCATCAGTCATATGGGACCTAGCTATTTGTTCATGCATGTTGATCTTCATTCATCTTTTTTAGGTGAAGGCTCATAATCCTCGTCCGCTACCTGTTGGTGTGCTAGCTTAGGCAACCTTTTACTGACCCATTTAGTTAGATGCATGCTTGGTACTAGTAGAAACAGTGAGGTAGAGACACGCACTTGAGGTCTTAATCACATTTTGTTTGGATTAATTTGAGTTGATTTTCATTGATGAAGAGGAGTGTCTTTTCATTAAGAAAAAGTTCAGCTGAAAAGTTACAAACCAGTTCGGCACTTCTCTTTGTTCCGGAGGTGCATGCAGTGATTTGTTTTTTGAAAATGCAGCATATATGCAATGATTGAACTTGTAATAAGTGGCTAGCTATGTGCATCTTGGACAGGGAGTGAACTCTTTTGCGGTTGTATCTCTACACTTTGGTTCAGATCGATCAATGAAGTGGAGGCCCTTTCTTCTGAGAGCGATGGGTATATCTGATGTGTGGTTGCTCATGATTATTCACCCACCATGCACGCGCACCTGAGCGCTAGCTTGCTTGGTTGCTAGCTTGACCTAGAAAGACCGGCTGCACGCTGTACTGCACTAGCCAGATGTTACCTACCTAACGAACCAAAAGAACGAGCTAATAATTAACCTACCAGGACAAAAGTACCAACGGAGATGATGAATATGCTTGACTTTTCCCAATCCGCGGACAAAATGCGTGCACGTCCATTGTCACTACAAGGAGATTGCCTCGACGGCCCGTGACGCGAATAGCTGGCCAAACTGCCATGCATGCATTGCCAAGTAACTTAAACTCCCAAGTAGTGGAAATGTACATGCAGGATTAATTTGGAAGTTGGGGGAGCTCAAACACAGTAACAGTGGTTCCACATTAAGAACAATCACACTTGTTTATTGAAAAGATATGAAATGGCAGAAACCCCACGTACTACAATCCAGCACACACATATAGGTAGCACAGCATTTAATTTATGACTATCTCTCAGTGGAAGTTGTTGAGCCTCCTGCAGTTCTTCCTGATCTCCCCGTGCGAGCCGGTGAGCGGCATGATGTTGCCCATGTTCACCATGGACTGCGCGAAGTGCTGGAAGAAGAGGTGCACGTCGTCCGCGTAGGCCTTGACCAGCGCCGCCGTCTCGGCGCTCTTGGTGAGCAGGACCTCGTCGGAGCTGAGGAGGCCCCTGCCGGCCAGGATGTTCTTGAAGTAGAAGTTGTCGAACTTGGTGGAGGTGACGACGTCGAGCGGGAAGAGGTTGTTGTCGCCCCCCGAGCGCGGGCACCCCTGCCTCAGCTGCGCCGCGTAGGACACGTCCAGCGTGTTGTCGGCCAGCCCGTTGCCCGACTGGTTGTACAGCCTCTGCCGGAAGCTGGTGCAGCGGGACAGGCCGATGGTGTGGCCGCCGGAGAGGGCGACGACGTCCACGACGTTCAGGCCGAGGCGCTTGAACTTGGTGATTATGGTGGGGAGGGTGTTGTTGGGCGCCGGGATGCCGTTGTTGGAGCCCTGGATGCTCGCGCCGAGAGAGTCCCGCCGTCCGAGCGGCACGTCCCAGTACGGGCCGCCAACCTGCAGGTCGATTAAGTATTTCCAAAGTCACGCATCGTGCTCAGCTAGCTATCTAGGAAAGGTGGTGCTAGTTATCGATCGTACAAGGATGGTGGAGTCGCGGGCGGCGAGGGCGAGGATGTCGGCGCAGGAGACGGTGCCGGGGCAGGCGGCCTCGAGGGCGGCCTTGATCTGGTCGACGACCTCGAATCCCCTCAGCGAGTTCTTGTTGGGGTTGGAGTCCTTCTCGCTGACGATGGTGGTGCTGTTGTCCAGCAGCACGGACGCGTCGCACCCCTACAATCAGAGAGGAAGATCGTACGAGAAAAAAAAGTACGTTAGATTAGGTTAGGTACATGCATAGACTAGCACATGGATTGAGTTAACGTGGGTTGCATGGATAGCAACATCATCTGTGCATTCAGATTAAACAATCTGACAAAATAAAGTGATTCTCACATGCATGGGTAATTAAGTAGGTAGGCTATCTCGTCACTGGTAAACAACAGTTAGTCTAAAAACTAGAGATTCCTCCATGCTGCTAGCTAGTGAGACCTTTTCGCAATTATAGCCAACGTTTAAAGCTGAAGGCTTTGCACGTTTAGCTATGTGTTCAAACACCCAAAGGTGACATACAATTAAGCAAAATGCAAATATTATTCGGCTAACTGTTTAGCGCATTGCACGAAGTGCGAAATGTTCGGCAAGCATGCATGTAAAGAACAGAACACTAGAGCAGAGTGGATACCTTGACGAAGCAGTCATGGAAATGCAGCCTGACGAGGGACGCGGCCATCCTGGTCTCCCTGGCGACGGCCTGCGCCACGATGGAGTGCACGATCTCCTTGGCCTTGGGGCACGAGTGGTCGTAGAACTGCGGGAAGAGGCCGCCGTACCACGGGTTGCCGCGGACTGCGCCGGCGAGGAGCAGGGGAGACACGAGGCAGAGCACCACCAGGCAGCCCATGGAAGTCGCCATGGATATGGATCCAAGGAAAACCTACTTGATTGCAGAGCACCACCGTGCGCGCAGTACGTTGCAAGTGGTGAGAGATCGAAGAGCTAGTACTTGATTGCTTCTGCTTCTCTTGTTGTTGTGGGTGGCGAGATGATGCGGGCGCGGGGCTGGTTTATATAGCACGGGGATGGGACGTAGTGTACGTGTGTAGGGGCCGGGAAAGAGGCAGAGAGGACGGGTGGTGAGATGGAGCTAGCTGCTGGCTGGGTTGTTAGGCAATCCCGTTACACGGCCGGGGTGCTGTTTTTTCAACTGCCTCGGCAATAATTCTTCCATCAAGAGCAACTCATCCCCAAGTTCCAAAATTGCCCCCCAAGCCATGCCTCAGGGCACAGGGAGCGAGCTATTTTTTTCAGTGTCTTCAAGATTAAACTTGGTGAATGCAGGTCGATTATTGCAATCTGCGAGTCATCATCATATAGTATGTCTCACTTTAGTCCCAACCATAAGTAGTAGGTCTCGATGTACACGTGACAATATGGCGTATCATATGTGAAATCAAGCTTATACAAAAGAAGTACAAAAAGAAAAAGCGTACGTAGCCAGGCTTCCCTTCCGAATTTGTTATACGCAACGCAGGTACTTATATATGGGACGTTACAGGTGGATCGGACAGGATTAATTGGTGAGCCATCATTCTTCTTTTTTTGCCGTCTAATTTGAGAGCTTTATTGATTCAAAGATAAAAGGCGGGCATTCACCGAACCAGCATTCTGAACCCGGAACGGTACAAGCATGCTTAGCACAGCGATCCGCACAAGTATTAGCCTCCCTCTTAACATGACTAACCGAAAAGGATAAAAAAAAACTAGCAGAGAGCTCCCCAATATCATCTAGGATAGGCGACACGATGGATTTTGAACCATGACGCGACTTCCAGAGGTTTACAACCTCGACGCAATCCACTTCTGCTATCACTTGCGAGTAACCTCTGAGCTGAGCGAAGATGACTCCCTCCCTTAACGCCAGAGCCTCGGCAATTAGTGGATCCGTCACACCTATAAAAGGTTTGCACCAGGCCCCTAAGAAAGCATTGTGTGAGCGAGCCACACCACCTCCTCCGCCATTGTGCAGTTCAAGGTTGAGCGCACCGTCTGTATTAATTTTGATCCATCCGAGATCAGGTGGCCGCCAACACTGCAGAACCGTCATTGGTTTGCTTGGACGAGGGAATTCGAGCAACGAGAGATCCTCTCGTACCTTCTGGATAATTGATCCAGCGTCCATACTTACTTGATCATGGGTCCATCTATTTCTTGCATTCCATATAGCATGCATGATTGTGGTTATCTTGCTTCTCTCCTCTCCCGTAAACATTGGATCAAGGATAATATCTTGGGCCTAAGTCAGGGGATGCAATGAAGGTAACTTCAGATCAAGAATTTCTTTGGCTAGTCTCCAATATTGTTGAGCATGGGAACATGAAACCAAAGCATGGCGGGGATCCTCCTCCGCAGCTTGACATAAGTCACATCTTGCCGAACGTCTGATGTGCCTATTGTGAAGAGTGGCATAATCAGGAAGAATTCCTGAAACAACTCGCCACCAAAAAACTCGAACTCTTGGAATCACCTTTAGTTTCCACAAGGCAGCCCATTTCTGTGTGTCTGAAGATGAGGCCCCCGCTAGATACCTTCCTCTAGAGCGAGATGCTCGTTGTGAGTCACCAGAGCACGGTAGCCTGACTTTACAGAATATAGACCATTCTTCTCGAGAGACCAAGCTTGGAAATCTTCACCGCCACCAACACGAAGAGGAATATTAAGAATTGCATCTGCGTCTGAAGCGAAGAAGTTCTCCCGAGTGAGATTAACTTTCCATGCGCGGCTGTAGCCATCAATCAGTTCTGACACGACTGAAAGGGGCTCATTGCCTATCTGCCCCATCGGGACATGTGATAAAGAGGAAGGTATCCAGCGGTCTGTCCATATAGCAATGTCATTGCCGAACCCAACATGCTTTATAATACCTCGCTCTAACGAAGATCTCCCTGCCACGATCGCCTTCCAAGTAGACGAAGCTGAAGTTGGAACTGTGGCTTCCATGAAGGAGCAGTTATGAAAATATTTTCCTTTGAGTACCCGGGCACACAGGGACTCTGGACTTGTCAAAAGGCGCCAGCCATGTTTGCCTAGGAGAGCAAGGTTGAACAACTCAAGATCCTTGAACCCCATGCCGCCCTTAAGCTTAGGAGTAGCTAGTTTTTTCTAGGGCATCCAATGCATTGCCCTTTTGTCAATGGAGCTACTCCAGAAGAATTTTGCCATATATGAGGTCAGTTGCTTGCAAACTTTCTTCGATAATAGGAAGAAACTCATGCTGTAGACAGGAATAGATTGGATTACTGACTTGAGCAACATCTCTCGACCTGCACACGCTAAGTTCCTTTCCGACCACCCTTGCATTTTTCCTCGGCACCTCTCCCCAATATGAGCAAAGTTGTCACTTGTGATTCTTCCAACTGCAGTGGGTAAACCGAGATATCTTTCGGAGAAAGCCTCCACATGAATACCAAGTGTCTGTTTTAATGTATCACGACACTGTAAAGGTGTGTTAGGGCTGAAGAAAACAGCACTCTTCTCCCTGTTGCCTGCTTGTCCAGAGTAATCGGCATATATTTGAAGGATCTCATTCAACCGATGTGCGATGGCAGGTTTAGCTTGCATGAAGATCAAGCTATCGTCCGCAAATAATAAGTGACTCACCCATGGCAATCTGTAACTCACCCGGATGCCACGATCAATGTATGTGCCCCCATAGAGATTTAGTAGAGATGTCAAAACCTTGGGCACGACATAAAAATAAGAAGGGTGACATCGGATCACCCTGTCTTAAGCCACGAGAGGGAGTGAAAAATGGTAGGAGGGACCCATTAACCCTTACGGCAAATCTGACTGAAGAAACACACTTCATAATCAATCGAACGAACTTAGCTCTGAAGCCCAATTTCAGCAACATAGCCTCAAGATAATGCCACTCAACCCTGTCATAGGCCTTGAGCATATCTAATTTCACGGCACACGCAAAATTTTTCCCTTTTTTTCCTTCTTTTCATCGTATGCACACTTTCATAGGCAACAAGCACATTGTCCGTAATTAACCGACCTGGGACAAAAGCGCTCTGTTCAACTCCTATGATCTCATCCATCATGCTTCTCAACCTGTTAGTACATGCCTTGGCAGCGATCTTGTACAGAACATGGCAAAGTGCAATAGGCCGGTATTGAGTAATTTTTAATGGATTACACACCTTGGGTATAAGAGTGATAGCAGTGTCATTCAAGCCCATCGGTAACTCTCCTCCATTAAGAAACCCCATGACAGCTTGCTCAATATCAGTACCAAGAATGTCCCAGTGCCGTTGGAAGAAGCCAGCAGTGAAACCGTCAATACCGGGAGCTTTTGACGGAGCCATCTGAAATAATGCCTGTTTTACTTCCTCGGCCAAAAATTCCTTCTCAAGGTCATCATTCATAAGATCAGTGACTTTTGGCTCAACCATATTGAGAAGAATATCCATATTATTATATCCCTGAGAGTGATAGAGATTTTGATAGAATGTTTGAATTTCCTCTCTAACCTCATCCGTTGACTCGCATAAAATCCCATCCTCCCGCTGAAGTGAGCTGATGCGTTGATCCTCTTGCGGCGAGCGGCTTGTGCATGGTAATATTTCGTGTTTCTGTCCCCTGAGCGCAGCCACAAAACCCTGGAACTTTGTTGCATCCAAATCTCCTCTTGGCGAAGAGCATCCCGGAGCTGGGCTGCAACCGACTTCTCCTCCTAAGATGGGCCTCGGCCCATCGAGACTAATCTCAGTTTCTCATACTTCTTTTCTAATTTTCGAACCTTCTTATTCAAATTACCAAACTCGCGTTCACCCCATGAACCGAGATTTTTCTGAACTACATTCAGAGCATCGATCACACCGGCAAGACCATTTTCTCCTACTCTTGTAGTCCACATGCTTTTAACAAAATCATCATAATGGTTATGAGTCTGCCATACATCTTCGTACCGAAAACTGCGTTGTCCTCTTGGCCAATTATTCTGCGGCTTGGATCTCAACTCAGCGAGAACATAGCAATGATCAGAAACCGTCGAGCTTATATGTTTTACACTCGAGTGAGCAAACAGGCTTAGGAAGGATGCATTTGCGAAAGCCCTATCTAGTCTACCCTTTATGTTTGCATCTCCATCCTGTTTATTATCCCATGTGAAGGGAATCCCTCTCCATCCCAGATCCTGGAATGAGCAAAAGTCCACCACCTCCCGGAACGCACACATCTGGTGCTCCCGACGTGCACGAGCACTAAAATGTTCATCGACATGCAAGGTCTCGTTGAAGTCCCCCATGCATAACCAACCATCATGCTGGATACTATGTAGTGTACGAAGAAAGGTCCAACTGTGGTGCCTATCTTCCGCCTTAGGCGCACCGTAGAAACCAGTGAAACGCCACTCAGGCAAGTCAAGCTCCTTGCACCGTACCCTTGCATCAATGTGCGCATTGCTAAAGTTTTTCACATGAACATCCACATCACTGCTCCAAAACAAACCAATGCCACCACTTAAACCATTACTGTCAACTGCAAAGCATCCTGCAAACCCCAAAGACGTTCGCAATGCTTCCACACAGTTCCCTTTGATCTTAGTCTCCATGACAAAGAGAAGGGAGGGTCCTTCTTGCTTCACGATCTTGCGAAGCTCACACACTGTCGACTGGTTCCCAAGCCCTCGACAGTTGAATCCGAGAGCACTCATTGAGACGGGCAGTGCTGCGGAGCAGCCACTGCCGAGTTGGAACTCTCAGATCCCGATGGGGTAGAGCGTGTCTTCTTGCTAGTTCTCAATGCGCTAAGATCATCCTCTCCTGCCACCGGAGTGGTATCCTTTGCTCCCAAAACATCCACTTCCTTGTGACTATGGTCGTCACAATGCGGAGAGTTAGTGAGCATCAATGGTTTAATAACCTGCCTGTAGGTTTTAGGGGGCGACTCCACCTTCCTTTTGTTTCTGTTATTCTTCACCGGTGAGTTAACCTCCTGCCCTTTTTCCACAGCGGTATGTGTTGCTTTAAAATTCCTCTTATTTTGTTGCGTAGAGGCCTGCCCCTTGGCCGAGTTGCCACTCGAAGATGGACCTGGCGTCATCTTCTTTCGTTCTTCAGCTGGCCTTAGCTCCGGGCCAAACGGCCAATTTCCGTTGGCATCTTTGGACACAGGAGTTGGACATAGCATATCTGCATGCCCCAGCCGGCCGCAAGAGAAGCAGAAGTGCGGTAGATGCTCGTACTGAACATCATAAAGATCCGTACTCTGTCTCTTGGCCGAATTAATCAGCACCCACCTCCGTATTGGCTTAGTGACATCAATAGTAACCCTTGTACGGAGGTATCCTCCTGCATGATCAAACGAACCAGTTGCCTGCTTGTCAATCTGTTTCATCATAGCCAAACACCATTCGTCTGTCCTCGGATTGAACGGAAGGTTAATGACCCTAGCCCAAATCTTGAGCCGATCAAATTTCAGTTCCGACGGCCTCATACAATCGCTGAACTCAGCTATGATTACAGCATTCTTATTAATATGCCAAGGCGATCCGTCCCAGACTCGATCGCGATCGCGCTGGTTTTCAAATTCCGCCACAAAAACATTGTCTCCGAAAGATCTAAAGATCAGACCTCGAGGATTCCCCCACGCTGGCCGGAGGGCACTCGAAATTGTTTGTATGTGGAAATTGGTGCGATGGAGTACCTTCCCTGCCAGCATCCACTTCTGCATGGTGCCCTCATCTAGATCATCAACCACAAGAGGAGTAGCCTCCTCCTCCGTGATGTCCAGCTTCCCCATGGCGTCCGTCAGAAACGACTTGACCTCCTCCTGCGTCTTGGCACCACTGCCTAGCCGCCTGCCTGCATCCGAGGATGGATCCATCCTCCGATCAAGCCTCCCCTCGCCCGCCGGAGATATGCGGGCGCCGCCTGTCCAACCGTAACCCTAATCGCCTTACGAGTCGCCTAGCAGCGAAGCAGTACGTGGAATTGGCTAATTCTAAGATAGAGTACGTCTGGTGTTGAGGTGAGCCATCATTCACATTTCACAACATACGTGCTGGAATTCGTATATACTAGCAGCATTATATATATTGACGTTGGACTCGAGTCTCTATTGATTAGATGGTTTATCCTTTTCTTTTTCAAATACTATTTACTAAAAAAATGAGGTAAAGAGTTGTTAATGACATATGACTCCTGAGTTACATGTATCCCTTTATTTAGTAAAATATCATATTTAAGAGCTTCAGAAATATCTGATTTTTTTTAAAATACATAAAGATGATTTCTATGAACATGCAAAATCCCGTTGATACATGAAAATCACAAACATTTGGCTCTTAATAGGCATTAAAAATATCCATGTTTGGTTTTTGCATTTTCGATGGATATACAATGCGGTTGGCACAGACGCCAAAACGCAACCACTCCACCGCGGCGGGAGGGAGGGGGTGAACTACTCGCGACATTTCCACCTATCCACCGAGGCTAGCCTATCTCTAAAGAGGCCAACCAAGCGCCACTGCTCAGCTTCCTCGAAGATCCTATCCTGTACCGCTATGACCGAGACCTGGGCGCCATTGAAGACAATGTCGTTCCTGTGCGTCCAGATACACCAGCAGACTAGGGCCACCGCTGTCCACTCATCTCTCGTGTGTTGAATGGTGGGCAGCCAAGATTCGAGAGTATGAGTCTGCACGGGTACTGTCAGCTCCGTGTCCACCCCAAGCCCTCTTGAGGGTCGCCCAGATCTCTCGGGAAAAGACACAACCAAGCAGGATGTGATCGATGTCTTCGCCTGACTGATCGCAGAGGGGGCACGCAGGAGGGTGAGGGAGCCCTCTTCGTGCCAGTCTGTCGGCGGTCCAGCACCTCCTACGTAGCGCCAGCCAGAGAAAGATCTTACACTTGGCCGACGCACGCGACCTCCAAATCTCCTTGGCTCCTCCTAAGCCGATCCTTCCTACAAACTGAGCTCTATACATCGACCTAGCCGAGTAGCATCCCCTCGGCTCCAACCTCCACTGGAAGTGATCCTCAACCCCTTCTGATAGAGTGACCTCCATCAGCTGGTCCGCGATAAAGAGCAACTCCTGTATCTCTATCCCCCCTAGGTCAGTTGGGACATCCTGGATCCATCCACCCTGAACACCATCTCTGGCCGTTTTGGACCGCTTAGCATGCTTGGGAATCCTGAGGAACAGATGCGGGGCAAGTTCACAGATCCTTCCCCCGTCAAGGCAGCTGTCCGTCTAGAAGAACGTGGAGGATCCGTCTCCTAGGATCGATCGCGTGGCTGCCTCGAAGATCTGTCGTACCACCCTGGGTACCTGAATGTTGAATTCTGCCCACGGCTCCGCGTCCTCCACTCTCTTGAGCTACAACCACCTTGCCCTGAGGGCATGGTTCATCAAGCGGAGGTTAGGGATACCAAGCCCGCCAAGTGACTTTGGCATGCAGACCTTGTCCCAGGCCACCAAGCAGTGGCCCCCTTGGACCTCTTTCCTGCCTTTCCAAAGAAAGCCCCTCAACACTTTATCAATCTCCCCTAAAGTCTCCACAGGCAGATCTAGAGCCATCATTGAGAAGATTGGTGTGGCAGCAAGGGTTGTTTTGACTAGCTCCAGCCTTCCTCCTCTGTTTAGCAATCCTGCCCGCCAGCCGGGGAGATGATCCGCCACACTCTCAACCACATAACGCAACTGGGAAGCCGTGGGTTTCCGCAGGGTCAGGGGAAGCCCAAGGTACCTCAAAGGGAACGGCAGGATCTGACAGTGCATCTCCCGTTCCACCATCTCCGCCATCTCCGCCTCGCATCTGATGAGCTGCGCCGAAGACTTGCTGAGATTTGTATGAAGCCCAGAGGCGAGACCAAAGTCCTCAAGAATGCTCGCCAACGTCCTAAGGTCTAGCAGACCAGGCTTGATGAAGGTCACAACGTCGTCCGCATAGATGGAGGTGCGCTGCTTCAGCCCTCTAGTAGCTAGAGGCGCAAGCAGTCCAAGATCCACGACTTTCTAAATGAGCGGATGCAATACCTCCATAACAGAGATGAACAGATGCGGGGATAACGGATCTCCCTGTCTCACTCCCCGCTTATTACTGATCCGCCTTCCCGGGGAGCCATTCAGGAGGATCCTGGTGGAGGATGACCCCAATAAGGCGCAAATCCACACGATCAGACGATCGCCAAAACCCATCTTCCCCAGCACTTCCAGCAGAAAGGCCCAACTGACGGTGTCGAAAGCCTTGGTGATGTCAAGCTTGAAGAGAACCGACGGCGTTAGCGAGCTGTGGAGCTTTCTTGCTGTACACTCCACAAGCATTAAGTTATCATGTAGACAGCGTCCACGCACGAATGCGCTTTGGTGGGCGCCCACCAAGTCAGGAAGCACCGGGGTGATATGAGCCGCAATGACTTTAGACACCAGCTTGGCGAACCCATAGATGAGACTAATGGGTCTGAAGTCCTTAAGCTCCTCAGCACCAGGTTTTTTCGGCAGGAGGGTAACTAGGGCTTGGTTGACGGCCCCAAATCCCCTCGCGTCCAACCGAGAGAGAGAGTCGAAAGCTGCCATAATGTCCACTTTAATGATGTCCCAACACGAGACGAAGAAGCTATTGGAGAAGTCGTCCGGGCCTGGACACTTATCCAGGGGCATCTCCCGTATGGCCGCCCACACCTCCTCCATCGTGAAGTCCTGCTCGAGGTGACTCAGATCTGAAGTTGGTAGCCCGAGGAAGTCCAGGTCAAGAGAGAAGGGACGACTGACATCCACCGAAAGCAGGTTGTCGAAGAAGTCATCAATCATCTCAGCTTTGGCCCCATGCTCAGTGATCCGGGCATCATCCACCAGCAGGTGACCGATGAAGTTCTTTCTCCTCCGATGGCTAGCCTGGAGATGAAAAAACCTCGTGCATGCATCACCCTCACACAACCACAAGATATGGGATCGTTGTCTGGCCATAGAGCGCTCCAACGAGGAAAGACCTAGTAACTACTTCTTGAGCATCCTCCGAAGGCCGTGCTCCTCCACCGACAGATCCCTGTCATCCATCGCCACATCCAGGCGCAGGCTAACCTCGTTGGCAAGAAGAATCTGCGCCTTGACGCCACCCACGAACTTATCGCTCCAGCTAGAAAGTTTCTTGGCCGTGGCCCGGAATTTGGCGTCTAACCTCTTGAAGGGGTTCGGCTCAGGCGGGGTTGAGCCCCAAGCTTCCTGTACCACCTCGTGAAAGCCCTCAATCTTTTTCCAGAAACCTGAAACTGGAATCTGCGGCCCCATGTCAGGTCCGTGGAGAGCTCCAAAAGAAGTGGACAATGATCGGATGGCCCCGAAGAAAGGGCCGATAAGAAGGCGTTGCCGTCTAATTTTAAGTATCACAACCGTTTTAGCGACACTTAATATTAGACCGAGAGAGTATTTCTTGTAGGTAGAAACAAAAGAGCATTGGACATATATTGTTTAGGATAATTCTCAAAATAAATTTTGACTGCAATTTTCAATGCTTTTTTTTTATAAAGGGAAGTATATTGATATCGCGGAGATACAAATTACACCCGGCCTCTGCAACAACGCAATGGATGCACACAGCCGAAAGACAATAAAAAGAAGAAATTAAAAAAAAGAAGAAAAGTCCCGCTACAAGGTTACAATCCTCGCGGTATCCGCACAACCACCTCCTAAACAACAGCTGACGTCCAAGTCTTCGAAAACAACGTCTCCAAGAAGAACGGTGCCAGGCACAACCAATTAAGGCCAGACCTTGGGTTTTCACCCTGAAGATAATCCTCGCTCTCAAAACAACGGCTCCAAGAAGACCAGTGCCAGGCACAACCAATTAAGGCCAGACCTTGGGTTTTCACCCTGAAAGGTAGGACTTTGGACTCCACGCATATTGTCTCCCCCTCTGACATACAGATGCCACGAATCTTGTAACTCCAAGCTAGTTCCCCATTGATGCAAAGATTCCGAACACCGTTGCTAGTCCTCCAATCTCGCCTTCGACGACTGAGCATTGCGACCAAATTCCACCGATCCAGCAATCTCCAGGCGTTGCCTATGGGAGTCGCCGGCGGAGCCTTTCGGTCGACACCCTGGCTTGATCAAAGAGGACCTACATCATGATCTTCATCTTCGCGCGACAGGAAACCCTAGGACCACCGCCATTATTCTTGAGCCTCGCGGCCCGACACCGCGAAGCCACTCCCAGCAGGAAAGCATCATATACGGAGTAGACCATTGCCCAACACTAGGTCGCCGGCGAGACCAAGGTCGTAGCCAGACTACCACGGCCGGGCAAGGCCGAATCCGATACCCAAGATCATCGGGCATCAAATCCCCGCGTCCCCAAGCGATTCCCGGATCTGATCCAGGCGCCCGCCGGCGACGCAACACCCCCGCCGTACCACCTTCCCGCCGGGAGGCTCAAGCGCCGGCCCTAGGCCGCGCCGCCCCCTGCCCACCGCCGGCTCTCCACCGCCTCCATGGAGCGCCGCCGCGGAGCATCTCTCCTGCCCACCGTCGGGGACGGGGGCGCCGCCACCACCGCCGGCGACAGGCGGCAGCGACGGCAGGGTCGGGGGTTAGGAGGGGCTCGGGAGGGAGGGAGGTGCGGGCGCCCCCCGGAGTCGCCTGGAGGGGGCGGCTCGGGAGGGAGGTGGCGGCTAGGTTTTCTGTGTGGAGGTCTGCCTCGCAATTTTCAATGCTGTATTATATAAATCAAGGAGTGGATGACACTGATCGGATACAACGGTTGAAAGGCAACGGAGCGTGCAATAGGATCCATATCCTCCTATCCAACCATGTCAAGGCGGCCAACAAGTCAAACTGTAAGTAGCTCGCAATCATTGAGAGAAAAGCGAAATATCCCCAT